>JARYHS010008074.1:307570910-308114916 GCA_031002005.1 Vandiemenella viatica | reverse complement strand
ATACAATTTGAGTTATGATTCTAATACGTCAGGCACCACAAATGGTTATTAGATGTCATTTGAAAATAAATTAAATGACATTACAAAGTTTTGAATGAACACACATAGTTCTAGACAAACATGCCTTTATACAAGTAGGCTTTACATATTTAGGCCTGCTAGCTCAGTGGGATTCACTCATCAATTTCGAGCATTGATGTCTCAAGTCGCTTATGGGTCCCTAACAGTTTCCTAAAATGCACAAGCTATGGCCTCGATGGTTAACACATTACCAATTGAGTCTGCGACTACAGGCGGCGTGTTCGGAGATGGGCCCGCGGTAAGCGAGTCACTCCTCAGCATTCGGAGACCAAACGCGCTCGGTAACGCTCCGACTTCTCCAAGAAGGCAATTTCTCAAATCAGCTCTCAGCTGAAGTCAGGAACGGCATCCAGGATAGCGCCCGCCTGGGGTACAGAGCCGAATCCAGAACCAGTGTCCAGAACAAGAATCCAGAACAAGAATCTAGAACAGAATGAGCTCTCGCGTCTTCTGCTCGCAGCTAAACTCTCGCCACTCCCTGCCAGCATCTCGGGGACATGCGGAACACATAATTTCCAGAATTTAGTCGTAAGAACTATAATGATTGGTGGTCCGAAGTCACATGGTATAGTTGACTTGTGGTTGCTTCATTCTTCCCGTGGTTTTACCTCGTGGGTCACAGCGTGGGAGGGCGACCTAACCGTTAGCCTCTAGTGGCTACCTGCCTTGCTGGCACCTGCAAAGGGTAAGCCGGCTGTCTCGCCTTATTGTTCGCACGCCATAATCAGTTTTTTTTTTTTTTTTTTTTTTTTTTATCTGCTTAGTGTCTCTCTAACAGCGAGGTCATTATAGACGCGAAAGGATGGGAGGCAAGGAATGGGAAGGAATTTGGCCATGGCCTTTTGAAGGAAACATCCCGGCATTTGCCTGGAGTGATTTGGGAAACCATGGAAAGCCCAAATCTGGATGCCCGGACGGGGATTCGAACCGCCGTCCTCCCGAATGCGAGGCCAGAACGCTAACCGTTACACCACCATTCTCGGTGCCATAATCCGGCGCCGTGGTGAAAACAAACCATTGTCCTTCACAAACGGCGGCTTGAAATAGCTACGTTCACACAACTCAATAATTGGCTTGTTTCCACAGTGCTCAAATAAACTAATACCCACTCTGTTTAAATCCACAGTATATTTTCACACTGAATAAAAATCTTTTAATACAGCACTTGAATAACACATACTTATAATTGACGCCCCAGTTTTTTAAGTTTATTATGTTATTAATAATTCCACTTTGGAGTGTCACACTACAAAAGTAATGAATTTATTTGAAAAACCAATGATTTGTGTTGTTAAACAAGATTTGATTTCTATGGAAAGTCTTACAGAGCTTAAGTTCAGCAGGCTCATTTAACAGGCCTCTAATCTGGGGAATTGCTCAGGGGTGTTTTACGGACTTTCCACATGTTGCAAACTAAACTTGTCACTTTGTTCTGTGGCACATTACAACGTCTGTGCACTGTTGACGACCCTGCCGGTGACTGGAATCGCACCTCGGACCTCCCAGATGATGGCAGCGGTCAGGCAATTAAATCTGCTCAAGTCGACACTGAAACCGAAAGTATGTCTATACTTCCACTGCCCAGCTTAGGGACAGTGCTCCCCCACCTCATGCTATCGTAACCTCCCCCCCTCCCCCCTCGGGCAGACACACAGAGTTTATTCTCGTGTTGATTTTTATGTTCATGAAACAGAAAAACAACATTGGAGTGCTGTGTCATTCTCTTTTGCATAGGTCGACTGTGTCCCTGATGTTATCGAAGTTGCGTAGTCCTTGGACAGCTGCGTTACCTCCCTGTAACTTTCCACGACAATTCCCAATGCTTTTGTCATCGTTACTGTCCCTTCGCACAACTCTTTTTCAAAGTGGAGTCAGCCCAGCAGGTGAGTTGACATGTGGTTTAACAACGGCGGCGATTAGCCGAGTAGTGCTTTCAGTGTCTAGTCTCCCGCTGCCTATTGTTTTCGTCGGTGCACATGTCTTCCTCTGCCTGGCATCGGGAACTCGTCTTATTACTGCTTGCCGACTTTAAAAAATTTAAATAGTATGGAATTAATTTTTTTTTATTAATCTCCTCTGCAACAATATTCATCATTGAGTCACTGCCCCCTCCACAAAATTACCCTTGATTCATAAAACCATCACAAAATATTTCTAACATTCATACATTTGCACTTGATAACCCTGCTGAAATGTCGTGTAGGGCGTGTCAAAGACGCTATACTGTGAATGTTTACAATACATTTCGGGCGCAAAACTCCCAAATGCAACAAACATACCAAGTGTATCATCTGAATAACAACAGGGTCCAGACTTAAGCTATTATTATGCACATAATATAAAAATACACAATATTTCCAATAACACCACACAATGGTTCACGGTACTTATAGTGTTGCCATTAGTGCTCACACTGCAACGTCTTTAACTGTTACAGCTCCGTAGCAAACAAGAAAATACTGAACATGTTAGCGCGAAGTTTTTAAAAATAATGCTACAGCATAAAATAAATCATTACCCTGAATTATTCACATAGAACTTTCTTCTTAAAACAATTTTGAATGATAACAATGTGGCTAATGTGAATCAGTGGAACCTAGTAATCACATAAAACCTTAACTTAACGATCTTGTTTCTTAAAAAATATTTACATTAGACTACAGGGAACTAACATAATGTCAGGGGCTGTTTGGCCAAGGCTAGTGGGCGTGATGGATAGGTGTGTGCTGACGATCTGACCTTAGGGAATTATAGTTCTGCTCCAAGCGTCCTCTTCTGTCCTTCGGGCAGCTACACTTTGTGATGACAAAACCATTGGGAATTTTTGTGACAAGTTTTAGGGAGGCAAGGCAGCTGTCCCTTCCCATAACTCTCATTCAAAGTGGAGTCATCCCAGCAGGTTGGTTGACAAATGGTTTTACAAAGGCGGCGGTTCGTTGAATATCGCTTTCACTGGCTCATCTTCCACTGCTTATTGTGAAACCGTCCGTGCGCACGTCTTCACCTGTCTGGATTCGGAAACGCGTCTCATTGTAATATAAAAACAATTGCATTGGTACTCTTTATTAAAATTTATTTATTTTTTTACTTTCGCAACACAATCTTTGAAATATGGTATTATATTATGCGATTGGTTAGTAATTTAATTTTATTGTCAAAGTATTTCTTCAACTTTGAAGCTACGATGTACATTGTAAGGGTAAAGATAATTAGAAAAACATGTCCATAATTTATCTAACCAAGGTGAACTATATTCAACAACGATATTTTTACACTAATATCCCCATTGTAAAGCTCTTTTAATATCTGGTATCATTGCAAATGTTGTTGCTTAAGGTACAATAAACGTTACAACTCTTGCTTGAAAATCTCTCGGGCATGCGGCCGGATCAATCGATCGAGGATGAACGAATTTTCGACGGCGTAACGTGCCATCATCGTTACGCCGTCGAAAATTCGTTCATCTACGATCAATTGATCCGGCCGCATGCCCGAGAGATTTTCAAGCATCAGATTCGCCGGGAAAACCGACGATTACACGTTACAACTCTTGATTGTTTAACTTTCTGAAACAATTAATTAGGTGTAGTTTTTCAGTTATTCCGCTAAATTTAGTAACGTATAATAATTGCATATGGTCGTAATGATCTGGTGGCAGTATTTCTATTGGATGCGCATTCTGATCCTGTCGTAGCAGCCTTAAACCTATCCCGGTAATCCTACCGGATACATCCGACCTACAGTTTAACAGTGAAATCAGAACCATGGACGCGTTCTGGCGTACTTCATAGCAAGCTAATGCCGAAGGTAAAGGTCAGATTAAGGACCTTTGAGTATCCCAGCCCAGACAGGGATTCCGAACCGGGGACCTTTCGATCACCAGTCAGACACCTGAACCACTGATACAATATGTTGATTCCTGTGTTCTATAATTCTTTCTATTCACATACTTTACTCAATCGCATAGGATATATTAAGCTTAATAGTAATACAATTAGTTTCTGACACTGATATTACTGCATTATCCTGTTAATATAGCCCCCGCTTTAAGAGTATAAAAGTACATAAATTAGTATTGCAATATTTGACGCCGCTGATGCTGGGTGGTATGCTAACGTTTTATTGATTAATGCTCTATGGTACGTCGATTTAGTGATCCTTCGATTTGGGAGACGATGGGCGTATGAACGGGAGGGAATTTAGCATTGACTTTTGTAGGAACCATCCCGGTGTCGAACGAAGTCGAGAAGTCATATAAAACTGAAATTAGGATGTCCTGACCCAGGGACAAACCAGTTTCATTTAGAATGTCAGAGGCGAACTCGAGGAAAATGTCAGGAGGCCTAACATTTTGTCCTACCATCTAGATTTCAATTTTACTTGAATTTCTAAAATCACATCATGAGCCGTTCAAAAATGATATGACCTGAATTCTTTCCTTGTCATTGTCACCAGTACTCCACCGCCTCTATTAATGTTCTTTAAATACGCAGACCTGGCTGTAAGGTCCAGAAAAACTGTTGTTGGGACGCCGGAAATATTAAACAATAATAACTATAAAATTTATGTTTCAAAGTCCACTATTTACGTAAAAATAATTGTTGCATTAATCACACAGTATTATATAGTAAACAATCAGGAACTAGCGTTATTTAATTTAGACTTTGCAAACTGACTACTTTATCTTCAAAAACTGAGCCTGATGAGTTTCAATATCGTTACGATACACATATATCTATTTCGTGCTGATTTCTGTAATAGGGAGAAGAGGACTTTATATGTTGGAATTTCAAAAATTTTCTATGTAACAAATTTTTCAAATATAGCGTGACACATGTTTCACGTTTTAAGAATTTACATAAAATAATATTACTAAAATTGTACCTTTTAAATGCATCAAAAATACGTCATACGCAATAAACCATGATGAGAGAGAAGCATGAGAACCACACACAAAGCTATTTATGAAAAGATTTTATACAAATTTATGTTTCAAAGACTGGTTGTTACAGATGGAAAAGCATATAGTTTCCAAGGAAGGTTACTCAAGCCTCAGTTTAGTGCCTTATAATGTTTAGAGCTGATTTGCTAGCAGATAGCAGGATCAACTTGTCTACAATTTACTTTCTATTCACCTAACAGACATAATACCAGTTACACCAAGTGACCAATGATCTAACCATTTCCAACATTTCTACAAATTGAGCTGTTGCCGGTACTTTGCCATCATAGCGAGTAGAGTGATAGCTTCGAGATGCAGGAGATGGTGGTTCGATTTCGGCGTCAATCATTTTTAAATAAATATGCTCAATCTTGTATTGTTTGTAAAGTGATGTAAGGTATAATGTATACTGAAAAGAATCTGTAAATGCAAGCTTGGAGAATCAAATACAGTTAAAATCAATGATATACACATTGAGCTGGCGGAATGGCTAAGTTACCACGTACCATCTTAAATGTACTGTTTCTGTTTCTAAATGAGGTAAAAGTTAATGTGGATTGTTACTGATACCTGCAACATTGCTAATTACCCATAGATCATGTTGTACTTTTTTTCTTCGTATTTATCAATGACACAAATATTTGTTCTTGTACTGGATGAAACTTTACTGCGTTATGTAGGTAATACCACAACAGGAAAAATTTACCCCGGTAACAAATCAGTCTTACAAAATAATTCTGATGATGTTTGTTATCGACAAACAACAGGTAAACGTACCTTGCAACTCTCTAGTAGGGATTCCTTTAGTTTTTCGAGCGAGCGGCTCTAAGTGTTGTCTCCATTTTTCGCCTGGTCTGCAACTTTGTCCTCGCTGGTCCCCGCTGGGCAGTAACAAGTTGCCTCAAGTCCGTTAAGCTGGCTCACACGCGACCGACCGACCGCTCAGCCCTGTGCCAGTTTGCCGCCCGTCCGCACAGTGGCCGCAATTCCACCTATTGCCGCGGAAGGAAGGCTTCAGCTAAAACTTTGCTGGCCTGAGCCACGTGGCAGGGCGCAGCGGGAGCAACCGGAAAACCAACTTACTCCCCTATCCCACAGCCCTGCAGGCCTTACGGTCCCATCCGAGTCTGGGGAAATGAATGTGGGAAATCTTCGGAAAGTCGTAACTAATTTAGCCTGATACTCTATAAATCTCAACTCGGCCATCCTCGGCTCGACCAGGATCTGCAGCACTACTCCTGTAAATTAGTTCTACACTGAATTGAACTGTTCCAACTTTACCTAAGGAGTTGCAGGAACTCTATTGAAACCGGTAAACTTACCCATCTTGTAAAAGCCCTGTGATACGCCGGGTAATGAAGGTAATAAAAATCTGTGTAGGAGAATTCATCAAGCAAAATTACAATGCTTCATACAGACAATTTGGGCAGGTTACCATTGGAAAAGAAATACTGTATATCAGCTACGTCACTATGGAATTCCACATTATCTGATTAAATAAGTTTGTAGCTTTCTGTTTACTGGCGAGTAATAAAAACAAACGAACAAACAAATTAAAGCCGTTCTAATTTTAATCATACTGGCCATTTAGTAAGGGTGCTGAGAACGTTTCTTTTAATGTTTATTCTTTATGATGTTGTCAGTAAGTTTTTGCTGCTTAAGTTTTAACTAGAGAATAGATTGATTTGATTTGACGAATGGAGATTTGCAAAGTTCTTCGCAACTTTCAACTTTATGAATGCTAACATTTTATTCTTTTTAACGAGTCTTTATATAAAAAGACATACTTCAGGGATCATATAAAGTCATTCATTTTAAATATCTACCAGGGAAACTTTCAATATTCTCTTTGGCTCCAGCTTAATAAATTGATTTCCAAATCACATTTTTAACATCAATAGTTCAGTTTAGTAGGTTTTTCTTATACAAATACACACAAAATAATTCCAAAGATTTGGGGTCTCAGAAAGTTACTGATTGGTTTAAAATAGTGACACGTTACCCCATAGATGACAGAATCTTTTTTTTAAAATGATAATAACAGAATATTTAGATTATTCGATTGAAAGTACGGATAATATGTGACTTTTCAACAAAACTTTCGAATCATATAATTTTTATGTTGTAGAGGGGTGGCACGATCGTTGTTTACATTTATACATGAAGAAATGCTAAACTGAAGTAATAAGCAAGCAGTACCAGACTTCCGGCAATTTATAATTCTAAATTCGTCTACTATTCTGAGTGCTTTACCACCAGATTTGGAGACGACAGCACCAATCTTGATGGGATTCGTATTGCACCCATTGTAACGGAAGTCGGCTGAAACATTTTTTTCGTTATTAAATAAAAAATGTGTTTAGTCAATATTAAATTTTATATTCTGTTAGCCTGCCTCAGATATGATTTTTTATAAATAAAAAATTAAATTAAAATAAAGAAGAAGTAGAATGACAATAATTAACCACCACGAATAATTCATATTTAATCTATACTTTGTTCTTTGCACATAATAGTTTTATAGGTGTAACTTCGTATGGTACCTTTAAGCGGTACACACAAAACAATAAAAAAAATATACAGATTTCAAACCTACATTACAATGGAAGTAACTGTTGGGATCAGAATGCAAGCAAGAAAACAGAATTGTTATACAGCCTTAAAAATAGAAAATTAAAATTGTAAAGTGAAAGAAATGTTACAGAAATGTTAACCGAATGTAATATACATTTCCAAAGTTTTATAATATTTTTGGTAACCAGAAACACATTGATGAATTTCAGAAAATTTCAATACCTGATTGCATGGATACTATACTCTTAAAGCTGCCATCTTTTACCACCTACGGATTCTTTTTTGCTTCCCATCTATGAACCAATTTGTAAATATTGATAGAAGGTTAGTAATTTGTAGCAACTGTTTTTTCTGATTGATTCGTTGCTGGCTATATTATAAGCTAAGATAATCCCAAATAGTAATTAGTAATGTTTAGTTATGGTTGAATCAATAATAACCCAATGACTTCATGACATTTATTTGTTATAAAATACACTGCCCCAGGAAAAGAAATGAAACTTTATGGGTTGAGAGGGTATATAACGTCATTTCAGTCATTAGAAAATCGAGTCAAATATACAAAGGACTTGGCAGTTTGAATCCACTTCAGTATGACGTTGCACCATCTCTGTCGTGGGTGCAAGCACTAATTCTGTTGGGAAGAGTCTCATGAAGTCCTTGTATCCTCACCGAGCGTGGTGGTGTAACGGTTAGCGTTCTGGCCTCGCATTCGAGAGGAGGGTGGTTAGATTCCCCGTCCGGGCATCCAGATATTGGTTTTCCATGGTTTCCCCAAATCACTGCAGGTGAATGCTGGGATGCTTCCTTCAAAAGGCCATGGCCGAATTCCTTCCCATCCTTTCCCGTCTCTAAAAATCTCGCTGTTAAGAGAGGTTAAGCAGTTTTTTTAAAAAAAAAAAAAACAAAAAAAAAAAACTTGTGTCCTATCCTGAGTTAAATTAGCCCACAACTGTTGTAACTGGTCCTAGATATCCTGGATACTAGCACTGGGGCGGAGTTGACGTGCGAGCTGGTCTATCAGGGACATATCTGAGGATCTTGCTGTTTATCGAAGTACCTCAACATCACATCAGACAGTTAATAGATACACGTATCATGTTCGGACGATCATTGTTCTGTTGAAAATAATAACATGATACTGTTCAAGAGAGGTAACACGTAAGGACGCAGGACTAACGGCTGGCTGTGCCGTCAGAATTCTCTCAATCGCAATCAATCGTCACTTGGCTCTCCACACCATGACAACGGGAATAACACCGCTGAGCCTCTCCAAAAATTTGGATGAATGGTACCTCTTCCCAGATCGCCGCCACACTCGCCCTGGTCGTCCGAGGTAGTGCAGACCCGCTGAACGCAAAGAAAGGCATCGCATTGTGTTCTGGACTATCTCGGACGACCATCGTCGATGAGTAAGGCGGCGGTTTGTGTAGAACATCACTGGCTTATTAAGGTACAATCGGAGGCTATACGTGTATAAGTGTGATATCCTATTGCGTGCAGATGACACATAGATGGGTTAAGGTGCAACAAATGAATAATTAAGGCAATTCATCTACCCAACTAAAGGATAAAATAATAGGAGGCTCATGTCAATACAACAATAACTATACCCTCGTAGCTACCTGATTTCTGTTGCAAAACTAGGTCAGTAAGTCGTCTACGAATATAAAAAGCCGAAAGATATTTCCTCCGTCAGTTATTATTCCCTGATTATACACGATGTTCAAGGATGAGACTGATGCTTGTTTCTAAATATTAAAGGTGATGTGTTTGGAAAAAGGGACGTAGCTCACCTCTTCGGGGTAAGAATGCAAGCAGATGCCCCTTAAAGACCGATTTTATTAACATCGGTGTCGAAACGTATTATTGATCACAATAGAGCGTATTATTTAAATTTTAAAATTTGGTCATATATTCACAAACGTATGTTACAACATAATGGCTCACCTACGTACTTAGTATTTGGTCGTTTAGCGCTGAAAATTACGAACTTTTTTTTGTTATTTCCTCACACTGTAAAATAAAATTCACTTTTATCAATTACCGATTCTTATTGGTCAAAGACAATTACCTTGTTTAATACAAAAGACTTAATACTGTCCTGAATTTCTCTAGGATTACTAAATAGGTTTCCGTTAGCGATCTACGTTAAGAAACGGAAAAGAAACCTGACATAGTCTTTCGACGAAAGAAGCATTCGCCTTGCGTGATTATGGGAAAACGAAAAACTGAAATCAGACCGGGCATCGAAACCGCGTCCTTCCAAAAGTTCGACTTCAACGTTAACCAATCGTTCAGGTTCAACTTAAATAAATGACAGATATTTAAAATCTTTCTAGCATAGTTTAATAAATAGCATGTGGCCTGCAGATAGTTACGAACCAATTTCCTAAAATTTCAGATGTGGTTCCAACAATTTATAGCGAATCATAGCGTAGTATGCGTGTACCATAAAAAAACTTCTTATATTATAAGGGAAAACGTTAGACACACGCTCGCCTTATTTCGTGTGTCATGACGTCGATACGAATGTCATCACCACACAGCACTAACTCTTCTCTTGTACTCTGATATTGATAGCCAGCCGACAAGTCAAATTTTCTATCTGCTTTAATGGAAATGACATCTCGGGACAGATACAAATTTGGTTAAAAATATTCCTGCACTGTTAAAAAAGACGAAGGACTCTAAGACCAAGAAAAGAGGCAACAAAGGCTTTTATAATCGAATAAAACGAGCAGTGGAGCTTGTTGTTTTCTTGCGCATTTAAATTTTCCATTACAAGCGTGACTTAATCACCGTAATCAAAATGTCCGTCCAGACGTTAGCATAAAGGATAACGAGTGAAGCAAAACGTAAAATCTGTAATTTAGCAACCTTAATTTTCTTAGCTAAAGAGAAGTCGTTAAGATTATTACAGAAGATGCTCAAAGGCATAACCTTTTTTTAAGAAAGAAAGATAACTGTTCCTTTATTATTAGATTTTCAAGTTGCCTCTCTAAACGTAAGATTTATTCTGTATAAACGAATTTCTTAAATCTTCTAGAACAGTGAAATTAGTATAAATATATATTACCACCGACATCGACATCCATGATGTAAAGGATCAACGTACTAAAGTAACAGACAATTTGTGTTTATGTTTATGCTAATATTACCTCCTATATAAACTATCGAACTGAATTACTGAGTGAAAAAAAGACAAGACACAAATCTCAATGAAAATAATTAAATCGGCTACAGCAAAAGCCTAAGGCGAAGATCGTATGAAAAAACTGAATTTCGATGATCATTTGCCTCAACTGCCGGTAATAATTATAATATTACATGGTAAACCACAAAGCACTTTGTTTTTTCGTTAGTTTATTTGTTTACCACACCATTTTTCAATTAATTCACAGTTACATCTCCAGTAGTTATTCTTGATAAATTTGCGAACATGTCACTATATGCTTTTGGTATTACATTTAGTACGTTGAATGTTATAAATAATGGTTTGCTTACATTTTCCATTAACATCATTTTTTAGGTATTCTCCATCCTCCACTCCCTCCGACTTCAATGTTTTTAGCTTGGTTGTAGGAAAGGAGATCATTTTTTGCTTGCTGTATATCTGTTACACAATCTTCCACTACACTGCAAGCCACTGTATATGCATACTTAGTTCACATTTAGAAAGTATTGGCTTTTTGCCCGCAGCTCTGTTCGCGTTATTAACCCAGAGTATGCAAAAAAACCTTGAATGTTATGGAAGACATTTTCTCCTGCCTAGCTTCTTTAGGGGGTTCCTCGATTCTTCCAAAACTTACACTTCTAGTATATTTTAGAAAATTAAAGAAATAATAATCAAAGTTTCCTAAATCTACGTGAAAATTAGCTGAACCAATACGAGGAGTAAAAAGCAAACATCAATATTAAAAGAAAGAAAAATCGATGATATTACTGTGAAGTTTTATGAAAATTGGAGTGTTTATCTTTGGTGAAGGCCACCTACTTTATCCGGGATTATATATCCTTGCCGGATATCTTATGACGTTTAATTTAATTGCAATGGAGCGCATGCTCCGATGTCAGTTTTTCTACACACCCATTTTCATGCACCCATCTGCATTTTCCCTCTACAAATTTCAACTTTAAATTTTTTCAGCGTTTTTGGTAAATTATTCACCATTTCTCTTGGTAACTTATTCCAATCCTTGACCCTCTTACCTAAAAAAGAGAAGATTTTCTCACCCTTGTTCCTGAAATCGAGTGTTTCCCTTCGATGTATTAATTGTAGTTCTTACATCAATATCTTTACCTGCCTCATCACTAATATACGCCCTGTACACCCACATGACCCTCTTTACCCTCCTCCTGTCTTCCAATGAATCCTATTTCAGTCTTTTATCATATCTGTTACTGATTCCGTTCTCCGGTAATTTCCAGAAACAAATCTAGCAACGATTTTTTGCACCCTTTCCAACCCTTCTACTTAATACTCAAAATGTTGGTCCGATACTAAATTACCATATTGAGGCAATGTTCTGACCAAAGTTTTGCAACCCAATTCCTTTACTTCTCTCGCACATCTCCTCATCACTCTCTCCAACAAGAACAGAATTTTGAAACCTTTTCCTACCACCTGTCCAATGTGTCCTGCCCAGTTAAGCTTGTTATCAAATGTAGTTCTGTGATATTACATTTCATGTCTTCAACAAGCAATTCTTTCCCCACCTTATAATCATAATCTACCTTTAGTTTTTTATGTGTGTATCTAATAAGCTGACTCTTCTTTGCATTTATCTTCATTCCACGTTTTGCAACCCAACTAGGTATCCTGTCCAGATCAACCTGTTTACAGTCATCTACCATTTTGATTCTTTTGAAATAGCATTAAAAGGGAGAGCTCAGGATAGGAAAAAATCTATGCATCAAACTGATCGAAAAACTGATGACAGCAAAATAAAAAAAAAAGATCTAGGTTAAAAAGAGATTATCATTTCCTACCCAAGCTCCAGGGTTACGTAGACTAGTAACAGGACGTATTTCAGATTTTTAAGCTAATTCGTATGGTTTGAAATTATGAAAAAAAACATTAAAATCTGTTCAGTAGTTCTGCGTTATGCTATTTTTAAAACTCACAGACAGAGCCTGTTTCAGCCTGCGTGTCACCGATTTACTTTGTGCCTCTCTCCTTTTATTTGCAGAGCGGGATGGTTTTTGAAAATATGAATGAATATCACAACATGTTTATTTACAGTGATAAACATAGTGCCGTATCCTAAGCAGCCTTTTTTCCGTTGACAATACAAGGAAAAAGTTTGAAACTCATAAATTAGTATCCGTAAATGATTATAAATAACAACTTATACCATGGAAAGAACATTATGAGACTGAATATACAGAAATGTAATTACTTTAATTTGATTATAAAAAGCAAAACTAAATAAATATACACAGTTAATCGGCCATTGTTACAGGTTAAAGAAGAGTAAATTGAATTGAGATACCATGTGTAAAATAATGCTTTCTTTTCAAACTGGAATTGTTATTGGGCCATACGACAAACTCCTATTTCTCTCTTATCTTGCATGTATGATTTCCTTAAGAGTGGTAACGTTTCACATAATATAGGGAACCGAAAACAAGCATAACGCAACATTTTCTGGACATTTTGGTCAAAAGAAATTCAGATGACCCGTTAGGACACGGAGTGTGTAGGCATCCCTCTCAGTGCGCACTGCTGTCTTCATCCCGGTCAGTGAGGTTCAAACATAGTGTTATCAACCCCAGTACGCCGGGCTAGAGCCATCTGTACTGCAGAAGGCTTCCGATGAAACTGAACCAATTGCGGCGTACATTACACATAAATGAATCACAGAACAACACAGCATTTCGCACGAAAGACAACAGGAAGGCGGGAAACACGAAGCATAACAACATGCCTTTTTACCATACGCTGAAGCGACTGAAGAAAATTCGCCAGATTTTTGTTCCAAGTGGGCGTTAACACGTTCTTCCATCCATCCAGGAAGATTAGAAATTTATTTCACATTGCAAAGGCTAGGTTAAGTCTAAGACAGCATAGTATGTATTCTATTCTTTGCGAATGTAGGCCGCAGTACTTTGTGAAAACGGTACGCTCCTTGTTTCAGCGCTTTAAAAAAAGACACGGGCTTGACTTCAAGGTGACATAAAGATCGCGCAAATTGATACTTGGACGACGTATTAAGGAGGCTGTGGAAATTTTTCTGATGGAATATATTGTAAACAGTGACAAGGGGTATCCACTCAGCGCCACATGGAACCAAGTTAATGGTAAGTTAAGAAGGCACAGAAACAGGCATCAACATCGTCGCAGAATACATTCTGACCGCTCATATGTCCACCACATCTTCCGCCCCACTGCCCAACTCACCCCGCCAGGCACCATAACGTGATGTCACCCGGAGCGAGCTATGTATTATAATATAAAATATAACATTATTGATAAAATTTCGATGGAGCGCACGCTCCGGTCGCAATCTACTTACACACCAGTCTTCCTCCTTTTCTGTTCCAACCCACTTTTGCCCTCGACTAATTTTTGCTTTAAATTCTTTACGTGTTTTTGGTAAATTATTCACCAATTCTCTTGGCAATATATTCCAATCTCTTACACCTTTTCCTATGAAAGAAAATTTTCCCACATTCTTATACCTGAAATCAAGTGTCAGCTTGTGGTCATGGTCATCTGTACCCTTCCATGCACCTCTCACAATTTTCCCACCAATATATTTCCATGTTTCATCGCCAATATAGGCCTTCTACACTCGTATCACTCTCTACACCATCCTTCTATTCTCCAATGAATCCCACGCCAGCTCCTTTATCATATTAGTTACCAATTGTGTTCTGCGGTAATTTCCAAAGATAAATCTGGCAGCCCTCCTCTGTAACCCTTCCACCATATTCCACCAGTGGTCTGACCAAAGTTTTGCACCCCAATTCCCTTACTTCTCTAGTGCATCCCCTCATCACTCTTTCCAACAGGTGAATGACTTTGAACCCTTTCCCTACTATCTGCCCAATGTGTCCTGCCCAGTTAAGTCTGCTTTCCTTAAGAGTGGTAACGTTTCACACAATATAGGGAACCCAAGACAAGCGTAACGCAACATTTTCTGGACATTTTGGTCAAAAGAAATTCAAATGGCCAAGGTATTTACATTTAGAGTCTTCAATAAGGAGTTCCTTCCCAACTTTATGATCATAATCAGCCTTTAGCTGTTAATGTGTACCTAATAAGTTGGCTGTTCTTTGTATTTATCTTCGTCCCATGTTGATTCACCCAGCTAGATATTCTATTTAGATCGTCCTGCAGCTGTTTACAGTCTTCTTTTGTATTGATCCTTTTACATAACATTATGTTATCTAGAAACAATATAACTTCTGACAGTAAACCATTAACTCAATCATTTATTAGAATAACTAATAGCAATGGTCCCAATCACTACTTGTACATAACTTTTTCCTTTCTACCTTTTAGGAATTCTTTTACCCAGCAAATCACATTTTTATCAACTCCCATAGTTTGTACCTTATTTAGCATCATTTTATGGCTCACTCTCTCAAGGCCTTTGAAAGATCTAGTGTTCCACTATCAACTTGACCTCCAATGTCCATTTCATAAGAAATATCTTGCATAGAGCCTACTAACGGAAATTAGAGACCGACACTTCACCAGAAGATAACGTCGGAGAGAGGTTTATACACTTGTTTCAAAATTTTCCATACTGCCTTGCTGTCTCTTAACTCTGATGTGATCTCTTCTTATCATCTCTCTGTTACAGTGTGCAGGATCTGAACTTTCTTTAGTTTCTGATTTGGATTAACATTTCTTCTATTAAACTTACCATTTTCTTGAACTGTTCTCCACTGGACGAATGTTCTCCTTGCACATATTAAATCGTACGAAACATGTGGGTTTTTATGTTTTTACCAATAAGCACCTTCAATTTTGGCTACTGGCTTACATGCTTTAGAACTGCTTCGTAATCACGTATCCACACTATACTCTGAGACATCACAATGTTATCAGTCATCAGGAAGATACATTTTGTCCCCTTCTCTATCACTATATTCCTTACATTCCTACAATCCACAAGTAACAGTCTTATAACTGGATTAGTTATGTTTTCAACATATCCCTTCACCTGAACTTTTTTGACTTCCTCGTAGCGAGGTGGTGAGCGGTAACACTCTGGCCTCTAATGGGAGGACGCGGGTTCCAATCTTCGTTCGGGCATCCAGATTTGGGTTTTATAGTTTTACAAAATCAATCCAGTTGAAATCCGGGATGTTTCCTTCAAAACCACCATGGCCGAATTCCTTCGCGTTCCTTGTGACCAGTCCTTTCCATCCTCTAACGACGTCGACAAAGCGTAAAGCCATAAGCAACAAATAAAGAGAATCTTTTGACTCTCATCTTATTGTTTCATGAATTTAAGAAATTACTTTCGTTTTTACATTTTATCCCCTTGTGTATCTGCATTCAGTATTACTTTCTCATATATTTTTATTCCCTACTAGCTCGTACCCGCGACTTCGTACACGTGGATTAAGAATTTTTTTGCCAGAATTAAATATAGAAAGTTGTTGGTAACGAAGGATTGGTCCTAAACAATATCGAGTCGGAATAATATGACAGGAAAGCTATCACTATATCACTGTACCGTCGAACCTGTCTCTTGAAGAGAATCAATTTCCAACATATTTCTGTTACCATTCGATAAGGTCTCAAAATTTCGTGACTACAACTGTTAATCATACTGGAAAAAATATCCTGTGCCCTTCATACAGATTTCCTTATAAAATTCCACCACAACGATATAGCCATTTAGTCGTCAAAACGTAACAAAAAGACAGAGACTTACTTCCGTATTTATAATAATATTACTGTGGTTCACACTCACACACTGACTGCGAACAACACCTGAGGGATCATTATAACGTAAAAAAGTGTACACCTACAACATTGCAAGACTACCTACGATTTGCCTCGCATTGCACCCCTAACTTTCTAATATCTACAGTTTAACATTCAATCCAAATAACCTACGACCCGGGCCTGACTCTTACGATGAAAAACAATTTTTAAAAATCTTAGCCTCCACGGAGATTTGAACCGAATACCACGACGTTCATAAGGAAGCGCTTTAACCACTGAGCTGACAGTCCACTACACGGAAACATGGTACGGAGACGTCCATATCCAACGTGTCTGTCTATCGCCGTATTTCGAAGTTATGAGACAACATGTGTTATTTATACAGATAATTTTTTAACCAAATGTAGACAGTATTTTTCTCCTTGTTTCAAAGGATAAGTGTGCAAAGTTTTATCGAGATCGGATGAAAACTGTGGATTTGTATGAAGAACAAACAAACTAACAAACAAACAAACATACATACATTCATCTTTATATATAAAGATTTATCAATCTCTAACCAGTTATTGCAAAGTGTTAAACCCGTTATACGTGAAAGTGAACGTCTTTACAGCTTTAGCTATCAACTCACAAAATATCACTACTATTTAGGTATTGATCATATATAGTAATACCTCATCTACTTTTTATTGTTCGTTTCGTCAGCACTACACTATTGGAGAACATGGAATGTCTTCATCTTGTTTCGCGACATGTAGTCGATGATCTGTATGATGGGTGTATATTTTTGTTTATGAAATGTGTTATCTATGAAATGGAGATTGTCTGAGTAATAGTGCGAAACCTACTAAAAACCGCAATAAGGACTGCCGGTACATCGTGATTGGGGTTTGGATCTCTACAGTACACTATGAAAAGCGAGAATATAGCTGCAAATGAAACCCCAAAATCATTATCTGATTGAGAAAGGGGGAAAGACCTTATGCCAGTCCTGTATAATCTGTCGCAATACGAAACTGATGAATAATATACAGTTATAGAAGCAATAGACAGTTGAAGAATCAATATATATTGATAATGAATGGAAAATTTTTTAAAAATGATTATTACCTATTTGATGATGAAAAAGAAATGTTAGAAATGGTCTGCGTGGCTGGTCGACCAAATTTCGTTTATTAAAATCGACGACTAATACATTTCTTTATTAATTCTTTATCTTCCTTGAGCCGTTAGTGGTTGATTGAAATCCACAGATAAGAAAACAAGTTTATCGTGAAGCACCTGTGCCACCCATCGTTTTTCTGCTTTACCCAGTGTAGGTGTACATGTAGACTGAAAGGTATAGATGCAGATACAAACGGATTTAGATGCAGATAGTTGAAGTTGTTCAAACAATGGATGTGAAAGGGGCGGAGACACTACACACAATAAAAGTTCTGACACGCCTGGAGCTTCCCAGGGACGAGTTTCTATTTTAAGTTTTAATTGCCATAAAAACCGTGGTGGACAATTGTGGCGTCCTTTGTGACGCGGGCGGTGCGCGCGGTGATTGCGCATTGTTCGGGGCGACGTGCGCGCGACAGCGGCCGCTCTCACCTCGCGTCGCTCTGTCCCGCACACGCACGGCACACCACAGTTCTGCCTGCAGCTTCATTAGGCCAGTAAGAGTACTCGAATCAGCACAAAAATACTCGATCGTCACAGGCAGAACATGTCAAAACAACTCAGGCTCTCTCAAACTTCTTACTGCACGTTTGAGTAAAAAATAACACGAGTATGACAGTTCGATTTATCTCCTTCAAGTGCTTCGGGTGTTCAAAATTTTGTGAGTCTGTTTATGAAGGAGTTTAGATATTCGAGAAAGAAAGATTGGAATTAACTGGAATATTCGATACATGAGCGCTGTTATTGACCAGATATTAGCAGCAAATAAATATTGTTGTTAATTTTTTTAAAAAAATAAGGCCTTTGGTCTCTACGACCATCTAGCCAGCTGCTATTTATATTTTAAAATTGTTCTTAAAGTTATACCATGCTTTGCTTATATATTTGCGCAACACTGCAATGAGAACAGCAAAGATGAGACCAAAATGTAATTAAAACCACTTATGCCAGACTCAAATTGGCGCCATGACAGAGCCAGTGTGCTAACACTTACAATGCAAAATCTAGTAATGTAACAATGTTTCTTCTGCTGCTTTGTGTGGTAAATAGTAGCCTGATTTCCGTCAGATTATCTACTCCAGAATGACTTTATGGAACCGCAATAAAACACAGTTGTGTCCTCCAACGTCACTTGAAATTTCTATCGTTATTTGCAGTGAGCTGTTCATAAACTCTGATTGATGTTATCATAACATATATGAAGCTACAGCTAAAGTACGCTAGTTCAATCCGGAATATTGCGGAACTAAATAAATACACATCTGGAAAAGTGATCAGTCATCTGTAAGTTCCATTTGCAAATAGTTACTTTAAAATCCATGTATTTTCTTTCCTCTTTCAACACTTAAAAAACTAGAAAGTAATAACGAATGTTTTACAAAAAGATAATAAAGCTTCTAACAGGAGAGGAGGAGAGGTGCAAACATCGACGTTTCCTAATAATTGGTTGCGACATGACATACATTTTTTCGCAATTATTTGTGCACAAGAGAGATTAATGTCCGTGAGCGTACGCGATGAGTGTTAGGAAAACGATTTCATGGTCCTTACTTAGAGCTCTTCAATTCTGACTCATTAGAATAGAATTTATAATGTATTTGTTAAATTAAAGTTTTTATGGTTATACGTACGGTATCCATTATCTTAATAGAAAATTTAGCCTAAATATTTGAAGAAAGGAAAATGTTATCAGCAGAAATTATTAAAAATTAAAATCGTTTTAGATATCACATTGCGGTTACAAAATTAATCAAACTGCTAACTATCAAGTTTAAAGGATTTATGATTTTCAGAATGAACTTCGCTTGCTGTTTATAAGCATACTGTGATAGCAAAACTTCTATTCATTCTGCTAAACAAAGTATTACGGAAACCTTCTAAATAATAAGTCTAATATCTATTAGAAAATGTGGCATTATAATCAGTTAAAATACAAATATAAACTGTGAAACACCAAAATCTATTAAATATCCAGCCATTCCAATTGCTGTGCACCAAAGTTTCCGTCATCTACAAGGGGTTGCATCATCAAAAGAAATATTGTCACTGCTATATAAACAGAACTACTTTTACTAACATTTGTTATGCATAAATTAGTGAAGGGTTTTATATCTTTAATAAAACAAAAGTCCTTGGTCTATAGAGTGTGGACCAACACTTTAAAAATCAAAGTGTAGATTTAAAAAAATCAGTAAACTTGTTACAACTTTCAATGTAAAATAAAATACATGTAAATTATTTCTCCTCATCTGATATTACTATGTTCACAATACTTTACAAGGGCGGATGAACCGATATTCAGTGAAGGGGACATACATTCAGTCTGAAACTCTAAACATGGTGCAAGAAGAAGCAGCAACGTGAAATTAGTTGAATTCTTTGATTTGATATTGTGTAGCATTAGCGATCTAAGATGAATGTTTACTAGTTACGTTTACTATGTTTTTACTCAATGGAATTTATAAGGCTAGGTTACATATAGCATTTGAAAAATATTAAATTTAACGCGTCAACAGTAACTACAGGGCTTCACAATCTGGAGAGTTCACGTCCGAAATTAGACCGTTCATTCCGATTTCAGTTTTTGATACCTCTCTAGTATCACTCCAGGAGAAAGTGATAAAGTGTACAAGCTCTTAGTTACCCTCTTGACTCAACGAGTCTCTTTTAAAACATGATTCCACGTTACACTTACACCGTCATTGTCTCATTGATAACTGGATACTGCATTTTATGTATTAAAGAGTACTGGATATAGTCTCAATAGTTGTACTGACCTCTCTTTTCGTAGTTACGTATTATGCAACTACGTAGCGTGAATGCGAAATAAGGGAAGCTACTTGGTGCGTAATTTTCCTCTCGGAGTTACGAAGATAAAAGCTTTGTCTGCACATCCCCGTGCCAAGAGACGGCAACGCGTGTGTACACTGGAAATTAGGCAAATGAGAACGAAACTTCTGAGTCTCGTGCAGCAACGGGCGGGTACGGAAAGAAAGACAAGGTAACATGCTACAACCTTCCACGCAGCACTGCGTCACTGCGAGCTGAGAGTGCAGGTTTATTCCTGAAACAGCGAAGAGCAGCGCGATTAGGGTTGAGAAACTCAATTCAAGGAAAGAGATAGCTAAGTATGCATATTAATAAAAGGTTATCGAAAATAGCATAGTGTTGTGTTATTATGTTCCTTACATTTAAATCAAACTAATAAAATAAATTATTAAATTAATTATGTATTTTGAAAAGAAACCTGCGAGCTTATCAATAACTCTGATAGTGTTACTCAAATTTCCATCCACTCACGTGATGATAAAAAATATGTCTTTCATCCTCTCTGGTTTATAAATGATGTGTGCAACCTCTTGCTCTGAAACAATCTCATTGCTAGAAACGAAGAAGATTGAAAATCGACAATGTCCATGGCCGAATACTTGGCCGTTCCTAGCCACCACTCCGCTGCCGCTTCTAATTGGCTCGATGTCGACAAGGTGTAAAGTTATAAAATAAAAGTAAACATATGTCCTTTTAGCTGATCACATTTTGTACGACAGTACAAGCAAATAATAATTGACAGCTTGTATCACTTCACCACTTCAAAATATTTTATTCGTCAATGAAATAGATGAATGTCATAATGTGCTAAGTCTCTGGAATAAGTGCAATGCTTCATTAATTCTGTTATTTACTGGAGTCGTAAATTAATCATTCGTCACTATGACACAGCAATAAGCTTGCATAAAACAAATACAAGTTTCATTATACTTCTAAAAAAACTGTGTTAATAGACATCTGTATAAATTAATTTTTATCGTTTTTTTTTCAATTATAACTTTTCAGAATACAACATGACTGAAATATGTCGGCGCATCTTCTAGTCACCTGAGGAATCTTACGTGAAAGATCTGGTAAAACTGATTTAGCAATATCTAAAAACATAAAGAAGTGCCTGGCCCCTGACGGAAGGAAATATTTGGTAAATTCATAAAAGCATAAATAATTAATTAGTCTCTGTGGTGATTCTCATGAAGCCATAATGTACAAATTACATTAAACATTGTGAAACTGCGTAACGTATTCGCATCAAGCTTTGTAAATTTCATTTAGTAAACCCTTTAATTATAGATAGTGTAACAACTGTTTAAATTTATTAAAAGCATTGACGGTTATATTTTTATTTGAACACCAGGCAGATTTTGGTTAGAGTGGAAACAATTCTTTTAGTGATGACATGAATTCAGAAGCACTGAGTGTGCAATGAACTGGCAGAATAAATCCGATTAATGACCCAGACCGGTAGGTTGTTACAATCAGTCGGGCGGCAAAATACAAAGCGTCGGGATCACTGAATATATTCATTACACTCCGTTACTTTAATTATACACAAAGTAATGCCTCGAATAACGGCACACAGTAAAAAGTTATAAAATTTAAGCCCAAAGGTTTCAATATGTTGTGAGAGGTCAGAATGTAATATAAATCTTAGCCCAAATCCTCAAAAAAAGTAATTTGTAAGGTACAAATTAGCTTGCCAAAAGTATTTCTACTACATTTCTACTAGCTATCCCCCGTAGTAATATACATTATAGTTTGATTTTGAAGTTGCTTATGTAGGATATAGAAATTTCACGTAAACTAGTTTTCAACTTGAACGGATTTTCTTGCATTCATTTACACGACTAAAACTCACCATAAGAATCATTTTTAAGTGTATTTATTAAGCCCGGAAAAATTTAATTTAAGAGATAATTTGCTTTGTTTACGTTTTAAGCCACGCGATTAGGATAGCTAAAATCTAAGATTTGAAATAACTTCGAATCGAGTAAAGTTAAGGCTGATCCTTTATTACCAGCTATAGTCAGCAATGTTTAGCATATTTTGACATTAACTAATTAGGCAAAGTATAATTACCACTTTTAATTAAGAGAAAAAATAAAGATTTTAACAAAAACACATAAAATTGAGAAATTTATATCAGAAAATAGCTTAAATTAAGAGGATAAAATATATATGTTGGTTTCGGTAAAAAGTTTAAGCATGGGTTAGATGATTAAGATTTTGAAATAAATTGTCATGAATTGTTGAGGAAGTGCGGCAAGTCGCGGCAAGCTGACATAAGAGACTTCAAGGTTAATCTTATAGAAACCCTTTTGGTTGTTGAATTAAATTAAGAATACGATATTAGGAAGTCCATGTATTAATTGCAAGTTAAACTATCCAGTACATTGGGAGATATTAATTTTCAAAAGTCTTTGCTGACCTCATAGAAATCGGAAAGTTAATAAAAAGACCTACAGACATCTTGAAAATGCCCAGTCTTTCTGTGATTTTCAAAGAGATAACTTCGTGTCGCTATGTAGCTCAGTCTATCTGCCGTTTCCCAACAGTTAACTTCGCGTCGGTTTATCTTAACATGCCGTAATCGTTGTCCCACCTAAGTTAGGGACTTAGTGAGTATTTGTGTTCTCGAGTGAATGTGCTTAACCTGACAATCTTCTAAGGAACTGTTGTCCCATGCTTTATTCGTAATTCAGGTACCGACAAAGTAAAGAGTAACTTTTCGAAAAAAATTCAAGTATTTTGTGATCCTAAAACTGTGTCAAGTGAACTTATTTAACTGTACCATTCACGTTTTTGGTGTATAATACGAACGTGCGGTGACCTCTTCAATTAAATTTTAAAGGTACCAGAAGGCTACAGCAGCCATGAACTTAATTGTTCACAGTTTAGACGAAAAGTGTGCTAGCCCCCAGCTTTGCGCCTAATAAATTGTTATTAAAGGAATTGTTTCAACGGTCTGCTCTTATAAGCCCTTTGGACTCACAGTTGTTAAATGGTACATGGATGGGCAACAAGGGGTCACCGGCTCGAATCCCGCTGTAGGTTGGACTTTTTAGAGGCCTTAAAACTGACCTTCCCGACTGTACAAAGCTCTAGATCGTTCTGCGTTTGGGACTCCTGCTATGCTGTAGATCCCCCTCAACAGGTGTACTTACTGGGATGGGTTAGGCCAGAGGCGAATAGCGCAGCTGGTATGGAATTCTGTCACCTTGTCAATAAGATCACACAAATTTCTCGTCTCTAATGATCTCGACGTTGTCGAGGCGTAAAGCCATAAACAAAAAAAGTGAGATTTCTAGACAGCGTGTTGGCTGTGCTCAACTCCAGATACAGCTACGACAGAGGTTTAATTCCAGGCAACTCTGTCACCAAGTCTGAAGACCATACGAATATTCTAATTAGATCATGTGTTAATATATTATCAAGGACGATACAAAGTTTTCTTAAAAACATGTTTATCCACTAATCACACTACGACTCTACAACACTTAACGGATTATAATGCCAAAAATACTAGGTTTCTTACTGTTTACATTGGTTCGTGCCAAAGTTGCGGGGATGTGGTTAACTCTCGAGCCGGGTCTGGCGTCCGGAGATAGGGCGGTTCCACAAATCAGCCGGTCATCCGGATTTTGGTTTTTCTTGGTTACCAGAAATCACTCGAGGTGATTGCAGGGATCGTCCCTTCAAAATACCACGGATGAACTCCGTCTCCTACCTTAACCCCAATCAGCTGCCATCTCTAATGACCTCGTCTACAAGCCATAGTGTAATAAAAAAAGATCTGTTTTAAACTCAGAGGATTTAATTTAATTTATTTTAATTGCAATGGGGCACAGGCTCCGATAGCAATTCCCCTACACCCCCATCTTCCCCCTATCCTGCACCCAACTACATTTGCCCTTTAAAAATTTTATCTTTAAATTTTTTCAACGTTTCGGTAAATTATTAATCATTTCTCTTGGTAACCCATTCCAAACCCTGCCACCCTTACCTAAAAAAGAGAATCTTCCCACACCTTTGTTCCTGAAATCGATTGCCGGCTTGTGGTCATGGTCATCTTTTCCCTTCCATGCACTACTTTTCATACATACTCCAATATCTTTCCATGCCAGGTCGCCAGTATACGCCCTGCACACTCCCATAACCTTCCTCATTCTCCTCCTGTCTTGCAATGAATCCCATTCCAGCTCCTTTATCATATCCGTCACTGATTGCATTCTGCGATAATTTCCACAAACAAATCTAGCAGCCCTTTTTTGAACTCTCTCCAACTCCTGTATTTGATACGCAAAATGAGGGTCCCATACTACACTACCATATTCGAGCAATGGTATGACCAAAGTTTTGTAACCCAATTCCTTTACTTCTCTCTTACATCCCCTCATCACTCTCTCCAACAAGTGCAGAATTTTGAAACGTTTTCCTACCACCTGTCCAATGTGTCCTGCCCACGTAAGCTTATTATCAAATGGAATGCCAAGATATTTACATTTCAAGTCAAACAATTCTTTCTCCACCTTATATTCATTATTAACCTTTTGTTTTTATTTGTGTATCTAATAACCTGACTCGTCTTTGCATTTATCTTCATCCCATATTCACCAACCCAACTAGATATCCTGTGCAGATCACCCTGCAACTGTTTACAATCCTCTATCATTTTGATTCTTTTATATAGCATTATGTCATCTGCAAACAATCTAATTTCAGATAGTAAACAATCAACACAATTATTCATTAGAATAACGAATAACAATGGTCTCAATACGCTACCCTGTGGCACTACCATTTTTACTTCCACTTCTTTTGATACTGCATTTCCTACCCTAACTTTCTTTTTTCTACCTTTTAAAGATTCTTCTACCCAGCAAATCACTTTCTCATCCACTCCAATGGTTTTTACGTTATTTACTACCATTTTATGGCTTACTCTGACAAACGCCTTTGACAAATCTAGTGCTACACTATCAATTTGACCTTCCTTGTCCATTTCATCTTAAATATCTTGTACATATCCCACCAACTGAGATTCGCATGAATATCCTTGCCTGAACCCATGTTGCCGGCTTGAAAACTACTAACGTTCCTCTGATGTGGTTGCATATCAATTTTTCCATTAATTTACCTACCACTGATGTCAAACTGATTTGCCTGTAATTCTCAACTCTATTTCTCACCCCTCCTTTATGTACCGGTACTACTATTGCACTTTTCCAGTACTGTGGTAAGCAGCAAGTATCCAGACTCAATTTAAATAATATTTCAAGATAAGGTACAATGTCACATCCGGCTATCTTTAAGATATCTGTGGTAATATCATTTCAAATTTTTTAGTATCTTCATTTCTAATTGTGTTGTTAAGCTCATTCTCCGAATTAGACCCTCCCGTTTTAGATTCATTGTCCCTAATGCTTACACTAAACCAGTTATTTAAAATCTCTGCCTTTTTCAAATCCTTAATAACTGCTTAATATAGAGAGGAGCTAACTGATTTTGAGTATCATCTTTGCACTTCCGAAGAAAGCACAAGTCGATAAATGAGATAATTATCGCACTATAAGTCTGACATATATTGATTAGAATAACACACAGAAGCATAGAAAGGTTACTAGAAGACGTATCAGATGAAGATCAGCTTGGATAAAAAAAAGAGTACAAGAGAACTTTTTCTGGCCTCACTATTAATACTGGATGGGTAGATGAAGAAAACCAAGGATACTTTTATGGCGTTTGCTGATTTAGAAAAAAAATTGCAATGTCTTTAAAATTTTAAGGAGATCGGGTCTAAAATTTAGATATAGAAAAATAATTTAAAATCTATAGAAGGATCACAAGAGAAACGCTTAATTTGAAAAATCTGTGAGAGAAGGTTGCTGTCTATCCCCATTACACTTGTACGTAGAGAAAGCAATGAAAAAAAGTTTAACAAAATTTTGAGTGTAGTGTATGTGTTCAAAGAGGAATAATCAGTATACTTCAAAATGTTAATGACATATCTCTTTTGACAGAACCAAGATAGGATAGTGGGAAATTACTTAATGGCGTGAACAAAATCTGGAGTAAATTTTTTTTATTAAATATAAGACCAAGACTAAAGAAATTAAATGTACAGAAAATAGTAATAACAGTAAATTAAATATAAAAATCGGAAGGGATGTAATTGGAGAAGTAGGTGAATGTTGTTAGTAGAGAAGTAGAATTACAACTGACAGCCGAATAATTAACGATGTTAAAAGCCTTTTGACTCAGAAAGGACTCTAAAAGAACTTTAAAATATTGTATATATTCAGCACTGAAGCGTGGAATTTAGGAATACCAGAAAGAAAGAACTTTGAATAATTTGAAATGTTGTGCTGTAGAAAGATGTTGAAAATTGAGTGGACAGATAAAGTACGAAACGAATGTACTTTTCTTTAACTGTTTAACGTCTCTTTACAGCGAGGTCTTTAGAGACGGGAAAGGATGGGGGGCAAGGAATGGGAAGGAATTCGGAAATGGCCTTTTTGAAGGAGGCATCCTGGCATTTGCTTAGAGTGATTTTGGAAACCATGGAAAACCCAAATCTGGATGCCCGGACGGGGATTCGAACCGCCGTCCTCCCGAATGCGAGGCCAGAGCGCTAATCGTTACACCTCCACTCTCGCTCTGTACTTTGTTGAAGTTGGCTGAGGAAATAATTTCGTAGAAAAGTATCACAGAGAGAAAACAGGATGATTGTTCACATTTTGAAGACTAGTTGGATTGGTTAATTTTTTAGTGGGTGGGGGGGGGGGGAGGGAACAGTTGAGGGAACAAGGTGTAGACAAAGATTAAATATATGAATCAGATAATTAAGCACATTGGTTGTTAGGGGTATGATGAAATAAATAGTTTAGTTGAAGATAGGAAGAGACGGAGGGTAGCATAAAATCAATCCCGAGACTGCTGACAGAAAGCAAAAGCTCTTTTGGTGCAGTTTTAAGTTATAACTTCTTTCAGATATTCATCACGTTCTCTCTGCTGTTTATAATATTCTACTCACATTTTGTTCCGTACTAACGGCAGCGGGCTGCTTTGTTGTCCATTTCTTTTTACCATTTCATTACTACATTATCCTCTTGCTAAATGCGTTTTGAGGCGTAAATATTACTCCAAACGATTAATTTTGAGATGTAGTTTTAACAAGCACTTTAGCATTCGTTTTTTCACTTGTTCGTGCTCGATTCTGTCTCAAATTACCTACTGATATTAGTTTAACTGTTAGTTCTTATAACGCAATATATTCTGGCTTTCCACCCACATCCTATAATACCTTTGTATCTTGAATTTTATCTACCAGAAACTTCCGTACGAGACATGGGTTTGAGGGAATTTATTTTTTCCATTATTGCACTAGAGCTCGCGTAACTGGCAAAGAAAACATTCGGTATATCCCTTTATCAATTGCACATAGTAGTGCGTAATTTACAAATTCGCGTTGCGAAATACCTCCATTAGAATCAGTTATTTGTATTGTAAGGATTATTCTTAGCAAATAATTCCTCTGGATAGACTGGAACCTGTAGGTAACTATGAAATTGTTAACTGCACAAGAATATTGTGAATGACTGCAGCAGTATTGAGAAAACTTAAGATGATATGAATGACCACAATTAAAAGATGTGTTGAAATAAGATTGGGAAGAAACAAAATGAAAATAAATCTTTATCACTTTTAACCATTAAAAACTTCTAATTTTATTTTGTGTGTTCTATATTGTGAACGTGTAATTATATAGATATTATTAAAGCATTTGAGATGAATTTCAAACGGCAGTACTTAAGACTGATAGTTCACAGCAGTAAAACATAGAATGATTGAAAAGTTACCATTATCATCTCAAATAGATCCTTAATTACTAAGCTCAAATTTAGAGAAGAATAAACAATAATTCAGATCAGATACGCTTAGAATAATAACTGCAATCATTGAAATGCCTTGTTGCTACCGTTTCAATTAGTCACATTTTCATAATTACAGTCAAATCATCCGAATTCAACATGCTATTTTGCTTACGACACCAAAAAGCGTAATATATTAGCTGTTATGATTAGATTACTCCAAATTACTTGAAACATAGTGAAATTGTGAAAATGTTTACCGCAGTCTATTGACCGAAGGTGTTTAAAAGTAGTATTTTCAATTAATCTTATAACCACTATTAATTTTGAAGGTACGTATTATCATGGAATTCAAGGTGATTAGTACATTATCTGAAGATTCACTTGATGAAAAATAGAATGCACTGAGTTAAAGTAACTAGGAAAATGCTGGGTTATACTTTAAACCATATTAATATATTTTAAAGTCTTCCTATATTCAAATCACTTTTTTCAGATGAAAGGTCTAAAAAAATTAATAACCAAACAAAGAAGGCCTTTATAGGTATATATTCTTCCTGTGAACGATAAATATTTGCAGCTCTGTTTAATGTAGGCAAAATTAGTTTGAAGACGCGTATTAAGTATTAAACTAGGTAATTTAACGAATTTCTGGTTGCAAAATCGTGTATTTTATGTAGCGAAAGACAAGAAAGACGATAATTTCAAGCGAAGGTAACGCTGCATAACTGTGTTAGATGTAAGGTACGTACGCTGTGTGATGCACCATCAGGTCAGTATAGCGGGGGGAAAATGTAGATATAGGCCTACATTACTGTTGTGTTGAAGAATTTAAATGTGGTATTCGTAGTCAATCTTTAGATTTTCTTTCTAATGGTATTCATTTAGCAGAGGAGGCTTGGTATGTAATTGCCATATCGTAGTCTTAAAGAAAAGGTGTGATGGTGACGTGAGGGTGAAGGTTCAATACTGGTAATATTTTAATATTCTTGTAATAAATAGAATTCGTAAAAATGGAGGCAGTGAAAGAAATTTTGCGGCGTGTCTTGTTATAGTAAATTACGTGACTTGCAAATAGACTGGAGGGGTGGCTGACCCTGACGGTGGATACCCGTAGAATAGGCGGCGAGTTGTCGTTGTCTGCCGTGTATATTTAAAGGTCAATTCAAGAGAAGTTTTTCCTCAGCCTGGCAAGAGCTCTCCGAAAGACGGACGAGTCATAGTAGAAAGCAAACGTTCAACGAAATTGCTCGGAGAGATTAATAACCTAACACTTGCTTGTTAAGTTGACATGAGGACACTATACCCACATTTTGTGGAGTGAGGGAGCCGAGTTTTTAAAGAAAAGTATGTAATGCCGATTGCCGAAAAAGTATTTAAAGAAACGATACGAGCTACGAAAAGTTTTGAACCAATAGTGGCCACTTGAGGAGAATAGTGCAAGGAGTAGGGACACTTGTTCCAATAAGGATTGTACAGAAAAATAGATAGCCAAGAAGGCTTTGTTCTTTTTTTTCTGCCAAGGAATGAAAGTGGAAAAAGAAAAATGATACGGGATCGTGGTTACATTGGCTGCGCTGGTCAGTTTCTACGAGCAATAGGTAGTTAGTCCTGGACCACCTATTCGTGAAGACTTCACTGATGGTTAGGACTCAGAGGAGATTTTTTTTACTGCAGTATGGCAGTGTGCGTAAACGTCTTTAGTGTTCTGAGTTATTAGAAGTTCTATATTAAAGCCATAATGAGTTATAACAGTGTGTCAAGCTTAGTTCCACACTGGGATCTATTATTGTGGTGGTCTGGTGGCTTTGGAAGCCACATCATCAACGATGCTGTCAACAAGTCAACAGACAAATGGTAAACAATAAGATAACGATTATTTTGATGCATTGTGCCTCATTTTATCTGAATCCTAAACGCTCTGGTGGATAAGTCTCTGTTGCTCTGCAGTTGTAATTGTAAAATTGGAGGTATATGAGTGGCGCCCACGAATTAAAGAGTTTATTTTCTGCGAAATTGGAACGATACGATTTAACTGCATAACTGATGCTAGGACCCGTTTAATGTTAGATAAATCAGAACAATTTTGTTGATATATAAAATGATATCATATTATGATGGTTCTTTTTTTTTTATGAGAGTTCATGTAACCTGTAAATACAAGATTTTCTAGAATAGGTACCGTGTACCTTGCGTTTTATATTTTAATTACGGTATGCCACAGGGTAAAGAACTTTACTTTTCACAACACGTTTCTGTGAAAGAATAAATGATACAATTTGAAACATGAAGACTTCAGAGTAAAATACAATAATACCACATTACCATCATAATTCAAATAAATAATACTTTAACATTTTAAGCAAAGATAACTATAACTCCCTATGTTAGAAGGAATTATTTCTCTTTTTATTATTGATTTTTTCAATTAGTAACATTTCCGTACTTTATTAAAAAAATTCTAAAACCCGTAATATGATTTCAGAGTCTTCGCATAACGTACTCTTACGTAATTGCCAAATGAGCGCTATCTACCTAGGAGTTTTGATTACTGATTTGAAAAAATACGCTAACGATTAGGGATTCGTCGGGTAACTAGATAGCTACCCTTGTACGGGTACTGATGATCTCCAAAATTTACCGTTCCCGTCTCTGCTGAAGAAGTATGCAAAACGGAAGGTAGCGCTGGCAGCGGTAAGAGCTTTGCTATCTTCCAGAGGAGAGGACCGCAGAATGCGTGCGGAACTTCGCCGTTCATCAATTACATTACCGTGGCGTTAATTATACCAGCGGGAGTTTGAGGCGTCGGGAAACTTGCTTCCCAGCGAGGCACCTAGTCTGATGATGCAAACGCTAAGGCTGCGCTTCATCTGATCACCTTGTTGTATCCACGACGGCGGGGCACACCACGCTGAATGCCAGCAGTGACACTACCGAGGCGCCAGCAATGTCTAACATCAACACGAAACGCATGTAGGCGTAGAGAAACAATACGATTGTGGATATATGATTTTGCAATCAACAAGTATTTTTGTTCCTTTTGATAGGTATTTTTCATAAACCATTCAATTATTTTTTAAGCTTCTAAAATTACAAGTGTATCATTATTTAATTAATTGAAAATCCTCTTATTTAATATTGTGATTAGTGAAACTGATCAATTTTGTTAAAATCTTTTTATATATGAGCCCCTTAAAGCCCAAGTGGTGTAAGTCCAATTTTTGTTTTTTTGGAGTTAATGTTTCAGAAGTGTTCAGCAAGTTGCATTCTGTTTAAAGCACAAGTGATGTAAATTCTAGTTCCCTTAACAACCTTATAGTTAGCAGCACTAGTTTATGCAGTCAATGCAGCCATCTGTTGTGTAAAAGCTAAAGTGGTGTATATTGGAGATACACCACTGTGCCTGTAACTGTTTGCAGTTCAACCACTTTTTGCTCATCTAGAAATGTTGTAACCAGGTAAACTAAAAAACATTTTAATAACCTAGATATAAAAGATTTAAGTTTTGATGTGTCATTATGAGCAGTGATGAGAGCAGTGTTAGTGAGCCAAGCATTTTGGCAGATATTGTAGCAAGTGATGAATGTATTCCAGCAGATTCTGAATTCATCTTCGCCAAGAAGAAAAAGCTCATAATGCCATGAACGAGGGCACTCAACAGTCCATTAATAATAGCTCTTACTATACATTTTCCTATGATTTGGAAAAGTCTCTTCCTTTTCCTAAACTATCATGTCAAGTGCCCTATTACAAATGCAATAATGTTTATAATTTGGGATGCCATGAGCTTTCCTCAAAATTAGGATTTATGTATTGTTGTAATGAGATAAATGGATCACAAAGTTCCCAAGAAATTAGTGCATGTTTGGTCAAGCACATTGAAAACAGGGCTTCAGCTGCGAAAAATGTTTTAATGTATAGTGACACCTGTGCCAAGCAAAATAGAAACTGGAATGTTGCCATGGCGATGAAACTGGTTCTGAGTGAAGATAATAACATTGAAGTTATTGACCAGAAGTTTATGAGAAGTGGTTATTCTTATTTGCCCAACGACTGTGATTTTGCCTCAATAGCAAACTACAGCAGTATTTAGCAGATATATCATCACAATGATTGGTACAGGTATAGGCCTACTGTCATTGCAAAATCTAGGAAGAAAAATCCTTTTTACATAACAGTGATGACTCATTGTGACTTTATGTCTGTTGGAAATCTTTTACAACATATCACCAAAAGAAAGGTTGATACGGAAAAACATCCTTTATCATTGCTACAAATGCAGTAGATCCAGTATCGAAAGGAAGAAACATTTTCAATTTTTGTTCATAGAAACTCTTTCCAAAGAAATGCCCTTTTCAGAACTAAACTTCAAACCTGGACCTAAAAGAGGCAGACCTGTTAATCTTACTATGTATCTCAAGAATAACTGTACAGAAATCAAAGATCTGTAACAAAAGAGAAGAAAAAGGATATGCAAGACATGTTACCATTCATTCACCCATCTGTCATCCTTACTTTTATAGTCTATCGACTCAAGATGATGCTGCAGACATTGGGCCACTAGATGCAGAGTAAGAAATGTATAAACAGTAGAATAAAAAATAGATGTTGCAGTAAAATACTGTATTCTTTCCCCCTTCTTTAAAGAGAATCTGTTCCCTGTTTATACCACAAGTGGTGTAACTCCAAACAAAGCCCCCCCAAAAAAGAAAACATTTTAAAAGTTTTTAAAACTGCCAGCATAAGTTAGAATAACTCTTTAATGATACATTGTTGAGAAAAAAACTTCAAAATATATAAAACGAATTTTTTTATTAAAACTGCAGTAAAACATTAATTTTCTCGAAACTTGATTCATGTGAGTTACACCACTTGGGCTTTAAGGGGCTCATATATAAAAACATTTAATCACTTCGGTGAACATTAGATGTGGTAAATATTGGTCTGATCAGTTATCATACAGAGTTACGCGTAGTATATTTCACATCTAATGGATTACTTATTATTAACTAACAGTTGTCCGAAACTTCGTTTGCGTTGGATTTTGTATACATTACTCTCTTAAACCAACATGGCCACTACATGATCCTTGACTAACTGAACACAAAATTTTCCTCCGAACACTATGATACCAGTAGTAAGCTGAAGTCATCATAAACATTTCGACTGCAAGAAGAAACTTTTTGAAAGAAGCTTTTTGTAAACAGATCAACTGAAACGTAGCTATTTTTTTCGCGAAACAACGGGCTGTAAATTAATCAAAACTTAATTAATATACGAACAGTAATTGTTCCGTAAATCACGTACACGGAGAAATTACCATAATTGATCTGCTTTATGAAATATAGACTATTTACCGGTTGGGCGAAGGGATTGGCATTAGTCGAAACTTCATCACAATCTGACAGTTAGTTTTAGCGTGAACAGCGTTCAGCTAAATATGAACTTTATAGTTTCGCATCAAATTGAAACATACCTTGTTTTGCCCATGAGACCAAGGAATATACATTAAGCAAAACCCAACCAGTACCCGACCAGTAGTTTTTTGAGTGAATCGCGTTCAACCAAAACCTGATACCGATTTTTTTAACTTATCAATTTTTCGACGTCAAATCAAAATTAAATATAACCTGTCCGCGAGACATTAAACGAAATCCCAACTAAATTTTGCGTGAGTCACACTTATCGGAACGAATGCAGACAGTCACATTAAAAAATAAATAAAGAAAGAATTCCTTCTCTGTAATGTGTTAATAGTATCCCTAACTCATTCTTTCAAAAATATCTCAAATTTACAAAATTTTACCCGGTTATATTTTTATTATAAGTATGCACAATAAAATTGGCCTGGAGTGATTTTGGGAAACCACGGGAAACCAAAATCTGGATGACTGGACGGGAATTCCAACCGGTGTCCTCCCGAAGGCGAGGCCAGAGCGTTAACCACTCACCCACCACGCTCGGTTCCCGCATTAAGCGCTCAAATAGCAAGTAGTAATGGTTTAATGGTTTCTGTATCAGGTCTTCTACTGCACTTATTGGGTCATATAAACCATGTTCAAGACATGAAGAAGACAAGAATCGTCGTAATAAATCACAAGTGGCGCAATTAACGCCAGTTTTTTGATTGCTGAGTAGCGAGTTTTCTCAGAAAAGTTGAACTGATGGTTGACCCTGTTGACAAATTAACGAATCTGCATAAAATACGAAAGCCAGGATGTATGAGTGTTTGAGCCTAAAGCGTATTGGTAAAAAATTTAAAATTGTTGTAAATTTGTTCTATGTGCTTCGTTTATTCCGATCGAGAGAAATATAGTGTTCAGTCAGCGAACACCGTTGTGGACGGTACTTGGTTCCCGTCTTCTTTGTTTTATCCAAGTGTGGTGGTTGCTTGAGTTCAGCTGAACGACACCTAAATAGGAATGATACCGTTGGCGCCCACCGCCGCCAACGCAGCATCTGGAGCCTCCGAGAACTGGTGATATGCGACGAACGGTCTACTGCAACAAAGCTTCTCCCTAACACACGGGAACCTGTTTTGATTAACAGTAATAAATGAATGACTTAAACGCACAGTTTTGTGACAAAACTTTGCGTTGTGATCTGCTACGTTCATTAACTAACAAATTCTTGTCTGATATTTAGTTATCTTCACATGGCACCTGTATTTCTCCAAGATTAATTTTGTTTTGTTCAACTTGCAATTTACAATTTACGTGAAATGAGTGGGTTGTTTGTAAAAGTTTGTTAGTAAATTAGTGTACACGTTTCTCAGTTTTTTGTGATTGAATATTATTCCTCTCAGTGATTGTATGGATAGTATATTACCATTGAATATAAATATTAAAGTTATTTATTAAGAACGCCAGCAATATCAGTATTATGGGATGAAGAGAGGATATGATAAATCAGAACTGCAGGTATTTATAACGCAAACGAAAAATGATTATTTGATAAGAGTTACAGGTTAATATATGCAATTACAAAGAGAACTATGGCAGCAATTATTTGTTGACTAAAGTTGTAATTTGTTGGAAAAGCAGTAATGGACTGGAGTAATGTTTGCTGGGAGTATCTCACAAACAGTAAAAGAATTCCTTTAAAGTATGTGTTCTTGGATAAAAAAAATTACACAGGGACATAACCATCTCAATTTAAAAAATACCAATAATGACCTATGATAATTTCTAATGTGATGGTAGTACCCCAAGACAGTATGTACAGGTTGGCCACAATTCTTTTAATGCAAAATTTCCGCCTGTTTGCCGATTAGTATTTGAGTTTAACATTTGTTGTAAGCACAAACTCACTCTGTGAACTATGTTTTCACACCTATTACCAGTTTGTTAATTCAATAAAACAATTTATGTTCGGCAAGTTACAAACATTACTGCAGTTTTTAAAAGATCTATGAATTATATAATCACGATTAGGATGTACATTTGCTTCGTTTCGATGCCAGAGCTCATTGCTGCTTCGTTGAATTCAATCTACACTTTAGTAATCTATCTAAAATTGTTTCACAAAAGAAAGAAAAAATATTTTTAATGGCACAGGATGCAATTTTTCATATTTTTCCACCGTGTGCCTTAAATTTACGTAGTAAATAATTTTGATTTACTACTAAATTTAGGAACAATATAATCCTCCAACAGATATTTATCTGAAATATAGTAAACTAGTGCAACTAGACTTTGATGACCGAATTTGTGATAAACATGTCAATCGGCAATTGCCAAAGATCTAATGGAAATTTAGAGAAGTCAGCATTTAAAAGCTAAGAGACTTAAAAATAGCAACTACTATTGTAATTTCATAAATGACTGCCGTTATAGTCCATCACCTTTATACCATCACATAAAAAGAAAGAGCAAAGAACAACAGTTGAATGTTGATTAAATAATGTTTTATCTAAATATTAAACAATGTTATTTACAAGAAAAATAATAGTCTTGAAAACAGTTCTTCTAAGCTCGATTTAATAGTAAACAATTCAAACAATACAGTCATAAAATGTTGTTAGTAACATTCTAGCGTATCACATTCGCAAACGATGCACAGCTGACCGTCATTGACTAACAACAATAAGCCGAGAGCTGTAGCCGTAATGCTACTAATTACCAGTTTAGCACGCATTTACATCTAAAGCGGTGGATTAAGATCACAAATCAGGTATTTATGATACAATCCCGGGTGTTGATGAAACTTTGAAATCAATTAAACAAAACACGTCATAAATTATAACAAGTGCAGGAAACCCGTTTTAACGAATATGAGACGACATCTACAGTCGTTAAATGTGTAAACCCCTAAGAATTGCATATAATTATACCTGTTGGAGCTGTTAGAAAAGTTGAAGAATGTTGTGGTTCGTACTATTATGAATCGAACGAAGCTTTCCACTCACGGATATTCACAAGAAGTGAGAGCTTGAAAGTAATTACGCAACAGATGACTGGGGTCCTAAGACATACTAATTGCTTGTTTGAAGTTACGAGCATTGTAAAATAAAGACGATCATTATAAGGTAAAGAGGATCAAAGAATAATACATTTTTTAAGTTATTTGCCAATTTTTTTTCTCTGTTGAAAATGCTGTCCTCATGGCGGGGAGGCGACATGATTGACTCTGGTAACGAAACGGCAATTTAGCTGTCTTATAAATGGAACTCCGGTCGTTTGTCACGTGAATTGTATCAAAATAACAATTTGGACAATTTAAAGATAATTAAAAATAAATTTCGGCAAACTGTGATACTTCGAATGCCAAAATGGAAAAGTAGATGATAAGAGAGTGGAAGCTGAATCAGAGAAACTAAGGTAAATTTGAAGCAAACCCCATTTAAAATGGGGAGAGTTGTTGGTTCCCCCGACTGAAGAAGAAAGCTAAGTGAATGAAAACCACGGGTAGCAGCGACTTCGGTGGGAGCCAGAGGTGATGGGGCGGGAGTTACGACACCGGAACTGCCTCCGATGGACGTTTACAGTCCAGAAGGACACTGTAGTACCACAGTTACTCAATCTGGGAAGTTAACTTTTGTAAATCCTCCCAGAGACCAGTGTTGCAACAATTACACTTAGTGAAAGTTTCTCTTGTATATGGAAATTAATTGTTGTAATACTCATGCGTAATCACGCGGTGATTATACATTAATATCCATATTCATAAAACTTCCGAATAATACTATTTGAATATTCAAGTGTTGCGATTAATACAGACTGATAGATGTAAAATCATACGTGGGATTTGAGTTGTTAACGGCATTCCGTACAAGCATAGGGAGTGGATCCATAAGATGCGTGGCAGGAGTGGTTTATTTTCCCGGAAGCGGAGGTTGTGCGTCGGCATTTCTTTGATGTTCAGATAAGCAGTAAAACTGGCAGGAGGGCAGGCAATGTGCCATTAGCACGTGACTAGTCATCAGATGGTCAGCGTCGTCCTAAGATGTCACGAGCTAGACGCTTTGATTGAAACGTCAACGTTGTCAGAAAATTTTTCAGTATCGAATCAATGAAAGCAAGGAACTTGCGTGAATTGGATGCACAAATGAAAATCAATCGCAATACACGATACTGATAATTCTATTTAATTTCACGTATGTTGTGAATGATGGGCAATAGGAGGGCAGCCGTCTCGAGATCTGGCCAGAATATCGAATTTGGCATCGGTACAGAAGATTACTAGTGGGAGAATCCATATTTCAGTGATCATATTAAGTGATAATTATTTGTGTATTCTAACTACAGCAAATGATGTAAGCTTTTACGTGTTCTAAGTTATGAAATATAGTACTATAAGTTAACTCACAATGTTATTAATCAAATCAGCGTTTCCATTTCATGTTAAATTAAATAAACACTTCTTTAGTATTTGATAATCACTTTAAATTAAATTAGAACGTGCTATTAAATAATAAAGACCCTTATACATTTTGTTATTATTTTATTTCGATGTTTATCACTTAAGTACCTAAAAGCAGAATCATGTATAGTTCAATAAAATGGTAAGTTATAAATAACATTTTTTTTTCTTTCGTTAAGTGTCCTCTGAAACACTTGTTGTAGCATTAAATACTAAGTAGCAGTTTCTTTCGTGTTCCGGAATAAAATGATCAGAAATTAATTACTTAGTAGGTACAATAGTTTATGGTGTTTACCTGAATAAAATATCAAGTAATAAAAACATTCGTTGTTTCATAGTCTATTTAGCAGTAGAAAGATGTATTCAAGATAACATTTGCGGTAGTTGCTTCTACTACTACTCATTACAATTTTTTTTTACTGGAATTTTCATATAAGAAAATTAAACCACGATGAAAATTTAAAAAAAAAACTTTCTGGTCCAATGGAAATGAAATACACATAGCTGAAGTTGTTAACTATGTAGTTAGTATTATAAGTTAGGATTTATTTTTAAAAGATTTTAGCTAGCATAAAGTTTTTTATAGTCATTTGTTGATGTAATGATTCAGCTACTTTTTTTAAAAATATTTTTATATCATTACACTATTGGATCTATTCCCTTGCTCAACCTTCATACATGTTTCCAAATTTCAGTATTTTTTAATTTTTTAATTTTTGAGTACAATGCGAAATTGCGTATTGTTTCTATGGCGGTGGGTAGATATTTATTCAACTGTCAGAGAGAATCTTGTTCTTACGTAAATTAGATGCAGGATTTGATGGCATAATTCTGTTATTTTTCTTTTATGGTTTAGAGGTTTTGGTATTTAACGTAAGCTGAATTCAATTTTATGTAGCAGTTTAGAGCAACTTTCAATAAAAAAAAAACGTACAACAACAAAACAAAGAAACAAAATAATAATAATAATTTGGCCTTGCTATGTGTCACAGAAAAAGCATTTGCATAGTAAAGGTATTTTCTTTAGGAAATGATTCGTTCCAGTCCTATATCGTATATAGCTTCAAAAAATTGTATGGCAAGGGTCATCATCATCATCAGTTTTCTGCCGTCGGGCAGGTTTTCACTTGGCTGTTCTCCATGTTCTTCTATCTTCTGCCTTTCTCTTTAGAACCATATAGTTGCCGTCTTCCTTGATGTTGTCTATAATTTTGTACCTCCTTCTTCCTCTTATTCTCCACCCACAGACTAGACCTTCCAAGGTGTCTTTTATCAGGAACTCCCCTCTCAACAAGTGCCCCATCCAGTTTTTCTTTCTCTCCTTTATTACTTGGAAATTTTTCTGCTTTCACTGACGCTGTCCAGCACTTCAACATTACTTATTTTATCCACCCAGCTTATCTTCTCCATCCTCCTCCACATCATCTCAAATGCTTCTAACCGCTTTTCATCCTCTCGTCCCAGTGTCCATGTCTCCGACCCATAAAGGGCCACACTCCATACAAAACATTTACCGAGTCTTTTCCTAAGTGTTTTGTCTATTTTTCCAGTTAGTATCCTCCTTTTCCTATTAAATGCTTCCTTTGCTACGACAATGCGAGATTTTATCTCCTGATGGCACCTCAAATCTTCGGTGATCATACTCCCAAGATATTTGAGCGAACTTACTTGCCTGATATCAGCTCTTCCTCACTTAATATTTATTTTTTTCCTTCCATTTCCAATCACCATACTCTTAGTTTTTGCTGCATTTATTTTCATTCCAAACTCTTGGCAAACTTCATCTAGATCTTTCAGCATTCTGTTAAGAGTTTGTTCGCTTTCTGCCAACAATACCATATCATCAGCAAATCGTTTGCACTCTATTCTCTTGCCACCAATACGCACTCCTCTTTTTCCATTTAAGCCTTTTCCAATAATTTAATTTTGGCAAGGGTCAATACAGTTTAAAGTTATATGGTGCAGGATTTGGTCTAATCACCATTTACTATTTTCTATCACATTAATCTGCATTGACCTCTGTCTCATAAATTTTATAAATCAAAATGATTGATAGTAACAGAATTTTAAAACTCAATATTTTGGAATTTTCCATAAGTTTTTGGATTTTTCGAGGTGAAAAATGTAAATATTGGCTGATACTTCAAATAAATCTTTTTTTCTGTTTCCCTATAACGCTGCATACGATTTTCTCTAGGTTGAGAATTGTTGTAGAGACTCCTTTCATTTATTAAGTGAAAATATTCTACGACAGTTTGAAAACGTATATTTTGTAACTTATTCACTCCTCTGCTCAAGTCCGCTTCAAAATACTTACGGATATGAAATCAGACTGACTATTTACTTTTACAATTGGATTACCCTTATCGTGAAAATATTTATCTAAGAGCAACTAGAAGTCACTTGTGTCAGTTTGTTAACATATTTGTCATTGAAAAATAGAAGATGAATAAAATAAGGAATGGTTTTCAGACTACCATCGTGTTAGAGTGCCGATCTCGGCGGATGATAGGTAACTCTCTGCCTTGGTATTCACGAGGACGCTGTTTCTAATTTCCGCCGGCCATCCAGATTTTGGTTTTCCGTGGTTTCCCGGAGTCATTCCAGGCGAATGTCGGGATGGTTCCTTTAAAAGATCATAGTCGAATTTGTTACATCTCCTTGTCCCTAATCGTATGCAACCTCTGATGACCAAGTACTACTAGGCATAAAACCCGAAAAAAAAATAGTGTTAGAGTTCAACTTCCACTATCGCAGTGGAGCTGTCTTGTTTAACATTTAACTAATTTGTACCAAAAAAATAGGGTAAATGACTAATACATTATCATTTCCACCAAGAAGATTCATAATGGCAGGAGTCTGTAAATAAAATTTACAGCGGCAAAAAGATAAATACGTTGAAATTCTCTTTGGCTGTAAATTATCAATGGTCAACCCATATGAAATAGCCAGAAAGATGGCGCCTAAAGTATGCTTTTGAAAGGCGAAATACTGTATTTGGCGTTCATACACCAGAAACAGAGAGAGATACATGAAGGTGAAACACGGAAATATTAAAAGTACAGTGTAGTTTAAAATAAGTGATAATACAACAAATCTACTGAATTGGATAAAGAGGGGAACAATGAAATTTCGAGCAAACTAGAATTACGTATCCTATTGGCTAGTGAATAACAAATGTAATAAATTGGCAACAAAATACAGTTGAAATCATACAGTAGTAAATTCAGAGGGAGAATACGCTCGGCGTGTAGTATATTGAACAAAACAGGCGAGCTACAATAAGGATAGGAAAATCCTGACAAAAATTTTAGAACCACAAATTACTACTGATCGAATATGAAAGAAAATGAAAAAGGAGGAATTCCACAAATTTACAGAGAACCTTAAGGATACAAAGTAAAAGCGAAGGATTAAATTCTGTTCACAAATAATAAAAAAACGTTCGAAAACAGATTTTCCGAAAGATTTTGAAAATGTTCTAGGGTAAACGTTACGGAAAATAACGAGTAGAGAGCGGGAAGAGAGACGAGATAGAAATTTTATTCACAATTCATACGGTCAACTACAGAACGTATTTCAAGAATCGAATCAACAGATGCAAAAAAAAAAAATCTATATGAAACAGCTAAAAAGTTTGTTAAAAATAATAATTTGAAACATCCTGGAAAGAAACAAAAGACTGAACATGAAAAAATTGGTTTTTACATGATAGAAAAAGAAACCGTTTTTCCTGCTATATTCGAAACGTACAAAGAGAAGATCCATTAAGAACCATGTTCATATTATGTTACACAAGTTCTGTACAGCTGACTCCCTGGTGTACAATTTATACTGTTGTCGCATCAATGGATAGTCCCTTAATTGGATTGCATCACGATTCCTACTGCTCGGCAGTGGTTACCTGCATCGGACGGTGGACGCACTTGACGGTTCGAAAATCCGATGCTGCATTCGCGCCATGGGGCACGAATCACATCCGCCACGGTGCAGTGGCCGTGAAATGTACGCGCGGCCGCGCCACTCTCTCTAAACGCACCCAAAAAGCGGAGCTCATGATTGTGGGCGCAGTGGATTGGGCGGGCCTTCAGAGTACGCCTGGCTGGTCGGCTGCCCCGCCTAGCGCGTGTACCTGCCACCAGCTCTCTCCGGATCTGGCTCGCAACACAATAAATACAATCCGGTCCACAGCTGCAGTCGTACGTCAACAAAGGTGCTACGCAGGATTGTTCGAGAGTAGCTTCCTGAGAACATCCAGCATCTGTCAAAACGTCATGTATGACCAAAGCAACAGCTTAGAGGACGCTTGGGAGGTTAGGAATTGATCCCTCACTGTCGGTTTGCATTTTTTGGGGTTGCAGTTTGTTAATGATTGCTAACATTATTGGGAGAGGGCGTACTAAAAAGCAGCAGTTGTCAGCTATCAATGAACTGTATATTACATGTACTATATGTGAAGTATTAATTTGTTTCAGTTTTTATTTTGTGATTTTGGGACCGTACTGACTTTCGTCCATATGGTTACGGAAAAACATGGTAGTATACTATAGCTCTGGCCAGATTAATTGGCGGGTGGCGTCAAATGCGCCGTTGCCAAGCCGTGCGCGTAACAGTTGTATTCACCTCTTTACTTGTAGTAATGGTTTGTAACGTGTTTTAAGTAATTTATGATCACTATTCTGTCATAAAATATCGATGCATGTCATTTCGTTAAGAAAGTTATGCATTGCAGATGCGTTTAATATAATTGGAGGTTTCAAAGACCTGTTATTTATTATTCTATTATCTGCGCAGAAAAATAAAATTCTCGACAGACTAAGGAAACTTATGGAAATACTCTTCTTTTATTTGTGGCTAAAAGTCCACGTGTTACATTTTATTTTCAGTTTGTATATTTATAACTAAAATCAAAATTTTATTTTGTCATCCTCTGCACTGAAAAACTTGCTTAATTAACGACAAAATTATCTGTTTATATATTACCACTCATCACTATCGTAAAATTCGTGTACTGTCCTCCTGACAAAGGACTGTCAAAGTCGCTAAGCTTTGTTAGAGTGTATTGTTTCATATTTTTCTTTCGAGAAACAAACGTAGGTTATTTTCCCTCACGACACACGCGCTGGACAGTTCTCAAACCGACAACCACAAGCTGCAGCGCAAATAGCCTGTCCATTCCCTAATTTTTTTCGCAATATGGTTGTTTTTTGCGGTAACAAATCACTGCAGTTTTTTATTTCGTCAATATCAAGTACGTCCATATCTTTCAAGTCTTTTCCTACTAGCGTACATGTAGAAGACAAAATTTCTCGATCATTGTCCACAAGAAATTTGAAATATTTATAAACATTGTGAATGATAGATTTACTGTGTTGTCTGCTTCAGCAGCGGTGGTTCTGCTGTCGATGACTTGCGTCTTGTTGGGAGTCGTTAGTTCGGAAACACCTGGAATAGGAGAATAAGTCTCTTCCTAAGTATCCATTTTTAGTAGCAAGATTCTCTTGCTAAATTTCCCTAATTATAAGTTACTGCACTTTTTGTTCGGTAAAATTATTACACTAAATTACTACAATTAATAAATAACCAAAAGGAATTATTTAAATCGCACGTAAAAATCGTAAATCGCTAAAAATCAAAATATCCTCTCTCGAGCAAGTTCACACTCACACTGACACTTTCTAATTCCGATTCTCAGGTTCATACATTTTTAGTGAAAGGGAGGTGGAAGGTTTGGGGGTGGTTAGAGAGCTGTTGACGCTTGGACTAGGCAACACAGGCCGCACAGCGTTGCAATTTTCAGGTGATAGAAAGAGAGCGCATCGCGAGTTTGTCCCCAAGTACGGCAACAGCGCGTTCACACTGACCCGCCAATTAATCTGTCCACAGCTATACAGCTTGACGATCTGTATGCTAGGTCTGACTTTTGAACCTGTGTCTTTATACACCGTCTCGTCCAGTACGGTACTTCTCTAACTCGCACGGTTAAACTGGCAGATGATATACAAATTTAATGTGCGCTCAAAACATATTAAACTACGCCACATAAAATTTCTAGGTCATTCTTAATAAAACGAGAAATACATGAAGTTTTGTTTCATTTAGTAAAACCTGACCTAAGGTAACAACAATATATTTCTTATTTTTTTAAATAAATTCTTTCCCTACTGAGAGATACGGTAGAGATAGATGATTTTACTTCAGTGCTGTTATTTGCTTTGATTATCAAAAATCAATAATGCAGGCGAAATTTAAAAAAATTAAAAAAAATACGGAAGCTAACTGAATAATACAATCAGAGTCGTTCATATCAATGACCTCTTGGAGTGTGTGATGTGAAATTACGATATACCATCAGCGAAGACAATGATAAATCTCTCTGTAACAGAATTTTCCTGTGTTTGTTACATTGGAAACTATTTCACTTTCAAGAACTGACACAGGAAAATATATTTTATTTCTAAGGTTATTTCATGGTGCAATAAATTGTTGAAATTCATGATATATCTGAAAAACGGCTGTAGTGAATCAACATTGTTGTAAAACATATAATTTATTTGAACAACTACGCCCACAATCTTATAACGATTACAGTCTGAACATGAGGAGAGAATAAGAAATCATCGGCTTTATGTGATAGAATTTAAATTATTATCAATCAATTACGCAGTTTCCTTGAATTCCATAATCATGCAATACGGCCATGTTTTCAGTTTAGAGAGTGAATTACTCCTATGTATAATAAGGAACGAAGGCATCGCAGTACTTTGTTGTTAAAGTTCTGTCTCTTCCTTTTCCAGTTAACGTAGCCTGATGATATAAATAACATACGTTAAGCCTGTTCCTAATATTCTAAACTGTAGAAACCCTACCAATATGCATTAAATAGTCATTTAGTTATTCCTGATTGTAGATAAAAAGCTCTATTGTTGGATATAGATTCTAATTTTGAGCTCTAGAGGTAGGTGATTACTAATGAGACAAACCTCATATTTTAAGCTGAGAGTGTGGAAACCCCGTCAAATATTGCCAGATTATACTTTAAAAAATGTTTAACTTCAGAACCTATTATAATTTCCTGCCGCAGTATCAGGTTTCGTAGCGTCTTAATTTAAATATTAGATTTTAACTCAGTCCCGCAAGCATTCCTACTGCAACCCCAGCACATTATTCTATGCGTGGTGCCAGAGCATACAACACAGACTAGTTACAGATTTAAATATGAGAAATGAAGTAATGTGCGTACGGTAGATGTTTGGATTTCCGAGAAGCTATGTTAGCATAGATTGTGGTTAGGCTGTAATGTAATGTGGACCAGGATGATTACTGACAGTACATATCAAAGCATAAGGCACGAAGAATTAGCTTAAATTGCTTTCAAGAACGCCTTTTGACTGACAGCTGACATATTGGTGGAAGTAGTTCCACACGCATTACGATCTCTCCAGCCTTGACATGAATGTTAGCTAACATTACGCAGTATTCAATATTTATTTTTAATACTTTGATAATGTTGTTACGAAAATTGTAGGCTTATTGAAGTGTCTGTCCTAAGTTATAAAATGATAATTATTCACATGAAAATACCGTCAAAATCTGTTTAACCGTTTTCTCGTCATGCCGGGTTATTCGTTAATGAAGTTGAATTTCATAACAGATATAAATTTCTTTCACCTGTGAATCAAGTTTTATGTCAGTCGGTTCATTTACTATATGTATATGAACGACTCACTAACGGTTACCGCAAAGGAGATGGATTGGGAGTTATCTGTTAATAAATATTGTTATTAGACCAATCAGAAACATGTGTACCAAGTTTCATAAAGATTACCCCAATCATTGTTGAAGAAACAGGAACAAATTAATGAAAACTGGATCATTCACCGCATGAATAATTTCAAGACAGGTGGAAAAGAAGAAATCGTTCAACAGTAACTGCTTCATCTAATATAAATTATAAATATATCGAAGATAGTTTACTGAATAACATAACTATTTGTAAAATGAATAAATGCTATATTATAGGAGTAACTGGCACGCTTGTAATGCAGAATGTTTCATGATTTATAGTACTACAAAAAATGCTCGAGTATATCCGTCCTAAAATGCTTTTTCCAACAAAATTCACTTTCATTTTGAAACCCATCAGATAGTCATTGGTGACTGTGAACAGTGAATATAATTTCACTTACAATCTTCAGAGATTTTAGTTGTACTGCCTGAGGCCATCCACTGAAAAAAAAAAGAAGCAATCGGACTTTTTTTAATAGTACGAAGTTTCCTCATATGTCATTGGCTTTCGTGACGGTTACTTCTCGGGTTTAAAGTCTGAATGGCCGGAATTTAAGAAAAAAGTTGGTAACGGCTTTAATATGTTTAGAGTCTGGCATCTAGAGTCTGCATCTTCGGTGTTTCAAATCTCATTTACTTAAAACATGCCGCATATTTTAACTGTAATCCTAAATTTTACAAGGGTGAAAATCCCATCTAAATCACTTATGTATTTTTTGAGCGTTCGTGGAACCATTAAACACGGGTTGAGTTTTGTAGATGTTTATAGATAAATACATTAGATGATTAGAAACAGTAATTAAAAAAGTATTTCATTAAATTAAAGAAATATTTTCATTTAAGTGGTACCAAACAGCTAAAAAAAATAAACTCTAGTTGTTTTAGAGATTGAATTATAAATTGTAATAAACAAACGTGATAAACAAATGCATAATGTGGAAAAACCTCATGAAAATGAAATGAGGAAAAATCAGAAAAGAACAGAAGGATAAATGGTAAACTAGATGAAGCACCTACATCAATAAACGTTACGATGTAGACACATGTAATGAAAGTACTAAAATATCTGATATCGAATTTTGAAGTACGAAACATAATAATAGGAATTTATCCTAATGGTGGAGATCATTAGAGACGAGAAAGGAATGATATCAAGGAACGGGAAGGAGTACACACAATGAAATGAATATTTCTGAAAAACTTTAACTAAACAGAAAAGATTGCAAAATAACTGCAGATTTTAAAAATATATGGAGGCTGTTGAAATAATGAATTGCTGCCGATACGTTGTATGATAGTATAAGATAATGTATAAATGGCAAATAAAATTTTTCAGCAAGTAGTTTCATGAGGGTTATAAAAATTATTCAGCCATATACAAGGGAATATCCGCAACTAAGTTTTAAGATATGTTTTGATGATAGTGAGGAGATTCCCTAATAAAAGCACAATAATAATTAATGTTTTGAATGTTGGGTATATCCTTGTGTTTTCTTTACTAATTCGCTTCATTCAATTAATCAACACTCCATTCGCAATAGTTAAAAGTCCGTGATTACAAGCTTGGAGAAAAAAAAAATTAACGATTACTCATTGGGACCTAGTGCCACACGATAAAGGGTAAACTGGCTAGAGCTTAACTGAGAACTAGATTGAGTAATGTATATGGATTCCAGTATACATTTAGAATTACGTCACTAGCGAAGAAATAATGATCCACTTTTCTATGAATGATAGCACTGTCCATTCATTAATTAATTTAAACAAGCCCTGAAATAACAAATGATTGCAATAGACGCGATAGTCATGTACACAGCAACACTGTACTGCAAAGATCACAAGCTATTGTCAGTATTAAAAGTTAAAACTTACAGTCACATTTATTTTCTGGTGAAGTATAGATGGAAAACAAATAATTCTCGGCCTCTATAAAAACGTAGCAAGTATTTTGCTTGTGTACCACCATTCACTTCCTTACACTCGCCGTCGGCGCCATAATAATCACGCGCATCCAATAATAGTACCGCTAACATCGAAACCCTTATACTGCCAAGTAAACACTACCACAAAGATTAAACAAGCTACTACCACTATGGAACCTTTAGACTACTAATTAAGACAAGTATTATAACAATATTTACACACATGACTATAATAAATGATTGCGAGGTTGAATACCAAACTAGCTGCAGTGTAACACCAGAAACGTTAATGCGACTGTTGTGTTGTACTATTTTGTGGGTTGTTGTAATTGGAGAAGAGATGTGGACGACTATAAATCGATTTGGTTGTCTGCAACGAGCCTCGTAATTCGAAGCTACCTGAACGGGAGGCGGTGAACGATGTCGTGACACGAGCCCTCGCCACACAATCTCGGACACGAAAATTGATTTAGCAGCGAATTGCCACATCAGATTTCCGCCGGGGTTAGCGCCGGTGATTGTTATTGATGGCAGTGTTTACTAGAAATCACGCACTGGAAATACGTCACGAGCGCGTCCCGGATGTATTGTGGGTGGCGGGCGGTGGAGATTTATAGGGCGGCAAAGCGTCCTGGACATAGCGCGGGTTTCCGACCGCTAGGGGCTGCCGGAGTCAGATGGCCGGCTCTGTACTGCGGCGCGTTTTAATTAATTCAGACCATGTGTTCAATTAGCCATTCCAGCCCTCCACCCACGTACTACACCGACGTGCATTCCACAGTTGGGTAGCAAACGCAGTGCGTCCTATCACATACGTCGTGGAATTCGAAATTATCACATAAGGACTGTTTCCAGTAGAGGCCTCTCTCTTTAAACGAATGAAGTCTGCGTGAACAACGGGGCCAATCGGTCGCCATGTCAGTCCAGGTGTTTCAACCATCAGGATAGTTTTTCTTCTTCCTCTGTTTTTTTAAATTCTAACGTTCTTCGAACGTAATCGAAAGGATATTCGAATGTCTTTCGGCAGCAGATACATTGATGTTCCCACGTTCCAATTCTATTTTGGTTATTCCGCAACAATAAGTGGCTTCAAATGGGTGACTTGTGTTGTATTAATTATTGTAATATTGATAAATAAATTACGCCAAAGCAATTGAATGTTTGTGCATTTATTGACCTCCCGAACGCGATTCACTTATTTTGAAGAAGCATCTTCAGCGGGTTCTGTAGGCATTTACGTACACATGTTACGATTTGGATATGTTGTTGCGTTTTGTAAAATGGAATTGCTATCTAAATTGTAATCTACTTACATTTTTCTGTCTATTGCTGTTTATTTATGCTCCACTCTTGGCAGCAGTGATTTTTGCTTTCTTTGTGATTAGTAATTCATTTTCCATATCGTTATTTGACTGGTGACTTGTATAACACTGCACTGTACTGTATGTTTTGTTTACTTTGACTTTGTGTCACTATGTGGTGCTGGTTTTGGTTCTTCCATTTGTTCGGCGTGTTTTTTTTCTTTTTCAAAACAAAAAAAAAAAAAAAAAAGTTTGTCATTGATTTTTATGGTTTTTTGTGTTCTTGTTTAATGTTTGTTATGCCTATGTCTATGGTTTTTCCTTCTTTTACTGTCAGTACTGTGTACAGTGTCAAATGTGTCAGGTTTGTTTATTCGTTTATTATCTGTTTTCCTTCTGTTAATGATTTCTGTATGTTAGAGTTCTCTTTTAATGATAGTATTTGTGGTTTGTTGTTGTCAATGGTATTTTCATGTCTGTGTCGATTCTCGTTGCAATAATAATAAGGCACATGCTCCATAGATTGAACAAAATCCCACTCTATAAAAATAACTACACACTAGAACTTAACACAATACTATACGTACATAGCCAGCAAAAATGGACACAAGGAAAGAAGGGTAAACCAACTAAATAACAAAATTATAAGACAGACAAAGAAATCTTCACACAATAGAACCCTATCATCACTAAAAATGTTCAACCACAGTTAATTAGCACCAAATAACTCACCACACCAACAACAAAATAAATAGAATGGGTATGTGATGACATACATCAACAAATACACATAAAAAATTACAAATGTTTTAAAAACAGGGGTTGAAAATAGAATTCAGAACAGACAACACAATACAGAGAAACCATTAAAAATAACACACAAACCAATAAATTTCACAACTCAGATATATACAGTCTAACATGTAACGAATGTCAAACTCAGTACATAGGAAAAACATGTAGAAAATTCAGAACAAGATACAAGGAACATATAAGAGCACTAAAATACAGTAGCCAATCCGTATTTGCAGAACACTGACAGAAACATAATCACCACCAATCGAATATCGACACAGACATGCAAATACTCACCATTAACAACTACAAACCACAAATACTAACATTACAAGAGAACTATCACATACAGAAACCAGTAATAGAAGGAAAAAAGATAACAAACGAATACACAAACCTGTGACACCCGACGCTATACACAGTACTGATAATAAAATAAAGGAAACACCATAGATACGGCTATAACAAACATTAAATAAGGACATACAAAACTATAAAAAAAACTAATGACAAACATTTATTTTTGAAAAGACACGCCAAACAAATGGATGATTTACTAAAAAACTAAACAGCACCACATATTTGATTTAATTTAATTGCAATGAAACACAGGCTCCAGTGGCAATTTCCCTACACACCCATCTTCCCCTATCCTGCACCCACCTACATTTGCCTTCTACAAATTTTATCCTTAAATTTTTTCAAAGTTTTCGGTAAATTATTCATCATTTCTCTTGGTAACTCATACCAATCCCTGACACCCTTACCTAAAAAAGAGAATCTTCCCACACCCTTGTGCCTGAAATCGATTGCCAGCTTATGGTCATGGTCATCTCTTCCCTTCCATGCACTACTTTTCATACCTATTGCAATATCCTTCCATGCCTCATCGCCAGTATATGTCCTGTACACTCCCATAACCCTCCTCATCCTCCTCCTGTCTTGAAATGAATCCCATTCCAGCTCCCCTATCATATCCGTCACTGACTGCATTCTGCGATAATTTCCAGAAACAAATCTAGCAGCCCTTTTTTGCACCCTCTCCAACTCCTGTATTTGAGACGTAAAATGAGGGTCCCATACTACACTACCATATTCAAGCAATGGTCTGACCAAAGTTTTGTAACCCAATTCCTTTACTTCTCTCGTACAACCCCACATCACTCTCTCCAACAAGTGCAGAACTTTGAAACCTTTTCCTACCACCTGTCCTATGTGTCCTGCCCAGTTAAGTTTGTTACCAAAAGTAATTCCAAGATATTTACATTTCAAGTCTTCAGCAAGCAATTCTTTCCCCACCTTATATTCATAATTAACCTTTTGTTTTTTATTTGTGTATCTAATAAGTTGACTCTTCTTTGCATTTATCTTCATTCCATGTTTACCAACCGAATTAGATATCCTGTCCAGATCACCCTGCAACTGTTTACAATCCTCTATCGTTTTGATTCTTTTATACAGCATTATGTCATCTGCAAACAATCTAATTTCAGATAGTAAAAATCAACACAATTATTCATTAGAATAATGAATAGCAATGGTCTCAATACGCTACCCTGTGGCACTACCATTTTTACTTCCACTTCTTTTGATACTACATTTCCTACCCTAACTTTCTGTTTTCTACCTTTTAAAAATTCTTCTACCCAGCTAATGACTTTCTTATCCACCCCAATGGTTTTTACCTTATTTACTACCATTTTATGGCTTACTCTGTCAAATGCCTTAGACAGATCTAGTGCTACACTATCAACTTGGCCTCCCTTGTCCATTTCATCTGAAATATCTTGCATATATCCCACCAACTGAGATTCGCATGAATATCCTTGCCTGAAACCATGTTGCCTGCTTGAAAACCACTTACGTTCCTCACATATATTTCTGATGTGGTTGCATATCAATCTTTCAATTAATTTACCTACCACTGATGTCAAACTGATTGGCCTGTAATTCTCAACTCTATTTCTCAGGCATGAGACATGAAGTCAAAAGTAAACAAGACGGACCAGCCATTCGTAATAAACATACAGTACAGTGCAGTGCAATGTTATACTATTCACCAGTGAAATAATGATATGGAAACTGAATTAGGCTACTACTCACAAAGAAAGCAAAAATCACTGCTGCCGAAAGTGGAGCATAATTAAATGCAATAGACCGAAAAATGTAAGTAGACTACAATTTAGATAGTAATTCCATTGTACAAAACGCAACAACGTAACCAAGTTGTAACATGTTTACGTAAATGCCAACAGAAGCCGCTGAAGATGCTTCTGCAGAAGAAGTGAAACACGTTCAATAAATGCACAAACATGCAATTGTTTTGGCGTTATTAGCTTACCGACATTATCAGCAATTGAGGAAAATGGTCCACAGCGTCCAGATAATTATCGTAATATTTATACTGGGTACGGTATATCGGTGTAAGTGATTAACTGAAGATTTATAAAATTAGGAGTTGATATATTGTACTTCCAAATTTCCACACAGTATTCTTTCTTCTTAAATCATAACAAAATATAAGAGTTTCTTTAAAAAAGAAATGTTATGCTTTAGTTCACCGTGAATCGTTGTTACAAGCAGATTGTCAGTAATAGACATATACTATTTCAATGTACTATCTCAGTACCATTCAAAATTGGTATAAACGAACAACGTGTATTTTAGTTGTTTCAACTCTTTATATCGTATCGATACAAAAAGTAGCAGTCAGTAAAATTATATGATGTTTGTTAAAGTACTCAAATATAAAGTTAAAATATTGATTACATGACACGTCTACTGAATATGGAGAAGTCACTTTAATTACATCTATTGCAATTAACTTTATTCTGTGTCATTAACAACACTCGCCCAAGCCAAGATATATTTACTATCTAAACATTGTAATTAAATATACCTGCAGTTTCAATGAAATTCGGAAATATCAGAAAGTTCTAGTCACGGAACCTAAGAATTCATGGCTGGGTGAGTGGGGGGGGGGGGAATTAAGTGGAGCATTAAAGACTGGAATATTCCTTTTTAAAAAATGATGAAATTCTGATAAAATTCTGTAAAAGTCAGTCATGGTGCCTGGGGGGCTTTAAAAATGACGACGTCAACAGAGAGGAATTTGAGATCTCGATCGTTATGACCTGGAGGAGAACAACGGTTACCTGGGGCGAGAAACTTGATTGCCAGTGTCCCGGTACTGCCTCTCATCGCGGAGCCCCGTAGAACCTCAACGGCGTAACACAGTGGCTTCCAGCTGATGGTCGCTGTAACACTCACCCTGCCTGCAACGCGTTAATAACGTCGAGATGTGGGTTTAACATCGATTTACTTTTCTTATTCTATAATTCAATGTTAGTGATCTGTTAAATTCATTAATGCTAGTAAAAATTTTTGTTTTGAAGTTGAAGGTGTAAACAATCTTTGAGATATGTTTATTCAATTCGAGTATTCGTTCATTTTCTATTCTGATGATTCATATTGGGCAACAATATCTGTATTGTTTAATATTGATACCTTCTAACACTTTCATCAATCATGAATAATAAATTCTGCAAGTGACGAACTCATGTTACTACACCATGTTACATTTAATGTTGCTATTCAAGTTTTTTTGCAAAACTCTTACAAGGGAGAAAAGAAGGATTATTGAAAACGGGTTGGGGTAAACCTCACATTATATATACTTACAAATACTTAAGTGAAAGAATTTATGTAGTAATTGCACTGAATGTTAATTTGCATCTTGCTTTTTCCCAAAATATTTCACTTTAGGGACTTTCCTGAGAAAAGAGCAGTTTTATTTACAAATCTTGATAATTTAACTCTTCATACAATTTATTTCGTATCTCATAAACTTTAATATCAGTTGTAATTTTCCAGCTATACCAGAGTGGAGACTGGGATGAGAATTATAAACACATGGTCAGCTTATCAGTCATATGAATAAACTAAAACTAACAACTGTGTCATCTCTTATAGTACAATCTTAAATTAAGAATAAAAATGATCCTCTTTCGTTTTTGTCTTCATTTTTCTTTCCAAAAATCTAGAGTACAGGAAGTGTCAACACTTATAACAACATACAGTCATTCATTCAAATATAAGTTGATATATTCTAAATGTGTTTACGGTATTTAATAAAATGAATTTTCAGAATAATAATATGTGGGTGGATAATAATAAAATACTAACCATCTTTCAGAATCTCGTGTTGTTTTACATACAGTAATTTTCTTTTTTATGCAACTTTAATCTGTTAATCTGCAATGTATGACACGAATCAGCTTCAAACTGTTTCTATAATCATTGGTTAGACCATGTTAGACGTTTGAAAAGGCTGTACTAGCCTATTACAACTAAATATCAACCTCTGCTTCAAATGATACGTCCAATTTGTACGAACGAAGCGTGGATGAATAAAAAAATTATCGGCACAACTGGTTATCCATTGGCTTACTATTAAGAGAGCGAAGAAGCAGGGAATGGTGCAAAGAATCTCTCTTTCCGTAGATTAGATTAAAATGATGACAGCTTCACAAGAAGACAATGATGAAATATGCAGAGGTACGTTAAATCTAAAAACTATAGTTGATTGGAATGTTGTAAAAATATAAGCGGAACATAGGAAGTACAATATTAGATAATCATCCGTGAAGATAACATGCGTTGAACCGTTCAGTGGATACAGGTAAGCGCAGAAATTCAGTAACCAAGTTTTAGACTGGAAAACACATCCTGGTGATTAGATAAGCTCTGACCGCAATCCGATAGCAATGAATCGCACGTTGAATCTGAACAGAACAAAACTCTAAATTGTTAAACTAAGAGAAACTCACATGAAATAGTAATTGTAGAGTTTGTAAACGTGTTTATAAAGAAATATTGCAGATCAAACTCAGTTGGAGAAGAATGGAAGACGGAGGTAATAAAATCACGTAAGCAAACATTCGGAACACTGAAAGAAGTTGGGAGAGAAAATGGCATGAAATTGCTTAGTCCAAGATAGGTCGATATCAGTACAGGATTTTTGGAAATCAAATAAACAGGAAATGCAAGAATTGTTAAAGAGAAATTATCTGGTAGAGAAATTTGAAGAACTATTCATGGGAACGATTATAAGAACATTAGATATAGTATAAGAAGGCTCAACAGAATTTTGGAGAAATTAAGAAAATTAATGTAAAAATGACAAGTGATGGTTGACTGCCGATGGAAGTAATGCATAGGTAAAAACTATTACTGGAATTGCTTGGAGAACAGTGCTGATATTGTTGAAGTAGGAGTTCAAGTTATAAGCTCAGAGTGTGACTTTTTGTTAAAAAAAAAAAAAAAAGAAAAGAGAAGAAGATATGAACTTTAATAATACAATAGGAACTGACGAAATTCACACATACTTTCTAAACTTTCTAGGAGAAGGTGTAATTATAAGATTATTAAAACTTATATCGAGAAGTTACTAAACCGAAAAGATTTTAAGATAAATATACTTGCGTATTAGACAAAAAGTTAGAATGAAGTCTAGAAATATAACTGACAAAAAAGTTTTAAAAATTGTTCTATTCCCCACTCCTACCTAGATGACCACCTTTAGCACTGCTACTCGCTGTAAACTGTCACTACTTCCAGGAAATGAAGCGACAGCGTTGCTGGTTAAAACAACAGTGCTGAGAGAAGCTCCTGGCTGCAATAAGGTCTGTTTGCTCAGCTCGGACCGGATGTGCTGCGAGTTGTTTGCCAGATCACGTTTGGCGGAGGAGAGTTCTGCTGTCAGTCTGAGCCGCCCACTTAGCTACCCGACAGCTTACTGGAAGTGGACTTCTGTGTAGGACCCTTGCTGCTAGCCATACTGAACCTCAGTTCCATTTTAACGCTGTAGCGAGTCATCGCACCACTCAAAATCAGTAAATATCTACCAGATTAATGGGCAAATAGAAATGATAATAGGATAAAGTTTCTGTATCACAGGTCTAAACCAAATGGCTAACAGTTATTAAGTTAGCCCATAGGTGATGGCTACCAATAATTTAACATTATTTAGCATTTAAGCAAGATTTTTGGACGAAAAGTTTTTGCTGCACCCTTCACCGTTTGTTGTCTCTTGTGAGTAAAAATGTTAATGTTTGCCGCTCATGCGAATTCTTTTCGCAGCTACCCTGGCCTAATCCGATAATCATACCGATTGCAGGGGACCTACATGTTAACTTGGGATGCGAGCCACGATAACTTTCTGGCGTACTTCACATACGCAGCACAGCTAAACAGGGTTTCGAACTGGCGACTGTTCGATCACCAGTCAGCAGCCTTAATACCTAACCACCAGACCACTGTTGCTAGCTCAGTAATGTTCGTGTTGTCTCCTGAGGAAGAGAAGAAAAATTCCTTTAGTGTACTGAAGTAACATCTGAAAACTCGAATGTCTTACGAAATATACAAGTTTTTGCTATTGTAACATCTCGAAATCGCTATATAAACAAGGCAAATTCCTAACATGAAAAATAAAATTTGAGCCATAACAATCCATAAATCCGTATTACATGAATCTGAGAACTGAAACATGTTCCAAGGAAATCTATATCAAATGCCGTTTTAACTACAAAAAGCTTAAAGAATTATAGACTTTTTTCTATCTATAGTTTATTGTAAAATGTCCAGCAATACGTTAATGCTATACAGTTTTTTGTTCTTATTTAAACTGACTGTTTACATCACCTGGCCTGAGGGCAATCCAGTTCGATTCCTCCACGACTGAATTATATTACTATAGAGCATATGCTATGTAAATACATTGACAAGACATACAACATGTTTGACATAGATATAGGACTGGTTAAAATAAGATTACAAGTGACATATTAGGAGGAGTTTCAATCGTTTTTTCTCCTTTAGGTTTATTCTAAGAATACACGAACAACTCAGGTATGAGTTAAGATAATTATAATAACAATAGTGGCAATATACTTTAAATGTGTTAATAGTAGTAGCAATTGTGTGGAGAATGGGATATGGTTACTTTATATACAGTGTTCAAGGAGAATCAGATGGCATCTTGCTCGTCGTCACTTAAGATATCTTGTGGTAGGCGATACGTTTTTATACGTGGTTGCTTCTTGGATGTTGCTTCTAGGATGTTTGTAAAGTCTCTTTCAGATTTCGTAACGTAGACTTTGATAGTCTGAAGACCAGTTTCCCTGTGGAGTTGTGAATTTCGTATAAACGAGGGTGCTTTTAAAATAGTGCAGAGAAGTTTATATTGTAGGGAATGTATTTTTTGGAGTTTGGATGCGTATAGTATGCGTATAGCATGGCAAGGCGGATCATAGGCGGAGAAGTTTTAGGTTTACTTCTCTTATTCATAACTGAATAGAGTTTGGAAATGAGGCCCTAGGCTTCATATAATTTATGATTGATGTGGTAGTACCATGTGACTCTGCGGACCATGTGTAGTCTTAGATATTTTATTGCTTTATATGCTGGGTGCCATTATATTTCATTGTCGTTAATCTTGAGTTACTTAGGGTTTGTTGGAAGCCGGGGTGTGAAGATTTTGACCTCGCATGTTGTAGTATTCAGGCTGATGCGCCATTTTCTCAACCAGTCGGACAGTATGTTGAATTTTTTATTACTGCTACTTCGGTATCTGTGTGTGAGGTGAAAATCACGGTGTCGTTGGCATACATGGTGGTACAGACTGTACGGGATATCGGGATGTCTACCATGTATAAGTTCAATAATAGAGGTTCTAAGATGGAGCCTTGTGGGACACCTGCTTGTACAGTTTTTCTTGCAGACATTGAATTGCCTATGCGTACAGTGAAGATACGGTTTTTAAGAAAATTCGCGGTGATGGTGAGCAAGTATAGGGAAGTATCGAACTTCTTTACTTTTTAGAGAATTCCAGGACAGGGTCGCATTTAGGCTCTGTGGGCCCCTGCAAGTAGTGCGGGCCCCCCTGTCGGCATTCGAAATTCGGCCCAAAAAATTTATGGGTGACCTTTTTTTTAACTCTACTACTGCCCCAGGCGGGGGATCCAGGGTTGTGGTGCGGACCTCTTCTTTTCGGTGCGGGCCCCTAGGCTGCAGCCTAGGTAGCCTATGCTTAAATGCGGTCTGTTCGAGGATGCCATACTCTATCGAAGATTTGGGTGACGTATATGAAGAGGGCTATTGTATGCCTTTGCTTTCGAAGGCTTTTAAGATATTTTCAGACAGACGTTGTAGCTGGTGGACACACGACTGTCTTGCTCTAAATTCGGACTGGAAGGGTAGTATAGCAGAGATTGAATCCAGGCAATTTGAAAGCCGTCTCTTGATTATCTTCTCGAGTAGTTTTGAGGAAGTTGGCCTGTATTTTGATGGAAAATGTTTTGGTTTACACGGTTTGTGAATGGCATAATTGCTGCTTGCTTCCATGTGGAGAGAATGTAGCCAAGTTTTAATATTGCGTTGAATACTGTTACCAGGAGTTGCAGGCCGATTTGTGGGATGTTTTATAAATTAGGGTCGGCATATTGTCAATGCCTGGTTGTTTCCAAGTCAGAAGACGTTAATATAGCTCTCTTGTTGACGTGTACTTGATGGGTCGTTGTACAGTAGGAGCGTTTTGTTCGAGGAAAGCCAGGACAGGATCGTCGTCCGCATTTGGATCCACGTTCGGTTGAAAATTTTTTCCAGGTGATCTGCCATAATGTTACTCTTTTCTTCATCCGTGACGTATACGACAGTGCCTAGTTTTAACGGCGTCATTGGGGAGTACTTTCTCAATACACGTTTGGTTGCGTGCCACAGGTTTGAGTCTCCAGGATGTAAATTCGATAAGTACGACTGGTAGCGAGAATGTCCCAAGTGATCGAGTCGATATTTAACAACACGTATAAAATGATTTAATGCTATGCGTTGCCAGGGTTGACAGGGGTGTCGTTCCCTGTGCCACAGTTTGCGAATGTTATGTGTTAAACGGGCTATATCTGCCGGGAGATATTCTTCGTGGTTTGGGTAACAGAAATTCCTATTGGTTGCTTGGCGTATGTAACTTGTTTTGTGTTGGAAAAAGTCTTAATTGCACTGTCGATATCTGCAGCCTCAGATAGTTGTATATTGTTGTATAATGTGTTCTCAAGATGAAGCTGGAACTTCTTCCAGTCGATGCGTCCTGTGATTAACAGTTGAGGTAGCCGGTTGTGGGAAGGAGCTATTTTGAATTACATGACAACTCGGCAATGACCCGAGTCCACTTCGGTTAAAACATCCAATTTAAAAGGAGTAGTGACGTGTTTTGTTAGAGTGATGTCAATGATGTCAGGCTATACGTTTGAATTTTGAGAATAGAAAGTTGACTGGTTGGGGGTCGTTATCTGGGCAGCTGCTCTGTCTGTTGCAGCAAGAAATCTTCTTACGTTAGGGGTTGTTGTATGACCTCCCCGTAGTATGTGTTTGGCGTTTAAGTCGCCGACCACTATCATTGGTGAATTATAAAAAAAGGCGGCAATGTGATCATTTTGAAGCGGCTAGTTTAATGGCTTGTACCCTTCCCTGTGGTTGTTTATTATGGTTGTCACCAGGAAATGTACTAAGGGATGACGGCAAACATTCTTCGCCAGGTCAGCTGATGATGATATTGTGCTATCAATGCATCGAGGGAAAGAATTATGCAGTCTTGTGACGTTGCATAAGACATCGGAATATCTGGGGTCAGGTTTTATTTGAGTCCAGAGTTAGATGTTTGTGCTACATGATTTAACTGGGTGAATGTATTACTTTGGGGCCCCGTAGCTTGATCTGTTAGCTGAGAGACTGCGTCTTTATATTTTCTTTGGACGACTTGATTTTATGATAGTAGCTGCATTCTCTGTAATTTGTGGGATGGTTTTCATGGCAGTTTATGTATTGTGGTGGTCCGGATTTAGATTCTGTGCATTTAGAAAAATAGTGATTACTTTGACATCTAAAATATCGCGGTTGTAATATACAATAGATTTTTTGGATGACCGAAGGCTTGTCATCTAGTACACTGAGGTGTACTACTTGACTTTCTACGGGGCTAAATGTTTATTATGCAGTGGAATAGGTTATTTAAAGAGAAGATTTCATTTTTTTTCCCATAGTCAGTGAGCTCGTCTGCACAAAGAGGAATTGACGATTTATCTCTGTTGAGTAGGTGAACTACACTAATGACAGAATACTGCATCCTGGCTAATTCAGTTTTGATTTCTTCCTCGGTTATTGAATACGGTGTATTTATTAAAATTAATGAAACGTTCTTCTCGTCTGGGGCGCGGAATGTATGATATTTTAGATGTAAGATATCTAAAGGTTTTATGAGTTTTCTAAAATCATATACAGTTGATGTGTTAATTTTAACTTCTCTGACCTTAAGTTTCGTAAAGTAGTCATTTAGGAGCACTCTATTCATGTATTGAATGAATGACTGGTGGTTTACAAATCCTTATTGGAAAGTAGGGGTGATTTATGGCGTTGATTCCTTAACTTCTGGCTCGACGTTTTCAGGATAATCTTGCAGGGGCGACCGCATTCGAATCACCGTCCTGCTATTCAGATTTTTTCCCAAAATTAATCCAGGTGAATGCCGGGATAGTTCATCCAAAACGCCATGAGCAAATGCCTTCCCGTTCCTTGACACGCAGTCGCTTACCACATCTAATGACCTACATTTCTAAGAGGCGCAAAGTCAGAAGATAAAAAAAGTATTGGAATTACAATTAATAAAATATGTTTTTGATTGAATTCCTCACCACATAAATAAAACTTTTGCTGGAAACTAACCTTGTGAGTCTCTTGCGAAAACGCTATTTTTTGGTGAACAAAGTAGTCACTAGGACCTATTTCAAGAGGTTGTCACTTGAGAAATAGGACTGACCGTCGCATTAGTGACAGAGGAGTTGATCACTGTGACGTCGTGCATTATCAATGGAATCACACAGGTAGTTTCTATATAAAATTATGCTCTTAAGCAACATGAGTTTGTTTTCTACTTATGAAGCTAACTAAAGTATTATCAATAAGATATTTTCAACTGAAGCGTTGCTCCTACTGAAGTACTCCCCTAATGGAGCTGCAGATGTTGCAGCAAAGAGGGTTGAAGAAAAAGAAACATACCCAAGGAGAAATTATTAACCTTACAACCTGATTCTTAAGCCCATGATGCGTTTCTGATTTCATCGTTAATAGTGGGAATCTCGTGTTGTAGAATTATTCTCGCTAACTCTTCAAAACAGTATGGGAAACATACATACCAGAATAACAATAATGTGCAGGTACCAGATCTTCTTCCACCAATGTAAAAATACAGATTCTTCGGTGATAATACCCTGACGAGTTAAGTGAACGATATTCAGTCATTTCCTAATTGCCAGCAACTATGTATTTTTTTCTCTTAAGATAATTCAACTAACTGATTACTACCAAACACCTTCGTGTTGTTCTTTACCCATTTCCACCAACGTCGGAACATTTTAAAAAAAAACAAATAGATTCTTTTGATCCTTCTCAAGTTTTATTTCCGAAAACTATCTTTGATCTAATAAAAAGGATAAAAATTAATATTAATGGTAATTTTTGTCCATTATGTCACTATAATTGCTATTATTAGGCATCGTCGTCATGTATTATGTCTACTAATTGGTTTTGTATGGAATATTATGAAACACATTTCCAGAACCATATAATAATATTTTTTATATGTATCAGTCTTGCAATTTCTGTTATATAATATTTATTTTGTCATTTATCTTCAAAGTATTTATCTATTTTCCCAGCATAAAAGTCGCTGTCATTTGCGGATAGAAACTCATAAATGGCGGTAAAGGAGCTGAAAGGGAAATGTTCGTCATCTACGCAGAATGAAGTGAGTGTATTTAATACAAACGCTGACTCTGCAAGAAAGATATGAGAACGGAGGGGTCTTATTCTGCAGAACCCCGTATTTAATTTTCAGTCTCGAGTATTGACGTAGAGTCAGCTCGGATGAATAAGTGACACCGAGGCTGGGCGGGGGAGTGAGAGTCGTTTCATAAATTGAGTCGCGGTGGCGGCGCGAGCCCATCCGGCGCTAATGCAGATGACCGACCCCCGCGCCGCTCCTCCACTGTACCTCGCACAATTACGCCTCGCGAGTGGCTCTGTTTGTGACACGACCCCCGCAGGCGGTGGGTGTCCTGGAGAGCGCGCAGCGACGCCGGCCGAGGACGCCCCAGGGGCAGCCCGCCTCTTGTTTTCCCTCTCGTGTCGAGAGGGCGCGCAGCTGCTGCTCCCGCAGGCGGCTGCGTTTATTATTTCCGTAGAGCGTTCCCATTGTGCGAGGCCGCCTCACGTAAGGAAGCAAATGAAGTACGGTCGCTGCTGAGTTGAGGCCCTTGACGTACGTGTGTGGAGCGAATGTAATGTTTTGGTTACAGCACCATGTCGTGGAATTCTGAAACTAATTAAATTTTTAAAGGGTATAATTATTCTAAAAATTAAAAACGAATAAATTTTTCTACATATTCAACTCGGAACTTATTTTCCGCATAACAGCGTAATCAAATGATGGATGCCACCTTCTCAAGTCTGTATCTTAGCCGTATTGGATGACCTATGGTGAACAAAATTCCATTTCAGAATTCAATTAAAATTTATGCTTTTATTCGAGCTAAGACTTCAGTAAATCTTCCGAGCGTGATGCGTAAGCGGTAAACCTCTGGCCTCACATTCGGAGGGACGTGTGTTCAAATCCCGTCCGGCCATTAAGATTTGGATTTTTCTGTTGTTTTCCCAAATCAGGCCAGGCGAATGTCGGGATGGTTCCTTCAAAAGGCTAGGCTAACATCTTTCAGATTTCTTATCCCTTGTGGCTCTAATGACCTCGATGTCGACGAGGCGTAAAACCATAAGCGAAAAGAGGCACTAACTTTAAATTTAACAAAATTATATTTACCAAAATTTCATCAGAAAAATAAACTATTTACTTTGTGCTTTCACATACGAATAAGACGAGAAACTTTTATATTTGGCATCGTTTCACAGTTTTTGAAGAAGCTTGATGCATATTACTATGCAAATTAACGACTCAGGAAAAAAAGTAATAAGATTTAGAAAATACTTCTCATTTACAAATCTGTGGTTCTCAGTTTGCTAAAAAAAAAAAAAAATTCTTTAATTTGTCTCGCAACAAAAAACATTACATTATCACATCATCAAATTATTACGGCTTTACTCAAAAACTGGATGTTTTACATTTCTATAACTAGCTTGCATACACTGTACAGAAGTACTTCCCTTACAAATGTAGTGTCCTCAAAAATAATACATAGAAAACATAAATCCTTCCGATAATCGGTTAGGTCCTGCATATACTCTCTTAATGTTTCACTAATGTGACATTAACCCAGTCTTCCCAGAAAAATGCAGATATTAAATGACGGGTGTTTTGTATACGCATTTAGGAAGAAACCTTGAAGTGAAACACATTATATGAAAAATTTCAGACAAATAGAATAATCTTGCATTGATAAATCTAATTATTTGTCGTATAGTATATGTACTGTTATTGGGAAATTGGTACTGTTATATCATGTTATGTTGTGACAAAGAGGATTCATAAATTTCTTGATCGCTCTCAATATTTATATTTTCTTGAGAAAACTGAATTATCACTCGTCTTAAAAGATAAATACAAGATAATAATTTTGCCTCTTCGTTCTATTGACTGTGAAACTAGTGTAACGAATGTTCGCTCGGAGTTATATGTATTACGATGATAGAACCAAAATACCCTTTATTTACTTATTGGATTATTTACAATATACGAGGTCTACTTCCGTTTCACCTTTGAATCAGAGAGCAACGTTTTCCGAGCCGTGCGACAGTTAGAGAGAAAAGTTGCGCGTGTGAGCAAAGCCTGATAGTTTGTTGTCAGGAATTATATTTAACATTCACATTTCTCTTCCAGTTGCAACATATCGGTTTTTTCTTCTCCCTAATTTCCTTGTTTTCTGTTTCCCAGAATATTTCCTTACTTTTGTCTTTATTTCCATTATACATGTATCAAACTGCATACAAAAAAACCGTAAAATAATTTATTTTAATTATTATAATGGCGTTATCACCTATTAATAACTTACAATACTTCTTCTTGTTAAATAATTACTTAACTATTTAATTTAATTGCAATGGAGCACAGGCTCCGGTGACAATTTCCCTACACACCCATATAAATACATTCGCTGGCTCTGTTCCTTTTGCTTTTTTTCATACTTTAAAAATGACTTTCCGTATGCCGCTATTAACTTTGACCTTATATATATATATATATATATATATATATACATATCTTGCAACAACTATCGTACATATTAGAATACACTGAAGTACCAAATGACATTGGACAGGAAGATGCAAATATACATATAAGTGGGGGCACTGCGGAAGGAACATATAAACGTGGCGTACAGGGCCGGAGATTTCATTTGTTATGTAGTGAGTAGTGCGAAAGGTTATCTGACGTGATAATGGGCGAACAACATGAATTATCAGACTCTGAACGCAGAATGGTAGTTTCCGTTAGATGCAAGGGGCATTCCACTACGGAAATTGTACGTGTATGCAACATTCCTCGATCCGGGACTCGACACCTGTGTCCTTGAGGACAGTGCAGGTAAATTTGGCGTTAATAGTCTCTACTAACAAAATGCCAATAGATTCGGCATGAAAACATCGTTTTTTTTTTTTTTTTAAAAAAAGAATAGAAGACAGTTATTAATAAAACGCTTATGTAAAGTTAGGACACTTATATCTGTCAACTCACTCCAAGATAGGATAAAATTTATTCACGTGGTTGCCATTGAAATACTTTTCGGCCACCACAACATAAAAGTGGTAGAAACATCTTCGAAAAAACTTTGTACGTCAACAATTTAATGGGGAAAATGTATTTTGGAAAATAGTGCGTGTAGGATTGATAAGGTAAGAAACAAAATGACTAATATCGAAGAATATGAGTAAAAAAATTAACTGAAAACTAAACAAATATGGGAGCTGCAAAAAATATTCATTTTTCTCTTACGTAATGTGAGGAAATGTTTAAAATTCGAGCATTAACTCAAACTTGTGATTCATGGGAGAATTATTACAAGAAGATGAAGAGTCAGCTGGTGAAATTATATCTTTGAATCAATCAGTAACTTAAGAACAATGGCGCCGAGTAAAAAGTTAGAACTAATAATTTGGAGGCATATATCTTGGCACTTAATTAACAAGAAGGCCTCCATACATGTAACTTATAAGGAGGGCCCTAATTTATATAAAGGTAAACGCATGACTTTTTTTTTTCGTTAGATCTGTAAACATAAAAAAAGTAGTTGACATAGATAGCACCGCTGTAATTAGAACCATTTCCAACAATAACGTTAATAGTAGCAGAAAGTTATTCAACGGAACTGCCACGCTAAGCTTAACATGAGGTGAGAGACAGAATACTTAGGGAGCATAGATTGATTGTTCACGAAATGGCAACCAAATGCGAAAATCTCCTCTCAAAATGTAATTGAGATATGCCGTAATAACATTTTCACTTGGATGAACCGAGAATAAAAGAGTTAATACAATGTTCCTTTACTGTCATGAATAAAGAGCCACATTTATGGCATGCTCACTTGGCAGATAGTATATCGACAGCAGTAGACAGATGTTTTAACAAAATTTTAAACCGGTGACACCGTATCTTTATAAAAATTATGAATACCTCCACCAAATACCTCTTATGTTGTCTCTGTAAGACGAGAACTCTACAGTGCCCAGCGTTGCTCGCGGGCTCGTTACGAAAGTTCTACTGTTTTATCCCGTTTGATCGGATTGTCACAAACATGCTCCATCACCGTCCACTTTGCGCTACCGTTTACGAGATATACCTGTATGAAAAATACTGAATAATTTCACATGTAAATTTTTCTTAGGGAGGGTACGGAGTGAGAGGGGTTGAGATTTTGTAAATCAAATGTATACAGTATTTTCCGCTTTGTTTTAAGAAATACTTGTGCCATGTTCCGTCGAAATCGGATAAGAACTATGGGTTTGTATAAAGAACATATGCGAAAAATAAGGGGTTAAAAGGGGAGACGGCTTGGAGTTTTACAAACCGAACGTAGGCAGTATTTTTCTTTTTGTTTTTAAGTATACGTCTGCAAAGTTACATCGAAATCTGATAAAAATTGTGGGTTTATATAAAGAAATATGTAAAAAAATAATGGGGTAAAGGAGGAGGGGGGTTGCAGGGACAGTGTTTTCTCTGAAAGTACACTTGTTCAAAGTTTCATCAAGATGGGATAAAATCTGTAAATTTCTGTGTCGCCACATATTTTTTTTTTAATAGAAGTTGGAATATCTCTCGCACTAACTGTCCCATCAAAGCCAGTCCAACGCCAAGAAACAGTAAATTTTACGTTCATTCAGAATATCACTATTCCCAATTTCCCTGTCGTTTACGAGATATCTGCCAAAAGATGAACCGTTGCACCTGTGAAGTAAACAATGGGGCAGAGGGGTGTTTTTTTTTTTTGAAACAAACAGTTTCTTCATTGCGTACACAACAACTTACCAAACTTTCATCGAAATCTGATAAATGCTGAAGAAAAGCATAAATGAAGAACAAAAAAAAAAAAAAAAAAAAAAAAAAAAAAATGCGTAGGATAAAATACTTTCAGTTTTTTTCCAAATTTTCCAATTTTCGGGGCAACTTTACCAGTTTTTGTTTCCCTAAATACCTTTTTCGGACTATTATGAACATTTAAAAAAATAGTAGGTCGGTCCAGCAGTTCTCAAGTGACACTCTTACCAACGTACAGCATTCAAGTTTTATTTTTATAGATAGTATGAAAAAAAACGAAAGTATCAGTTGCAATTATATTGATATAAAATGTACCCTATTTTGCATTTTGATTTTATAAATTAAATAATTAATTTGAATAATAAATGGGTGAACATGAAACTGATACCTCATGGATTTTATTATCTTAATTATTATCGAAGAAAATGAGTGTATTAACTGAAATGCAAATACGTGTTACAAACAAGAAACTTGTATTTTAAATAAGCCGATAGGAATAGTGTTGCTATTTGGTTGATTGCTGTGGAAGATCAATGATTTACCAAATAGTAGAAGCTGATCAGCTGAGAGCAAGCTAATTGTCTTTAGGCGGCAACATGCGTACAATGATGGTAGTAGCCTTACTGTGGGGGTAGCTAGCTTGTACCCTGCTGTGGGAGGGGTATTTAGTATTCCCATTCAGGACGTCACTTTTAGGCTGGCAATGAAGGCATCTCTACGAAATGTCTGCTAAATGCTTGTCCTCCCTTTTTAGAGATGCAATAATAGTAAATTTCCTCCGTGATATATATAGGGAGGATTTGTCTGGAAGTATAGAACTCGAAACATTAACTTCTGTTACTTCGTATACGAAGAATTTTCACCACAATTGTTATATACTTGCACGGTAGCAACGCTTTCTTCACGGATACTAACCGCAAAAGTAGCCTAAATGCTAAATACGTAGTCTCAAAGGAAACCGAAAATACAGCCAAAAACAGAACAGTTCAAACCATGCGCTTTTAATGAGACATCCTTAGAGATGCAGCAACGACAAGAGTGTGACTATGTCACGTACTCGATGTTCTAAAGACAAATCAATCCAAGTATTAGGAAATTTAGTTGTAGTTGTAATCAGGTTAACGCTCACAGAAGGCATACAAAAAGATAACCACCATATAAAAGTTCCTAAAAATGGCTGTCTTCAAGACTTTGACAAAATAAATAACAAATAAACACCACACGAAAGTTCCTGAAAATGGCTCTCTTAAAGACTTTAACCATCTTTGAATCCGCCTAGAAAATCTCTACTTAAAAACATCATGGTGCTTTAAGAGATTAAGACCACGTGGACTTATGTTAATTGAATTACTCTTCTGGATTTCTGACTCTCGTTTCAGTCGGAGCTCTGGACTCACAGTCCACCTACCTGCCTGCCCTCCTGTCCCCCTCCCGCCGCTCTTTCTCGACGGTATCTTGGTGCTAGTCACGCCTCTCTACCAGCCGGCTTCAAGTTTCCACCCTCTGAGGCTTGGCTAGCTACGGTCCCGTCCGGCTTGGTCCGCTCCTCCAAGTTAATTAAATCTCTAATTGGCCGCTTCTTCTTCTGAACCCAACTTCCTTCCGAGGCCTCCCGCTCTCTCCTATCAGTACTCCTCTGTCTCGGCTTCCGCTACGGCACTTCCAGCATTCCTTTCTCTGCCGAATGGAACAGTCGAACCTCTACAGATAAATGTCGGCACACCATCCCATCGGTACATTACAAGTGAGTACTGATTTAGGGGAATGAGAACACTAGTTTTTGAACGTTTCGATGCAAAGGAACGAAAAATTTTGATCCTGCGTCATCTGACCAGAAACAGAAAAGAGACTCACTAAACACTCCTACATGGTCTCTGGTGCCATTCCACCCTCACTGTAATTCACAAACTGTCTTCAAATCTTGGCAGATCGTGCTGTTTTAAACATTACGGAAAAGTTATTGCAGATAAGTAACCATGCACAACACAAAAATCAAGGCCATGTGAATTCCTTGTGGTTTCTTATTTTAGCTGGAGAATAACAGGCAATATTTTATGGTAAAAGTCTGGAGAATGGCTTAGATCATCGTTTTCTTTATTGTGTTTGCATTTCTCATGAAAGCTTCAACGGCTTTGAGTGTGTTATCGACAGACACTTTTAAATTTTTATGTAAGTTTTTAACTGTAGTAAGCTTAGACAAAATTGAATACAAAAGATAGTAAAAAATCAGGCTTGAGAGACGCCCGTCGTCACTCAAGTCGTAACACGGTATCAAAAGTTATTTACAAGGTGCCACGCTAGGAGCCATCCTCACGCAACATACTGGCAGCACATATTCCCAAGATGCTCAGATGGAAGCCGAGCAGCCAGCAATTTTTGGACGTAATTTAACACTTTATCATGCTGCTTTCTACTCGTAACAGAAGTTCATAACAGAAATTATTGCGTAAGTAATACAAACTGCATGACATAAAGAAACAACTTACATTTGAGACAAATAACTTACAAATGGAAGTACTTTATGGAATTAATATAGAAGGAAATCAAAGAACATTAAATATTGAAAGGCACTGTACATGTTCCTTGGATTTATACCTTATTTGTGTATTTATAAAAAAAATATCAGATAGTGTAATATTGAGAATGTTGGCTTTCAACTTAAAACTAATTTTTTTTTTTTTTTTTTTTTTTTTTTTTTTTTTTTTTTTTTTTTTTTTTTTTTTTTTTTCTTTGGACCTATTCTGAAAAATTCTTCTCACAATCGTAATGTTGTGCAAAAGCCAAAAATGTTTGAAATAATCCTGTTGTATTAAAATCCATTCTGTCTCAGGAAATTTGGTGGCGAAGACAGCATACGGTGACATCAATGTAGTCAAACTAAATACTAGGCAGAAAACCATATTTTTGTTCTTATTGTTTATAAGTTGGAATCATATTTAATTACAAGTAGTTACGCATTGTGACTCTCAGCAGAGGCCGTCCAAGATGTGTCCCCTCCTGCTACGAGCTTGCTATAAATCATATGGCTATGGCAGAGCCTTCATTTCATTTGACCTCCAAGAGAGGATAGGTTGGCAAGGATAGAGGTGTGTGTCCGTCATTGCATGTGGCTGTATTATAATTACAATATTCCTCTCACTGACGACGGCTGCAGCGGGAAAACAGCGTTAGGTCTACTCTAAATGAAGGTATAAAATTTACCCTATTTCGCGTACAACACCCGTTACACTTATCTATTAGATTGCATGAACAAATGAGAACAAACGCAACTACCGAAAACGGCAGTTATTTCTCTTACTCTCTGTCGTAGTATTGATTTTGTTGCATCTTCTCCGAATAACATTCCAAAACCCTTTTGCCTAGAGGAACGTTAAATCTATTACACATAGTCGTAACCCATTTCGCCAGTCAACTTCGCTTAGTCTTTCCCTCTATCTCTAGTCTTACAAAGTGAAGTAATTTGCTAGTGCATGCATCCTTTTTCGCAATAATCTCACGCAATGGAATAATATTCCCACATGGGTGTACGAAAGCAATGAAAATTCGAGCACGAATAGTGAAAAATTATTTCTCTTTTCACTATGAAGCACGAAACTTTTTTTCCAATATATCGAACTTTTTGAATTTGTATACCGAGCTGAGATTGGAGGAAGTATATTAAGCAAAATAGCACCGTACAGAATTTGAAAAAGATTGCATATATATTCTATTTCTTGATATTCAGTAATCTTATTACGCTCTATCTTGTGGACTGGAAACTTCAAACGAAATATTTTCTATTAAGGCAATGAAAGGAGGATATGCGAAGTGGTAGAAGATTCTGATAAGCAGTCCAAAGAAGGAATTCATACGGGCTTATCGAAACTGGCTCTTTTGCCGACAGAGGACGAGCAAAGAAAATATCTCTTACGAGTTCAGAAAGTTTCATGTCTGCCGCAGACTACTCTCTGTAAAGCATTGGCTGGCGCTCGATGCAATCGGAAATCGATGGCTCAACGCCCAACGTATGTCACTTGTCCGCCCTGAAATTATTATTTGGCTCGTCTTATTTATCCACCAGCGCCTTATGAAACGAGCGAAGAGCGCGGTCGCTGCTCTGTGTAAGAGGTTGTGAATGCGTCGTTACCTGCAAGGCGGGCCCTTGAAGAGGCTGAAATGAGGGCCACCCTCTAGGGAGGATTCTGCCAAATACGTTTTTATCGACATCAGCAGCTCAAAATCACGCTAAATGTTTGGCCGCCTTTCCCGTCAGAAATCACTGAAAGGCCGGTACCTTCACGCCCAGGGCGCTCTACTTGTTTGGGGTGGAGAAGCGACTCTAAGATGTAAAAACCTACCTGGCCCATACTGAGGTTCAAGAATGCCATCCCAGCAGTAACGGTTACGACAGGGGAGGTGGATAAAATACCATAAAGCATAGTTTTAAGTAAATTTGTTCATTTAATGCTCCTCATGTTCACAACAAAATTTTAGTCAAAAAAAGTGAAAAAAACACAGTTTATTTTCTGAGCCTTCGTCATAAGAAGTAGGAGAGTGTTATGGATAAGGAACAGGAAGAAATACGGCATGGCCTTTTGAAGGAACTATCCAGTCATTTGCGTGGAGTAATTTCGGGAAACCGTGGAAAACTGAATTCAGGATAGCTTTTTGGGATTCGCACCCGCGTCCTCCGGAATACCAGACCCGAACATTACCACTCACCAAACGGTTTCTATTCCCTCTTCAATATTTTCAGAAGACTGAAGACTATATAGTCAAAGTTACGTAAAAATTGGTGTAAATTACACAAACCAATACAAAGAGCAAATTTTCAACAACAGTGTTATCAGACTACAGAGAGAAAAGAAGAATGTCCATCATCACAAAAAAGTTAATTTCATTAAATTTTGTTAAAATAAATTTTTAATGCCAAAAAGATCATTTCGCAGCAAGAAATAATGTAAGAAAAAAACATTCCATTTGAATATGTAACTAATAATTGGCGTACTAATTTATCTGACATCATTTTATCAGCTTTCTACAGATGTAAATACAGAAAATACGTCGTTCACGATTTTCAAACACAGGTTTCTCCAAAAATAATATTCATCAAGACGAACGGCTTCGGTGTGAGATATCTGAGGTTTCATGTTATTTCCATGTTTACATTGAAGTATTCCCACTGCGAACTTACAGAAATCAAATGAAACATGGTCCTAAAAAATTTTGAGGTTAAGATGAGATTTACATTTTCCACTCCGGAGCCAGGTCGCCTAGAATAATAAGACATTTTGTAAGTTTTAATTCAAATCCTAAGCTTTAAATATTTGAAAGTGCCATCAAAATCGGTTCGGTAATTTATGGATAAAACCATTGCAGAAATAAAAACATATTACAGCTCAATATAGATTTAGACATAAGTAAATATTTAAACCGTCCTACAGATTGGAGCTGTTAGAACGTAAAAGCTGTTCTTGCGCGTCAACATAAGGTTAGCAGTTTAGAAAACTGTTTATGCAAGAAATATTTAGGGTTTAGACTTAACTGCTAGGGTACAAGAGGTTGTAATGAACGATTTCTGATTATATGCTTACATTTTACTCGCCTGCGCTAAATTCAAAACCTATACACAGTGCATTTGGATTCTTGGCATACGACAGTTTTTACCGTTATTCGGGAAGGTAAAACTGATAATGCTCCTGGCGGCATTCAAAAGAAATGACCGAAGATCTGGGCAATGGTTTTTGAAAAATTAAGGTGTACGACATTGTTACTCTCTCGCAAAATTCCTCTTATGCTGAAGGTGACCTGACGCACAGAATTTCTGGTCTGGGGAACACGGGATAATTAGCACACAAGCTGTCAGTGTAGTTATTGGTGGAGGATTTATAATGAACAAGAGAGCAGAAAACGAGTGAATTATTTTTCACAGTTGAGTGACAGGATTATTTTGACGAGGGCAGAAACTAAGCCCACTCCTTCTACGTTAGTAGAAATTTATGTACATACCAACGTCAAAGGAAGATGATGCAGCGATAGAGAAAATATATGACGAAACTGAAGAGTTAATTCAAGATGTGAAAGGGGATGAAAATCTAATAATAATGGGTGATTAGAAAGTGAAAGTAGGGAACCGACGACAGGGGAATAATGTAGGAAGCTTTTTTGTAGGAGAAATAAATGAGCGAGGAATCAAGTTGTTAGATTTTTGTAAAAATAAGTATAAATTGGTCGGGGCGAACACACTATTTGAGAATAGTGCATGAAGGATATACACCTGGAAACGTCCAGAGGATACAGATAAATATTAGCTTGATTATATCATGGTCGAACAAAGATTCAGGAATTAAGTTATAGACTGTAAATAAAGTCCCAGGAGCTGACATAGATTATGTCCTCAATCTGACAGATATGAAGTGCATGATGAAATTCAAGGGAATGAAAAATCAATACAAACAGAAAGGACTGGAACTGAATAAATTGGCACATCTATCTGAAGAGAAAGGTTTGCAGAAGTGGTAGATGTGGGTCTAAGAAATTGAAAGGAGTTCAACTGAGGACGAGAAGAATGCATTGTAGAAACAATCAAAGCTGGTAAAGCAACATTAGTATATAGGAAACAAGCTGCCTCAAAACTTTGGATCACAGGAGAAATTTTGAAGTTGATGGATCAGAAGAGAAGGCACGAAACTGCTGAGGACGAAACAGGAAGAAAATATACACACACACATTTTATAAAATCAAACAAACAGGAATCAAAGAAAAATGGTTGCAAGGAAAGGGTGAAGAAATAGAAAAGTAAATGGTTGTCGGTAAAGTAGACGTGGCCTATAAAAAGGTCTTTTTTTTTTTAGAAATAAAGAAAAGATGTATAAACATTAAAGCTGCTGATAGGTTATCTGTTTTAAACTCGGAAGGCAGAGCTAACCGACGCGACGGAAGGAATACGTACAGAAACTCTATGATTGGGACGATTTAAACAACAGTGTACTACAAAAAAAATGTGATGTCGATATTGATGGCATAGGAGATCCTGTATTTAGAACAAAACTTGACAAAGCTTTCAAAAATACGAAACCAAATAAGGCAGTTGGAATTGATGAGATTCCTGTAAAACTTATGCAATCTCTAGGAGAAGAAGGAATCAAAACAATAATCAAACTTGATATCAAACATATGCGAAACAGGAGAGATTCCAGTTGATTTTAATAAAAGAATTATCTTCACACTTCCAAAGAAAGAGCAAGCTCTCAAATGTGTGAATTGTCGTACCATAAGTCTAACATCACATGCTTCAAAACTACTGACCAGGATAACATACAGAAGAATGGAAAGGATAGTAGAAGAGATAGTATGTGAAGATCAGTTTCGGTTTAGGAAAAACCGCGGTACAAGACAAGTAATAGTGACCTTAAGATTAATACTTGAAGAGCGGATCAAGAAAAACAAGCATACTTTTATGGTATTTTTTGTTTTAGAAAAAAAACTTTCGATAACATTAAGTGGGACAAGGTGTTCAAAATTTTAAAGAAGTTAATTGTAAAATAACGAGATAGAAGAATATATAATAAGAATAGAGAACCATGAAAGACATACATCACTTAAAAATGGTGTGAGACAAGATTGTCGTCAATCCCCATTAACATTCAACTTGTATGGAGAGAAAGCAATAAAAGAAGTGGAAACATTTGAATGTGGCAAAAGTGTTTAAGGAAAAAAATTGATTGACATTGACTTGTTAGTAGAACAGACTTAGGATATTGGGAAGTTACCGTATGTCATGAATAAAATACTGAAGGAAGATTTTGACTTAATATTTAGTCTTAATATAAACCAAAGAAAAACAAAAGTGATTAAATGTGTCAGAAATGACAGCAGTATTAATGGATTAAATGTAAAAATAGGATCAGATGCTGCGTAGGAAGCAAAATTACAGCTGACGGCCGAAACAAGTTAAAAGCATAATAGCACTAGCGAGAAGAGTTTTTTAAAAAATTGAAATATTTTAGTTTCAAATATTGATCTAAGACTGAGTAGAACTTTTTAAAACCATCTGTGGAGAACAGCACTTTAAGCTAGCGAAGCATGGACGTTGTAAATAACTGGAAAAAGGATAATTAAAGTATTTGAAATGTGGTGCTACAGAAGGGTGCTGAAAATTAAGCGGACAGGTAAAGTATAAAGTGAACCTGTTTTTAAAATTATGCGTGAGAAAAGTAACTTGCGGAAAAGTTATATAGAAAGAAGAGACAGGATGATGGGATTGATTAGCTTGTTAGTGGAGGGAATAGACTAAAGAAAGAACTGTAGATGTAGATAAAGATTAGAATATATGAAGCAGATAATTAAGATTTAGTTTGTGTGGGGTATGTTGAGCTGAAGAGGTTAGCGCAAAATAGTGGAGGGATGGACGGTTGCATCAAACCAGTCGAGAGACTGATGATAGAAAAAGAAGAAGGGAGAGAGATAGCTCATCAGAAAAAAACACCTTTTAGAAATAATTTAGATGATTCTCCTGGAACAGAGCAATTTCTGTATTGCAGAAACTTACTCATTTCTGACGTATGAGGCCAGTAATTCAGAAAATACTTAGAAACGACAAATAACTGGTAACGAAAGCATCAAATTTTCATAGAAATAAAAATGTTTCAGTTTGACGTTAGTGGTAAGCCGGCTGTATAAAAAATTCAGTGTTTCAATAAACACAAAACTCTGTTTAATTATTTGCTACAACCTGTCAGTTTAGAAAATTTTGCTCCAGTTACTCTTAATCACTGGAAGTGCTCTGACGATAATATAAATAATGGCCGTTTCGATTTTAATAAATTAGCTGGCCGCCATGTTGGTAGCCAGTTTATATTGGTCAGGCATCTGTTAAAGCCTGAACCAGTTTAAAGCGCTCATGGGTTTGAAATTATCCGGCAGCATAGATATTGCAATAACACTGGCAAATTTTCGGAACGTTGTAAATAAATAGTTTTATGTATTTTTTTCTTAATTACTTGACAAAATCGCTGCTGTTACAACTTTTAGAAACACAAACAACAGTATTAACAAGAACGGAATAAAAACAGAACAAAAAGGACAGCAATCATCACCAGTCAGTTCATATTACAGATAACCAAACGTCAGCACCTTGTAGAGCGTTGTCACTGGCGTTATGAACGACTTGTAGAGTGCAGATTGATTTGGCACTGCGGGTAATTGTATAAATGCTGGGAGGTCTGTTCTAGCCACATTTACACGTATTATTTAGATCATCGAGATAACTCCATCTTGCTAAATTATCTTTTGACCTGCCAACACTATTTCTCATCCTATTTAGCACTCTTCATGCCTTCTAAGTTTGTCACCTGAAGTTAGCGCCTCTACAGTAGGTAACTTTAATCTACATGAGTCAATCTTGCTCGCCACAGATTTAGGTGAGCAACTTTCGCTGCTACATCTAATTCAACCGTCATCCTCAGGAAATTTTTGGCGTTTATAAAAATAAGTGCAAAATAAATCAATAAAAGTTGTAGTGGATTGGTCGGTGGGGGTAGATTAATTGCTTACCTTCCATAATTTAAATCGCCAACTTCCACTATCTTCTGCAAAGCATCTACGAGTATAACAATTTCATGAAACAGAGGTGAAACCATTACTTCTGTTATTAGTATTTGAAAAGATCCTAAAATTATAGTTTATTTGGTACTCTTGAATGCTTACAGACAGAGGTATATTTATAGTTAATCTTAAACATCTGTCTATGCAAAAATAAAATTCAACGCAATACCTCGTCTTGCAGTTGCAAAATAGCAAACAAACAATCATTGTTAATTGAATCTAAGAAATTTTAATGCATTTACATGAACTTTGCAAAGATTTACAAATTTCATATGCAACTGAAACAAAAACTCTCTGATGAATATTGAGAGCGATTCCTGTTTTTACAATGATAACAAGTAAACATAGATCTGATTGGATTTTATAGGGTGCCAGGCAATTAATTTGCAGCCACAAAGAATAGTTATTGAAAGTTTCCAAACGTGGAAACTTGTCTTTCAATGCAAAAGAAAAAACACTCGGCTTTTAGACACACCGAGCTCAAAAATTTATGTCCAGCGGCATAAGAACTCTCACTCATTAGACCGTTAAAGGGCTGTCCCAAATGATTCGTCGGAGTACACACTGTTTCATGGACGAATAATTACTGTGTCTGTCTTGGCCGCACGAAGCGTCGCAACAAGGGCACTATCGTCACTCAAATAGCGCACTGTCCAGGTACTGCAAGGCACTCGTCACGTCAGCCAGCACATGTGACAATATCGATCGGACTTGGCACTAAGTCATCCAAGCCTCCAGAGCGGAATCACCAACACTGCTCTGGCAAGTAGTGCCCAGAACGCTCGTTCTCGACGAAGTGCAATCTTCTCGCTCGCCAAGAATGTCCCTCTCCCTTCTCCTCGGCGTGTATCGTGGAAATACAAAATTTCTGAAATTTTCAATCACGTGAGGAAATAAAAACATCGTATTGGCTTCGCAAAATACTCCCCTCTTTGCTGGCGAAAGCATTGCCTCTCATTTGCCAAAACTATTCGGCTGACATCGACATACCTCATACATCGTGTGAACGACAGCCAAAACCGTAATTTCCATTGGCAATCCTTTCTCACCGGGATTTGCACTAGCCTCGCAAGAGATAATCCCTCGCTTTGTAAAGCACAACTTGCCAAGACAGCCACATCCTGCTTAAGTCGAGACTCCTCTCACGCTAACAGAACCTCTCTTAGCTGCATGCGACTTCCTGTCTCCAGATCGATAAAGAATTTCCATCTATTTTTTATGTTTATTAAACTAAACTCAACAATTTAAATTTGTTGGAGATGACCCATACTAGTCATCTTGATACAAACTTCGTTTTGCGATTTTTATTAGTAATTATAGGTTGTTTTTTTTCCTTTCGTGCATCAACTACACCGTACTTGCAATTGATACACTGTCGGACGTTATTTTGGAAATGATATAAATATTCGTGTCTCTAAGGCAATTTTTACATTTCTTGAAAGTTACAGTGTAGTTTTGCTTTTGGCTTCTTTGTGTGGAGATAAAATTTAAATGGACAGGTTTTCGAGAATTCAAGCATCTGCTCAGTCTAAATGGTATTTCAGTTATGTATAAACAAAACATATAACAATGCAAGGTTAAAAAGTTCTTATTCCTGTGATAGGGACTATCAAGTGCATGAAATACATTTTATAACTCACAACTAATTTGCGTAATGGAATCATGTTTGAAATTCGCTTGACAGTGCCGATACATTTAGGAAAGTAGCTGCCGTGTAGAGATATCTCCAGAACAGCTACAAAGATCAAGCTAAAGTTCATCTTCGATCTAAACCGGGCTATCATTCACCAGTATTTTGATGTAACCAAAGATGAATAATTGTGAAGTCCGCTATCGTGCAAGCCAATGATTGGGACCACAAAACTCGACCTACTATAATCTGAACACCATGTGTCCCATGAGAACTGCTTTTGGAACATTGCACTGATAAATAGGTATTTTTCCCGTGCACTATACCTATTCTGGAAGATTTTACATGAATTTCTGAAACACCCCCTGTACGGTATTGCGAACGATTTTCTATCACATATTACATTTTGTCAGGAATCGCGAAGTAATTAGTTTTTTTGTTCGTTTCCGCTCTCACGTTCAATATTCAAATTTAAAATTATTTCTAAAGTATACTTTCACTATTTCAAGTATAATGCATTTTGCACTGAATAGTTTCAATGTCATTTGAGTCATCCTCGATGAATAATTAAACTAACTAAATAATGCAGGTAACAAATATTACAACATGTCACGTGTTTAAAGTATGATTTTTAATAAATCTTTTCAAGATTCTGAATGCATTATAGAATTCTGTTTCATTATAAAGATGTTGTATCATTACTTAAGCCCTGTATTTAATTTAACTGATTCCAGTCAACAGCGAGTAGTCAATTAAACCGCACTGAAACATTTTTCTCTCATGAAGTAAATACAGGTAGCCAGGATGCTATGTGTGTAAATGTCTACCATCTTAAACTGTCTGTAAATTTTATAGGATTTAAATGTCCCATAGGCTTGTTTTACCACAAATATAAACACAAATTTAATATATCTCAAACTGCATTCCAATTCCAGGATATGTAAAAGAACACAATACCATGTTTGTTATACGGCATCTCAAGAGGTGTTGAACCAATTTCAATTATCAATTTTAAAATTTCGAACACATTAAATAGGCATCAATCGAACAAGGGACGAATGTGAAAAAACTGTTTGTGACCTGAAAGATGTTACAAATCTAAGAAATTAGCACGTTGTTACGTAGTTGCGAAGTACAGTGTATTTGAACCCTTTAGCGTCAAAAATATATTTTTATTTTTCATCTACCTTCTTCTTCGTATTTCGTGGTTACTCGTTTAAAACCTATAGGAGAATTAATCTTTCTTTAATTTACGGTTTTAAAAAATAACTAGCTAATGATTTTTGATAAATTAGGTATTCCTTCAGATAATTTTTCCGAAAAAAAGTCGTATGAATCATTCAATACAGAATTTAATTAATCATTGGGTGGTTAATGTATCATAAAAATTCTTTCTTTTGAATTTTTTTTAAGATCTGCAATAATTTTTTAAAATTTTTTGGTTTAATTTGTAAACACTGTTTGAAAGAATTTCGCTGATTGTAGAATGAACTCAATTAAAAAATAACGATGATGTGTTCTTTTAAAAAGATTTTTTGCGATATAAATTTAATGAACAGTCTGTGTACACGAGACTAACTCGCACTTGACGCATCTGATGTGACTAAACACTAAGACTGGAAAAAATTATTTGTAAAGTAAAATAAATTAGACGAATACGCCAGTTGTGTTATTGACAAGGATTCGTAAGAGTAGTTTGGTCTCCAGTTACACGTACCGCGGATTCTACCTGTCATACCTTAAACTAGATCAGCAGCGCTGCCGCTAATGAATAGTAATTTTGTGATGTCTTAGTGACCTAGTGACATCGTTTCATACAGGCTTCCTCAGTCTGCCTGCTCTTTGATCCCTCGTCTAAGCTTGACATGAAACCGCCAGCTGACTAGTCTCGTGCTTCAACCAACAGACCACTTAGTAGAAAAGGGTACTTATGCGTTATGGTATAGTCTGTCCTACGACGATTCCTGCCGTATTTCACCAGCAAGAAAGACTACATGGAGGAATTATTATGCCCAATGATGAAAATTGCAGTTATATACTTTCAGATCAGCAGTCAAACGTTTTATCACTGAAAGACAGGACACAACAGAAAATAAAGAAAAAGAATTGCGGATGAAATTTTAATTACTTTTTTTGAGCCAACTGTGGATCATTTCAAACCTTTTTTCATTTTCACCGTATTAGTATTTCATTCTGCTGTTTCCTTTTTTATAACGTGTAATGGGCATTTCTCTGTTTCCTATCATTCTCTTTCAACGACCCCGTTCTGTGTTTCGTCTTCCTCAGACTTCCTTAAGATTCCGTTTTAACATAAGTAAACCAACAATTTTTTTGATGATTCAGTCATTATAATTTATTGATCCATTCATTTAGTAATAAATAATTATTCTTCTTACACAAGTCACCAGGTACAGTTTATTTTATGCGGACTTGGGCCGGTAGGAAGGATGAACGGTTTACAACATTGCGTCAATTTTGTACTTCTAATAAGAAACGAAAAATGGCCTAGTTATCGGCATATCTGCGATTCCAATGAAGATGAATCCTGAGGGAAAACTCCAGAGACTTTAAACTGAGACCTATCAACTATAACTCAACAAAAGTATCTCTGATCTCCAGAGTGCGATTTGTGCAAGGGTCTTAAAGTCCACTCAAGTGACTAAACCTCACAGGAAACGGGAACTTGGAACAGGCCAGCGTCCTGTACCGCGGAGTTTGATGACAATAGTTTTTTCTTCGTCTTCGATGCGAACAAACAGCAGTTTCATAGCGACATTTCTCTACTAACAATGTCCAGTATAGTGAACCAGATTTATTCTTAAGAACTAAACAATTTGGTTGAAATATTATTATTATTATTGTTATTATTACTACGGGATTCACTAAAAGTGGGTGGCGGAGGGTGCATTGTACCAATACTAATGTGTAACCATTTGTGCATAGGAAGGAATATATGGGATATGGCAGGAGGCACCCATGGGCTATTTTTAGGAACTATCCCGGCATTCGCTTGGAACGATCTAAGAAAAACCATGGAAAACCCAGCTCATGATGGCAGAAATGATTTATCGAGAACTACTCCTTTTAGATTTTAAGTTTACTCGTCCGGTAAATCCTTACCATTCCCTAATCGCACGTGGAAAAAGTGAGTACAGAAATAAATTCGTTCTGGCCCCGATTTCTCTTATCTTATTTTCGCGGTCATTCCTAGATATGAATGTTGCTGGTAGCAATATTTGTTTGCTGTCATTCCGCAACAAGTCACTCGTGAATTTTTCAGTTAGCTTCTGTCGAGAGCAACACCTTCGGTGTTACAGGTCTTCCCAACCTAACTCCACAAGCATCGCATTTGCGCTTTTCCTCCAAGTGTTGAGCGCTCACAGTCGAGAACTAAGCCCTGTGTTCTATCCTTCAGAAAGTCTACAACCCAGTCGCATATTTGTCTAGATATGCCATAACCACGAAGTTTCCTAAGTAACCTAATGTGAGGAACACTATCGGAAACGTTTTTAAAATCTAATAGATCTAAGTCAACCTGAGATTGATCTTCTATAATACGGCAAAAGTCGTGAATTAAAAGTGCAAGTTGTGTTTCGCAGCATCGGCCTTTTCTGAATCCATATAGATTTTGGTTTAAAAGCTCTCCATCATCCAAAACCTTCATGACATTTGAATGCATGATGTGTTCTAAAATCCTGCAAAATATTGAGGTTAACGAGATCGGCCTATAATTTTGAGGATAACTGACATTTCCATTTTTAAACACTGGACTTACGATGGCCGACTTCCAGTCTGCTGGTATTTTTCCTTGATCCAAGGAGCGGTATATAATTCAATCAAATACGGCACAATTTCCTATGCGTACCTAGAGTAGAATCTTGTAGGGATACCGTCTGGTCCGGGAGCCTTATTGGTTTTTACATTCATAAGCAGTTTAGTTATTCCCTTGACATCAAGAACAAGATCTTTCATTATTTTATTGGTACGGTTGTTAAATATTGGAAACTACGTTTTCTGTTGTAAAAGCTTTTTTTTAAATATATTATTCAAAATTTCCGCTTTCCCTATGCTAGTTTCTGATAATTTCCATTTTCCTTAATCAGTGACGGCGTAACCTTACGAGAACCTCTTATTACTTTGATATAGACCAGAACTTTTGTGGATTATTAATAAGATCTTCGGATAAATTCCTGACTTGGCATCCTTTAAACGCATCACGCATTGCCTAACGCACTACCGCTCGCAACTGGACGAACTTAGCGCGATTAGACGAGTCCCCCGATTTCTTCACGTCTTTGCCTCCTGAGCAAACGTTTCACTTCCCGACTGAACCACGGAAATTTCTTACTAATCTTAATAAACTTCTTAGGAACAAATTGATTTATACCGGTCCATATTTTCTTTTAAATTAAACCAAATTTCATCAACATTTGTATTTAGCATTTATGTTTCAGATTTTTTCGCCAAGTGGTCAACGATTCCCGCATCATTGGCTTTATCGAAGCAATATACGAGGTTGTCTTTATCATGTTTCAAATTCACAATAGATTTTAAAACTACCGCAACCGCCTTGTGATCACTTATGCCGTCTTCTATACAAACTGTATTTACAATATCAGGATTGCTTGTAAAAAAAAATAAAAAAAAAAAATAAAGATCCAAAATGGAAGAGGAATCATTGTCGCTCCGCGTTGGCTCTTGGATCATCTGTTCGAGAGAATTTTCCGAGAATGATTCTAGGAACGTTCGGGTATTAACCTATCTCTTCCGTCTGACCTAAACATACATGTGTACCAGATAGCCGAGGGTATATTAAAATCGCCTCCCATTGTCAATGTATATCCCTGAAATTTTTGAGAAATACTATTAAGTGACTATATAAAATAATTCCGCCTTAGCTAATCCAGAATCCGGAGGTCTATAAAATGACCCTACTACAGACTTTAAATTTCTGCCAATTAGCTTCACCCATATTAACTCGCAAAAATTTTTGTTTCAGTTACTACAGAGCAATTGACGGTTTTATTAAAGGCCACGAACACACCTCCGCCAATTGATGTAGTTCTGTCTTTCCGAGAAACATTGAACTGAGGGACAAATACTTCGCAAGGTTCAATCTCGGGCGTCTAAATTCGCATTTTTCCTATTTGAATTCCGAAGGGAAACAGGTGAAGTATTTAGAGCTGCAAAATTCGATTTACTCGCACCGTCACTACCAGAACCAAGATCTAGATTATCGGCGCATACTCTTCGTTGAACTGAAGGATCCTTGTGCCTGATGGCGTTCCTAAAAAAATGATTGATATCAAGTTCCAGGTAAATTCATAAACGATCAATATTGAGTGTACACACTTGCTTGGGCTGTGCTCTCCCATCAAACCATATTCTTTATTACGCGTTTTCGCTATTAACATTTAGTCATTTTAAAATAATTTTTCTCATCCTTTAACTGCAATATGAGTTTTCATGAATAATTATTTCATCAACATACCATTTTTATTTTGAGCATACTGCAGCAAGAAAATGTGGTATCATTTTAAACATAGTAATCAAGGAGCGTATGTTAATCGCAGCTTTCTCATAGTAAGTATTACGTAATAGATGTCAGGGCCACTTAGTAATCACTGTTTTACAATCTTCATCTAGGACTTCCTACAGATGCACAGATATGTCGTTTGTGTACCATAAAGAAATTATGATATTTAATTTAAAGTTTGCCAGTTGTTTGATGGGTTACCAACGAACGTAACCATTTACTTTTCCTTTGCTCATAGATTCATGATCAAAATCTGTCAGCTTGTAATACTAAATGAGTTCCTTAATGCCAATTTTTTAAAATAAAATGGTACCCTTGAAGTTGCTATTCTAACAGAGTTTTTTTTCTTTTTTTTAAAAAAAGGGAAATAATTATACTGGTTGCTTATCAGCGTTTAGGCAAATAGACCGTTGATATCCCAGCAGTAAACGTTTCACCCATAACCATGTTTAGAGTATAATATATGATATATATTCTTTATAGTAACTTTCTCCAGCATCCTAGTCGCCGTAAGAGGAAACTGTGTGTAAATTATAACTGTTCATTGCAGATTTTTTATGAAGACGATGTTTTCCCTTTACGCGGTAATTCATTTTTGTAAATCGGATGCAGTAGTCGCAAAAGGCAAACTCTTCAGATGAGGTACTGCGTTTCTTTCCTTCTGATGCAGTTACCTTTCTTTCTATATGTTCAAGTTCGACAGACAATAATATATCCGAAGCTTTGGATAACATTACAGCAATCACTGTCACATCAGACACCACCCGTGATGTGTATCATATCGTTAGCTTCCATAAATGTCCAGAATGTCACAGGATTTCTTCAGGTTAACTTCTAATCATCACAGAATTCGAAAATAACTTGCCACAGGACCAATAATAAACCATATCCTCATAATACCTACATTTGTTTGATGGTCGGTTATGTGTAAAGCAACTACTTAGGTTTTAATTAATAGAGAAAGATCGGGCTGTTACAGAAAAAGCTTCAAGAAGCTGAGGATAATTTAGAGTGATAAATCAAAGCATTAAGAATTATGTTGGCTGTAGATTTACAGCTTTATAAACAGCATAAGAACCACAGCTACGAAAGTTTAGATGTTAATGCTATATCCTATTCCGTGTTACTATTTTACTCTGATTACCTGGTAACACATTATAAGCCGTAGTGAAGAATTAATTTTTTACTGCTTGTTTTCTTTTTTTAAATTTGCATGTGGCAAAGTTAGTACCCGAAAACACGGACGAGTTTTGGAGATTTTTATTTTTTAAAAAAGTAATATAAATTATTATTTGAATTATTAATTATTTCAACGACAAAAAACAACAAAAGAACAATAGATGTTGGGAAAAATTAGTTTTTTTTTATCAGGGTTCAAAATTAGTTTGTATGTATTAAAAAGGCTTACCAGAAGAGATTGAGTTATTCTAAAATTAATACAACTATTTACATGTATTATCTTCTAAATTGTAGCCTTTGAGTATAATTAATTATTTAAACAATAGCGGATATTCCCACGTCGACTGAAATTCACTTTGTGCCGATTCCTGCATACCAGCTCAGCGTTGGGTGATATGAGCCTAGCTGCCGTTTGTCGGTGGTGTGGTTTACACCTGTGTTGCTGCGTTGCTGTGTGTGGACATCCGATAATCAGCGAGCACTGCACAGTGGCTTCATCCGAGCTTCCGTCCGGCCGCTATCGCAGAATGTAACAGTGCACCGCGCGCGATGCACTGAGGACCCACTGCGGAGCGGTGCGCTGCACATTACCAGCCACAGCACCACGCAGAGAACATACAGTTAATTCGTCTCTGATCTTTAGTTTACCCAGGCAGATTATCTATTTGCCATTAACATTTTCCAGGCAACTAGTCAGAAATGTGAGATGGAACAGGCTGTCAATTAATGCTAAAAACTTCAGGGTGCTTCACGATTGGTTGAAACTGATTTTAGTAGAATGGGGAATTTACAATACAAAGCCAGTATTCTGTTGCCTATATTTCAAATGCATTCCAGCATGCGTTTCATTTAGTTTTGAGTATTATTGGAGATTGAACAGTGAAACCGGGAATTGAGTCCCAGTTCTCCTAATGAGAATCCAAGGATATAAGCGGTGCATTCTGTTGCTAAGTAGGGGATGCTTTTACCATTTTCTTGTACCCGTTTAATTCGTAATGGGAAGGAGATTTCTAGAAAAGATTCTGAAGTGGTATTTTCGCGACAAAAATGGACAGAGGTTGGAAAATCTGACACCGTATTTTTCGGGATAATCCTTTTGAATAAGTGATTTAAATGTGTGCTTCTAATATTATTCAGCTTATCATTCTTGTGAGCACTGTTTATTTAATTCACTCTAGTTAAATGTCCGCGTGGACATAACTTATTTCTGGAACAATAAAGATAGTTATTTGAAGGTTATAATTAAATAGACATGTTAAACACAATTCCAATTGTCTCCAAAGAATAGATTTTATCAGGATTTAGTCAAAGTTCACGTTTTTGTTATCATTGCTTTTCTCTGAAGCAAGCGTAACACATAACCGAAAATCCTTCATTTGTTTGGAAACATGCCATTGAATCATAAAAAGTTAATTAAGGATATGAAATAAGACTGGTCTGTACCTTAATGATGGTGAAAGATTTTTGTTTCTCTTCTCCTTCCATAAATAAGTATACTCCCTTTCCATTACTCTAGGAAAAAAAAAAAAAAAACAGCTTCCGTTCATCGGTTAGGGTACTAATTTCTATACTTTCTACAGATATATTTGTTATATGCTCCATAATGTTTTTACAGCAATGTTTTTAATCAAAGTTCCTAAATCTCCTTACTGGTAATATAACTTCACCTATTAATGAGGCTATCAACACTATTCCTTAAATTTTGCTTCTCTCTAACTAGATTTGCCTAACTTCTCAATCGATTTAAATAATCCATTCTAGTTATTGTCTAGTAAGGTCCAACTTACATAATTATTTATCTTTCAAGCTAAAAAACGAACAGTTGGCCTAATTGCAATGAAAATTTCACCCTTCGAGTACAGAGTGACAAAACTTTTAACGCGCATAACATATCTGTTTTTAGCAGTATTGTTATCCTAAACCAAAGTTATATTTAAGGATATTGTTTAATGTTAATGGTAAGTGGAGGGTAACTTTTTAGTTAATTAGAAAAAAAAATTGGAGTGGTCTGGTGTCAAAGTGGTTAAGACGTCTGACTGCAGATCTAAAGTTCCGAGGTTCGAATCCCAGTCTCGGCGTGGAATTTTAAAGGCCCTTAACCCAACCTTCACCTCTGGTACAGCTTGCTGTGTAATGTGAAGTACGCCAAAATGTTTCCGTGTCTCGGATTCCACGTTAAGCTGTAGATCCCATACACCTGGTAGACGTACGGAGATACAGATGATTGAGCTTATCCGTATTTCACTTTGAATATATCAAACTTTAAAAATTAAAAAACAATATGTTTATCTACGTAATGATTTTTATTTAAACATCTACAAGTCACATGCTGAAGTAGGAAAAAATTATTTAATTCTACCACATTTTTTCTGTGAAAATCCCTCCAGTTTTCATATATGATATTCGGTTTTGGGTTAGCGAAAAACATCACATGCGAAAATTTGAAAACTAATTCTGTTTATGTATTAGAGGCTGAGGCAGACAGGCGGACAATGTGGAGTCCTCAATCGGGCTTGAGTGCAGATGTCAACTATCAGAGCGATGCAATAGGTCGACGCTGAAGAAAAGACGTATTTCAGGATTGACGAAATACGGCAGTAAAACAATTCACAATACACATACACTGTAGAATTGTTGAATACGTTGAATACTTCGAGTGTGTTAAATAATGAGTTAAAACTGGAGAAATATTCACTTACAATTTTGCTAGGAATTTTGGACAATTCACGCGGTATTTCCAATGGGACACGAATGTGAAGTGTTGAAACATTTTGATTTGTGAAGTTTAGAACTGACAAAACTAGGAAGATAGATTTTGTGCCGCGATTCAAGATAGAATGTACAAAGAATTAACATGTTTAGTTATATAGGAAAAAATTCCCAATATCATTGACTTTTCGATGACCATTAATAAATTACATGTTCAAACTTCCTGAAGCCTGAGTTGAAACTAGACAAGAACGAATGTTTTTCACGTGGAGAATTGTACTTAGCTATTTCCAGGGTGCTAATTTTGGGATACCTCAAAATTACTTTGCGATCTGAAGCTGTCACAAAAAAGGGATCTTTTTGTTTGAGTATGTTTTAAAGAGCGAGTGTTTTAATGGAGTTTATTGTTAAAATTAGTATGATGACTGATTTGGAATCAGAAATAAAATACCTACGAGTGTTTTTACAACCTCTGTAAGTGGTAGATTCACATGAATGAGGCTGTCTAATCCACCAGTGGGTGAGAAAGGAGGGAGAGGGACATAAACAAGTCACGTATGCTAGATTTTGGTAATCAGTCTGTGAGAGTGTTCATACACGTATTTGCCATGTAGCTTTTAATTATAAAGAAATAATTCTCATAAAATTGACCAACTTATGGTTATAAATAAATGTATCGTAATATATAGTATTTACGCGCGATTGAATGTAGATTTTCTATGTTTATTTCTACCTGATCCATTTCGTAATTCTGTCGTTATTAGAGTAGATATTGTTGACAAATTTGAATGAGACTAGCAGCAACAGAAATTAAGATACCAATCGCAGTTACGTTGTAGGTGCATAGTAAAATGCAGGCAATGTGAATCAAGCCGCGCACTGATAATACACTTGACTCATTGCGTAGACCTCCGTGGTCATTGTATAAATTATGTTGGTTCTTTGGGTGGAGCCACGTAGATTTATTATCACCTGACGTTTCAGACATCGTGCTGAGACTCTTATCAGAAAAACAACAGCAGGAAGAGGAGAACCAAACATCGTTGGTGGTGGTGTAACGGTTAGCGTTCCGGCCTCAAATTCGGGAGCACTGAGGTTCAATTTCCCGTCCGGGCATCCAGATTTGGGTTTTCCATGGTTTCCCAAATCACTCCAGGCAAATGCCTGGATGCTTCCTTCTGAAGGCCATGGCCGAATTCCTTCCCATTCCTTGCTCCCCATCTCTAAAGACCTCGCTGTTAAGAGACGGTAAGCAGTTTAAAAAAAAAATGAGAACCAAAATTGCAACACGAAGAAGAAGACATGTGCTTACGGTGAAATGTATTCCACAAATTAAGTGCTGGATAGTACACAAACGATTAGAGCTACACTATGGTGTGCAGCCGCCACGTGCTACAGTCAGAGATTCTAGAAGTTGTAGCTTGGAATCAAAGTAAGCCCGAATGTACTGCTGGGGAACACACACATGGTTTGTAGTTGCACCCACAAAGCATCGGCGTTAGTTGCAGGAGGACCAGTCCGAACAAATAGACAACCTACCATATCCCAGATATTTTCAGTATCAGGCGAACGTGCCGGCCACTAAAACAGTGGTACACGTCGTTGTTGGTAGCAGGATTTCACATTCCTCGCCACAGGTCCTAAATTAGTATTGCATATGGAGATGCCTGCAGGAGGGGCAATGCTTTGGTCTCTAAAACCTCCGTCATATAACGATTACTGCGCAGCTTGCTATCGATACGTAGGAGGCTAGATAACATGTTGTAGCCTGTAGCATCGTAAACTTTCACACTTGGCGTTTGTCTACTGTGTCCCTCAACAGTGTAGCCTACCTAGTCGCGTTCAGAACGGTAGCGTCTAACAAGTACGCGGCCATTACTTGAGGAAAGGTTGATGACGGACTCACTGTGGACGAAGCTGTTCTTTCGGTTACGTGACAATGCGGTCATCCCGCGCTGTGGCCACCTTGTGTGATCCAGCTGCCAACTGGTCGCTGTACCCACCTCTATCCGCTTGTTCCAAATTCGCATCAGTGTTTTAGCAGCGAGCGGCTGTGTCATGGTAAGATAAGCCCGCTTCCCGGAGACCAATCATTCTGCTACGTTCCAACCAACTCGCGTGCTGATATAACGTCCTTTGACGTTGAAAAGGCAAACCGGCACTACTTTCACCTTTTTTCTTCGTTTGACGGTTCTGCACCAAGTAAGCGTGGCGTAACAAGGAGCTGTCCGGTCACACAAAAGAGGGCTCTGTCGGGTCCTTGTGCACGCCATCTCCCTGTGATCTTAATCACTCATTATGGTTCTACTGTTCTACACATCACCGGATTTTGGAGTGATTCAGACCATTCTTTCTGGGTGTTCTCGTTCACAAAATGTAATTTACCATCATCACTATTATTCTATCTAGAAGTATAAATAACTCTCGTTTATTTTACTTTTTTAATATAAATTATTTTCCTTAAAATATAAAAAGGTACACATTTTATTGGCTACTTTACTCGTTTGACAACATAACTGTTATCCTTGATTACAAGGCATTTGACGTTGGCTATTATGGTTTAGGTTAGTTCAGATTGTTTTGCGATGGTTTAGTGTATAGACACGCTGATCCTCCGTGGCTTATAAGTTCGCATCATTTGTTGGTGAGCTTATGTCGGATTGCTGTGTGTACTGAGCGTGGAAGATTGTTGCGAATGCCTCTGTCATCGTCTTTGTTGAAGGATTTAAGTATCTTATTCTTTTGTGAATTTTTCCGCTCCGCGCAAAAAAACTGTAAATGTCGTGTCAGTTTTTTGAAATTATTATTTATTTAGTCTTTTGTGAAATTCATCCATTAGTAGATGAAGGCTTTAAGGGAACTTGCTATCGTCAATTTACATTGATAAGGAATAATGAAATTAAAAGTACAAAATGCATTGTTTTCATTATAAATTTCAATCACTGAAAGAATTGTAATCGATACGATTAGAAGAATGTTCCGCCAAAAGATGTAAAGCACAGCAGTGGATACACAAAACTCCTTTCGGCCCGATACTTTGGTTTGACACCAGACAATAGGGAATTAATATTTCGGTAAACTAAATTATAAACATTATGTTATAATAACACATCTTTCTTTATCGGCTCGAGTTGGACAATTATAAACACGATTAAGTTGCAAGTTAGCCTAATAGTAATATGTGCAGCTGCGCGAAGCATTAAACTCGCCATCTGTTGCCAGATATTTGATCTTCCTGAATGCTTGTGTGTATATAATTGAGAATAAAATACAGTTGTCACTTTCTAAATTTTGAGTCATAAAAACCTAACAAACACCTAATCCTGAGGCTGAGACACTAACAAAACAATTTCTAGACTCATAAAAACCTAGTAGGTGATTTTAATTTAATCGAAATACATGGAGTCGTTTTAGAAAAATCCAATACATATGTAAATACAAGCTCTAGACGTTTAGTTGCATAAAATATCTCACTACATTATTCTTTATAAAATGTAACGTTGTTATACGCAAGAATTAAGTTTATTTTCCAACCCTTTATGTTTCAATAGATACATCACCACGGATTGTATGATGCACTGAGGACGATACATACCGCAAAAGACAATGGGCATTAAAACAGAATCAAGGTTCCGGAATCTTACTACTCCTCGTAAATATATTGGAAGGAATGGTATTGGCCACATCTGTGTAAAAGAGAATCTATTTCCTCAAGACACAAAATTGGAACTTACAGAATAACGTATTTCTGAGACTGTAGGGCAGAGCACGCATCGCATCGCATCGCAGATTTTCCCGAGCCTCCAAATTGGACGCCATATCTCTGGATCGGATAAGACAAAGACATCACTCGGCTGTGTTACAGAACGCACACGGGATTACGATAAACTGCTCGCAGGGATTTGGTGACATCGGGTTTCCACTGTAGGACTCTGCGCCTGTTTAGTGGATAAACAGTTTTGCTTTCTGTCCACTGGGACAACAAGTAAGAGGAGAAAAGAAAAACAGCAGAGGATCCCATGCGGTTCTGCTTTGATTCGTATTTCATTTTATGAACAATTTTAGACGTTTTTATTATGAAAAAAACTTGGGAATCAGCTAACATGATAACATGTTAGTGAAAGAATTTTGTAAGCATTCTTCCTCGAAGGACCAATTAATCATACACCACATACAATGGTTATTATGAATTAGCTATATAGTCTTTACTTCAGAAAAAAACAATAATGAAAAAACTCATATACAAACCTATTATTTTCGCTGATGCAATTACATCTTCGTATACTGTCTTATTTGTTGTTTACCAATGTGAAGATTTTCGTGTCAGCTGTTGTACAAAATTATAGTTTATGATATTCATAAATTTCTATCGTAAGGTAAAGGCAGTGGGTTTTCACAGCCTTCAAGACGTATTCCCGTCGGATTAGTGGAGGTAGAGCTCGGCATTCCTAATTCCTGACCGTAGGCGCTAGAGTGGACGTGCCGTGCTCAGCGACACGGTCCAGCCCTTTTTCTTTACCTTCCCGCGGAGTTTCATTTGATAGCAGGCTGAATTGGCCCGGGTTCCGTCCCGGACGTTCAGCGTCTAGGAAAAATCCTCGGCTTCGTCGGATATCGAACCCCAGTAGTCCGGGTTGTAGTCAGACGCTGTACCTCCTGAGCTACGCGGCTCCGAAATTTTTATCGAAATAATTGTTTATTATTTTACTTCTTAGGTATATCATTGTAACCATCTTCTCAGAGTTTATACCTTATGAAGGTGGTATGGAGTAATATTTAATGTTTTCAACTAATAGGAGCAGAAATTAAATTTTTCATCACATTAAGTGTTGAAATCCAAAACTTTTGTTGAGAACGAATCAAACATTAAATTTTTATGTTTATTACTGATTCGATTCACAAAAGCGATAAAATAGTGAAATTAAAAATCTTTTATCATTATTCCACCATTAAAATACCCATTCAGTTTTTCCTTTTCTAAGAGTCAATTTAAAAGAATAATTAAATACCCATTTCACCGTAAGCAGAAACTTTCTCGTATGAGTTATATATCTTATACTTATGTTAATGAGCAAAGAACAGAGGAACAAAGTGATGGAGCAAAGTCTAAGGTAATTCGTCACCTGACCTTATGCAAATCAGCAACAGAAGCTTTTACTAAAATACAGGTGGTACGTGTAGAACGTGAAAATATTACTAGTACAGTTTCTTTATACACCGTATGCAGAGTGTTTGAGAAACTTAACTTTTTTATTTAGTCCACAACACGTTCTGAATAAGTATACTAAAAATTTAGTTGTATCAGTTTCATCAAAAATGACATGGTGTTACTGTTACAGTACAAGCGGGGGAAGACACCTATGAAGCATTAATTGTCACAGCTGTAAACTGTGTTCTTAACCATTCTAATGTTTTTACTTTCTTCCATTATTTTCAGAATCATATATCAACAATTTAATCAAATTGGAGAACTTTTAGTAATTAATTGATATAGTTGTTGCTGATATTTTTTTTATTTTTTTTTGTAACTGCTTTACGTCTCTTTTTAACATCGAGGTATTTAGAGACGGGAAAGGATGAGGGGCAAGGATGGGGGCAAGGAATGGGAAGGAATTCGGCCATGGCCTTTTTGAAGGAAGCATCCCGGCATTTGCCTGGAGTGATTTGGGGAAACCATGGAAAACCCAAATCTGGATGCCCGGACGGGGATTCGAACCGCCGTCCTCCCGAATGCGAGGCGAGAACGCTAACCGTTACACCGCCCCGCTCGGTTGTTGCTGATACTGCACAATACTTATTTTGATTGCAGCCCCTAAAACAGTTTCCTTTCTCCTATTCATTAGTTACGTGCTACGATGGACCTTGCAATTCGAGTTTTACTAAAAATATTTTAATTGAAGTATTTGACGATGATAAAGTTTAGTGCAAGGTAATGAAGCGGAAAAATACTTTCTTTTTGGTTATTTAAGTGGTGACAAGCTATATGTAGTACTCCGTAGTTTCTAACATATGTGATGAATTAGATAATTAGGATCGTAATTCTAACTTATATTGTGCATTTTAAGAAACTATTTAAAGGCTTCATAAAAAGTCCTCAAGCTTAGCTACATTCTTTAATAATACAAAATACCAACTGTATGAAACTGGTAAAGGCTGAACATGTCGTTAAAACTTGATTCAAACGCCAGTAAGCAAACAAGAAAGTCGAGCTCGAAGTTTAAATGATCCGTCCACAATAGCTGGTATTCTAGCAACTACGAGCAGATAACTTCAGCGTCAGTCTCTTGTACCCCCTTGGAATTCAGACAACTTTCCGCCAAGAATTGAACAGAGCACGAGGTATTCAAAACATTCAACTCAGCAGAATTCTTTAGCTTTGTGGCGGTTGGTATTTCGAGGGCTCTCGACGCAGGGCTGGTGCGTTTTTCTGCCTGCGTGAGATACGGGTCGTAACATCTTTACGTCGTGAATGTCATTAAAAAATGCATACATCCACACACATAGAGTGAAAAACTTCCAATTCAAAACGTTAAAGGAATACTTCAGCGACGCAGCGGAAGAAGTACTTAGTTTTGAATAAAGTGTCACACGAATTTGTAGACTATTTTTATATGCGACACACACACTTCAGCAGCCACGAGGTTGTCGAAGATCAGTAAATATGATAAGTCAAACATTTCCTTCAACTTTTAATGTATCAGAAATAAATATGTTTATTCAGTTATTTACTTATTTATCGTCTTGCAAAGCAACTAATATGAAATATATAATAGATACAATTTGTACAAGGACAAGAACATTGGCAGCATTCACGAAACGATATCCAGGTGTTGCAGCCTGTCTAAGAATGAAGGTGTAGCACTGATAAATTCTTGGGATCGTCCATCATAATTCTGTAGAGAGCATTCCTGAATTAAATGCCCCACAGTCTGGTAAGGAGCTTCGCAGTCACAGAACGAAGAATCTTGAAGTTCGTACTTACAGCATGATGTTGCATTTGGCGTGGACTGTTCTGGGGCAGTTTAGCTTAACCCGCAGGTATCTCTTCAAATGAAGTCGAGAAGTTGGATTTTGAATATACATAGGTGCAGATTTTCAACTTTTTTGACATTTTATTTTAAATTTTGGATTCCTAGATTTAAAATGAATATGGGTTACGTTGCTAAGGACGTCGTGTATTGGCGTAACATTGTCCACTCACGTGTCATGTCTTCTTGACGTCTTTCCTCTGGAGGTGGTATGGTACTGATGCCACGGGAAAGAAGTAATTTTGATCAACACAAACAAATATATAATATATATGTAACCAGATGAAGATCGACCAATAATTCTGTATTCGTGTTAGCGTCGAAGAATGGCAGGTCAACAAACAGCCATTGAACGTTCACATGATATATTTGTGTAATCTTTTCATATGATTTTTAAGATAAAGTTTAGCTTACTGGCTAAGTAATTAAGATACATGTTCCAATCCTGTTAGTAAAAGAAGCAATATAAAAATCAAAAAAAGTGTGGAAGGACAGGTAAAACATAGCGCAGGATAGAAGCATTTTCATTTGTTTACCTGCAACAAAATATTTGGCGAAGATCCGTTAAGCTAGCTCTACGCTTCTGGGAAGTGGACAGGAGTCAACAAGAATGAATATGGTTTACTTGTGTCGCCTCGCGTCCACTCATCGCGACTTGCCAGTGGTCCATTCTGAAGAGACAATTTGAACACAGATCATAGGACAAGAGCTGATGCCATTTTCTCCTTTTATCAGTACGTGTTTTGATTTCATAAAAATGAAAAAAAAAATGAAAAGAAAAAATCCTTTTTTGTGGAATGTTATCAAGGTGCACCAAAAATCTAAAAGTGAAACAAACAAATCATAAAGAGATGATACTCAGCGAACTCATAAATGCCTCCTGAACTCATTTTAAAGAAAAATGAAAAACTAATCAAGACTATTAAGGTTCACTGGTGGAAGAAAATAGCGTAGGTTAGCTCTGGTGCTGATGCGGAAGAGGTGACTTTATACGCCTTTTTGGTATTGGAACAATTCCTGTCTGCACTGTATAAATGCAAAACCAACGTCAATAACGAGTGGAAAGTAACGGTAATTTTTTTATTTATTTGGAGTCTTTTAATGTTATTTTCTGAACAAATGTAAACAACTGAAATAAGCTAATTACTTTACGTAGATTTTACAAAAATGTGGAAAGTAATTTAGTCTACTAACTAGTAATGACTGAAATTATTATTTAATTTAATATCGGTAATAGCTCTTCAATACAGATGAAAACATTTGTTTATATTTGCTATTGAAAACGTTTGCAGAAAGAAATTATGCTAAGCAACTTTTAAATTAATAAAGCATATAAATGCAGAAAAGAGAAACCGACATTAGTTCAGTTACCAAGGTCATAGACATCTTAAAGAAGACAGCATCCTTGATGGGGCAATGGGCCGGCCATATTGCGCGGAGAAATGATCAAAGATGGACAGAAACAGTGTTAGAGTGGAGCCCAAGTGATCACCAGAGGAAGGCCACCAGACCGATGGGACAAGGACTTACGCAGCGTTGTCGGAGCTTACTGGCAGTGGGTCGTCCAAGATCATTAGAACTGGAGAAAACTGCTCATTTTTTTACCTGAACTGATGTTTTTAAGAGGCCACATCAGAAAAAAATATTGAACTGGCTGATAATGGATAAATGCAGTAGGGCCTATATGTGGATTGTTTTTGGAGCACACATGTGTGCACTTAGTTATTGCAGAACAGAGCGCCGAAAGCTGTTACAGAAGCAGTTTCGCCAACCTCTATTTTCGATGTTGAGATGAAGACTGAATGCACAGAGAGTATAGACGACAGTCTCTCGTCTCATTACCTCATCAATGCTCCTCCGGGCACCTCGCGCGAGACTGGGAGTTAGGGTAGTAGATGTACTACAAGCCATCTGTTCCAAGTCAAACACGATGGCGAGCACCCTCTCCACTGATGCAACCCCCGCTTCTATCGCGACGAATCGGGAATAGTCTGGCAAGTGGACGGCACGGCACATCAGCTTCCCCCCCCCCCCTTTTCCATCTGCTGCCGGCCTCATCCTGTGGGGCGCGTCGCCTCGCGGGGGTCTCGCCTGCGGGTCGGGGTTCCGTCTGCCCGCCGCCTGCCTCGCTCCTGTCTGGAGTGCGCGGGGGTGTTCATCGCTTCTCGGCCTTTTGGCTAAGATCAAAGTGTAGATAGTAAGGATAGAAGAATGAAGAAGGATGGAATCAATGGAATGGACTGAGGAGAACTGTGCGATATGAAATTGGAAATGGCACCGGCAGAGAGATATCGGAAAATGAAAGGATATTGAATTATTAAAAATATGTACTGCTGCGGCCAAAGAGAAGATTAGTGATATTGAAGTTGTTTCATGATAATTATTCATGGTGTGTAGTGATGTATAGAGTGCTGCAGAAAGATAAATAAAAAAATAAAATAAAAAAAAAAATAAATAAAAAATAAAAAAATGGGTTCTCAATCTTGACTGTTGGAAACAAGGACATTTGAGTCATATGATAGACTTACAAACTTTGTTTTTTTTAAAAAAAAAATGGGTCTTCATTCACCCCCATGTCTTTTTTTTTTTTTTTTTTGTAACTGCTTTAGTTTCATTTTAACATCGAGGTCTTTAGAGACGGGAAAGGATGGGGGGCAAGGATGGGGGCAGGAAATGGGAAGGAATTCGGCCATGGCCTTTTGAAGGAAGCATCCCGGCATTTGCCTGGAGTGATTTGGGGAAACCATGGAAAACCCAAATCTGGATGCCCGGACGGGGATTCGAACCGCCATCCTCCCGAACCCCCATGTCAAGGTCATTTGAGGTACGAGATAGTTGTGGACGAGGAACGGGAAAGAAATCTGTTCGCCTGTAAAAAGAAAACATCCTTGTATTTGTCTGCAGTGATTGAGACAAACATGAAAAGAGTTAGAAATCTCTGATGCCAACGTTACCTATCACCCACTAACCACTATAGATTGCATCTATAGGCGTTCATATTTTTGCAGTGACCATTAAATGCTTGAATTCACCTGTTAGGGTAATTGACTAGATGTAAATGTAAAGGTCATGGGGCTCCTAAGGCCCCTGCCACTTACAGTAGGATTCAAGGAGGTGGTGCTCCGCATTCCCATTACAACCGTTGGCACTATAATGGATGTGACGAGGTCAGCTCCACGCTCTGGCCGTTCGTTACCTTCGCACGGAGTTTCCTCCACGGTGCTCATTAGATGGCGGGCTGGGTGGGCCTGGGCAGCCGTTCCGGACGTTCAGGTTCAAGGAAAAATCCTCGAATTCGCCGGGGATCGAACCCCGGTCTAGCGGGAAGCAGTCAGATGCTCTATCGTCTGAGCTACGTAGTCACCCATTGACTGGATTTCACTTTTTAAATATTTGTATCACAAAATCTACTGGGCCCTACCGATATGTGGTATGCTTATAACAACATTCGGTGACATACACGTGAAGACTACGATAAAAAAAAGGCAAATCTTACCGAAGTGTTTTCAAATTACTATCACGGCGCTCCGGTACAGCATGCTGCCGTGATTCAATGACTGCTGTGACATTTTAAACAGTCCATATATGCATTTGCTTGAAGATATTTAAACTCCTTGTATTCGAATTCTTTGTTAGAATTCACATTTACATAGAAACCCGAAATCAGAGGTAAAAAGGGGAAGAATCTGGTGCTGTGCTACGGAATAAACACATACAATGAATATCATCCTCAAATTATGCTGACATTCCAGATTAATGAAACCACACGCCTCTAATAATTCCACACGGAACATAAAGCGGACTTGCCGAGGTAGAATCGATACCACTATTCACACGCGCTGATGCTTTCGCTGTGTAACTCAGTCGCCATACAGAGCCTCGTAGCTGTAAGCTTTGTGAGCTGCACCCATGAGTAGTGAGGCATCGCTCAAACAGTCATACTACCTGCCAAAGGAGACCGTTGCAACTGATATGACTAGACGTCCTTAGCTGTGACACCTCATTTAAGGTAGCATTTAATGTGGCAGGAAGCTTGCGCTTGTTTAGATGACAAAGATTCCAACGATTCTGTGAATATTAGCAATTTGGAAGACGTTGTTTCAAATCCCCGCCCGCCCATTCAGACTTCATTTTTCCACGGTTTCTCGAGATCACCCCAGACGAATGCCAAGATGGTTCCTTCAAAAGGCCATGGCCGAAATCCTCTCCATCCCTTGACTACACTCTCTTGCGGCTCTAATGACTTAAAAGTCGACGTGCCGCGAAACTCGAATTAAAAGAAAATGAAAAAATGATTCTATTCAACGTTAGTTAGCTTCTGGCGCAAGATCACGTAACACGTAACTCATTTTTCATGTTACTGATAGCAAGTCTGTTATCGATCATAGTTTTCTAATTCTGCACTCAGAGTTTCTAACCATATGGATATTTATTTGCGGTTGCCATAGTTTAATAGTAGACGATGATAGGAATTATTAAAATATATCATTTAAATAAAACTTTCCATAAATAACCAGAACTTACTGAAGTGAAAACTCAATGCCACCACCCCCTATTCCATTAATATAATTCCTTTAGATTGCCTAAGAGTTGCAACGAATCCCTTCTCTTATTGCGGATTAATTCTTCCCTTTCCAACATTAAACTTGTTCACGCCGATTGTTAATCCTTCTGGATCTACCGACCAACGCCTTTACTTTTTTACGGCAGTTGTTGACATTTTCTGGGCGGTGTTTCTCTCTGTATTTAGAGGTGTGATATAACAATTCTAATACAAACTTGAATGGCGCCCTCTTACTCAAGAGTAATCATTATCTCAAATCCAAGAATAATAACAGTAATCTTACAGCTTATAACATATATGTTCTTAAAAGAAGTAGATAAGAGATACCTTAATTTCCACTATCCCCTTCTGTAGAGTGCTGAATGTATTGTACACGAATTGGGTATTTATATTTTTTTTACATTATAACAGCAATGTCAAACCGAATCAGCATTACATTTATTTTATGTTTAAGTTTTAAGACTATTAACTATGGAACTATTACTTTAAAAATTTCCTGTAACTGTTCACAGAAGATGTGAATATTTTCCCAGTTGAATCAAACTAGATGTTCAAGTAAAGCAGAAAAATCATCATAACGCAACGATTTTCACTAATTGTAGAAAACATGGCAGAAGCTACGCTACTCTTATCAGACTGGTGCCAAATATGAGAATTGTGTTCGACATGCTCAATATTTATTCATACATATATTGTAAGTTCCAGGTATAGACACATAGAAGGAAAAACAAAAAACACGTTGCTACTTCATGTCTTGTAAGATTTTTTTTTTGTTTCTAGATTTTTATGACTAAAAAACATCAAAGGATAAAGTCCATTAGTTTGAATGACTGATTTAATGACAGATCAAAAAAAATATGATTATGCTTTCCAAGATTTCAAGGTAGTGATGGTTTTGTTAAAAATAAATAAATAAATGGAGCGTCATAAATTTGCCACACATATATGATAAGCCTAATCCCAACGAAGATGACCATGTATTAAACCATGACCTTCGCAATATCATAAGTACGAGAAATTTGAGTACTTGATTTAAACAGTGAAATAACACTCTCGGAGTTTTTAATGACTCAATTTTAATAGGTGAAACATGTGATTAATGTAAGTGATTTGCCCTGACTTCAGCACATTTCTGCATATTACTAATAAATGATCGTACTGATCTGTTCCCTTATATCATCTGGTGTTGTTGGAATATAGATACAAACTTTTTGCTTGACTGCCCCAAAGTAAAGAATCGAGCGGTATGAGGTCTGACATGACAGCTAATCATTAAGTTTTGTAGCCGATATAAATGCATTATGTGCCTGACGATCGTCAAGTCGGAAAATTATTGGATTTTTGGTACAAATTAAACGATTTCCAGTATAGCAGGTTAGTTACAAGATCACCGTATTTTATGTCATTTCAAGGAGACCGATAAGAAATCGCCATACATTAACGCACCATGGACGTTTATGTTGAACGTTCGGGTATTCAGTAGGCCTATATCAGTAACGCAAGTTATACAAATTCAGTTGTGCATGATTGGTATAAAATACGTAGTCTATGACGAGTATATTACCAATGAATTTTCATTGTCTCTGACCTCTTTTTATTCTTCGGGATATAGGCTTTTATACAGGAGAGGCAATCTTACATCTTACCATTTAAAAAAAAGGTCGATAACGTGATATCTCTGAATATATAAAATATTTTTTTTATACTTATCATGATATTTAAAATTCGGAAACAAGGAAATTTGTTCTCTTTCAGTTTAGGTGGGACAGCCTACTTATATAGGAGAGAAAGTCGTACTGTTTGTTTCTTAAATTATTGATAGATGATGGCGCTGACTGATGTAAACAGCAAAGTCATTTGCTGATCATCGATTTTTGTCTTGAAAGTTATAATAACTTTTATTGACAACAAAAGTTAATACACTCCATTTCTTATCAGGGATCGGCTTACGTAAAATGAGTAACGTTAGAACATTTCGACGGTCCAATAGGCGTCAATCACATTGCCTTCCTGACTTCAGGGCATGTCAACTTGGTTTTATGCACCGATAACTCAACGTTGCAGAAATCAATTAAGAACCAGAAAAATTCTACTACTCACCAATGCGAGCGTTTACTATTAGCAGCATTTGGAGTCTCAAATAAGGATATGTATGCATTTTATATTCAAACGGTTTCTTGGGATCGCCATGTCAAGTAATGAGTGGTTTCTAAGTATAGTGCAATTCGTTAGCTCAATGTTTTAATGAAGCTGGTTCCTTGGGTGACGATCTATGATTTCTTATTACTCTTGATTCCTTTTTAAAAAAATATTTCGTCTCTTTTCACTAGATAGAAATACGTACATTTGATTTACATGTTAAAACGCACCAAAAAATGTACGAAACTAACGAGGTGCATTATTTGAACTGAAAGAAAGAAATGGAATTTTTAAAACGTACGTTGGGAAAAATTTAAACTGAATAAAAAAACTATTTTTTTTTAGAGCTTATTGATTCTTTGAAGTCGGAAATCAGTTCATAATTACAAACATAATACTCCTCGAATACAAGTTTTGCTTAACAGTCATTATTACTGGTAGTCAATAACAAATCTTCAATAGGCAGTATACATTCTGAAAGTCCCAACTCTATCTAACCTAATGAGCCTACGATGTAACCGAGATTTTCTCCAATCTTATATATTGTTACAGTTATTTTCAACTTGCGTACTATAAAAAGCAAACTAAGGATTGACTTCAGTCTTAAAAAATCGATTATTTTTTTTTCTTAATTTCTATCTTGGCAAACGCATGTCAGAAAGAACACCTCTGCTCAACTGGGAGGAATAGTATTAAATCTTTCTGACAAAGAAGGGAACCAGTCTTTATAATAAATATTCGAAAACAACGACAGCATAGGAGACTTAAACATTTTTGGTTATCTGAGTCGTTAGTCACACCCAGAGCAGACGATTTCTGCCTGTGTTCCATTTAATACAGTGGGCTCTGAACTTCCTAGCTAAGGACGCATTTAGGAAGCAAAAAGGGTGCCAGAGACAGGAAATCTCATTCCGGATTCAATCTGCGGCTAAATGCCGTCCGGCCGCCTTTGAGGCTCCGAGCCACCGTTCACAGCGCTGTGTCTGGAATGAAGAGTCGGCGCTATTATTGTTCGGTTACGAGGCCAGCCGAGCATAGAACATCAAAGCAAGACTCTGCCGTAGCACGGACAGCGCAATTCATTAGATTTAGCGTGTGCATACCGGTAACCAGATCATGTAAGCCTTTGAGTACAGAAGTATTATAAATTGTCATACGACCGAGTTGTTTTCGTGGTAACGGATATGCCACTCATTGTACTCTTGACCTCACTTGCCGGTCAGATATCCCCTCGTAAAATGTCATAGAAAACGTCAGGCGCTAAAATTTGTTTTATTTTTAGTGCCGTATCATTTTTATCTGGAGGATATTTTCCGTAATTGTACTTTAAGGAACGAATAGCTGAAGTGGTTTCCACTTTGCCTTCTGCGCTTATTTACAGATTATTAAAGTTATTGATGACTTATCTTTTCTCCACAATTAGTGTAAGCTTTTCTCCGTGTGATATTTGTTAATTTGTTGTGAATTATATAATTCTTAAGCGGAACTTCGGTGGTCTACAGCTTGTTCCTGAAAAGCTCCTGAAACCCGTAATTAGTACGATCCGTACACCTACCCCGTATTTTGAATCTAAGATCTTTTTATCTTGAATTAACAAGTTTTTAGACGTATTCGAACAGAAAAAAAGTGTTTTCAGTCAGCTGTAGAATGTGAGAACTATATGAGGCTTGGGCAACAGTGCTAAGGAAATTTAAGTAACTACTGTGTTTTTGAAACATGGAGCTTTTTAAAAAAGAAACGGTGAAAAAATATCAAATAATCTGGTCCAAATACGCTGAAGTGCTGTGAATGAGGACTGGATAGGTTGGCAGGCGGAACTTCACGAATTTTCAGACATTTTTTCCACTTTATGGAGTGAACTAGATATTTCAGTCTGTTTGGAAATAACGTCAGCTGTCACTATATTAGCATGTGCCTTTACGTCTCCCCCGCGCTTTTAGCTGGTCGTGAACTCAATTTTTCCATTCTACTTTGAAACCTATTTTTTTTTTTTTAATTTAACAAAATACTTTAAATCTAAGCAACGGCTTAAGAACTTGCTGGACGAGATTCATGTCCATACTTTTCTATAATGTTGAAAGTCTCTGACGCCAACCAAGTCCAACAGTAAGTAGATCCTCATCTGTACCTGTACTGACTATAATTCCTTTCTTTCTGGTTATGAAAGCAATGGCAATCGCTCTTTCTGTGTAAAACAGGCTTAGCCAGAGAAACCACTTTACTAGTGCAATATCATTGACTAAGTTTTCCTGAATTTATGTCTTGTTACTAATTTAGGACAAAATGTGACGGGTGGGAGCGCTGCGCACCGGATCAAGATCAAGCGAACTATGAATTAGGCGATACCACACAAATTTTACTTTTCGATTCCTGGTTGCAGAGGTAAGACGGCCAGTTGCCTTGCTAGGTGTGTTTCCAAAAGTTCTATATGTATATAGCTGACTGTGAAGATTGGTAGGTTACTCTAGTAAGAAGTTTTGTGTCAATCTCGTGTGCATGAAGATGAAAAAAGAGAGAAATATCGAAAAAATCTGTACCTGCTCATTAAGACCTAACGCTTACCAAGAAAACCAATTTGCCCGCAAAATTTTACGTCCCCATTCAATAAAGGAATCATGATCAACAGTGTGGAATGTCCTCAGCCTGTACACGCTGAAGAGAGATTGGGGATTTAACACATACTATTTGGCAAATAATCTTTGATGTGGAACTGTTCACCAACGATTCGTTCTCTGGACAAGTTCGGAATAGAAATATTTTCTACCATCAATTGTCCCCAAACACGCCAATCCTTGGTTGAGTGTTAGACGCCGTATTACTGTATCAGTGATTTCGAAAAAAAAAATCACGATTAGATTTAACGATAAAGGGGCTGCTATTCATTAAAATAAATGTATTCTTTGTCATTATTTTAATACGAGATATATTTTTAAATCTTCATAGTCTTAATCGTTTTCTGTCTGAGTGTTTAAGCTCCCTCGTGGTTGGATAAATGGGCTAATTCGACCACATACCGCAAGCAGGAACGTTTACAATCTCCCTACAATCATCTTGAAAATCATTTTAAGTTGTTCGAGCATTAACATAGGTCAACGATCAAAAACTACTTTTCAAAAATACAAAAATACAATTCAGAAAATACTGTTCACATAAAGAAGAAGATGTGGCAGGGCTGTTTCTCCCCCACCCCCTATCGTCTAACTACGTTCTAAGTGTATGCTGTTATTCAGCTTTTTCCATCTTGTTGTTTACTACAGCGTAAAAACTGCTTGAATGAAACCTCTTGAATGAAAACACTAATGCGAACTCGAATTGGTGATACGCTAGCCCGTAAGCTAGCAGGTACTTCACGGTCTATATAGATGTCACGTGACCGGTAGAAGATTTATAACCCCAAATCGGTGACGAACCACATGCCTTAAATTTACTATCAAAAATCATCAGGCCCGACGAAACATGCTCTCTATATACACGTTTTCTATTTTTATCTTCTTCTTTTTCTTATTATGGTTTTACGACTTGTCAGGATCTAGGTCATTTAGAGGTGGAAAGGACCGGGGACAAACTGCGGGAAACATTTAAGCCTTATCCTTTTGAGGGAACTGTCCCGGCAATCACCTGGAGTGATTCCAGGTGATCGTGGAACCACGGAAAACCGAAATCTGGATGGCCGGAAGCGATTTCGAACAAGTGACCTCCAGAATTCGAGGCCCGAGAGTCACCATTAACCCACCATGTTTGCTCTACACGTTTTAAGTATCACTTTCACAATCTACATTTAGTACTGTAGATTCCTTTACCTCACAAATCGTCATTTAACTTTGATCGAGTCGAAGTTTGCGGTATCCTTGTCGTCAGTATGTTACTCATGATGTAAAACTGAACTAACCCGAATTTTGACTGTTAATTAAAGCATTTTATTTCATAGTAATAGAAAAACATAACACTAACTGATATTCCATATTAAGGGTGAACTCAGACTCGGTCGTAATTTGTGAGGAGATGCATATTTAAATTCTTGTATCCCTTCTAAATGCTGTTTTATACGTGTTACTGCGTGGTAAATGCAGCGTTTTTGTAATGTTACTTTTTTTTGGTCTTTACGCCTCGTCGACTTCGAGGTGATTATAGGTGGAAAGGACTATGTGCAAGGAATGGGAAGCAATTCGACCATGGGCTTTCTAAAGGAACCATCTCGGCATTCGCCTTGTGTGATTTGTGGAAATAATAAAAAACTCAAATTTGGATGACCGGACGGGGATTCGAACTCGTGTTCTCTCGATTGTTTTAAGTTTCAGTATGCGAAGTGTAAGAAAGTGGAAAATCCTATTGGTACAAATACGTCCTCAGTTACCTTTAGACGAAATATCAGCGGTGTGGCGTAAAATTTAATTTATAACTTAAAGAACATAGCACCAAATATTCATTTTTAATGAAAACTGTAATATGCTACTTCATGTGACAATTATATTGGTAATTTTAAATGATATATAGTTAATTTTAGTGTAATAATTTACTGATAATTTTAATGTGGGAGTATTGAATATCAAAGAGATGAGAGAAAGGATATGAGTAGGCAGACATCTTGCTTGGTTGGCGAAACAGGTGACAGATAATTGGCGCCTTGGCGCCTGTGACATTAGCCAACTGTGGACAACCAAATACAGGGTAGCTGACCTGTCTACAGAAACTCCCACAAGCCACAAACACTTTTTGTGATCCTTTCAGGTTCAAATGCGAAAGTTGGTACCTTGGGAGCCAACTGAAACTAGAATCCCGTTTGTATTGAACCTCCAGAACAAAGGGGACATCTTTCGTTGGCAGCGGTTGAAGTGACCAGCAAGACACTAGAGCATAATATAACTAGTGAGTTGAACAATTCTATCTCTCTCTCATACGTGGATACAATGAAATTTCGTGAACAACATTTATTTAAGAGAATTTGTGAATGTATAAAACTTGGCTAGTTTAGTTGTGCGGTATTCGAAAAAAAGTATCTTGAGTGGTGTGTAATTGTGTTATCCTTCAAGATGAATTTTATAATAAATGTGAATTATTTGTAACAGACTGCTCTATAGTAACCTGCTACTGATTTTATTGATACAGTCTATATCCCAACTGATCGTAAGCAATATTTGGTGACGAGTCAGATAAACCATCAATTAAGTAATTAAGGCTAAGTTGTCAGAAATCAGGATAAGAGGATTAACAGTTAAGGCAGGATGGTAGAATATTACAGAACTTATCTGCAAAATAACAACACGGTTATCAGTGACCGACTTGCCACAGAATCGGAGAAACTGGAGTGGAGAATCATGGAGGTTGACTGACGCATCTCACGCTGCCACAAATTTGCGTGGGGCAATATTAAAAAGATGGTCAGAGTTTAAACTAAAGTAAAGCTTATATCCTCACCTTGTCCTTGTTGAAGAAATCAAAAAGCTTTTCGTATCACTTTGTTGATAGATTCATAAAAAACAGAAAATATAAGGTTATTATCATTTTGTCGACAAGTGCGTGAAATTACAATAGTCAGAAATATTAGTTACTATCTCTCTCTCATACACACACACACACACACAGCACACACACAGCACACACACAGCACACATACAAGCAACAAAACAAAACAAAACCCAGGTACATCTAAGAAATGGTTTTTGCTGAAAGTACCTTCATCTATATTAAGCATTCATTAGCTGAAGCGTTCATTGTGTTTATTTTCCGTTTCTGTGTAATATTGTATGTACGATAGCATCTTTCCTTCATAACGATAGCTTAGAAAAGTGATGATACTGAGAGGAACGGTTGATAATGTTTCTATTCAATTACGTACAGTTATTTATTAAAGGTATCAACATACATTGATGGATACATTTTTATCATTCATCCTCCACTTAATGTAAAATATATGGTTCTTCAAATTCAGTTTGAAATGCGTGTCCCGTGGCATCGTTTAAGAGTGACCATTTTTCCATAAAACGTTGTAATTTGATATAAGCATGACATGGTTATTACTGACGCTAGCAATATACACATAGGAAGCTGCAACTGTAACAAGGAGGAAGTTTCCATTAACAGAGTTAATGCTTGTACGACTCTTAAAACTTAATAAATTTCATAGAAAAAATGAATCAATACACATCTGCATTAAACTAATTTGGAGTTATAATTTATAAATTTGGCTACAATGAAAACTTACCATCGCTATTTGGAAAAATAATAGTTCAAATTGATACCTGAGACAGTATTTCCATACTAACCGTGGTGGGTGAACGGTTAGCGTTCTGGCCTCGCATTCGGGAGGACGCGGGTTCGAATCCCAGTCCGGGCATCCAGACTTGGGTTTTCCATTGTTTCCCCAAATCACTCCAGGCGAATGCCGGGATGCGTCCTTCAAAAAAGCCATGGCCGAAATCCTTCCCGTTCCTTGTCCCCAGTCCTATCCCGCGTCTAATGACCTTAGCCGTCGACGAGGCGTAAATCAATAAGTAAAAAACAAGTATTTCCATGATGGAATATCGCAAACCGTTTCATTTCCTTCTACTGCAAACACTTGGCAGTTAAAATTATTGAAGGGACAAAAAATAATTAACTTTAGGCAACTATGTATAAATATTAGTAACAAACACCATTTGGCTAGAACCGAAAATATATTTAGCAAATTAAAACCTTACGATTAGCTTATCTTTTGAGTACATGCCTCTTGTTAAAAGTAGTTCTTCTGGTTGATTAGTATTTGAAAGTGTTTAAAATTTCTTTAGCCACCGAGTATAGGAAAAAGTTTTAATGATCTTGGCATTCTATTAAGCGAACAAAGTAGCATGACCTCTCCACCGAACTAAATACGTTAGACTAAAATTAGAGATAACTATTTCGTTAGGTTGGTGCAGAAGTTTTTGTTCCAGATCTTGACACTCTGCTTGCTTTGGGTTTATTTATCAATTGCCATTTGTTAAGTTCAATTGTTGTGCTTTAGTTTACGTATCGGATTATTCGTTACTGCAGATATTTTGTGTAGCTGTGGGCAATAGAAAATAAAGAAACTACAACATTTGTGACATACCTTCATGTTTGACTTCAACAGAGGCGCAAAAACAGCGGAGGTGGTAAGAAACATTTGAGCCGCCTATGGCGACAGCGTTATTGGAGAGTGAATAGGAAGAAAATGGTTTTCTTGTTTTAAGGAAAGTCATTACATTAGTAACACTTCACGTTCAGGAAGAACTTCGAAGATTGGTGAAGAACGTTTAAACAAATTAATCCACAACGATCAATGTCAGGGTACTCGAGAATTGGCAAATAAGGTAAATTGTGCCCATTCCACTATCGTGCACACTTTAATTCACTGGGCAATGATTAAAAATCGTGTTATGAGAACCTTTTGCTCTAGGACAAAAAAAACACAAGAATCAGCAGCTGATCAGATGTGCATCTCTCCTTGCCCGTAATTGATTAGCCCGTGAACATTCCTATCCATAAGCGTTACTGATAACGAGAAATGTTGTCTTTTTGTAAGAAAAAGAGCTTAGACCTAACAAAAAAACAACCCCCCGTACAAAGACAAGCGCGCAACCACAAAATATTTTGTGGAACAATCATAGCGCACTGTACTACGAATTGCTTCCCCGAGGTGTAGGTATCACTATCCAACATTTATTGCCACCAACCGAGAAGTCTTGCGGCCGCAATAAGATACAAAAAATAAAAAATAAAAAAAATAAAAAAGAAAATAAAAAAATATGTTGTGAGATTGAAGGCTTTCACGGCGTATCGATGAAATGTAGTCTTGACGGGTTTTCCGCCGTATGTTGTATACGGCGGAAAACCCGTGAAGACTACATTTCAAAAAAAATGTTGCTGTTTTACGATAACGCCAGTCCACACATTGCTAACCTGACAAAAAAATACTATCCATGATTTTGGAACACAGTCCGCGTCCTAATTATTTGCCCGATCTATATCCCTCAAATTTTTGTCTAAACGGCTCTTTATCGAAACTAGACGACCCATGCGAAAATTTCTAGAATAAAATGCCATGAATTGTGAGGTTGAATGCTTGTAATATAATGAAAAGTAGAACCGTACTTTTGTAGCATACATTTATTTTTTTAGTGGAATAGGTACGCATCAAAATACTTACAACATATTACGAAACAGTTAGGAAAATTTAAAACATTCTGTATTTATGACAAACTGTCACCGACCTTAACAGAATACAACCATCCTGAACAAAATGCACAAAACATATCAACGTCTCTGTGATATTTGTTGCTGTGTGAATAAAATGTTTATATTGGAATTGTATAACAAAACGAAAGTGTTTTCATAACAGAAAAAAATATCCGAAAATCTACTTATTGAATAAAAAAAAAGTTTCTTTACATCTCTGTGATATCTGCTGCTGCAATCTAGGGACTTGGCTCTGAGCTTTCTCATACGCGCTGCCACTTAAAGCACCAAATTCCGAAAAATTCTTTCTTAATTTATGATTTTACCTAACTGGAGACCTTAATCTTTTAAACGATATGATATTTATCGATTTCGGCTAGGTATCGATGAAGATAAATGGCGTGACATAAAAAAGCAAGCTGTAGAAATAATATTGATACTTTTGCCCTTTAAGGTTCGAATTCAAAAAAAATTCTTTTTTAAAATATGGTGTGACCAAAGCAGCCACATTGGTCATTAAAATGATACCTCATTTACCGATTTCTGTTAGTTATCAAACGAGGTAAAAAAAAAAGTTCTAGAAATGATGATATTTTTGCCCCTTAAGGGTTGAATTTGGAGAAAGTTTTTTCTTAAAATATGATGTGACCAAAGTGGTTAATTTAATATTTAAAACGATACCTGATTTATTAATTTCGGTTAGGTATCAAGGGAAATAAATAGCTCCTGACAGAAAAATGCATTGTAGAAATTTTAATACTTTTGCCCCCTATGGTTAGAGTTTTGAAAAGTTTCTTTCTTAAAACGTGGTGTAACGGAACCTAAGACCTTACGAAGACCTCATTCTTTAAAACGATACGTCGTTTATCAATTTTGTTTAATTATCAAGGGAGATAAATGACTTGAGACACAAAAAACGTATTTTTAGAAATACTGATACTTATACCCTTTAAGAGTTCAGTTCAGAAAAAATCATTTCTTAAAATGTGATGTTACCACAGCGGAAACCTTAATTTTTAGAATGATACCCCATTTATCTACTTCGGTTAGATATTGATGGAGATAAATGGCTCGTTACACAAAAAATGCGTTGTAGAAACATTTATACTTTTCCCATTAAGGGTTAAATTTTTTTAAAAAATCTTTCTTCACCAAAGCTGAGTCATTACTCCTCATACTCCTACTTCATTTACCAATTTGGTTAGATATCCAGGGAGATAAATGGCTCGAAACACAAAAAAAGCATTTTAGAAATATTGACATTTTTACCCTTTAAGGATCGAATTACGAAAAATTCCTTTCTTAAAAAATAATGTTACCACGGCGGAGACCTTAGTCTTTAATATGATACCTCATTTATCTGTATTGCTTAGATATGAAGTGAGATAAATGGCTCCAAACACAGAAACGCATTGCAAAAATATTGATACTTTTGCCCTTTAAGGGTCGAATTCCGAAAAAAATTTCTAGTATATGATATCACTAAAGCGGAAGTCATTAAAAGACTTCAGATAGATATCCACGGAGATAAATGACTCTTAACACAGAAAACAACATTTTAGACATATTCAAATTTTTGACCTTTAAGGGTTGAATTCCGGAAACCTTCTTTCTTAAAATATGATGTGACAAAAGTGGAGACCATAAGCTTAAAATGACACCTCATTAATTGATTTCGGTTAAGTAGGAAGGAAGATACACGCTTCTGTCAAAAAAATATACCTCAAAGAAATAATATATATTCAGGCAACTTCATTTACGGGTGAAAATTAGTTCCGAACATGGCTAGACGACATCTTTAACTAAAAACCACATGATTGTTATACGAGTGGAATCAAAAAACTGCTCCAACTTTGGTATGCTGTTGCAGATACTAAGCAGAATATTTTGTCTAATGCGTTTAAAAAAACTTATGAAACAACGCAGCATAGTATTAACAATCCTAAATCTGCCGCACTGGAAACGTGCTACCTGCTTCAGCCCGCTTTTGATTAGCAATAGATGCGATTTCAACCTAGTGACACGAGGCCGCCCAGGACTATGGAGAAAGCCACCCATGACGGAGACAGCCTTTGCATCATTGAGACGACCGCCACTTAACGATTCGAGTGGCATGAGAGCACTATTCGGGCAATCCGTTAGGGAGGCAGTATCAGCCTGCGGCAGGTGAAATTCTCCCAATACAACAACCGTATGTTAGCCTTTACAGAATACCTTTTCTAAAACTCGCTAAGATTATGGAAATTGTATTATTAATTCCTACAAAGTGGCTGAAATTATTCGTCTGTAAAAATTGAGTTGGTTATGATTTCCAGAAATCGATATCTCGATACGTAATATCACAAAGATTAATAATTACATAGGCTATGACTAATTATTAATCTCAAATTCAGTAGTCCAACTTCTCGGTTGATCCTCAAACTTACTCCACGAAAATCCGATTTCATATTTACCGTTTTATATGAGTAGAAGCTGACATTCACATCATCCGTTATTTGGTCAAAAATACAGGAAGACAGACGAAAACAATTTTTATGAACCAGGTCTGGGTCAAGTCCTTCCCTTTAACATTGCATACAACCTTATCGATAGAAAGCATAGGGAAGCAGCACGTTTGTTCCACTTCCATGTTTATTTATTTTTATTACAATGTCCAGTTTTATCATTGAACTATTAACATAATTAATATCGCAAATCAGTACAATGCTGGAAGAGTATAGGATGAAGAATTAAGAGTCGTGTGTGGAAGTAAAGAGATAAAAACCATAAATTAGCACTTGATGCCAGGAAAAAGGTATCGGAAATCACAGAACAAATTATTGAATAATATGTGGCAGTATTGTTTCAAACAATGATTCTGAAGTAAAAATTTGGAGTGTAGGGAAATTAAGTTCGATCGCAATTAGTAATAAAAATGGTGACAGTAATTTCTGTATCATTGGCATCTAGACACTACAGTGACAGAGACATGCAAGGGAAAGCAATTGTCCCTTACTGAAAATATCAACCCTGTAGCACACTATTACTATCTTTAGGCTGACGACGGGAGAGGACATTGTAGCATCTCTGGCTGTATTAGTATACTTATTTAACGGTATAATGTTATCAGTGTGTACACCAGATTTTGTTTTAGACCTTATCAATCATTTACTGGAGTTTTATGTTAACCTAGATGAATTAAGAAGTATTAAACTTGCATTTTCCTCTATCAATCTATATGGAGATTTTCACTGGGACAACTGAGCTCATAAACACGCAGATTTAATAAACTGGGTGGTACGTGTACTGGCTCGTTGTTAGGAACCAAACTATCGCACGCTTGATGGTTTTATGAGGTTTACTCTGCTGAATGCTCGGATGATCCCCTATTACAATTCAGAGACAGTGTAACATGTCAAACATTGCATCATTCAACCTTCACAACGTGTACTCTCTCTGTGTGTACAGATAGGACCCGCTCACGCCGTTGCTAACAATTCCTAAAGCTCAAATAGAAAACAAGTCACAAAGTGCTAACAGTTTTCAAGAAATGGGACATAACCGGTTGAATCTCATGAAAAAACTACAGACTGATTTTATTGACTGAAATAATAGGCTCCATGCGACTGAAAATGGTGAAATGATTTCATAAACAGCAAATCTTTGTTTTTTAATTTATTTAACATTCTAAAAGGTAGTAAACAGCTTTTCATAATCTAAAAAAGCCGAGCAATCAAATAAATATAAAAATCTTTTTTATTAAAAATATTCTGCAAATGTTATAGGACCATTGCTCGTACATATTCACACGACTTTTTTAGACAACCCCAAGCGAAAAATATATCTTTTTAAGCGTAAAATGATTCTTAGAAAATATTTTCATATCAATAACAGTAATTATTATAAAATATTACTAGGTTTTGATGATCCAAATAATTTTCAGATCCTTCGATTATTTTTTATTTAAAATAGTATTTCAAAAACTAGCCACTGTCATTAGTTTTTATCGTAAAAGTTTTGTGGAAACCTCTGAACTAGAAAATTCATTGAAATCTTCAAATTAAAAATGCATGCTAAGCAAGCACTTTTTATTAAATATTAATTGTGTTTGGAGGTAATATAAGATGTAGCGGGAAAGAAAATACAGTTTAAAAATGAAAACTAAAGTGAAAAAAATTTGCTGTTAAGGAATATAGTAATCATTCATAATATAGTTTATAATGGATAGTACTTGAATGGTAAACAAGGTAATCTGTTTATCGCTTCGCCCGAGTTGTTGTGACGAGATCTGGAAACGTATAAAATCAACTACTCAAAAATACACAAATGCCATAATTGTTGGAATCGCTGATGTTCATCGGTTCAATGTTATACTCCATATTACATAAAACTACAAAATACAGAATTTAATCATTTTATAGATAATCGATCATCTTAATAAGATATGGCAGTAAAAAAAATAATTCCGATCGCCATTTGATCATTAATTTTTTTTTAAATCACAAATAAATAGGTTATTAAATATTAAAATATAAATGATTGTCTAATTCTTTTTCAATCATTAAGAACTGATTCTTACAATGGATAACATTGAACTTCAACATTTTAAGCCATATAAATTTAAAATACTAATTTGAGGAATATGAACGTTTGAGATGGAATGGAGAAAAACATTAACATTTGTTCATAAAGGAATTACATTCTTATATCAGGAGACTATTACGCTAAAGGTGATAGTTGGTTCAAACGCTGCCACGAGAAAAGTGATCGGGGGGATATACAGACCTTGTAGTGAGCTGCTTAGATTTGATCATTCCCTTAACTTTATTTATGAGCTTATTACAGTGTAATAGGTTCATTCAGATCACACTGTAAATGTTTTAGGATAGCCGTTAAGAGACGATATACGAGTCACAAATGCAGGATAATGAAACACTAAGCCCATAGTTCTTGCAGTGTTATCAATTACACCTGTTTCCCTTTAGTAATATACAAGTAATTATGCCTTTTTATCGTTTATATAATTTATAACAAAACTGCAGGTAGTTTTTATACTAAGTGGAAAAAACTTCTCAATAGTAATAATTAGAAAAGTAGCTATAAATTCTTATTCAATCATCTGTATCGAAATAAAGTGGCATGAAATTTTTTCTCCCTTTAATTACTTAAGTCATAGGTTGATTTAGGCCTTAAATACAGCTTTGTGGTTCATTATTTATGGTAAAACGTCATGGTTTTAACGGAATCAGTACTTGAAAAATATAAACTTAGGTCTGATGCAGTATTTTTAAAATGGAGTGTAATAATGTAATATAGTAATCGAGTATACAGTACATAATATAGTATAATAACTTTCTACATATTTAAGATTACGAAAACTCATTAAATGTGTTGCAAAGCGCCGTACACACTATAAACTAAATTAAGAATAAATAATTGTGTCTACAGCTTCCAAGCCATCCAATTACATTCTATTTCATAAGAACATCAAACGAAAAATGTCGCCAAGTGCTTTGTATTGTTAATGGTCAGTGAAAAAAACTGACAAAAAGTTTTGCTGCGCAGTTCCAGAGACGTCTGTACTGCCGTATGGCGGATTCTTTTGAAGTGCACTTCTCTTGATGATTGCAGTGTGACGAAACTTGGACGGCGGCCAATCGCATCCCTCCGTGCTGTGTGCGCCTGAGTGGTGATTTCTGTCTCTGGCTGGCGCGGCGTTTCGTTGCCGCGTGCCTTCTGGGGGAAAACTCTTCCGCCGGTTTTTAGCGGCGGGCAGTGGCTACCAGACTCTATTCTCAGACGAATCCGGCGGGACGCAAGAGAAGCAAAGAAAGAACAAACTGCTGTGTTTTGCGGATACGCTCCCCCCCTCCCGCTGCGGACGCAAGGAGAAGTGGACGACGAGAGGCGAACGGACCGGTGTTGTTTTCCATTTACGCTTTATTCCTCGTCCGAACTGGTGGGCGAACAGCAAACTGCAAACGCTCAGGTGGAAGGAGTGAGGTATGCCACTGCGCCGGACACCTCTTGCGACCAGACACCCAGATGTCAGCCGCAGATGAATTTCCAGCAAATTCTTGGAACGCATTTTAACAGCGAGTGTCAGTTACAACCGTTTACCATCAGATCCCTTGATGGCTATCTTATAAAAAGCTTAAAAATCAATATTTTCATTTACGAGATAAACAAGATTAATAAAAACCGGCAGAACGTTTCTAGAGCTTCAAAATCCAATATCGCACGACGCTAATAATTTATGTATACATGTCCAATTATAAGTGGATATGGTTATTAATGTTACCCAATTTTAGCTTATTAGGTATATACAAACAGTATAATGATGTCAGTAACATTGATTTTGTAATAATTTTTTATTCCCCGAAAACATTCCAGTTCGTTATTTAAAGTAACATAAGCGTGTAGTGGTTAAACGTTGCATGGGGATAGCAAGTTCTCAATCATCCACGATAACCGTGGCTCTATGAATTGTCTGATACCTTTCATAAATAAGGTGGTTAATTTTAATGAGTCCGCCATTTTTGTTGTAACGTATACCGCAAAAGATTCCGGTGGTAAGGAAAATCACAGAAATTAAAATCACGGTTTTAATTCACTCGGGATAGTCTCAAAATCGTTAATTTAATGCTGTTATCAGGTAACATATCAGATGAGTCAACAGTAAATTAAACTTCGAAACGAACAGAAGATTTAAGGTTATTATTCGAACAAACGAACATCAAACATGAAGATATCACTCTTGAAATATTAATCTAAATTGCAACCCCTTTGTAATGGACTTCATAGAACTGTTCGACACATTGAGAGTTATCTTTAGTGTCATTTAGTCATTAAAAGTTTCCGTCACCGGACAACTTCACTATACGAAAACATTTAAAGTCCCCAGCTACAAGATTTCCGCATCACTGAGACGACTTGGAGCGTACCTGTTGGTAAACTGTCAAGCGGTGATATAACAGCTGCCCTTTTATAATTTCCCTCGCTTGATTCCCACGGTGCCTTATTTTAATCGAATTCTTGTAAAAATTTTCTTTCATATAGAATTGATCACTTTGGATACTTTTGCCTAAGGACAACCTTTCTCCTGACTTTCTTCATTTAGCGGCTATTAATATCTGAAGGTCGAGAGTTGATCATTTTAGTTTTTTGTCTATAAACTTAAAAGTATTTAGCCTCTCGCAAAGGCACTTAAATTACATGATTCATTTAATTCACTGTTCGATTTGGAATATGTCTCACTTCTGTGGCTATTTTTATTCGTATTCAATCTTTAGTTTCCCATTATTTCGTTTTTCTTTTACTGCCTCAAAAATCCTCTATGCGGGCCATCAAAACTCCAGAAAATTATATCACCCATATTTGGTTACAGTTTAACATGGGGATTTAACTATTTTCTTCAGAATTTTGTGCTCTGTTTAATAATTTATGAACCGTTTTTGACAGAATCCTATAATGTTCGACACGTGGCGATGATATAAATTCAAGGTTAATCACCAAAATTGTTTTTTTCGTAATTATGCTTAATTTTATTTTCAGTCTGTTATCGGATTATTACTTTATTTAGTATTAGCTTTCATTGATTTATTTTAATCTTTCTATTCGTCTCTGTTGAAATGCTGAATTTATTTTTTTGTCTAAAAATATACTTATTATAGTTTTTGTTATGAGGTTCTTTTACACGCTGACAAAGTCTTGAGGTACTTTAATAAGAGTATTTTATTTCGTCTCCCCCAAAATTTGCTTTCTCCACCCACGCTATCTTGCTGTTGATTACGCTACCATTTCCTATGGCAAATAAAACTTTCAAATAAAAGTTTCAGAGCATATAAATATGAGTTCGTAAATATGATATTCGTTTTCAACCGTACTACCTATGAAAATGTTTGTAAAGCTCTCTGTTAAGTTTGGTGTAAGTTAAAAACAAAACAAAAAACGTGATACTGTTCCCATTTTTACTCGAAATGCCTTTTGATATGAATATTAAGGTTATTTAATTTATTTTCAGTGTTAAAGACTTTAAACTGTCTCCATCTACGGGCTCTGTGAAGCTTATTCATACATCACAAGAAACTTTTCCTGCTGGATGGTTTTATGGTGTCAGTATTTGTTTTTATTTCTGTACTGTCTCAATTTAGATTTTATAAATTTATGTTCTGATTGTAATTTTAGTTCTTTAATGTTATGCAGCTGGGATACTTATTAAAAAAAAAAAAACTCTATTACACATCATTCCACTACTTACAGTAAACTGTTGTAATGGAATAATTGTATAACTGTTGCATATTCATGAATAGCACTGGAATTGGTTCGTTCTTTCTTTAGTATTTAGTTATTTGCAAAAATTGGTATTGATTCCTGCTAATACAAACTTGTTTGTCAGAGCAGTGGAAACCATGAAGTGTGAAAGGCATAGACGTGAAATTGTCATTGAATGAGAATTAATTTTATTTTCATTTACTTCGGAAGTACTTTAACCAGCCGTTCCACGAGCAGACAATTCTGTTAGGAAGCAGCTGCTCACTAGAATGCAGTATGCTGATCAAAATGTTAGCAAAACTCACTCAAACACTGTCTCGTCTACTCAATGGCGGAAATCTTGTTAGCGTGCTAGCAGCTGATGCCAAGAAACTCTGTCCGAACTGTTACAAGTTTCCCGTCGACAGTCCTATATCATCCAGCACGCAGTTCTCTCGTCCAATTTGCGAGGCAGTTACCCTCAGCTTCCACCGTCTTAGCTCTGAATACAAGTCAGTCACGTACTGAACATAATAGCGCTATTTTTCAAGACTGCTATTTTTGTTTCGCAGATTGTTTGGTGCTTGGAATAGTGAAGTTATGTAGTACGGAACTGTCTCTTCTTTTGTAGATTCTCTTTTATTTAATAACAGTTGTAAGAATCTAAAGTGAATCTCTTACAGTATACTTCCACTTCCATCATTGTCTTATAAAATAGGTTTCTTAATCCTTCTGGCTGTCCTAAAGACAAAAATATGTCTGGCAAAAAGTGAAGATTCTAAATACTAGCATAATTGTCCTATTGTTATTAAATTTTCTTTAGAATCTAGAGGTCTCCTGACTTATAACTACTAAGGTATAGACTATTGATTGCAGTTATTGCACAGAAAATACTAAAACATTTGTGATGCTTTGAGAAGGGGATTAGTATTCTCTGTCGCATGAAAACTTCTGGAATAAACAGTGTTCTGATTAAATTTCGAGGGATTTGGAATTTTCTTAGGTAATATAGACCTCATTAGTGTTTAAAAACACACAAAGTTCGTGGAAAAAAAACCATGAAGAAAGAAGAGAGCATGCTTCTTTTACATTATACGCCTCCTATACAGAAGCGTAACGGTTTAACTGCAGTTATTTTGTCAGCTATAATCCAGACCAGTAAGAGTAAATAATAATAATAATAATAATTTGTTAGTTTCTAAAATTCTTAGAACATCTTCTACAAGGTAAATTTGAAGATAAAAGAATCTAATTAATATAAGAAGGTTTTTTAAAAGTCTATATGTTATAAAAGTGTCATATTCTCTCTATGGTTCAGTACAGATATTTATTACGTTCACGTATCTTACTAACTATGCTAAACTCAAGACAACAATGAAATCGATAGAACAGCGACAAGCAACTTATAATTATTTTTTTTCTGGCATCATAACTAACATATCCTACCTAGTCACAGGATATCGTTCATTCTATCGTCAGGGGTATAAAATATGAATAGAAGTGAAACAAAATTTTGTTGTTGTCACTGTCTGATTAAAGAAATAAGAAACTCTAAACAATTCCAGGCGTTCTAAGATTCTAAGAGTGGCTGTCCGTTACTTCATCGTAATTACGTTTCCTTCCGAGACTGTTCTTGCCTACAATAAACATAAATACTAAGAAAGAATATAATCGTTCATGGAAAAAATTAACGCAGTTATTACTTCAACAGCTTATGATCAAAACAGGAAAAGAAGGAAGATATAAAAACAAATGCGTAAGTATATTATTTTTGTATTAAGCAGCGACATAAATTGTTATTAGGTACTTTTTTTAACCATTCTCAAACAGAATAGAAATAAACACACAATTACTGCCTTTGGTTGAAGATAATTCCTTCCACACTGTTATGTATCAACGTAATTTTTCTTTATTGAAAACACTTATCTAATTGCTAATTATTGATTGAAAGCAAATTGAATCAATTTAAAACGATTTTTATCATTAAACTGTTTGTTTATGTACACACTGCGGATCGTGAGGAACATTGATTTGCGGGTGTACATTTTCTACAAAGTTGTAATGGTTATATTCATAAGAAACTTAGGAGCTTAGCCAGTGATAGTAGTAAAGTTGATGGTGATGACCGAATAACAGGAAAATATGGAAATCAGTAATGTGTGATGCATTTAGAAGTATATATTACCATGGCGAACTCACAGGCTACGTTTACTTCTATATCTTTCAAATCTCCTGCAGCGCCATGTGCTGTTGAAAATTGTAACTAATTTTGAAAGTTTGTCTGCCTGAAAATTTATTGTTGCCCCAAGAATATTGCAACAAATGGTGTATTTCTATCACTGCCCGGTTAGTTTTTATTGATTTTTCAAATACACCTGTCATTATTTAAACACCCTGTACATGGGCTTCAGTAAGTAGGTATTTTCAAGTAATATATGTAACATTTACCTTGACGTTTTTTCTTAATGTTTATTATTAACAGAAGAAACTGCGGAAAAATGTTCAGAAAATTGGTGATCTTTGTTGCATTTTGTTTGCAACTTAACATTTTCCATTTTTTAACAAACACACACTCTTATTGCATTAGCACTGGAGATGCTTCAAGTCAAAACAGCAAAACGTGTATGTAAATAAACATTTTTCTTGACTTCTTAAATGTATAACAAATTAAAAACGTTGTACCTCACAAATTCTTTTTGCATCTAATGTTTTCAAAAACTGCTTATTCCGTATACTGAACGACGGTTGCAAAAACGGATAAACAAAATGTCAATCGGTTATCTGTTACGAGAAAAAACGGTTCTATTCCGCAAAAATTTATATTAAAAAAGCAATTATTTCAATGCCGAATGCTGAGTTTCCAACTTAATTGTCATTGAGGTAACACTTCCCTCTGAGGACAATATTATTTCTCATTGCTATAGGTTCAAGATCCGGACAAATAGTAATAAAGTTTTACAACTAACTGAATGCTGGTCAAACAATTTAAGATCCATTTAGATTTCCAAGGAAAGCTGCCATCAAGGTTTAACTCCCTCCTGGATCAACGAATAATAGAGACAATTATCTGCGTGTAAAAGCCATGGACGTTACTTCGTGTAATCAGCCTTTTACCACTGGTGTCAATTGCCGCTTCGCAGTATGAACGAAACAGAAACCAATTTGTTTGATAATGGATGCTGCACGTTATGCCGATCTGGCAGAAGGTATTAAGAGCTCTCAGAGGTCGGGACACCAAGAAGTTTATCAACCAACTTGGCTTCCGTCGCTAAGTGAGAAAACTTTTCGAATTCGCGGTGAATAAAGCGGCTACATTAAGCCGGCACCAGTCGAGTCCCCATTAGTGCGCTCGCTTGTCGTAAGCCACCGCCGCCGTCGCACCGGAAAATTACGTCAACGTGATAAATGAAGGGCGCAACGAGACACGGCGGGGCCAGTTTCCATTTCGTCTCCAACACAGCAAGCTTCTGTAATCCACCAAAACTGTTGCTCCTAGTTCTATTGAAAATAAAGAAGCAATGCTATGATAATATTTATGTTATGTTTCACCGGAAAGTAATGTATGTAAGATAAATGGTATTTTACTTAATTAATCGGGAGACGATTGGGGACTACATTTCCTAACAGCAATTTTTGCAGCTTTATTCAAAATATAGATCCAGTGCTCAAACACAATACTTTTAGCCACCACTCAAAGGCATGCGTAATGTTCTTCAGACACATTTATCTTCTTAGGTACTGAACTCCAATACATTTCCTTTCGGATATTTCCTGTTAATCCAGAACTCCTTGGTATCTAATGTGGGTATTCGTTCTATTAGTGTCAAGAGGTTTGATAAATTCTCATCTAATTTCTACCTAACTCTCATCCGTAGATATACGACTATTAATCGTAATTGAAGTAGAAACAACTTTTCCTGTCATTTCAGGTTCAGTGAGGAATTGCTTAAATTGTTTTCACTGAATAAAAATACAGTATATTGAATAAGAAAACAAGTGAATTTCCTTGCTCGTAAATCAGGAATTCCTCTATTTCACACTTCACGTGACCGAGCATTAATGTGAGTACAAGTTTGAAGCAGTAATGTTTCTCCAAAAAATTGTTACTAATTTACAAAAACGTGTGTCGTTTGGATATCCGAAGTGTTGTAAACTACATTTCTAAGCGAAATCTATCAAAACTAATCCAAAATAATAAATTGATTTACGATGCGTAACAGCGACGTAGTGGTCCATTAAGTGTTCTGTTTAAGGAAAGCGTATTACTACTCTGCTAAAGAGAAAAGTGTAGGAATAATTGACGCGGAATATACAGTTAATTAATCCTAATTAAAAGGCTGAGCTTGTTCATTATGTCAGCAGCGCCGTGACGTCACGCTCCCAGCCGTCGTTGCCGAACTAACAACAGCCAGAGATGTTAGTACTAAATCCAGGCTTTGCACTTTATAATAACAATTCTACTTATTTAAGCAATTGCGAAAGAATTATTGCCAGCAGACTGAAAGAAAAGTACGTATTTAGTTTAAATCAATATGTTTTGATATTTATATTCGTTGGATGTAGAAGTTTTCGTTAACTGTTATGGTAAGCTACAAAATATGGGTTCACGTGAATGTATTAATGCGTGTGCGATCGCTGCTTTCAATTTAGATCAGAAATATTAGCATTCGTTGTCACAACCGAGGGAAGAATTATTTAAAGTTTATAAAAGTAATTTAAGTTTTTTTCATGAACGCCATATAATTGAAATCATTACTTCGTTTGAGTGACCGTAGTTCGACATTGATCTTGATGTATGCGGTCTAGACCAGAATTAAAACTTATTATATGCAGCATAACGTAAGTTGTTAAGATTTATTTTTAATTTCATTTAATTTCACTAGAGGCATATTATTGAGGTCATTATTTCAGCCGCATGTAAGTTTTTTTTAATCAAGCAAAATGTCGTAAAATAGTTTTCGTGCATATATTTATTGATCTATATGGTCCTTTTCATGTCTGTTAGCGATAGATCTCCGGTGGTTTGGTATTCCGTCAAAAGAAAGTTAAATCTTGAATCATTTTCTGCGAGATTCGAAACTTTAGTTAAATAATCTTTTATATTACAACATTTGCTATAGAAAACTAGATTCTGATTTTTTTCTCCAACTAAATCACCCTTGTTCCAGTTCACTCAGCATTTCTGTTTTATATTTGGTATTAAGTTCTAATTAGGATTTAAATTTGAATTACTCTCACAGGTATCTGAATCTTAACAGGATGACCGTTTCTGTTATAGGGCATGTGTATAATATACCGAACACAATAATAAAAGCAATGTTGACTAACATTTCCACGATTAGAACTGTGTTAACAACGGTTTCGACATTAGAGATTTTACGATGAGGGTCATATTATTTTCCAGTATAGTATTCGAGTTAACTCACACGCATGCGGCATCTAAGTCGCACTGCTTTGCGTATAGACTGTAAGCAACAAAACATTATTTTGTGTGAAGGATGCAAAAATGACCATGGTTTGGTTTCCATATAAAACTGTATGTCCCCTTAAACGCGTAGGCTAACGGTGTTAGTTTAAGACATTGCAGAGGTAAAAAAAATGTGGCAAATGGAAACTCCCGGCAGCCTTGGGGTTGCCATGTTGGCCTCCAGGTTCCACGAGTTGACGTATTTAGTGTTTTGTTGTGTTCCTCTCTGTTTTATTATCAGTTAAAAAATTATCCAAGTGAAAATCGAGCCCCCCCGCACTTAAAGTTTATTATTGGAATGGCCATGACAGATGTCTGTTACTTGGCGTATACATAAATTTGTTACATATTTTCAGATAAGGTGGACGACTCCACTTTACGACCTTCCAAGAACGTCTATTGAACCGGTAATTCAATCGATCAATTGTAACTGCGTTCTTGAAATAAACTTGGCATCAGAAATAATGTAAAATTGACAATTTTTATAGTTACTCATATCTAAAAAAAAATAAAAAAATTCTTGGCATGACACGCTCTAAACAACGATAAACTCCAAGGCTAGGATAAATGAAAAAATTAACTCCCCTGTATAGGACCCCAGAAAACATTATTTTTTAAAACATTATATGCTATATACCTTTTTTGGTCAACACATCACTTAATATACGCAAATATACGCAATTTCGACGTCTGTAAATTACTCTGTTGACAAGTTAGGTGTCTGTGACAGACTGATATACATGGTAGAACACCACTAGGGCTTTATAATTTCTGGTACTGAATCCTATGAATACAGAAAATATTAAGATTAGACAATTATACATAAAGGAGCTACCTGTAAAAGGTGGAAACTATTAAAGAAAAAATATAATAAGCAGAAGTTCGAGGGCTGATGGGACGCGTTTATATTGTGAGGCCACTATGACTTCATAGGGCCGTTGGCTGAAGCATCTTATTTCAGAAATGAATATTAACAGAAAAAAGTCAAACAAACTTCAAAATACACCTAAACGTACCAATCATGGAAAAAAACTCCACGACCTTTATTTTAGTGACTATACTCTTAATAAATTTGTTACGTTCGGTCACCAAATTCATAATGTATGAAATCTGAATATCTTAATTTACAGAGTTTCTGTATTAATTAATTACGCAGTAACATCTAATGATACTGTTCTTAGGGTTGTTTACCAAATTTTATTGAAATAGACATAAAATAAATAATTAGAAATAATAATTTAAATAATAAGTTAAATTATTAATAGGGTAATTAAGAATACTTTTACAGCGTGCATCGATATTATTGTAACGAGAAATACAATGAGAAGTTGGATGTAGATGAAGGTGATTCACATCATTTCTGACAATAAATTAAAATAAACCCCTTTATTAAAAAAATATTAATTAAATTCTGTTTGAACATAACTACTTCTTCCGGCGTATAAATGCGTCTGTTCTTGTTCCTGCAATGGTAGTAGAGTATAATTTGCCTCGGAGATAAAATATTATTACAAAATCCTTACCGCATCACAGTTTCCGTCTCACGTCCAGGTTTCGCTGCTATTTTACTACTGGATGGAGAGCGTTTGTTCCATAATTTCAGATGGTGGGAAATAGTCAGTGTCATCAACCATTCGCTATTAATTCCTTGGCACTAATATGATTTGAAACATATAGTAATCATGTGGCGACTACTGAAGTCGTTACATTTATTCTTGTAGATACAAATATCACTCTATGTCTTCCAATGTATTATTCGGATAATCCCTCTCTGTAGATCTTGGAAGCTGCGTCCATTCTGAGTGAAGAATTTTGTGACATCGTGTGCTTTGTGATCTCGGCTGTGGTGCTCAAAATCTGTGAGTGGGCACCGTATGCTCAGTTTTTAATACCATACTGGCACTGAATATCCAGAGACCTCTGTGCAGCACTTCATAATAAGCCTGACGCCCCTCTGCGCTCCACGCAGTGCCTCAAACGTGGCTCCTTTGACGTAGTCCAGCCCGCACAACAGCACGGCCGACCCTGCTAAATAACCTGCATCCAGCACACGCGGGTCTACTTTGTGGCGGCCGCTGCTTTCTACGACAACAAGAGAAGGCGGGCGGGGTATGCGGTGGAGAAAAGGAAGGAGGCGGGTGGGGAGTCTAATCATAACTGCAGCCGGGCGTTTTTAATATATACTGGTTGAGTTCACTTGCAGGCGAGACTGACAATTGAGGGCTCTTTTCATAACGGAAACCTAACTGAAAGTTGTATCTGCTTTTAGTTAGTTGGTAATTGCGTTTAAAGGCGATGGGTTGGTTATACATACACTTTTATTTGCGTCCCATTCCTCCTCTCCCTTCACATTATGTTGGAGGGTCATTTATGATCAAATTATACAAGAATTTGGAGCCGATAAGTATGAACTTAAGTAGTAATTAGCATGTGGATCACAAGATCGGAGGAGGTGAAGTAAGTAACCGTAAAAACCGATAGGGCCATGGCAATAAGGAAGGCGTGACATTTCAAAAAAATATATATCTGCTAGTACCCATTTACATCTCTACTCCGCACATCGTAAAAGTATGCATTGTAGAGTATGCTATGCACCAGAAGAAATGATCTCTCTATTGTGTATTTCAGTTCCCAACGTCGAATAAAAAATAATTATAATACGCGCCTGAAAATTACTTTATTTTACTTACCGTATCTATTCAATTAGTTTCATCGTGAAAGTAATTATTTTGTATGAAATGTTCTCGGCAACTAAATTCATTGTCGCCATCTTCAAAGATGGCGATGGCGACAATGAATTTAGTTGTTGAAATATCGTGTGACAATGCATTCTTGACTCGGCTAGTCACCCGAGAACATTTCATACACTCTCAACACCGAAAAAGACTTCGTTCATATATAGTAACTATGTTATTGTCGGTTATTCATCATTTATTCTTTTCACTTGAACTTACCCTACTAACTATTTTGTTAATTAATGCTTTCTAACTTTAAATTTATCTTTGTGTCTAAAAGTGTCTGTAGAATTGTGTGTGTATCGTGTGTATTCGTTCCAGTTCATACTTGTTCTGCTTCTCTCTTTCGCTGTTCTTTAATCATGTCCTTATTAATTGTGTTAATTTTTCGCTTTTGGGTGTATACGTTACAACCGTTATCATCCTTATTATTGCATTTGTTATCTTTTCAGTATTTTACCTTGCCTACCTCGAAACCGTGGTAAGAACTTCTTGCTCACAACTTTTTAAAAAACTCAATATTCTCACAATGACTCCTCAGTATATATATTCTCTCGTGTGCTTTGTCATAGATCACACTTTAACCCGTTTACTTCTAATTCACATGTACACAATTTCAATACAAGAAACATAAATAACTTGCACAAAACACAAACATCTCTGTCATTAGTACAAGGAGTAAATTATTATGGTATACATCTGTTTAATAAACTTCCCAAGAGTATAAAACAGTTTGCAGATAATAAAGTTATATTTAAAGAAAAACTGAGAGATTATCTTATTGGCAACTCGTTCTACTCCATTCAAGAATTTTAACAAATTAATTAATTTTCTTCAATATGACTTTTGCAAAATTCAGTTGTAAAAATTAATGTTTATTGTTATTCTCTTTATTTGTCTTTGGAACGTAAAATTGTTTTTACTATGATTATGACTCATATTGTATGTATGTGTATTAACCATGACATGTTTCACATCCCAGAGGTCCTTCCTCAGCAGGGATCCATGAAACAAGATTGATAAATAAATAAATAAAAATGACATTCGGCGTAAATAGTCAACCCACTGCCATGGAAATTTACAGGGGCCTTTGTCTTATAAATCGAACAGAAAGGCTTTGAAGAAGGCCCTTTTTAATGAGTCTTGCGAGCTATGTTCTTAACTTGACTAATTTACTGTTAATTGGTTGGGCGACCGCGAAGCTTGGTTAGTAGAGATACTCCCCAAGCCTCTACACTTGCTGTGAGATGTGTACCTGGCATTTCTCAAGTCAGTTCTACCCCAGTACTCGGGTCTGGAAATATAAGGAGTAAGACACGAACTCCTATCTGGTGAATGTATAGGAGCGGTGGTCGTTGGTTTAGTGAATATATTCTTTTCGACTTCACTTTTCTTTATCTTATAGACTATTGCATTTTTTCTTAATTTCGGCATTCTGTTTCTTAAAGGGCTACACTGCAATATGGTTACTGTCACCCATATTTTTCTAGATTTTGTGCTTGTCCGCCATATCAGTCTAAATTTCAAATTTTTCCCCTTGATATATATTGAATTACTTTGGTTTTATTTCTGCGCTCTGTTTATAGAGCTACTTAAGTTTTGGAATAGATTTTTTAAGAAACACTAAAGTTTATTGCACAACTATATAACAAGGGTTCTTAATGTGTTTTTTAGAGTAAAAATCCTCGATTCCATTTCCTTATGTAATATTAAAGGTATGGCAATCACATATCATTTAGTAATCACTATTTTGGTTTCTTATATTCGTTAGGAAGCTACTTAGCTTTATCGAGCCACAAACCATTCAGTCATTTCATTGCAAATCGCCAGAAGTAATAGCTCTACATTACGGAAATAAATTAACATTTATCCAATCTGACACGTTATGCTCATGGAACAGTCATCTGAAAACTCGTTTTAAGTGCTTAATATGCAACTGAAACTTCTTTGGTATAATAGAGATAACCTTAGACGTAAATAAAATAATAGCCAAAACAATCTTTCTGGCACTATGAAGCACAAAAAAGTATAATGCATTGTTTATAACCTAACTTCATCCTTACTTTCGGCGTCCGTTAGTTATCTAAAAATTAGTCATTCAAATCTGTTGGGAATAAAAACATGTTGTGCAAGATTATCATCAATAAAGTAACAGATTTTTAAGCCCCATGAAACAAATAAAGCGTCCCGCTTTCACCACTTGGGAGGAATAAATGTTCCAAACAGATAAACGATTTCAAACGATTAATAAGCCTGGCAGAATTATTATATCTCAGGGGAGGAGAAAGGGAAATACAACTGAATTTTGTAATATATCAACAGACATATCCAAACTGTGCAACACATTTATTTTATTTTTTCAGTACTTTTTTGGCCGCTACTTAGACGCAAAAACACGAAACATTATTCTCTCACAACAATTTTCTAATTTGCTTGTTTTCGTGAAGTTACGACGTTAGTAACTAATTTAGATTATAAACGTCTGCTTTAATTTAATGCGAGAACAGTTTTTCGAGATTTAGAGAAACAGGTATCATTGTAAAAAAGTAAAGAATTAACAATTATTGATTACAAGTTAATTACTTATCATCTCAATAGTACACACAACTTATAACAAACACGTAATATACAATATTACCATACAATTTCTGAACACATGTTCATACAGCGCATAGCGAATAACTTTATTACCTATCCTTTCGTATTTCGCAACATATGTCATCTTTCAACGTTTTTCATTTACTAAATTGCTAGAAGAAATTATTTTCTCTTCTTAAGTCTTTACGCCTGTCAACGTCGAGGTCATTAGATGCGGGAAAGGACTGGCGGCAAGGAACGGGAAGGAATTCCGCCATAGCCTTTTGAAAGAAGCATCGCGGCATTCGCTTGGAGTGACCCAAAACTGGATGCCCTGACAGGAATTCGAACTCGCGTCCCCCGAATGCGAGGTTAAATCGTTACCGCTCGCCCACCACGCTCGGTAAGAAATTGTAAGAGAAAAATTGGATTCTAAAGAAAACTTTCTTTCTCTTTTTGTTTGAAGTTTGTATATAACATTTTTTTCCTCCTTTACGTCTGATATTTGTAGTTGAAAATTATTTATTCTGTTTATTGTATATTATGAGTCGTGAGATTCCGAAGATCGAGCAGCGTGTTCAGTTTATTATATAGTGTAATAATTTGTTCTTGGACCAAGTGCTCGAAAATTCCTAAATCTTAAGTTCGATTTTAAACGTAACTTGCATCGCATCTATTACAGGTGGCATCCATACGTATCAAAAGTATGAAATACTGAGCTTTTTTCTATCTATCGTTTAACTGTTCAAAGTTGTCATTTTTTCTGTGCCCAAACCTCAAATGTTTGCGCCTCGAAAGAAATGTGTTGTGAAAAGAATGGAGAGTTTCTCGCAGGAGTGATTATTCGTAAGAATAAGTGATGGAGGTTGTTTCTGAAGGAAAATAGCAAACGTACGAATAAAAATGTTTTTGTAAAAAATGTGTGTGTACAGCCATCTCATAGAGCCATCTGCATACGCCATTTTTAATGGTTAAATTTTTCACTATGCTTCAAATCAGTTGTGGACCGATATGTGTGAAAGTGAAAAGTGAAGGTTCTAAGGCTTAGTATGCAAGTCCTTTGAGAAACCTTCCTCCTCGTCCTATTTCTCGTTGCTATGAACATTTTTATGTTACTGTGCATAGTACGGGGTCGCTCGCGTTAGTAGTTGCTGGTCCTACTAGAGCACACAAAATTATTGGTCAAGTTATCTTCTGCGTTAATTCAGCGCGGGGCTCTTCCATTTCGGTCGGACTGAAGCCTGCGCCTTGAGGTGCCTGTGTGGTTACTATACCACTTGCACTGAATAAGTAAGCCATTATGAATTCGGTTTTCTGAAATCACTAAAGGCCTATAGCACATAGTAATGCCGTGGGTTATACTGGTACATCACAAACCTTCTTTCAAATAAATTGTTTCAATATAAATTAAAATAAGTTTGCAGGAAGATTTTTTGAAACAGTATTCCTATACTGTTATTAATTTTTTGCTCAAAATTTTTGAAAAAACTTAATTAATTTAATGGTTACATCATTTCATTACTTATATTGATAAAAATTAAATAAATAATTAATTTCTCAACAAGTAAAAATTTATGGTGGCAATTAAAATTAAAAATTTTGTGCGAGTAAACATATATTAGCAATAAGCAGTCAACAATGATAGTTTAGTATCACTTTACTGATTTTTATTATTATTTAAAACGTTCTGATCTCAGTACTGATCTTTATCATGTTTAGAAAAAAATTATATGATAATAATTTAATGAAAATTCTTTCCAAATTAACTTACCTGATATCAAATAATATACACGACGCAGACGAATTAAAAATCTTTACACACACACACATATATATAAATGTTATCAATATCCTGATCAACAATATTTCTATTAATAAAGAAATTTCAATTATTTAGATTTGATCTACTACTTTCTATCAATTGATAAGTGCTCGAAAGGAAATTTTCGCGCAATTTTGAGTTTTTGACACCAGATTCAAACTCAACGAAATATTCTCTGAATAAGAATCTTGGAGTGAATTACTATTCAATTTTGCCAATTTTTCGAGTGATTTGAACCACAGTAGGCCGGATGTGGAATTTAGTAATTGATTTTAAACTAACTTCTCGATGAGCTAGACACTTGAAATTTTAACTATAGCTCAGAACTGGATGACAATGTATAAAAATGTGAAAATTGGGAAAAGTTGTCCGAAAAATTTGAAAATTGGGAAAGTTGTCCGAAAAATTTGAAAATTCGGAAAAAACTGATAGTACTCTTTCTATGGACCAATTTGGCTAACTTATTTTAAAAAATGTTTTTATTAGTCTGAATAAGGTTTAGTTAGTGAAAAATTGGAAAAGTTATCAGAAAAATTGGAAAATACGGAGCAAACTGAAAGTATTGTTTTCTGTGTGCCAATTTGGTTAATTTTTTTAAAAAAATATTCGTAATAGTCCGAATAAGGTTTTTAAAGAAATAAAATGGAAAAGTTGCCTGGAAAATTAGGGAAAAACTGACTCTTTTCTATGGACTGATTTGGCTAATTTTTTTTAAATATTCGTAATAGTACGAATAAGGTTTTTAGTAAATGAAAAATTGAAAACGTTGCCCGGGAAATTGGAAAATTCGGAGAGAACTGAAAGTCTTTTTTCTTTGTAGGATTTGGCTAATTTTTTTAAATGTTCGGAATAGTCCGAATAAGGTTTTTAGTTAATGAAAAATTTAAGAACTTGCCCGGAAAATTGGAAAAATCGGAGGAAACCGAAAGTTTTTTTTCTTTGTACTGACTTGGCTTATTATTTTAAATGTTCATATTAGTCCGAATAACGTTTTTAAATGAAGTAAAATTGGAAAAGTTGCCTGCAAAATCCCGGAAATCCTGAAAGTACTTTTTTATGGACCGGTTTAGCTATTTTTTAAATGTCTTTAACATTCTGAATAAGAATTTCAGAGAAAAAAATGGAATAGTTGCCTGGAAAATAGGAAAATTCGATAGCAACTGAAAGTACATTTTCTAGGGACCGATTAGGCTAATTTGTTTTAAATGTTTTGCAGTAGTCTGAATAATGTTTTATGGGATAGAAAAATTGGAGATGCAACCTGAAGATTTCTGGCAGAACTAAAAGTGCCTTTTTCTATCGGATTTTTGTTCGAATTCCAGACCATAACTTATGATTCAAACGATGGATATGCAAAAAAAAATTTTGTTCCTTATTTCCGCGGCATGGAAATAACCCAATTAAATGTTTTATGCTAAATAACTCGAATTTGTAGCTTGTCTCTGTGATTATGTCATCAAAGTATTTAAAATCAGTTACAAATTTTCTCTCACATAACCCTAAAAATCAGAAAATAACATTAAAATAAAAAAATCTTTTTAATGCACCATGTTTTTATAATAGATTAAAAAATACAAAATAATTACTCTAATCCTTATGAAGGATAAAACCACATACAGATTTCTAACTTCTAAATTGCCCTGAAAATTTATACTTGGAAATTTTTTATTGCTATTAAAATATTTGTAATATTGGTGATAAAAAACATTGGGCGCATGGAATACATAACTATAAGAAGTTTAGAGAGTATTTATCAATGCATGAATCAGTTCACATCATTTGCGGTGCAATAAAATTGTTAGTAGAGGTCTAAATGCATCAATTATCTGTTGCATGAGCCCAATGTTTTTCGTCGCCAAACTTACAAGTATTTTAAGAAATATTAAAAATTTCCAAGTATAAATTTTCAGGAGAATTTAGAAGAAGTTAGAAATCTATATGTGGTTTTATCGTCCATAAGGAAATAATTTTATACTTTTTAGTCCTTTATATAAAAAAAAGATATTTTAAAAAGTTTTTTTATTTTATTGTTATTTAGATTTACGACGCGACTTTCATCACTTGGTAAAAAAAGGATGGCTGATCAATTTACAATCACGGCAGACTGAGTTTAGATATACTAGCACTAATTTAGCTTACTCTGGCACTACGATGGATGGTCAATCAGTAATCAGTTATCTGGGTTTCATGAGAATCAGATCAATCCATTGGCTCCCTTAGACAGGACTCGTCAGTTTGATAATTAATGCTTCACATGGTACAAAAGACAGTAAAAAAACATATTCTGTCCTGACACTAAGTCTATGCAGATTGTTAAACATATTTTTTGTAGTATGTTGGCAAGAGAGCTTTTTGATGCTTAAATACCTTCTGCGCTTTCGAAGAATTTCCGTAGAAAGTGAGATGAGTAGAGAGTCAAAATATCAACTTCCAGCCATTCAGACTATTATTTGTAAAGAAACAGTTTGACGAACTAACTTTCAGTTAGTTTTTAAATATGTTGTAATCAGTTTACTTAATATCAGTGTATACACGAGAAAATTCAGTACTACCGTTTATGACCGAATGTGGACAGTGTGCAGTAACACTCTGGCCTCGGAATCGGGACAACACTGGTTCTAATCCTTGTATCCCTGTGCAGCTAACCTGATTTCCATAGTTTCCCGAAACCACTCCAGGCGAATGCCATCATGGTTCCTCCAAAAGGCCATGACCGAATACCTTCCCACCTCTAATGACCTCGACAAGGCGGTAAAAGTTATGAAAAAAAATGCTGTCAAGTTGAAGTACCAGTTCTTGTGTTTTTTTTCCTTTTGTACGTAGTATTTTATTTGCATTGAACAATGTATTTCTTACATTTGTTATCAGATCACGAATGTTTTAATACAGGTATGGGCTGCAATAGATTGTATCAATATGGCGTAGCCTGATAAAATCCGTAGAACATTCTGGAAAATTGATTGATGCGTGATCAAAGAGTACCTTATTGAACGCAGGCACTTTTCGGTAATGAACGGAATGTTTCAATTTGCTGACCCTGTTTTTCAGCTTCCATCGAACAGCTGGATGCCAAACGCTTTTCGCATTCCGAGTAAATGCCCTTCCGATCAGGAGTACCTGCCCTTTGATCTGCAGTTCACTCACACGGGAATTAATTAATTGCTTTGTGTTATCTGTCGCTTTTAGCCGCACGAACTTGAAGTACGGTGCTGATCAACCTCTTCAAAAATGTGCTTCAGGGATATGGCAGCTACACGCTGTATAGCACAGGGCAGCGGTTCTGAACCCTTTTCAATCCGAGGACAAGTGGAAAGTCTAAAATAATTCTATAGAGAGCAAAATTAAATGGTCCTAAATTTTTACTTATGTTTATATTATTAATCAACCGTACGACATGTTATCGGCACGTACCACCTTAACACCATCTGTAATAAGCACCCCATGAAACGAACATTCACTTACATTATTATTATAAATTGAATTGGAATAGTGCACACACTCCGGTGGCAATTGACACGGCCATCTAATCACTCGTTTTTTTTATTTTCTTATATAATTTGAGTGTTAAATTCATCACCATCTAATCTTGCGATTTACGGATTTTAATTTTAAATTTATTCAGCGTTTTTGGTACATTATTCATCACTTTACTTGGTAATTCATTCCAATCCCTGACACCCATTACACACAAAAGAAAAATTTCACACTCCCATATGCATGAAATTGAGTGCCAGCTACTGGTTATTATCATCATTTCCCTTCCATGCGCTATTCCTAATTCTTCGACCAATATCTTTCCAAGCCGCATTCCCAAAATACGTCTTGTACATAATCCGCAAAAGATTACCCTTAACTTTGAAGCCAACTGAAAACGTATTTAGTGAACATACTATTACAGAAAAATTCAGTCATATGCTCACAGTCCGAAAATACCAGATTTTTTCTGGTCGATAAAATACATTTAGAAAGTTGGGCTTATAGCTTGTAGTCGTTTATTGCATTGTATATAACGAGTCGGTACCCTTTCTATGTGGATAATGTTCACTTATTGTTGTTAAGATGTCTTCAGTCCAGTTAGAGTTAAATTTTTAATGTATTGCCAGCGGACCATCCGTCTCTTCTTCAAGGTCCGTAGATGTTCTGCGAACCACAAGTTGAGAATACGCTGGCATGGGGCAACAGCCCTCACACTGCGGTCGTGGTATTGCAGTGACTATCACTGAGGTCTGCAGGACACACAATCGTTTTTGGTTTCGCTGACTCGCAATTTCAGCATCGAACTATACAGCACGAGAAACAGAAACAAGAACCGGATATTATTGATTTTATAGATTGTTACGTTTCAGACATCACTTGTGCAAAACTTCGATTTGATTATAACATTCCCTTAGCATGAGATAAAACAATGTCACATAGCAGGTCGATATCCTTTCTCAGAAATCCACTTTGAAGCTTTGTAGTTCTACTACATACTAGATATTTCTGTGGCAACGAGCATGATAAGGAACTGATAACTTTCTTGCCGAACATTGGGGTGGAAGTGGTTTAGACTTTCGTGAAGCACACCCAGATGTCGATTTTCAGTAGTTTTCATTAATCAAGCAAATTCTGAGATACTTCCTAAGTTAACCCTGTTACCGATTTCCTTCTAATTGGTTCTCTATTTTTGACAATCGGCTGATTTGTTACTATAATGCAATTCTCACCATTCAAAGACTCTCATCTCATTTTATTTCTTTTAATAGTATCGCATTTTTCATATTATATTTGTTACTATTCTCATCTTTACCATACGGTAACTAGTACCCTTTATTCGGTAATTCATGTCCTTTAAATTACTGTAGCAATGTATGTTCATGATATCCAGTAGTTTATCTAAAAATCTCACTATTGTAATAGGAGATAAGATTAGAAAATCGTTTCACACTAAGTATATTTTTCTGTTTGCTTATAGTGTACGCTAATGTTTTTTGTCACTCACTTTCCACCACAAAAACAGTGACTGACTACACTTCTTCGTCACCAACCTCTGACAATTGTCTGTTATTTTTATAGCCAACTCATATTTAGATATGTAAAACATTTTTTCGTTACCTCAATATTATAAAGTTTAGCCCTCTGTATTTTAAACATGTTTTCCCATATATAAAATTGGTTAAAGCCTACAAAAACAATAAACGCATTCCTGTTTTTTTTCTGGTCGGTCCATCAAATGTTAATCATAATACCAAATTTACTATTTTTTTTATACTAGGTTTGTATACATATATATATATATATATATATATATATATATATATATATATATTACGGGAGTGTCACCTCTTCATGGTAACTCTAAATGGATTAGCGCAACCAGTAGTGGTCAAGTAATCGTGAGCAATACCTTCAGGATCTCCCGACCATTACAAATCACAATGGTGCTGAATGCATGAAACAACAACTTGCTCAAATCGTTGGCATACTACCAACTGATGAAGGTGAGAAGCTGTAGCAGAGGTGGTGACGAAGTGGAAGGGAGGAACTTACGTAATCTCTTCCGTGACTACCAGTCCGCTAAGTGTAAGCTCAGCTCCCGTCGTAGTTTTATGCCCCGGACGCTCCTATAGGACATTTCCCCTTTTTTTACTTTCGGTTCGACGGTTCGTCAACGTCAAAGTTATTAGAACTAAGAAACAATAAAGGAAGAGTTTTACGAATGAAATCGGCAACAGCCAATTGAAGGAAAAATCGCGTCAATTGCTTAGAGTTATTTGACGAGGAAACCACGGAAAATGGAAGCCAGCATAGCATTTCGGGAATTTAAACCCACATCCTTCAGAAAACCGAGCAAAAGTGGTTGAAGTTTCAAAAAAATCCAGATCTTTAAAAAATTAACCCATTGACGTTCACATTAATACTACAATTTTATTCTCCAGTTGGTCTCACTGAAGAAGAGACTGTTTTCAAAGTGCAATCTCGCTTTGTAAAGTCAACCTGTGTAATGACAAAAGCTCCACAAAAGCAAAGATATTAGACATTCATGTGGAGAAATTCTCGCCCGAGATGGCTGCTGATTAACTGAGATATGGAACAAATCTACAAGGACGAAGATTTGGAATTTAATAGCCAGCCACTGATCAAAAACGTTAATTATTGAAAAGACGTTGTTTGATCCAGACGCATGAAGTAACTGCAAGGATGGCAATAAGAACTAAAGAACCACTTATAAGGTCATTCCATCGTTGTTCCATTGTCACTTATTCACGAAGAAGACGATAGTATTGCTGTTCTTGTAACCAATTGTAACGTTACTGGGAAATATACACATCCAGTAATATAATTCAGACTCTTTTGTAAATATTTAGACATTAGATGCAAAATTAGCGTTAAATGAATACCAATCTAACTTTGTGTGAGGTGGTTTGTGTCTCAGAAATGTAACGAGAAACTCTGCTGGCTCCTGCAAGAGCAACATTTTACTATGAACATAAAAAGTTCTCGGCCTAAAGGGCACGTTTCTCGTTTGAAGAACGACAAACACTGCCCGTAACTTTCCGATACTGTTAAAAACAACCATAACTTACTTCAAAATACTTACAACTAAATGAAAATAACTGATAATAAAATTAAATATATTTAAAAGATTTTGATGGTGTTCTGAACATGAAAAAAGATTTTAATGCTTCTAAAAAAAAAAACGCCTAAATGTTTTGGTTGCTAAATCATGGCATATTAGTATCCTTTAATTATAATGTTAGGTATCGTAATAATTTTAACAAACAAATTATGATACACTGAAAACAGTTTCACATAATATTCAGACCAATTTACCACACGCAATAAACGAACAATTTTCTTTATGTTACACATATTTACTTAGTTGAGCGGAAGGTAATAAAGGGGTAACTGTGTTACAGTTATTTCACAGTTTCCACTCAACGTTCATTTTTAACAACCTCGCGGATGACTTTCCTTTTGAACTATATTCATATCTAAGTCGCCTCATGTAGACTTTGATATATCTGCCGTTTCTGCTGCCATAATTCCACTTGGGTAGCGCTTTTCCTGCCGCTGCATCAGACCTCAGGAGCTGCCAGCATAATTTGCGAAATGTAATATGCATGGCCTCTTGCGTTCTACAACCCAACTGCCTTAAATAATGTATTTATTTCGTTCATGAAAATGACCATTACAGTTTTCCTGCAGGCCCCAATTTTTACAGACAAATATTGAAATAAATTTTTTTGTTGGAAGAGGAAACTGAAACTTACTATCATACGTTACGCTTGCTAATTAAATATGGAATTTTGGTTCACGTTGTCTTCATTGTATAAAATTTCCAATAAACCAAACCAAGATCAATGGGCTAGTGTTCTACCACTAATGATCAAATGTATGTACTTTCCGTCACTTAATCAAGTAATGAATGATTTAGTTTGGTCAAAATCATCAAAACTGAACTATTAAAAGCAAACAAATCGTATACCTTTGTTATTACAAACGTAATACAATAGATATAAATAGCACTTATCGGAATTGTGTGACTATGTAGAGAACGGTTCTGTTTGGTAGAAACGTAGGAAGAAAGTGAAAGTAGACGTAACGTGTATCTCGTGGAACATATCATAATAAGTGTTAATTAATTTAATTAAGAGTGTTCTACGAAGTACAGTATGAGTGTACTATTTTCATGCAATGTTATTATTGCAGTGAACGTAGGATAAGGTATCCAAAGTTAAATTCAAAGATTCGCTTCAGTTCTTCGTACTGAAATTTCTTGTAATTAATAACCATAATATACACACATCTCCTACGATTTCAAGAAGAAGTACAATTACAAAAAAAAAGGGTGTTGGTTACTAAGATGGAAGTCGTGAAGAAATATTCCACTGACTATCGGTAAGAATATCTAATATACGAAAGTTGTGGAGGCTTTGTAATTAATTTCAGTTTTTAGTTAACAGGAGAGTATTTACGTGAAGTCAGTTTGATAAACATTTCTGTGTTGGAAACGTTTAATGTATCACAGTTTTTATTTTTACGCATAAATTATTTTCCACTGTTTCTTACACATTTCTGCTAATTATTTTCTTTAGTTTCACTTCGAAACCGTTTGTTACAATAGAATTTTATATCTTTGTTCAGTTTGTCATGTTCCTTTGTTCCACTGGGCCTCACCATTGATCTCGAAACACAAGGTGATAGTTAATTTATTCTTAGATGGGAACATTAATAACAAAATGTTCATAGATGTATTTAATTTTTTCCTTGGAAGATAGTTAGGAAAATTTATATCTCAACAGTCACTTACATAACTTGCACAATTTACATTTGTTCATATTCAACACCATGATGGAAATAAATCATTCACAATCATTGTAAAACGTGTAAATACAAAGAAACCAAAACCAAAATAAAATTATCAACAAACGAAGGAACTGTAACCATCCATAGGTGACATTAAAGAATAACTCCTTTTTTTATTTTTCATTTTCAGGACAGACAAACATAATATGTGGTGGAACATTCTATAGTTGCTGGGAATTCATACTGTTCCGAATACATAAAAAGAAAGTTGTCTGGATTTGTAAGCACAACACAGCTAACTAAAATTTACCACATTAACTGGTTCAGAGAAAGTTATTCCACCAGGGCTTGACGGGTTAGATTTCAAGAATCGTAGTGCAACTGAAATGACGTTTTTATGCGTAGTTAACCTGTGTATGTAGCCTACAATCTGTACCGTTGACTGTGTGAACGTCAACCTTTATACTATCATACAACAACAAATAGTATTGCAAAATGTTCTAAGCACTCTCCCAGTCAATATTGTGAGTTTTCCATACAAAATTTATCAGCTCAAAGCCCCACATTGATATCATTTCACTGTCCATCATACTACACACCAAAAATAACTTCTCGGGCCCTACGTCCAGCAGTGACGTCTTGCGTCAGGTTCGCCAAAGTCACGCTCAGCGATCCACTTCAATCAGTATGGTTCACTTATCATTACGGGAAAAATTTAAAATACGCAGTCTTAGTAACTAGCTTCTTTCCTTGGTTTACTTATTGTTCAAATTGGCACCCCTCATGGTACTCTAAACAATTCGTATTACTGGTTACAATATTCGCGAGGCTTGGTTACCCGCCAGTGTTGATCAGTGCGCTATAGCGCCGCTCTCAATATCGGGAAGGTACAGCCGAGCAGGATCGAGTCCTAGTCCCGCATTCCAGCAGTCCTGGTTACGGTTTTTAGGCGGTTTCTGAAAGCACCAAGGCGATCTCTCACATTACAAAAAAAAAAAAAAAAAAAAAAAAAAAAAAAAAAAAAAAAAAAAAAAAAAACCATTCTTAGCGCACACAGAATGTAGTTACATATTTTGCTGACAGATGTCAACACAATTTTCCTACCTGAGAGGCGTCAGGCTTAGTAACAAGACAGCCAAATCCCAACATGTTGCATCCTGAAAAAATCCGACTTTGGAATAGCGGGATAAGTTCGAAGAAGCAAATTTTAGATGTTTGTTTCCTTTCTAAGAAATATCCTGGTGTGTCACCTACTCCTTGTACTCTTATCATGTTCGTTCACTTATCCCACAAACTGTCTGTTCTGCGTCCTCATTACAGGAAACGTTTCCTCACAGTCTCTCAAAATACTATTGCATAACACGTTGGCTTTGAAACTCTGCAATTTTTCCTAGAGCTCTCCGGCCCCAGGCAAAATTCCCCCCGGACACAACAACTATCACATGTGTGACACACGACAACAACACGAACCTTCTGTCGCGGCATCCGGCCATCTCATTCCACCGCCAGTGCCAAAACTCTCCGAACAGTTAAATTTTGGGCAGTGTGCTTCTCCCAGCTGATTTTCATGTTTCATTTATATTCCGTTCTACTCGTACTATCCTTCCGTCCTTGTAACTAAAAAGTTTCCTTTTGATTTGATAACAATATTTCATGCGAGTTATTTTTAAATATATATCTTCTGCTCTTGTAGCTGACTAAAACAATTTACTGATTCAGAATGGTTACTACAATCCAAAACAGTAGTTAGATACGTAAGAAAAGCTACTACTTCATTACACCACCTCATATTTTATTACTCTTACATCTCTGTAAGACGCCCACCGCCCCTTATAAAGAAGCTCGGATGGTGTCTTGGGCAGGCGGTCCCGGCGATATAACGAAGGCGTCGCACGCGGCCGGCCAGTCGCCGTAATGGTGCCTCGCCTGCTGATCCTTTATCCCGGCCACCCTTGTTGCGGGGCAGCCATTACAGTTAACAAGCCAGCTCCTCGACATGTCCTCTGCTGACACCCACACACGCTCCTGTTATCGCACTCGAGATAGCTATCGTCTCGCTTCAAATGACCCTTCTGGCAATGGGTGGACAACTACAGTAATGAAATACCAGAACATCTCCGTATCTGCCCCAGACACAATATAACGCATAAATATTTCAGCCAAATTGAATCTGGTAATAGTTTTTTATTAAGTTGTCCGTCAATCTTTCTTAACTAGCCAGTTAGAAATAAAGGAAGGCAGATAGACAAATATTCTAAATTCTACGGTTCTGGCATGTCTGTCATTAGTAGTTTCCATTGCCATTACTCTTTTTGAAAAAAATTAATGTAGAGACACAACTTTTCTACAATTTTGTTATGTAGTGTAGATTAATTTAACAACACGGAACAACACGGAAAATTGGAATCCTTTACATCGTTGGCCGTTATATCTTCAAGAAGCAAACTGTGCTGATGGACGTAATTCACGCAAAATCTACAGAATGGATTTCATGAAATTTGAGACATAATGCAGACTTGGCCCTAAGTAAAAAAATGAGGTTAATTTTATTTTACGTCTTTCTGGATAATACCCACACCAAAACTTCTAGGTTTAGCAATTGTGCAGCCCAGAGTGCCAAAATAAATGAGACATGTTTCATTTTGATGACACGCCTGGAAACTGCGTAAAAGAGAAAAAGGTGTCTGTTTTACAAACTAAAATTCATGCTTAAGCTACTGAATGTATTTTCGTGCGATTTCAAGGTGCAGAGCGGCTCCTAACAATAAAATGAGTTGTGTTTCATTTTGACTCGACGTCAGGGAGCTGAAAAATTAACAAAAAATTGTTCCCAAATATATTTCCTTTCAATAAGCGTGAGATAATACTGTACTCGCCATCTCTATGTGTGACAAGCCTCTCTTAGTTTTAATTGGCCAGTCATTTCTCCTTGCATTCCTTCCGTATCTCGAGCTCTTGCCTTTAATCAGCCAGTCCACACAGTAGAGACAACATCCTCCATCACTGGATTTTACCGGAGTTGTGGAGTAAAAACGTATACCTGGCTGAAAATACTAGGCCGGTGACTATCCGGAACGACTATCCTCATTACCTGATGCTTTTTTTCGTATCCACGTACAAATAATTCCTATCAAATCCTCTTTTAACAGTTATTTGATTCAGTCAGTCAGACAATATGGTTGCATCTCTGTACTACAACAGTCATATTTCACAGGTAATACTAAACAATTCTGAGTAGATAAGAATGAGAAAATATTTGGTTAAGTTGAAACTATCACTGAATGTTAGAGAGATATAGAAATAATTTGTTTAATACAGTAAAAAAAAAATTAACTATGGCCGTCAGAAGTGATCGTAAAAGGTTTAATCGAGCAATCTACCATCGTTCTGGGAACTCCAGATTGCTACTGATTTTGCTGTTAAGGATCAATTCTCGATGAGGCACCGTTCGTTTTCTGACACGATTATAATGATGATAAAAAGTGAAAATTTTCTAGTGTTAGTTATGTTGCACATGTCAATCTGGTATGTCAAACTTTTTTTGCTTCATTAACAGATAACCTGCATCATGGATTCAGCATCATGCAGAAGAAGTAACTGATTATTATTCTAGAATTAGAACCACATAACTACATAAATGCATAGTGATAATTAAACCGCAGTTGTAGTTTTCCTATAATGGAAAAATCATCATCCACTTATACGAGTTCAAAAAACTTTAATGCTGCTCAGATATTTGTTGAAGTTGACTCTTAACATCAATGAGAATAAAAATTACCATTTTAAAAGCAGAAAATGATATGATATTTTACTATCTTTCAGTGTCATCTGCAGATAATGCCGACGATTAGATCCTAATTTTGTGTGATATCTCCATATTCAAATAATGTTTGAAACACATATTACGTAATACGATCTGATTAATGTTTCAACCAGAGCGCAGAACTAAGGACTAAAATTTTTGCTGCATATTACATGGTTTTTACTACGACTGATTTGGGTGTAAATTTTTCTATTAGTGCAACAAATAAATTTTTAGACAAAAGTTGTAACAACATTCTATTCAATGTCACATTGTACACCTAGTAACTCACAGCATTTTTTGAAATTCTCAAAATAGTATTAAATATTTAAGTGTCATCGTTGGATGAGATACCGAACCAGATTGGCGAGAAAACAGATTTGGACAGTTATTTTACAAAAATGACGGAAAATAGTGAGGTAATCAATAAATGTTATTATAGTAGCTATGTCATATATGTCAACAACAACCTTTAGGATGTTGTCAATACTTAATTGTAATGAAGTTAGAATAAATCATTCAAAAAGACAATTTAGCAAATCAAGAACAAGTACCGACGACAAAAATACAATAACCTCCTTCCACAAAATTAATTGCCTCAGGGAAATTAAATAATTGTCATTAACAGAAATTCTTTATGTAATAGCAATAATACACCGAGCGTGGTGAGTGAGCGGATAACGTTCTGGCCTCGCATTCGGGAGGACGGCGGTTCGAATCCCCGTCCGGGCATCCAGATTTGGGTGTTCGATGGTTTCCCCAAATCACTCCAGGCGAATGCCGGGATGTTTTCTTCAAAAGGTCATGGCCAATTCCTTCCCGGTCCTAGTCCCCAGTCCCGTCCCGCCTGTAATGGCCTCGACGTCGACGATGCGTAAAGCCATAAGTAAAAAAAAAAAAAAAAAAAAAAAAAAAAAAAAAAAAAAAAAAAAATTAAACAAGCAATAACAGTAATTCGATAAAGAATATTCTCTTCTTATGGTACGGACAACATCTATACGTCCATCCTTAACAGTCGTTTCCAATATACCTTTTTAAGTGAAATAGTAATCATTGAAGTTATAACAAATTTTGAGTTTAATTTTCATTGTTGGTATGAATGAATTCCGTTACACTTACTTTTGTTATAATTCTATATATATATATCTTATTATGGTCCAAGCACTTATTACAATCACTTTAATTTTTTTTTAACTGCTTAACATCCCCTGACAGCGATGTCTTCAGAGACGGGAAAGGATGGGGGGGGGGGGGGCAAGGAATGGGAAGGAATTCGGCCGTGGCCTTTTGAAGGAAACATCCCGGCATTTGCCTGGAGTGATTTGGGAACCATGGAAAGCCCAAATCTGGATGCCCAGACGGGGATTCGAACCGGCATCCTCCAGAATGCGAGGCCAGAATCACTTTAAAATATTTGACAAGTTAATGAACTCTTTCGGATCCTTTTAATTACTTTTGGAAAAAAGTATCAAGTATAATGTTACTAATTATTACAATCGTTATGTTTCACTAGACTGATTTCCTCGAAAATATTCAAAATATCCCATACTTTAAAATGTCTAAAATAATTATTTTCGTAATTTAAATTCATAACTAGAACAGATTTCTTTTGAAAGAATTTAATAAATTTATCAGTTATACAGAACTGTTGAATGTTTTTAGTCGAACGGGGACCAGTTAGAAAAATTAATGCTGTTCATGGGTTAAATAATTATATTACTACGCGCTGTATATTACAAGTTTGTAATAGAAAATATTAGTCTGTGGGTGGCCCTATTTTTCAGATGGTATTCATTTGAGTTTTCCTGGAGCTGACTGTGTCTCTGATATTAGGAGGGTAACTCCGACTCTACCCCATTAGGAGTCGTGACGGGCTCCTAAATGCAAATTGATTCTGTTTCGAGTTCTCAGCAGAACAAGATTACAAGTAACAAAAGTTAGTAGGGCGCAGTGTGCATAACGCCACATCGCCTCTGGATTATTTAGCAGCGGGATTCCGAGATGACTTAATCAAATGGAACTCTGCAAGAGTTAGTGCAAAAGTTCTTGATAGTTTATTGCGAGACATGCCTTGGTGCTAATAGTTATGTCAAGCTGTCCAGTAGGTTCTTTTGGGACATTTTTAATTTTTGAGTTCAAATATTCTTTTACAAGTATTTTAAATAATGTGAGAAAGATATTACTGAGCTCTGAATTATGCGTCATTTGCAGGAGTCAATTTGCAGCAACAATCTACCGACCTTACGACATCAAACCAGAACGCTATGGGTTGGTAAATTTTTTGTTTCGATTTGTGTGCTCCTGCTAATGTTCAAGCCCTGGTACAAAAACATAAAACCGCACAAAAGTCGAATGAAAGTACTAATCTCTGGATCCTGACATCTTCAAGTAACCGTCCTCCAACAGTCATTTCAATTACTATACGACTCGACACAGACAGGACCCTTAATTAATGAAGTCAGCGAAAGGATTGTTATATAGCCTGCGAACATATGTGGATGTCAAATGCTTTGAAGATATCCCACTTGAAACAAGGTGCTGGTCTCATAAACCGTTCGGAAAACTAATTTGCGAATGAGATGATTGCTCCCGTTCAAAAACTTTCATCAATGCTTCCATTCCTATTGTAATATGTTTATTCCGATGATTAATGTTGTTAGAGTGAAATTAATCTTACAAATCATATTTATACCATTATTTCAGAAGAAAATTATATTCTGCTTCAGTTTTCTAATTTTACAAGGTGAGCATCTTCTACTCTCCACTCAGGAAATATTTATCAAAGATATCGTTAGTGCACATTCGATCTAACCCCGCCTCGCTCCCAATTATATTCTATGCACAGACGGTGTGTATTGAAAAAGCTTTAATTTTACATCATTGTGCTTTTCACAATCTTGTATTCCTTTTGGAGTCATTATCATCACCAGCCAGTTCAATCATTTTGTGATATAGCCTGTTAAAGTCATGATTTTTTCGGATATAACTTGAGAAATCTTCTTCAAGTCGCACGATCTTGGGCGATCCTCTGCCAGTTAGCTCCGACAACCCTGCATATGTCCTTGTCCCATCGGTCTGGTGGTCTTTCTCTCGGTCTGAGGTGATCTCTTGGTCTCCATTTTTCGGTGCAATATGGCCGGCCAATTGCCACTTCAGGTATACTGTCTTCTCTAAGATGTCTGTGAACTTTGTAACTTACCTACTGTCTGTTGCTCTTCTTTTTTCTTAGTTAAGCCTCTCCATAGCTCATTGGGCAGTCCATAGTTTACTTTTTGTAAATTCACTTAGGGTCCAGGTCTCACAGCCGTATGTCAGCACAGGAAGAATGCACTGGTCATACACTATTTGCTTTATAGATTTGTGGGCATTTTAGATTTCAGGGTAATAGAATGCCTCCCAAGGCATCCCAGCTTGATGGGACTGAAAATTTTGGGTCTTACATCACCTCTCATATTTACAAACTGGCCAAGATAAATGTATTCATTGACATTTTATAAAGATTCATTGTCTAGTTGTACACTACCCTCTCTGGCCCCTTTGTTAGACTTATTTTTGTTTTTGATAGATTCATTCTTAGGCCAACTGCTTTAAACTCAGAGGCGAGGTCGGTAACCAAGGTTTGGAGTTCATCAAGGTCATTAGCAACAAGTGCAGTGTCATCAGCAAATCTCAAGTTGTTAAGTCTGCTGCCATTGATTCTAATCCCCTTTTCTGTCCATTCTACCTTTGACATTGCCATCTCCAAGACAGCTGAAAATAATTTTCGAGAGATGGGACCACCTTGCTTAACACCTCTTTCGATGCGGAACTCAGTGATGGTTCTCTGACATTAACAAAGGCGGAGGAGGTGAAGTAGATGTTATGGAGCACTCTAATATAAGCTGTATCGATGCCATGTTCATTTAAGGCTTGCCGCACAGCCTTGTGACTTATTAAATCAAATACCTTTTCGAAATCTACAAAGGCTACACAAAGAGGCATCCGATATTCGTTTGCGCGACTAATTAGTTCTCGTCGGGCAAGAAGGTGGTCGAGTGTGCTAAAGCTGCTGTGGAATCCTGCTTGCTCAATTGGTTGGGCAGAACTGATTCGGTTCAACAAGATCTTTGTAAAAACTTTGTACAGAACAGACAAAAAACATATAGGTCTGTGGTTTTTGATGTTATGAATACTTCCCTTTTTGTGTAGTAAATGGAGTAATTCGGCACCTCTATTAACTATAATATAAAGAACAAATCAAAGCTAAAATTCGTAACAGAGCTATCTGAGATGTTTTGTTCCGACAGTAATAAAAGATAATCAAGATGTATAGAACATAATTCGAATAAGGAGTTGTTTCCTTTTGACACTGTTGAATTGAATTTTATGTAATTCCATGATCATTTTTCCTTTGATTTAATCTTTTCCTTATTTGAATTAGTTTCGTGTAATAATTAAGTAATTCCTTTACTGTCCAATAATAATGTTTCTTCTGATTTTGTAACTAGAATTTAAAAAAAATCAGTCGCTAACAGTCAAGTGAAATTTAGATTCCCGAGATAATAATAAAATGTCATAGAATTTCTCTTCAACTGAAATACATAAAAATAAATTACACAATTGCTGTTTTTTCTTTAATTTAAGAAAACAGGATTATGTTTTAAAAACTGTCATCATGTTCCGATGAAAAGATGCCCTCAAACTACTCCATTGGCGGTTTTTTTGAAAAGACCATTTCATTTTTCATATTTTTATTCTTCATTAGTTCTTATTTGTCATAACGAGGAAACAGAAATTAGGATAACCAAAAGGACCTCACCCTGAATACGTGGTTTTTGTAATGGAAGTTATGAATTTTTAAATGTAAATATAACCAAAGTTCATTACATCCAGAGTTCCTGGTTACTGTTTTGACATGAATCCACATTTCATGCAAAAGCATGTATCTTTCGAAAAAATACTGAAATGTTCGTGGATTCATTGAGAAGTGTTGCTTCTTCGACTAATTTTACCGAGTGTGATGGTGAGCGATAACGCTCTGGCCAACCAGATTTGGGTTTTGCATGGTTTCTCCAAATCACTCAAGGAAAGGTTGCTTTAAAAAGCTCTGGCCGAATACATTCCCGTTCCGTGTCTCCCGTTCTTTACGCTCCCAATGATCTCGACGTCGATTGGAATAAAAAAAAAAAAAATTGAAATATGTCAACAATTTAATTTAAGGAACAAAATTTTTCTTGATTAAACAATAACTAAGAAATTGAAGTAAATATCGTTATTGATTTCTCAACAATAGGTTCTTCAGAATTATGCAGGCTGCACTATGGTCTGCAGGGTACGTATATAAAAAAAACTTGGAAATACGTAAATGATACACTTTAAGTACAATTATTGAATCTTATTTGGAATTTTCTATTTCCGATAATTATCGATTTACCATCACGTATAAACCGTTTTCAGGGACAGAATTATACAACTTCATGTTTTGTTTAAGCATCGAATAATAATCGAAACAATAATAGCGGTAATTGCTTAACCTGAAATTATTGTTACCTAGAAAAATCTCTACCTGAGCCAATACTGGTACTTCCAATCTGCATTCAATTGTTATGCAATTTGATAGTTTTTTGTGATCTGTTTGGATGAGAATCATCTGAACTGATAAGGTAAGCTTTGTTAATGGTGTTAAAAAATGATCAGGGTTCCTCCAGCTAAAAAAAAAGCATATATTTCCAGTTTCCGCATGTTTCGGTGTCAAGAATCCCTGCAATATCCCACACTTTCTCCAATTATGATGCACAATGTAGTTACTTCTGAATACTTTGACTTTAAAAAAATTTCCCGGTATGTCACAGATGTCTCTGTCTCCTCTACAATCAACTCATCTCTTGATATTGCTTGTGTGAAACATGCAAAGCTTCTGATAATATAACCCCTATTCACTAGTGGTACTATTTTGCTAATTTGCTAGATACTATTGGACAACTGGCAGTGCATCTGATTAAATATATTTCCTGCTTGCTACTTTGCCATAACCGAATCTCTGGTATGTTTTGTGGCGTGACACCTAGCTATAATAATTACATTTCTGTCAATTTAACTGATTTTCTCTACGTGAACTTACCTAATCGTTCTATTCATTTTGGTATATCTTACTCCGTTTCATTTACTCGATTTGTCGATGAACGTATACCCCAACTATCTTTTATCCTTGAGTTTCTCTTCCTCCTCAGCTCCGTCACAATTATGTTCCCTCTGTTCAGTGTCTCTTAATGATTTCATCACATGTTTTACTATATGAACAAAAAAGTTAAAAAAATAATTATCTGACGGTTTCTTTAAAGCCAACACCGAAAGTAAATCTGCAAACATAAGTTTAAGCCTAAAATTTTTAAACTGGTCTTTTATAACTCATGATCACACTTTCGTGATGGTTTTGAAACAAGGGATTAAGTGTCTGTAACAGTTCAACATTTGCTGCAGGTTTTAAAAAGAGTGGGCTGACAGCAATTTGTAAGATTTTTAATTATATATCTACGGCGCTGCTGCTTTAATCAACACTGCCGTAATTTACATTGCAAATAAGAAATGGCCTTTTAACTCTTCTCAGAAATCTGTTCTCGGCAGGCAGAAAATTAAGCCCAGCACCGTTTTAACGGAAAGGCGTATTACTAGTGAATAATGAAATTGTTGTATATTTAATGAATATTGAGCTGTATTTTAAAAATAACCAGAGAATAATTCAAAGGCTTCCTGATCCCGTTTAAAAAAGATTCTTTCTACGCATTTAACAACACTCGAAAAGACTTCTTTTCAGAAACTGGAAAAAGTGTTATTAATTAAGGTCACATTCTTTCATGAGTTAAGAAGAGTGTGCAGTTAAATGTCATTATATCAAAAAACTGGTTAAAATCAGACTCTTTTATGAATTAACCTAGCTGCTCAACTTTGTAGGTAGTTATTTTAACTATAATAGCATTTGAACAAGTATTAAAATAGTTTTAAAATGTGTTCAAATATGAGTGAAAAAAAAATAACAATACTGGGCAGCACTTTACTCAGTACAAGCTGTTGCCCGTAACATCATTCATATGATATTTTGTTTTACTTAGGGTTATGAACCGAATGTGATAACACTCTGGCCTCGCATTTGGGATCGTCGCGGCATACAAATGTTTATTTTCCATGGTTTCTCCAAATAACTCCAGGCGAATACCGGGATGCTTCCTTCGAAAGGCCATGGCTGAATTCCTTCCAGTTCCTAGTCCCTACTCCTTTCCGCCTCTAAGACGTCAACGAGGCGTAAAGCCAGAAGAAAAAATGAAAAAAAAAACATAGAGTTAGTAGTGAAAGACAGACCTTGTACCGCTCACGGTTGCTTTCAATCAAGACGTTGTAAAAGTAATAAAAAACGTAATTAAATGCCTGATGGTGGCAATTTTGTAGTTACCATAAAAAATACATCTAGTGCCATTTAATAAATCAGCATTTTTCTAACACCAGGTTTTACCTACGCTCTCACTGAAGGGAGCTGTTTGCGCTTCTAGTAACACTGCTACTAAATATATATATAAATATGCTACGCGAAAACTTTTGTTACATTTTTAAGAATATTGCGCTCACGGAGAAGTATGAGATTTGGTTAAAGATTATATGGAGAAGAAGTGAAGGCAGCTAAAATCTATATATAATATGCATTACAAATACATTAAATTAAGTAAAATAAAACGCTCGCTCCCCTACGTAGTTCGCTCAGATGGCTGGTAGATGGCTCAGCTAGCGGCCTTACTTTGACTTCTTTCGTGAAACAAAACAGTCGATATTAATCTCTGAACTTATATAGAAGCAAGAAGCAACATTTCGAGGGCTGTTAGATAGCGCAGCTAGCTGTCATAATATTGGGGGAACGGAGGAACTTAAAGAAATACAGAAAGCTAAAATTATATATAATATATTTTACAAACCATGGAATCGATATAAGCAGATAATCGATTGCTTCAGTTGTAAACAAATGCGCAGTTTGTCTCCGGTTTGCGACATGGGCTGCGCAGAACGAATTTCCCGTAAACTTTTTACTTTTGGTCCAGGCTGAATTTCAACCTAACCATGATAACTATGACAAAACGAACCTATCTAGGTTGATATAATACCTGTACCAATAATTTTTGTGTCATTTTTACAGTGCTGCTAGCATTTCGCGGTTGCGGAGCATCCCATATTTCGGCATTTTTAATTTAATTCGTGGCGACTTTTCCGGAAAAGGAGTGTGCTAAACGTGAAAAGGACACCATAAGGAAACAGTTAATCCAAATTTCAACAGGTCAGTAACAGTTTTTTACTGGTGGAGAATGTCCCACCCCACCCAAAAATATAATAAGAATAGTTAATACATGTTACAAATAGATTATTAAAATAAAAAATTAATTTGCGAACGTGTGTGTGTGCGTGAAATAGGATCGGAGCCAACGTTCTTACGTGAATTCCCCGCATTGAGACACTTTGTGGTCTTTGGTAAAACGAAAGACTCGGGTAAAGTAGAGATTAATGTTTGAAGTTATGAAAGGAATACTTTGAAAAGGAATATAGCGATTCTGCCAGATACTATATGGTCATTTGATTATTTAAAATGTTAAACTTTGGTTAAGTGTCTGTTGATTTTTTAATTTTAGTAATTTCATTAGAGAGAGAGAGACAAGAAATAAGGAATACTTATTTGCGTGAAATTCAAAATGATAATAGACCAAATTTAAATAGCGAACACACAAAATGATGAAATTATTTTGATAGATACATTTAAATGCGCATGTTTCATAAAGCTAAAGCAGGTTTCCGGCCTAAATGAACCATCGATAAATACATTTCATCATTTGCTATGGTTAGATTAGAAGCTAAAATTTAGCATACAGTCACGCGTGGAGTGTATCGTTTTAATTTTATAGGTAATGCAGAGAATTACTAGATTATTACTCTAACAACAACTTAATGAAACAACTTAATGAATTACGGTCGAATTTCGATCGCTGGGCGATCACTAGTAATTATAATTCCTTGAAGTATTAATGTTGTCCTAATGACACAGTTTCTAAACAGCAGCTCAGACCATCTTAACTAACCCCTAATCTTACCAGGCAATGGGGATCTATAGTTTATCGCCGACAGAAAAGACCAATAGTACTGTATTTATATTTTTACTAGCATTTACCCACTGTTTTGCACACGCAGATCATGAAGTGTGTAGAAATGTGGCTAGTCTGCCTATTTTTCCACCAATCCGAAACTGGTACTAACCTTTTGAAATTTGAGTATCTCCCTCCACAAAATGTCCTCTTCACGTTTTACACTCTCCTTCTACGGAAAAATTGCCACATCTTACATTAAAAATGACGAAATACGATACTCTGCGCAACTGCGTAATATTGCCAGCACTGTAAAAATGACACAAAAATTATCGGCACAGGGATCATATCAACCTAAACAGTCTCGTTTTGTCATAGAGGTCGTGGTTAGGTTGAAATTTGGCCTATACCAAGAAAAATAATGTTTGGGAAAATCGTTCTGTGGCATCCATCTAAAACATTGGGTATTTGTTTACAACAGAAACAATGCATTGTCTCCGATCACTTGTATTGATTCTAAGATGGCAGTCGTTTTTGTAGGGCCTACTACATCTCGGACAAATATTTTTATTAATTGTTAATTTCGTGCAACTTTGTACAACGGAGAGAAGTATAAACGGCAAAAAAAAGTTACAATAAAGGATTTAACCAACATTTCAATAGATTTTCATTAATTTTGCGGTGCCAACTAATACCTAAGCGTTTCTCATATTTTGGCATTTTTAATTTAATTTGTGGTAACTTTTCCGAAAAAGGAGAGTGCAAAACGTGAAGAGAATATTATAACGAAGCAGTTAATCCAAATTTCAAATGGTTAGTACCAGTAGTAGGCAGCCTCCCCCCCCCCCAAAAAAAATGTTTTACCCTTTTTATTTTAGTGTCAAATATTAATGAAGAGAAGCAAAATATATAGATTTCATTTAAAAATTTCCTTTATTTTAGTTATTACCTTGGATGCGGGTTTCATGTTCAAAAGATTTTTTTGTTTTGTTTTTTATTTGTTTGTTTTTGTTTTTGTTTTTGTAGTACTTACATTTTAACACAGTATAATATATGAAATATAAGAAACTAAAGCTAAGTGAAACATTATCACTAACATTTCAGTAAGGGCGTACCGAGAATCAATAATCTTTCAGGTCAAAAATTTCCTGAGGACATACCTTTCCATATAAAATGCGTGTTATAGCAAAAAGAAATGTACCTTAAATATAACGCTAAACGAAAGTTACTGTCTGCGATATTAATGGCCGTTCATTCTAAACTATCTACGCTGTCAACGATAGTATTGCAGCAACGAATGTACTAAGATCACTCGCAAGATTTTTTTTAGGCAGTTCTATCATACCGTGGCGCGACAATCTCATGATGGATTATTATAGAACTCGGCAAAACAAATCGAAAATATAAGATTTTTTTTTATATATCTCGCTTGGTTTTCGAGATATAGCATCTCAAAAATCAGTTATAGGTATAGTTCCTTGTGTTTTGGTGGTGTTTATTCTGGTCCAGGCTGTATTTCAACCTAACAACAACCACTAGAAAGAAAATAAAACCCCTATACAGCATTTCCACCATGTAGATATAGTGGTTTCGGTGAATTTTTTTTTTTTTTGTGGTACATGCCGGATTTCACTCTAACCTCCTCAATTTTGAGATATAATATCTCGAGAACTAAGCAAGATACCAAAAATTTGTCTCCTTGAGTTACATAAGAATCCATCATCAAATTACGGCGCCATGGTAATAATAGAATCCCTTTTTTTTTAATAACATATAAATACATTCCTAATCCGTGAGTAATAACGTGTATTTCTTTCTTGATAGCTTTTATACAACTACCCACATTTCGAACCATATTCAGAACTGAAGTAGTTAGATTGAAATGTAGGTAAGTATAAACTTTGGTAATGATGTATATCTGGTGGTAATGAAAAATATTAACTTATTTATATTAATTTAACTTAGCTAAATAATGGAGGACTGCAGGATAACCGTGATGCCGCAAATTTACATCGATATATAATAGTTAACACAGCTGAAATTATAAGCACTAAGTGTAAAGTTTTGCTGGGATTTTATGTGTAAACTTTGGCTAGGATTACATAGCTAAACAAAAGTTTTGGTGAGAATGTAGCTATGGACATAACCAACATATTATTGCTGTAATATTTAACTTAGCTAAAAAATATCCTATTTTTAAATTCGGATACGGAGAACTTCAAGATAACCGTGGTGCCGTAAATTTATTTAGAGCAGTTTTCTTTATTAATAATAATAACAGAATCTTTTTTCTGATTGGATATTGGTTTTATTTTGACGATATGTTGATTTGATCAATTATTCCTCTTTTAAAATAACACGTACTAAAACTAATCTTACACGTTACGAATTATTCTTAATTACCTTCGTTTTCACTGTCACGAAATTACTAATGTCGTTATTTCACCCTCATGTAAGTAATTCCAATGTTTCAAGAATCGATAACTGTGAATGTATTAATGCGGTTGTGACAGAAGCTATGATTTACAAAAAGAATCAATAGCCAGATTTGTGGTAAGGTTAAAATGCAGCCTGTACCAGAATGACAATTGACTCGCTTTGTTAGATCATAAGGCATGATGGATTTAGTTTTATTGTTATTTACGCTGTGTAGCATAACGTTTTAATATGATTAATTGATTTTTAGTTTCACTCTTTCCATGTCATTAACCCAAAGCACGTATGGTGATAAACATTGCAGAATCTGGGTTATGAGACTTATTAAATAGAAACAAGTTTATTTTACTGGCCGTGGTTTAAACAACAGCCAAAATTTGTACACACGTTATTTAGTGACGAATATTTGCACTTTATAGCCACAAAATATATATTAATGGAGTAACGTACGTAGAAATATGGAAAGTTTCGCACAAGTCTTTGTGTGGAAAATGTATTGTTACCTGTCGATAATTATGTTTTTTTTTTTTCATACATCTTTCTTCGAGAAAAAAAACGATTTTCTTAACCATAATGATATGTAAAGAAGAAATATTGGCATATTAATGTAAAAAGTTTAGCGACTATTGTTCCAGAGTCAAACTGTTAACTGTCTACCAGAGATAATATATGTTTACCACCAAATTGTAACTAACCTAACGCATTTCGCATATTAACTTACCTGTTGCGATGTAAGTCAATGCTTATTACGTTTAATTCGTGTATTCCGTTTATTTTAAGCACTGTGGTCCAGAAAACTGAGTAACAAAAGTAAAAAATTAAAACTGAATCCAAAGTTTTGAGAGATTATTGCGAAAGGAGTGCGCGTCTTAAGTGCACTATGATCGGCACAATTTTCGAAATATATAGGTTTTTAATTGTTTTCTCTTTCCCATGGTACATATAGATCATTAGCTATTTTCCCAGATTTTGACTAACACCATTAGCTCTAAAAACGTGAAAACCACATCCAAATTGCTGCGGTACTTATTGCGCGATACCCGTTACAGTAAAGATACAAACGCAGCTTGCTTACAGATGTATAATAGTATAGATTAAGAGAAAAATACATTAAAAATTAGAATATATTTTTAAGGGAATAGTACCAAGCGACAACTAGTGAGGGGCTGGCGACCCAGCAGAACGAATATAAAAGGGATACAAGATAATGGGGAACAGTTGAAGAGCACGTATCAAAGACACGAAACGTAAGACTACGGTTGACGGTACGGAGGATAGTAATATTTCATGGAGGAATTGTAATCGGTTGCGTCAGATATTGATTGAGAAGTGAAGTAAAAAGGTTTTCAACCGTTAAGTTCTTTTCCTTAGTTAATAACACTGTTTTTAGAAAAGTTTTTCCCGGAGATGTTACGAGATATTCATAAATGCGTAGATAGAATGCACAGAATCCGGTAAATGTAAAACTTTAAATAAAGAAGTGTTTAAAAGTTAAGTAGTGATTACTAGCAGGAAAGCATGAGTTTCGAAGAAATAAGAAGGATAAGTGGATTTCTTTTCAAGTAGATGAAACTTAAAAATTAATATAAGAAGATTCAACATTCGATGTCCTTGAAGTATAAAAAGGATATATAATGAACTGTCTGGCGATAAATAGATAACATAACGTACAAATGTAACAGAGAACATATACTCTTCTGTTAAGAGTAGATTGGAAGTATGAAAAAAAAGGTGGGAGGGCTAAATATGAGATAGTGGGTACGTAAAGTAAACGTTTCCGCTTAGAAACTGCAGAGGTTCATCAGGTGTTTAATATGACATCGGAACCACGAAGCGTGTTTGAGGCAAATATGAGTTTTAGTTCGGAAAAATAATTTTTTGATACCTATTTGACTGTACATTCTCTATTACAAATAGTATCATACCTTTGACTGGATATTAGTTTCAATATATGCTTTCACTTCTCAGCATGTCGACGTCACACCAAAATGAAGAGAGCCATATTTGATTCCTGTACTTTATACAAATGTTCTTGATATTTCGACCAGTAATACTGTGTCAATCACTTTCAATGATAAATTTATACTAATTTGTGGACAATTTATCTTAAATTTCCAGCTTTTTCACTTCACACCAAATGAATCATTCATTATTTTAACCCAGAGAGTTTGTGATGTGTATAATTGGAAACTCAATAATAATATGCTAATGGTTTTTGCGTAAATCCCGTTCATCCAAACAATCACACAGACACTGATTTATAAAGCACTTGATTCCTCTTAGGACATTGCAGACATTTCCTCTGCCCAATCTATTTTTGAACATTGTGATTTTCTGCTGTTGAAACGCGTTTTTTCCTTACTGACTGAATCCCCTCATTGAATTTCATTGCATCTTCCCTCAAAAATTCCACTCTCTGTACTTAAAATAACTTTCGTTATATTGTATCTAGTATTATATGCTGCTTTTAAGATATAATAAACGCTAGGTGTTTTATCTGAGATGTTACCAAAAACTGCAGGGACTACCCAAGTCGTTCCTAGACCAAGTTAATAATCAACCTGATACGAGGTCCACTCCTAAAGGAAATTAGCCTTTACTTTTAAAGAAAGTGATTGAAATAGGGTATCACTAACATCCCACTTCCTTCATTTCAATAACTTCCTTCATTTTTAGTAAGCTCGTTCACGTTTCAGGAAACCTGAGAATCAACTTCATCACTTAAGTTCAATTTATCTGATGGTCGCTCTATAACATTAAAAATGAATTATTTTAAAGGATTTAGCGGGCTCAAATAAATTTCCATTTTATTTATTACGAAGGCAAATAAACTTAAATCTTAAACTAAATTTTGGAAGCTCAATATGATGGCTCCTGTTATGCGCGTCGAAATATACTAATAATAAGGGTAGATATTAACGCTTACAACTTTTAGCATTTGATTGCCGAAAGGTCAAAATTAATTTCTACTTAGCTCTGACACTTTTAATTTTTTTTTTTTTTACTGTGACAGCGCTCCTATCTACCTTTACAAAATACACATAGAACTTATGCCGCTAGTAGAGAACTACATTGTTTGTCCCACGAACGTTATCATGTCCAGGACGTTAATAGAAACTGAAATACACGAAAGGTAATGAAAATTTGTTATTAGTAACCGTTTTTATGAACACTGATACTGTAAGTTATTTTTATGGACTGAAATTATTATTAGGTTAATATTGCCTTCGAGCACTGTTGGTAGTTAGCACAACTGAGGCAAAAAAAAATCTCTTGAATATTTGCTCTGCATCATTGTAAAAGTGCTACAAAAGATGAAATTAACATCTAAGCACAATATGAAACTAAGAAAGTGTTGAAATTGTAAAAAAGTTTTCCTCGTGGTTGATAACATTGTGGCGAAAACACAACAGTAAGAAGAGATTTTAATAATAGAAGCGGTTAATCATTAGTGCGAGAGCTTAGATGACTGCCCACAATGTCTCGAAGGAGACATGATATTTGAAAAAAAATGTAAGTGATTCCCTATTTCCTCACTCTCAGTAATTAAAATAATGTACGAAGGATTTTATACGTCAACATGCCAATATTGTACCAAGAATGAAACACGCGTGAACGATCTTCACCCCATGGATTGCTTTCAAGATATTTTAATAATTTCGAGGCACATTATTTGTTCAGAACATCAGGTCTCTTACTTTAGCAACTAATCTTTTTTTTTTTAAATATTACGTGTGTAACAAACATCTTCGTCCAAAAGTAAGAGTTTTCGCAGGATAGGTCTATCATTAAATATACTTTTCTAATACTTCATAAATTAAATAATTAATTAATGAATTAATGAATTTATATACTAATGATTGAATTTCTGAAGTATTGAAAGCAATTGAAACGATACAGTAAGCTTATTAATTTCCTCCACTGAATACTTATTTATGCCCAAACACATGTATACAACATCCCTGAATTATTTTTATCTCGTCTCATTAAAACAGTACATAAAATTTATAATAACTACTAAACAGTCAATAATATCAAATTCTAAAGTTACACGTACGGTTAGTTTTCCACTTTTCGTTACAAAATATGTTATTTATCCAAAAAAGTATCCTATGCCTTCCTAATAGTACATAGTATTTCTTTAACAAATTTCATCATGATAGGTTTAACTGATTAGCCACGAAAATGTAACAAACAGAGTTACTTTCGCATTTATAATATTAATATCAGCACGGATTAATTAATCAGCTTTAATAATTTAGTAATTAGTAAATTAGGATAGATGATACACAAAATGACTGCGAGAGAAACGAAGCCTGTGTGATCGGTATAACATAAAAAAGATAAACGCGTATTACATTTTGGCCGGATTCTTCGGCCGCCTACGTGACAGTATGTAGAATTGCCGCAATTCCGTCTCTGTTGTGGCCAGACCTACACTATGATTCTGAACCACGGAACGTCCTGTTACGTCTCATATGATTAAAAATAACTGACCACACGAGGATTTGAACCCGAGAGCAGTCACTGATCTCTTGAATACAAGCGCCTTGTCCATCTTCCCCCCCCCCTTTCGGCAATTCCTCCCCTCTTTATTTTTAACCTTTCCGGTTAGGTTTCTCTGTCATTTGTCTATTACTCAGTCTTGCTGATTCCTCACATTATTCTTCTATAACAATTAAAACATTTTCATTGGAGCTTTTCTTTTGAGTTGATATTATTTTGTTATATTATTCTATTAAGTATACTCAGTATTCTTGTTTTGGTTAACTCTTGTTTGTGAATGTGTTGTGGACGACGTGTCCTAATAGCCACATTGTGGCATTATGTTTTGTGTCTGTATATTCTTTCCTAACTGGTCTTATTAGATCTTCCGTTTTGATCTGATTTTTTGCGGCTCTGTTTATTATTTTTACTTTATCCTTAGGCCATTTCCATACTTTCTTAGCTCCTTCACATTCATATCTTTGTATTAGGGTATCAGTTTGTTGGAATTGGTTGCGCTTGTTTGTATTGCTAAGTCGTATTGAGTATAGCTTCTCTTTAGGGCTTATCACATTATTAACCACTTTGTATCACGTGGATTTAACCGCAAATTTAACGTTTTGTTATTGAAATGTTTCCAAATTTGTGCCAGTTGAAATTCTTGTATTTCTCTTACTGTCAGATTTTGTTTTTTGTTTGGTTTCGACCATTAATTTCTTCTACAAGCTGCTTTGGTTTGATATTAAGTCCTTGTTTCTGTAATATATAACTGAGTTCTAAATGGTATAGCTTCATGCGACTCAGCTTGTAGTCTCTTACTGCTCGCTCCTCTTATCGCATTTAGCTTTAGTCTATTTAATTTTTGGCTTTCATTTTCTGTGTACATATGTGCAATTTTACTCCTAAGGCTTGCATTGTCTCACTTTGTTGTATCCATCGTGGTTGTTGATATAGAATGCCGTTACCTAGCTTCATCATCTTGTATTTAAACAAGTTTATTTTTTCCCGTGTTGATCGCCAGTATTTTGAGATGATTTCCTTAAGGATTCTTATTTCTTCAGCATACCTGGCCACAATACATACATCATCAGCGTAAGCTGCATGTTATTTTCTGTTTTAATAGTTTATTCAAAACATTGCGGAATTTACGTATCTCAACAAGAGTTCCAAAGCAATGGAGAATAACTCCACGGATATCGGATCACCCTGTCTTACTGACATTTTTATTTGCACTGCTTTTTTCTGATGTCATTGAGTAGAACTTCTGATTCCGCTTCATAGAATAATTTCTGTATAATTTTCACAAAAGAGTCACTGAATCGCAATTTGTCCAACGTCTTTTTGCCATGAACATTCGGTGTGTGTGTGTGGAAATAGGTACACAATGGTGAAACGTGTCCTCGTTAACGTGTACTTTCAATACAGAGACGATATTGACCTCTATCTTTGTAAGATTAGGGTAATATAGCCATTGGCGACAGCCCTACGGTTATAGTTGCCGATGCAAATGCCAAATATACACCCTGGCATATTGGTCTTACAGACGCACGAGGAGAAGAGTTTCAAGAACTGATTGTCGAATTACAGTTGGATGTCACAAACGAGCCAAGCAATCCATTCACGTTCAGTGACCGAGCAGACGCCAAGTCGAACATAGATATACCTTTAGCAAATCGAAGAGCAGGAAACCTAGTAAACGGTTGGAAGGTGATTGAGAACCAAACAACCAACTATCACAATCTAATAATGTTCGAACTGGGAAGGTTACAAGACGGTGCGCTTGAAGGCGACTGTACCAATATCCAACGGCGATATGACAATTGGCCGATATTGAGGAGTTGCTTAATTCCTTCCCAAGTCAGAAATAAAGATTTTGACGTGGAGAAGGCTACGAAAGAAACAATTCGAGCAATCCAAGACGCAATGATAGCTGTAATTCCAAAAAAGAAAACACCGGGATTAAGAGACAAACTATGGACAGAAATATTGCAGAAACTGCGAACCACAGAGAGGAAGGCAAGAAAAGCATATCAAAATTGCCTTATTACAGAAGAGATACAGACTCTTCTAAACAGAAATAGAAATCAAAAGCAAGAGTTCAAGGATCTGTGGCTGAAAACGAAACAAAAAGCCGGGAAGCCTTCGTCAGACAAAATATGAAATCAGGCCCATGTAGCATCCCTTACAAGAATGTTGCTGACAAAATTAAGCCACATACGACCTTGTCTACAGTAAGAAGAATGGATGGATCTATGACCACGAACAGGATGGAAACTGCACTGGTGTTACTTAACGGGATACTTCCAAATAATAGCACAGAACACGAGACAGATCGGCAAAGTGAGCTGCGTCAAAAAATGTGGGACCCCCACAAGAGTGAACACCAAAAAATGCGTCATATCAGATGAAGAGATAATACAGGCAATACATCATTCCCTTACGAAACGAAAAGCACCAGGACTTGATGGATTACCGGCATAGGTCATCCGGGAGTTTGTCGTCCAACTGTTTCCAAACTTAAAAAAAAATTATTGAACGAAAGCCTGGTGCAGAAACAAATACAAAATTCAAGGAAAGCGAGTAAAGTAGTAATTATTGCGAAAGGTAGAGGCAATGACCCAAAACTCCCAAAATCTTATCGTCCAATCTGCTTACTCAATGTTCTAGCGAAAGTGGAAGAAAAGCTACTTTGCAAGAAACAAAATTAACACAGGTCAAAAAATGGGATGTACAAAAATTTGCACGGGTTCAGAGCAGGCAAGTCAACAGAAGACGCCAGCAACCGCTTAGAGGAAACAACGAAAACTCTTCCAAAAATTATGTGGTGGGAGTATTTGGAGACATCGCCGGGGCTTTCGACAATCTCTGGTGACCCGAGCTGTTTGAACGCTTAAGAAACATCAACTGTCCAGAAAACCTATATAACAGTTTTAGATATGATTGTAGAAATCAATATACAAAATTGCGGTGCTCCAACAAGTAGATTGAGAAACGACTGACTAAAGGTTGCCCGCAGGGATCAGTGTGAGGACCAATTTTCTGGGATATTGGCTTGGAACTGGCCATCAACAAATTGCCACAAATGACAAAACTGCTGGGTTTGGTGGCCTTTGCCAACGATCTCGCACTTCTGACAAACGTTGAAACCAGGCAGGAACTCGAAACAAAATGCAAAGCTGTATTGGACTGCCTGAGTCATTGGCGACCAGAAGTTAAGTTAAACCTAGCCCCACATACGACTACGGACATGTTCCAAAAAGGAACACTAAAGCCAAATCCGGTAATAAAGATCCAGGGAAAAACATAAAAAAACCGGTGGTCCGTTACCTTGGTGTAAACCAGGAGGAAAAACTGAAATTTGTGTCTTATAAGGAGCATGTATGTGGACGGGAAATACTGGTAATGCACAAATTGATAAGTATTGACGAGCGACGGTTTAAACCGACAACGCTCACCATAAGGAGAAATCACGATACAACACTGGCCTCCATTTCTGGATACGCTGCAAGCACTTGGGTCAAGCACCTAAGAAAGGTTAAACCAAAGGAGCTGCTTCGGCGTACGCAGCAAGGAATTCTGCTTAGACTAACTGGCGCTTACAGAACAACATCCACATAGGCACTAACAGTTATACTCGGCATCTGGCCCCTGGAACTGGAATTAAGGAGGCGAGGAGAGTTATACTGGATAAAACGAGGAAGGTATAACCAGGCTACAGAAATAATTGGTAGGCCAGTTGATACCAAAAAAGATGTTTGGGACGTGTTTATTAATTAATGGCAGCAAATATGGACCAATAGCAACATGGGCAGTAGGACCTTCGACATGCTTCCTTGCGTGAAAGAGAGAGCTAACATGACTCACCTAAAACCATCTCCAGGGCTCATATACTACATATCTGGCCAAGGTCCATACGACTGTTCCTAGTACAGACAGGCCTCAAAGAGAAAAATAGGTGCGACTTTGGCGAAGTAAGTACTCCTGAGCACGTGGTTTTGGAGTACCAAAAAAAAAAAAAAACGAAGAATCAAAAGCATACCTTCGAATGCAACATCAGGATAGAAGAATAAACGACATACTGCGTGATATTGAGCTCTGAAACTTGCTGGATGAAGCCGCTAATCTAGCATCGCTGCGCGAGTAGGAAAGATTTTCTGAATTTAAATTAGCAGAGCGTAGAAGACCCCAGGAGCAAGCGACATCAGAAACTGAAAGAAGGGCAAGAGAGGTATAAATCCAGGAGAGAAGGACTACCCAACTGTGATTACAAGCCCTGCTCACGACTGCTTGCACCAGGAAGACGGCAAAGAGTCCAGGAGGGAACTCAAGATTTTGGAGTAGGTGGCTCCAAGGACAAACCGGAGAAAGACGAGTTTACTTCGTGGAACGTGAAGCTGGCTGACGGCACTTGGTGGTCAGCGTGTCAGCAGTCGCCCTGCTGCATCAGCAGAGACAGCCGGTGTTCTGGGTGTCGGCGCAGATCAACAGTGGTGCAGGAAGATCATTCGTGAATATACAGTTTATTGATAAAAAGTATGAAAATACATAGACGCTTACTGATGGTTTTTTTTTTTTAATGGCATTTGGCAACGGAGGCCATACAGCCAGCTCAAGGTAATTTAATTGTTTCAGTGAATGGACGCCACAGGACGGACAGGACCTTCACATAGACACACAACACTTAACATCCATGCCCGCGGCCGGATTCGAACCGGCGGCCTTCGGCACGCGGAGCTAACACTCTAGCCCCTACGCTACCGAGGCCGGCTCTTACTGATGTTAGTATGAATTAATGTAGATGGTAGATTAATTAGTGGAATAATTAGTAGAATACTTTAGATTTGTGGATCCTTTAGAATAATTATCCACATCGATTTAAAATAGCATATTTTTTTTTTTTAAAAAAGTAAGAACTGTAGAAACTAAGGGCCTACTTTAGGTAATAATGTAGCAGGTTATGTAAAATCAGGAAATAATAATTAAAAAGTATCGTATGTGTTTATGACTGACTCTGACAAAGGTTTATTACAGTCGACAGACAATAACTCTGCATTTATTCCTGTTACTGCTGCGGCCACGATGACGTCTCTGTATTCCCTTAGCGTTCCCATTATTGAATTGCCAGCCAGTACACAAACTTCGTGTTCTCCGATTATTGTATTCGACACAAACATCTTTCGTTTTTCCAGTATTCTTGTTGACAATTTATAGTCGGAATTAAGTAATTATATAGGTCTCATTGCGTCATGTTTTTGTTGTAATAATTTTTTAGTATCAAAACTATTATTCCTTTGGCATTTGGCCACATTGTGTAAGTTGTAGGTACATCATTAAGTACTTCAGCTACTTGTTGCTGGATAGCTGGCCAGGAATGTTAGTATACTTATATTGAAATGCTGTCATGGCCAGGTTATTTGTTACTCGGACTTGTTTCTATGATCCCTCCTAGTTTTATTTTTGTTTTGGGTGAACAGCAGTGCACCCGCCAAATCAATTCTGCGGCGGCACTGTCTACCCTTTTCCGGAAGCGATTCGGTCCAGTTGGTATCTCAAGTTCTGAGATCGTGTTGATGCTACATGTCTCAAATTTCTGTTATGTATAGATGTCAACTATCTTAGCAAACATACTAAATTTTATTTCGTTACTGTTCTTACTCCGTATGTTAGTAATATGCAAATTTCAGCGACTTTGCCACGCACTCACATGCTCACTGACTGACTGTTGATCATCAAAACTCAAAGGTTTAGTCGTAAAAAGCTGAAATTTGGAAATTTGGTACACAGGTAACATTTTACCCACATATTATAAGAAAAGTCTGACTCATAAATTTCCATATGTCTACCCCTTACCTATCCCTAACGTGAAATCGCTTTCTGCCGTAGTAACTTTATGTACCTCAGATTTTCATTGCAGAGTGAGGTTATTGAGCTTGTTTAATGTGTTAAATGTTAGTTCTTTCCTTTACTTACTTTGGAAGTTGGCGAAATTCAAAATTTTATTTCAACATCGCGACATACAAATTCCGCTGTACTTTCAGTATTCCTAGAAATAGATAATTTGGTACAGATATATGGCCCTAAATCATAAGAAAATTCTAATTTTGGTGTTTTCTTTTGCATTTATTTAATTAGAATCCCAAACATGAAAAGTTCTGGCACATATTTGTGGAGTTATCTACTTTGTTCCAGATGAGGCTATATGCCTGAGCTTTATTTAATTCGCAGAGATCAGCAAGTATAATTAACATATTAAATTTTACTTTGTTTCTATGCTTAGTTTGGAATTTACTCATTGTTTATTTATGGTTGCATCGCTCGACTAAGGCGCACACCAATTGTTTTGAAAGAGTGGGACATTGTTGGTACCGTATAGTGATATATTCAGTTCTGAAATGTTCTTATTCACCAATTTTCTAATGGAATTATTACATTTGAGCGACGATTAAGAATAAGATATCAACTTATAAAAATAAATAAGATCCCACAAAAACAATTCTTATCAAAATAGACCAAGTCTCCTGTTCGAGAAGAAAAGAAGTTATAAGATCTTTTTAGCCACGTCTACGCTTTACAGTGTGTACTCAGCTCATTTTGTGAAACAGAATGGTTTTTCTCGGTGTTACATATGTTATTTAGAATAAAAAAAATTCAGGTCAACTGGCCATTGAGCGTGCCATGTTTTAGTATAACTAAATAAATACCTTAAATGCATTTCTTTATCAAACTTATAAATACATCAAAGTCATGATTTCCCTAGCACTTTCTTGAATTTTGCAAGTGGATATTATGACATGCATAATAGTCAAGTCACGATAATTTTTTTATTCTAAAAAAATCTATAACACCGAGAGAAACAATTTTGTTTCAGAAGTGAATACACACCGTAAAGTGTAAACTTGGCCCAGAAGAAGATCTCATAACTTTTCGTCACTATATGAGCACGAGCACAAGCACGAGACTTGGCCTATTTTTTTACCATGTTTTCATTAACTTGCCTTGGGCTTTGTCTGTCCGGGTAGAGTTTTGTAATCGATTTTAAACTAACTTCTCGATGAACTAGAGACGAAATTTTGACCATAGTTCATAATTAGATGACAATGCATGAAAATGTGAAAAAAGAAGAAGAAAAACAAAAAGGAGAAGAGAAAGATGAAAAAACGAAAAAAACATTGAATAAAACGGTGCAGTAGTAGGAAGAGAAGCTGCTTTATTCCTATTTCGATATTTATTTAGTATTAAAATTAAAGAAAACGAAAACACACTGATTAAATTTTGACAAAAATGGATCTGACATTGATTTTTTTTAAATAAAAGTTTTATAAAAATTATTTTCCTTATTTTATTTCTCAAACATAATAATCATATAGTTTTAATGTATTGTTGGCAAGTAGATATAACATTTTTCTACTTCAGATATAATCAGAAGAAAAGAGACTGAAATAAATCTGAAATTTGTCACAAGTCTTTGTGGTTATGTCATCAAAGTATTTAAAATCATTTCCCAATTTTCACTCACATAACCTTAAAAAGCAGAAAATAATAATAAAATATTTTTTTAATGTACGGTACCATGTTTTTATCACAGACTAAAAAGTATAAAATAATTTCTCTATTCCTTAATGACGCATAAAACCACAGATTTGTAACTTCTTCTAAATTGTCCTAAATTTATACTTGGAAAGTTTTGATAGCTATTAAAATACGTGTAAGATTTGTGACGAAAAACATGGGCGCATGCAATATATAACTATAAGATGTGTAGAGAGTAGAATATTATTGAAAGAACTTACTTATCAGTTCACATTATTTGCGGTGCAATAAAATTGTTAGTTGAGATATTAATGCCTCAATTATCTGTTGCATGCGTCCCATGTTTTTCGTCACCAATCTTCAAGTTTTTTAATAACTATCAAAAATTTCCAAGTATAAATTTTCAGGACAATTTAGAAGAAGTTAGAAATCTGTATGTAGTTTTATCCTTTATAAGGATTAGAGAAATTAATTATACTTTTGAGGCCGTTATAAAAACATGGTAATTTATTTTTATTTTATTGTATTATTATACAAGATTTGTTTTACTGTGAGATTCTACTTCGCAGCTATGTGTTGTCATTTGTGTCGATTCTACTACATACCTCACTGTGTAGGTCATTTGAGTCGTCCTCGTGAATGGTTTCCTCATCATATAGTTCCTAGAAGTGTTAATTAACATCATTTATTATTTCTATTTGGTTTGTTACAACAGTGTCTTCACTAATTCTCAAGTTTTTAAGAATTTTAGTCCTGGCTCTTTTATTTTCCCGCAAATAGTGGTACCTTGACTTCTTTTCCTCTAACACAGTGTATTTGGATATCGATAATCATTTGCTCCAGTTACGCACGTTTTATTGATACTAGTTTGAATTCTATTATTTTTATTTTCTCATGAATTAAGCTGTAAGTGTTCAGGTAAGCATCTCTTAGTCAGACATTGTAAAACTCCGCTGTTTCCTTATGTTCATGTTTCTTTACTTTCATGTATTCTATCAGCATGCGGCGGAATTTTGGTTTCGCGCTTTGTAACCGCCATTCTAATTTATTACTGTGTCGCTGAAACTGCCTCTTACATATGGGCCATGTTTCATGGAACATTTCATTTAGTTCATGATCTTTTAGAAAAATATTATTAAATTTCCAGTAGGCTCTTCCTCGGTGTATTTCTTGTCTGTTCACATTTATGTTGACTATATAAGTGTTATGGTCTAAAAAGCTTACACAAACCACACACATTAATATAAAAGGTATTATACTCAGATAATTCCATTTTTGCTATTCTATCTCAATTTGCCTTTTTGTATCTGATGTTCCAACTCCACTTACCTTCTGTTATTTCTATTACTGTTCCGAATGGTTTAACGGCGTCTAATATTGATTCACTGGTTACTTCAAAGGGCAATTTCAGTATTCTCAGGTGTCTAATTCTATCCAATTCCTGCACTGAATACTTCAACATTGCTGACGTTTCCAACGGAGTGATTGAATTTCAGCTTTCCGGAATTCAACTCAATGAATTTCTCACAATATTTTTTGTTATTAAAAAAAAAAAAAAAAACGCTATTCTGGAATGACTCCAATTGAATTCTTACAATCTCTTCGTCTTTCACAATGACCCTTCCGTATAACCAGTCGTGAATTTAAAAAGCTGTTGGTCTTACATATGATCGGTCAAACGCAAATTTCACTGTGTTTTTTCTTGCTATTGACGCTTGCGCCATTACTTAACTCTCTATATTTCTTCGGTTGATGACATGCATGGTGTCTCCAGCGTCTTACTATAAAACTAATACTTTAACACACTGTAACCTCGATGCTTCGGGAATTTATCCGTTAACACGTCCGCAACGCCTATGTCCTTTCTAATGGTACACGAAATTTCCTTGTCACATTTCATCAATATTGGCTTAGCCGTGAAAGCGTATCAAACACGACTTTTATAATATTAGTGTAGATGATTCAGTATATAAATTCCGCGAAAAATTATGAGGAAACAAGGAATGTTGAGCCTGGTTATGGTATTCTTTAAGCCGCGTAAGAAATAAAATAAAATTTACATTAAAAAAAAAAAAAAACACTCAATCTGCACTTCTTCTAATCATATAAAAAGTTTCCCATTGAGATCCAACCTAACGCTTTAAACACTTCATAGGACGTTTGAGATACTTCTTTTACAACAGCAATAGCAATAACTTACTTGTTTACCTGGTACAAGAATGAAATGTAATATTGTTAAGAATTTTGATCCAATTTGATGTATAACATATAGTGAGAATAAATAGCGTAAAATACTTTCGATAGATACATCATTGAATTCTCTCATCCACAAAATTTTAGAAAACAATATTACTGAACTTCTAAGTCATAGTTTTAAATGATGTTAATCACGTATTAGTTAATTAATTGGTAAATAAAACTTTATTTTTGTACATTATTTAGGCAGTTGAAAGAAGTCTTAAAATCATTTTTGGCAATAAAAAAAGAATGGAGCATTAGAAGAGACAATTCTGTTTGGCTACAGGTTCAAACGTTGATTCCAATATGCGGATATCGTAAAATACAGAAATAGATAACTCCTAGGCGAATAATCTTTCACCCAATCTTTGCCCTCGCTGTTAAACAGACGACAAATGCCATAAAAGATTTAACGGTTGCAAAACATTTCTCGTGTTTAATATCGGCTAATACATACATCTACGTTTAAAAGCGATAAAACTTTCAATTAGTGCTCTTGATCCGTTGCAAAGAATTGTTTGTACAGTCATTTAAGCGACACTTCAAGTTTAATATTTGCCTCCACACAGCGTCAGAATTTGGCACCGAGAAACAATTAGTACCAGCTGCCCATTCCTCCAGCTATAGTCATTCAGTGTTGCTGCAAGTGCTAATAGAAATAATGAAATTGGTGACGCGTTTGTATGCAGCTGCAGTGAACGTTCTTTTTATTGTTTCATTCTTTTATTCCCGCTGTCGGCAGAAGTATGCTCCGTTGAGGAAGGGGCACTGTAACGACGGTATCGTTATACGAATCGCAAATAATAAAAAAAATGCACGCCCTTTTAAGATAACGCCGCCGGCACGCTGCATGAAAAACGGATCGTTCCGCTTTTATTCTCGCCGAGAATTTACCGTTTATACGCGAATTACCCATAAACCGTAATAGTTGCTATCAGACGCAGCGGTTGGCGGCCGTGACCAGTGATACGATGTTGTTTATCAGGCACTGGCGGCGGCGTTTATTGCGTATGTGTGCGCTGCCTGAGTGCAGAACGAATGCCACCCACAAAACACAGGCTGGCAGTCGGGCTCGCAAACTGCATTCCGATAAAACAAAGCGCCCGGCCAGACAGAGCGGCCCTATTGGATTTCCTCGCCGCGCAGCTGCAGGTGGCTGGCGGACCCTCAGGGGTGAGGACGACACAGCCAGGGTCGCCGCAAAAAGGCAACACCGCGATTTATTGCTACACGTGGGACTGGCACTCCGGGCTACATCCAACAGTGGGCGCCAGAACAGAGATGATATGAGGCAAATTTATCAATCTTTTCGTGAAGCGAAAATGTAAAAACATTTTATTTGCTTTGTATGCACTGTCAAGGAAGATAGAATGTTTCTAACGTCTCTCGAAATTCTAACAGTAATGGCTCAATTTACAAGGGACTGGATGTTCATTATTTCACTCATTCCACTATTTTCAATCTATCTACATTATTTCTATATATAACAATTTTAATCGTGAGAGAATTACAAACACAGTAAGTAGATCTTTTAAAGCACTTGATTTATTTACTGTAAAACAAAAATCAGAAATGTACTACAAAACGTTACACCTTTCTCGGGGGACAGATCAGACAAACTAATTTTATGTGGTCTTAATGACTTACGACCTGAGTTCTTAACAAGCCGCGCGATTTGCCTCCGTCGTAACCGAAAGGATACCTACAGGTTACAAGCAAATTTAAACTACGAATCGTGCTGCTTTTCCTGAGGGGATATTCACTTTTCAGGCCCGCACGAAATTTACGCAGAGAACTGCAGTATATAGAATCATGGATCTTTCCATCCCCAGTTATTCAACCGTGCACTTTACTGCCTAGTACAAAGTCACGGATAAAAGTTAGTTTAGTATAAAGATGACATTTATACTATGGGGTAACAGTATGGCAACTTTTAGTTAAGAAACATTTCTATTTACAGGTAACAGTTCTGCGTACTCTTTTGAATTTGTGGTATAGTTTATTACATATATGTGTTTTCCGTTTCGTAGTCGACATGCTATTACAATTTTAAGGGAACAGTTGTAGAACCCATATGGTTGAAAAACAGCCAGGATTGGTAAATAGTATTACGTACAATTTAAACTAAATACAAATCGCAACATCCTCATATATCGGTGAAAAATATTTCTTTCTGAATGCATTAAAGCTCAAACCATATTATAATGGCTTCATATAACTCACTAAGCTGTTAGAAACGAAAAACCTTCAAAATAGCCTAAATTATTTCTAAATTATTATTAATTTTTATTGTGATGGAGCTGACGTTCAGGTGGCAATTACTCCAGTCATCTAATTACCCGTTTTATATTATTTTGTATTTTTATATAATTGGAGTGATAAATTAAATAACTGTTGATACGGAAAACCGTCAGATGAAGAAGATTGCGGGAAAATGTATGTAAACTAATTATTCCTTTACACTGTTACCGTCACAGGATGACATCAGTAACATAGATTATGTTTAGTGTTAATGCATATGTCACAGAATTGTTATCCTCCAACCAGCATTACACTTTAATTGTCTAATAACATTTTTTTTTTTTTTTTTTTTTTTTTTTTTTTTTTTGCCAACATATTCAAATTTAGCTTTTTTCCAATAAGGTGGCACAATTAGTAGCATATTTTTATTCAAATTTTCGCATTACTACCGTCCATCTGATCTTGATTCTAGTTAATGTTTTGTGAGTCCCCTAAACAAATCCTATTAAAGTCACGCGGCTCAAAAAAGTCAACATTACTAACTGCAATTGTCTGACACATGCTTATTAGCTCTTACGAGATATTTTTTTAAGAAAATAATAAATGTGAATAATGTTATTGAAGTTGCCGATGTGTGATGCTGTACATATAAATTGAGATCTCTCACACTCAAATTCGTTATACCTGGGCAGATGGCCATTCCAAAATGCATGTAGGTAAAAGATAAACATACGCTTCAGAGGCGCGCCTTTTTTCTAATGCAATTGATTACATTTATTTAAAATAACTACATTTTAAGAGATGTAAAATCTCTAAAAATAAAATGCAATTATAGTTTGAATATGTTTACTGTAATTTTATTATCTTTTGTTTATAGGACCTATATCCACAGATTATCACATAAATACAGTTTTTTGCTTTCAGACTAGTGGTTTACAATCTAATTGAAAAGAGACAGCACCTCTGCGACGTAGGTTATCTTTGGAGAGTTAAAAGAAAAATCAACGGTATCAGTCGGAATCAATCTAACTACAAACTGTACTGTTGAGTGGTCTCTACCAATTGCACCATCTGTTTTGTCGACTGAGGATAAAATAAGACGTATTCCCTTTAACGTCATTCGTATGCCCTTACTCCACTGTTTTGGCTCTCCATGCTCTCCATTAGGCGTTTCCTTTATTCGTACCTACGCTACGGTTCGCTGGTCGTGGCTTATCTTTTGGAAGGACGTCATTGCCTAGCAGGCTGCCTGCCTCCCAGGGGAAGGTTCCCGCTCGCCGTACGACGTAATTTAATTAAACGCCCGGACGCCAGGATGAGCTCGCGTTGGTTAGCGGGCGGCAATACACGAGCGATTCCTTGGCGTGGTCCACGTTTGTGATTCCATTACTTACGAAAACATTGGACTGAAATAACTGCGCTTCATCTTTCGCGTCACGTTTTATGGAAGTTGTCGCATGTATTTACCTAAGGTTCCCTGCCTCAAAGACTAGCATAAAGCAGAAGTTTTCCTTTCAACATTGATCCATATAAGAATTAGTGAAGGTGAATTTCTCATAAGCATAACGAATTTCCCCGATTGGTCTGAATCTTTAATACAAAATATGGAAATATGAATATAGTACAATATGAATGTCATTACAATCTTTTGAAAGATACGTCGGAAGATACGCACGGTGCTGCACCTAGCTGTGTATCTTGCATTTTATGAATTGTGTAGGCTTTAGGATGTTGGTAAGACAGATGACAAATGAAGAGGTGTAGTATCTTTGGAGCAATAGATAGAAACGGAGATTATTATGAGAGGATGTGGCACAAAGCAGAATTAATGATTGAGTTGATGTATACCAAATGATAATGTTATTGAAGTGAATGCTAATGTTTACTGTGTCAAATTGTAATACAGTTTGTAATAACAGAAGATTTGAATCAATTCAATTAGAGTAAGATGTTGTATTTGTAGAAGGAAACCAAAATAGCATGTCTTCTTACACTTTACGTAAACTTCATAGCAAAGGTTAATAACATTCACGTCTGATATGGAAATAATTATGTAATTTGATACCAAAAGAACAAAATGTTTGCAATAAATCAGTAAAGCATACACAAAAATGAAAATATCTGAAGACATTTTTTTTTTTAGTAATAGATTTTTTTACAATTTAACATTTATTTCCAAACTATGAAATAGCCTGGCGTGCCATATAGCGTGTACCATTCTTCCTGTCTTTTATGTCGAATAATTTGTACCATTTTCATGTTACTAGATAAATGTGATTCCTGAAAGGATAAGTCATAAATCAGAGAGTACGAAACACACGAAAGTTCTGTGAAACTCTCAAACTTCTATCCAATCTAGAATCAGCACAGAAATATGTGACTGCTAAGTAAGTTGCGTTCGTCGTACGTGTCATAAGAGTTTTCTCGCAAAACTACGAAGACTTAAAACTGCTTGAATATCGATGCGAATGTATGAAAATTCACCATAAAAAGTGCACAAAATATGCAGTATGCTGGCTTACATACACAGGAAGCCAGTTTCATTCAAAAATGTGGTGTGGCTAACAGCGAAATGTGAGTGATAGGTTGTCACCATGTTCTACCTTTACTTTTTTCGGCGAGAGCTTTGTTCGCAGTCGTGACACATGTCGCACATCTTCACAAATTTTTCAAAAGCGCGACACGTGAAATGGACACTGACTCTTGTTTAAAAACAATGACAGAGACACATTAAGCTTGACGAGGGACTTTCGCTAACTTTTGCACTGTTTCTATGAGTAAAGATTATTATAATTCAATAAATTGTTTATACTCAGTCTTTATATGTGAACACTTTTCCACTGTAACCGCAGGCTGTGGTAAAATGCAGTGTGAAGATAGTACACGCGAGAGAGGTTCAGGTGCAAGGGGAGCACAACCTAACTGTAACGTTGTTTTTTGTGAATAATAAAAACATTTTTGAACCGAATGAATGCACTGACTATATGAAGGTGGATTAGTTGGTGACAGGATTAGTGTCACAGCACGTTACGTCAACTGCCAGCGGAACATTAAACGTTTGGAGTCGTTATAAAAGTGTAAGGTGAAAAGTTTTCGGCCTGACGCTGAAACAATGTGTTAATTTATTTTGCTGCTTTTTCCCTTTTTAGTCCAATGCAGTTTGTAGAATGTAAACAATCACTCAATTGCTATTCTGAAGATCTTAAAAATGCCCATTTATGGCTGCTTTCAGCTTTTATTTGATTCAAAACGTTTTTCAGCAATTAATTTTTCTAGATATGGAAATATGTAGAATTCAGAATAAGCCATATGTGGTGACTGAGGTAGATTTTATAATAATTACTTCTTTACATTCGTCAACTTTTCCATAGCTAAAATACCTTTGCCGTCAGGTCCCGTTCCAACCTCTAAAATTTTCTTCATCCGGTTGCTCGTAAATTTTTGCGCATTTTTGGTTTACCATTTCACTGTAATCAGTTACATCTCAGAGAATATTAGTCTTTGCTTCCACCCATTGTTTTTCAACAATTTTGTTTCTGTCGTAAACTGGGAGATTCATGTCTCGTGAACAGTTACACAAGTTTTTAGTATCCTTTTTTTCAAACCGTTCAGAAAATATTAAAATATTTGTTTCCACATTTTTATATTTTTAGGTCATTGTTTAACAAATGCGGCACCTATTTTACAAAAATCTTAGATATAATTAATTTTTTATTTAAATATACCGTAACCTTTCTTCCGGTATTCCTACGGTCTTATTTATGACTGGCATAAGTCTTTTAACCCCAATACCATATGGGGCAACATCTTGGTGTTTTTATTTGAGGTTGAATTTTTTGGTCATGTCTCACGTGGATTACATTCAGGAGACATTCGACCACACTCATATTCAGCTGACTGATTCTTCCCTGTTGAAAACTTAAGAGCTTTGTTTCCTTAAGTATTTACGAACTTTGAATGAAGTTTGATTGGCAATAATATCATCCAAATCGATTTTTTTTTTATGACAGCATGATATTACAGTTTATTCTATTCAATGGGAGACACAAAACTGGATTACATTAAAAAGCTTTAAAATGAAAATTCCCTCACTTATCAAGAATAGTAACGTTTTAAATTTAGCTCCTTCATAAATTAGGAGGTTTCTGAGGAATACAAGATGTTCTAATTTTTCATGATGCGTTTCCACTTGAGAACAGTCGCACGAGTAACTCTCGAAAGTTACTCTCAGGAAGGTGTCCATTTAAGAATACACTCTGGCTAGCTCTACTCTCGAGGACTCTCTGCGAGCTGCTCCGCGGGACAGCTGTCCAAACACTGTCCACCACAAAGAAGCAGAGAAGAGTCACAATAGAAAGGTCGCAGCTGATGCGATCATACTAGCTATTACTACAAAGAAGAAAGAACTAAGTAGGCAAAGCTGTTTGGTTAGGAAGTGAATTAAAATGAGAAGTGTTTTTGGAGCCGAACATACACTAACACCGGAAATAAATATCGAAGACACACAATAGTTCAGGAACATTTGTAGGTTAATGAGCTGTTGAGTTAATTTTTAATTATAGAACTTCTTGGACCCATTACTTTCAAACAGGACACTAAAATGATAAAGTCAATATCAGTACGTGAACGAGAAATGGTCACTCTTTGATTTTTCTGCATCAAGTAAATTTACCTCGCACATAATACATTTTTTTTCATTTTTTAAATATTTATTTATTACAGCCTTTTGACATAATTTCGGGGGATTCGTATATTTTTCTAATATTGTACCATTGGCAAAATGGTAAAAGAAGTAACTCCAGTTTTTTTTTGATAGTCTAAAAGGAAAATATTTGCAGGTAAAAATATTTAAATAACCATTTTTCAAATGATATGTTTGATTTGATAACCATACAAGTAATTACTAATAAATAAATAAAAAATTATTCTATTGCTTTTCAGTCTTAGAGAAAACAAAACTATTGTTCCAGTTAAATGTTATAAGTAGTAATTATTAACGAAATAATATAAAATAAACGCTCCTTCACTTCATGAAAAAATACGCAATAGATAAGATTTTATTTACAATTCAGTTTTGTCAAAGTTCTCGATTAATTTCATAGCAGATTGAGATGCACAAACTTCCGGCAATGCAGCAGTTGATAAAAAAGAATATTTTCTGAGTAATTGGTAGAATACAACGAATACACTTCATCTAAAGCACCTATAGCATTCCTTATTTTACTTTTCAATTTTCTATTTACAAAAGTGGGACGCAGAGTGCACAATTCCAAGCCAAATTGTTCCTAACAATTATCATATTCTTCTCGTACTCCATCCTAACTATTTACGGTTCTTGAGATACCTTGAAAAATTTGTAAAATATTACTTCACTTTTAGCTTCCTGCTGTCATTACAATGTGTACAATAATTATAAAAGATGTCGATATTCATGAAAATAAATGTTATGAAATAGTATATATGAATCGTTCACATTTCTTAAGCTGTAAAGCTTCCTTTGAACTTCATCTCCTGTGCGAGAAAAATATCTCTCCTATTTACCTATTCTGTCCCGGTAATCGACACATTCCACAGCAATTCTCTTCCTTTGTAGATTTTAATTAATTCCTTCATTCCTTCTGATGGCCTATTTTTATTCATTCTGTTACTAGCTCTCGCCGAGGTCTCAGCTCCTTCTCTCGGACTTTCGAACATTGTTCGTATTATGGGAGCTACTCTCGGACTAGCGAACAGCTCGAGACCTGTCAGCTCTTGCTGCAAGCTGCTCTCAGAGGCGCGTCCACAGGCGAGTTACGCTGTCCATTGCTTCTCGTTAGTATTTCTCTCAAGTGGAAAGGCACCCTTAGTTAGCTATGTAACTCTCAACTCTCAACAGGCAAACTATATAGCATTTTAAAGCTGAAACTGTGTTCTACAACTTTGTTCCTATGTCTTTATACGATAACTCTGATAGTTTATCAGTTTAGCCGAGTTGCTTTAAAAAAAAGTCATGTTTCATACTGCCTTTCTTCATAAAATGTGAGTATACTTTTATTTTTTTGTAATAATTATGCCCAATATTATACTTTTATGCAGTGTTCAGCCTCTTCTGATTGCCTAGGGTGCAATAAAATGTTACTTAGTCTGAAAGTTTAAGTATTAGAACGAGTTTACAGTGCTTTGGCACTCAAACACTTTTTAAGCGCTCTTAACCTTAAAAATAAATACTATAATGCGGACACCCCAGGGGTGAGGATTTTTTCAGGATTTTTTTTTTATGTAGTAAGGAATGTTTGTGCCAAATTTCAGCTCTACTTTTTTTTTTTTTTGGTTCATACTATGTAGCGAGATGTTCCTTTACGATTCTTCCAGCGTGTTAATGAAGCTATTACCGACTAAAACACTGCGTCATCATAGTTCCACTCTACTTTCTGTGGTCTTAGAACCCGGTAATTCGTTACACATATATGATTTCAGCCCAAAACTATAAGATTTCTCCCGTATTTATTTAATAGAAACCGCAAACGTGAAACCTTTCGGTGCATATTTGCAGGTTATCTGCTTTCCTCTGGCTGAGGCTATATGCCTCAAGTTTACTTAATACATAGCTATCAGCAAGTTTCACTATAACATTAAATTTTGGTTTGTTCCTACATTTAATGTGTAAGTTATAGGGAATTTGCTTATGGTTGCAGTCAAATCTACGGCAATCGGCAATGTTCGCCCATGACGCAATGTTGTTTGGAAAAAAAAAAAAAAAAAAAAAAAAAAAAAAAAAAAAAAAAAAAAAAAAAAAAACTGAGCATTGTTGGTATCGGGCCCACTTATGTTGATAAGATTTGAACATTTTAATTCTGAAATGTTCTTATGGACGGATTTTCAAATCAAATAACGACATTGGAGCGACGACTCTGAAAGAGGCGTCAGCTTACAAAAATAAATGAGATCACACAACAATTCTTGTAAAAATAGGTCAAGTGTAGTTGTTTTGTGGCAAAAAGTTATGAGATCCTGTTCTGAACCAGGCCCAAACTCTACAGAGCGTATTCACTTCATATTCTGAAACGGAAGGTTTTCTCTCGTCATTATGGACAGTTGACTTAAACAAAAATAAATAAGTAAATAAACAGTATGTTGGATCGGCAATCACGCATGCCATGTTGTAGTAAACTGGATAACAAAACTATTTATCTTAAATGTGTTGCTTTATCGATCTTACAAATGTAGAAATTCAAGATTTCTCTCACAACTCTTTCGCGTTTGACAAGTCTTAAAATAACTCAATCATATTACGCTTTTTGCAGTAAAAATTATGTCCAAGTCAATAGAGTTATATTTTAAATCAAAGATCCATAACACCAAGAGAAAGCTCTGTTTAAGAAAATGAAGCATATGTACACTCAGAACAAAACCTCATGATCCTTTTGCCACTAAACAACCACGAATTTTTGCCAGTTGTTACAACAATTATTTTGCGGAATCTCATTCTGTTTGTTAGAATCGTTGAACGAGAGCCGCGTAGAGAACAAATATGGCACGTTGATGACACTTCAGTGTCCTGGGAGGTCCTACTAGACCATCTGTCAAGTCAAGACACAAGGGTACAAAAACGAAGGCAGAATTTTGGAACTGTCCGCTATAAAATCCTGTCGCGCACCAGTCAGTGACGTTTCTTCTTCCTTAATATGACTGGCCTGCATCATGAGAAATAAGTACAAGCATCTCTTCAAGGGAGGGAGCGATATTTCTTTTGATGTTACAGATGAGAGGAAAACTAATTTTTAAGAGTTCAGCTCCAGAAGGATGTAAAACTATGAATCAATCATCGGAGAGAACGAGGAATTTCGAGTCAAGAGACATAGTTGGGCAAATTTTTTTCGAGTCCGAATCTAGTAACAGAGAGCTCAATACTGGGAGAGCAAATATAGGTCCACATAGAACTCAACCAAGCTCAGTTGCAGCAGTTGGAATGACTTTGGTGGTTTCTTTGAGGAATAAGCGGTCATTGACTGTGTAATCGTCTCCCAAATAGAGATACATGGTTCTAAGTCGTAATATAAGCAGCTGGAAGCGGGCAGAATTACTACCAAAGAAGACAACAACAGTGGCGTAATGCATCAAAACACTAAAAGCACTGAGTATAAACCACGAGAATTATCCCAATAACTATCCTAACATAATAGGAATTTGCTTCACAGTTAGTCGGCCAGTGACATAACACGCTGTCACATTTTACTTGTCAATAATGTTATGTTTAATTTGCAATCTGACAAGAGAAATTTATGATTATCCTCTGTTAAAAATAAATAAATTAAAGAGTTCCTAATGAACAACGAAACTCACCATCCAATAACGAGCTGGTAATAATTAATTAACTATGCGGTAATTACTCCATGGTATCAATGTGTTAGAACAAAATGTACGTTACTGAAATAACTGAAAATTAAATTCTAAATGATTATGTTCTTCAAAAATATTTGGAAAAATGTAGATTCAGCATTGCCTAGACGTCAATGATGCATGTAAAATCGAAACATTATTACAGTATACAAAATCATATTTTATTTTTTACTAAGTATTGTAGCAAGACGTTATTACGTCTACTACAATTTTAATAATTAATATTTTTTTATTTTACATTTTTCTTAATTAATTTTTTTATATAATCAGATCTGTAAATTGATTTAATTCTTTAATCTCGGGGCCAGCCAAAGACTATATGTGGTGTAATGAATGCCAAGTTATTCAGGGAGTGTACGGAAAATAAGCAAGGTTGATTTCTGGCAAGCAGCGGACAGCTAAGACTCCGTATCCTGGGGCGGAAACGGTCCCGTTACGAAGGCCGCCACAATGTCGCCTCCAGGCGAGCGGACGTTGCCCTGACGCTGGGGGTGGCAATGGCGGCGAAGGTCGGCGAGTTTTCTCCCGCCACGCCAAGAGACGCGTGAGCACGAATCCACGTATCTGAATGCGCGAGGTGGAACACGTGATTTCAAGAAGCCCATTTCCTCCAATGAGAAGTGATATTCGGGTTTTTGATATGTTTCTTTCTGTCCACATGTGACGACGGAGAGGAAGAAGGGACTCTTTCTCCGACAGTGGAGAGGAACGGTCGACTTTTACTCCGGAAGTGGAGAGGACGAGGACGGTTCGACATAGCTGATGTCGTACTGGTAGTCGTCTTATAATATCGCAGACTGGCGATCCTGGAGTGACGATATACTGCCATATCACGCAGATAGGCTGTGGCACAACTTGCAGAGTCGCTGTCAGCAAATTGGTAAAGTACTCCGCCAGGCATGACGAGTTCACGAGACTGTTGAATTCCGTAAGCGTCCTGAGATTACGAGACTTGTTCTATTACAAAACCCTGAGTTAGCTGGCAAAGATTTGTGAAACGTGATAGCACGAATTTTCTTGTGGCTATTAAACTATTAAAGGCACCCGAGATTCAATGTTGTAAATATTTCATGTTACAATTGTTAACATTGTTCATATTTAATATCATTTGTTAATTTTGATATTTAAATTTGCAGTAGATGATTCATGACTTACCATAAAAATAAATTCTAATATTGTTTGCTTGGAATAACGGCGAATTGTAACGTCTAGGCTTGTTGTTTGCTTGTTTGAGTGATGTTAACGGTAAATGTAAAGTGGCCTAGCGATGTAGAAGCCATAGAAATTAAATAAAAACAATCAATGTCAGATCTTTTAAGGCCTGACCGATGTTGGAAGATTCTTGCCAATCAAAGATTTTCAATTATTATAATTAATTTTGATAATAAATTAATAAAATCCCCCCCTCTCCTAAAGCGACCCCGTTACAGTATACATCTACTGATCAATATACTCCTAATTTTTTTTAAAAAAATTACTCACCCCCAAAGGAGAATAGAATAAAGATTTCAATAACTTTTAAGTCTTATTACTTAATTTTCTCAATGGACTAAGCGCCTTAGAAGGCATGGTATCGAAAAGTTGTGGGTACATCTAAGGTTATTAAAAAAAACCTATTCTTTGCAGTGATTGCTTGCTCTAATTGTAATGGAAGCAGGGTTGTGTGCCCTACATGATATACTGCAGTCAGGATTTGTATTAATTATTTAAAATAATTCTATCTGTTAAAACTTTTGTTAAAATTTATAAAAATAGGGAAATCAGTCGCAACACAATATTCTAGTAAATAAATGAGAAATTATATATACATTGAATGTTTTGCGTAAAATCGGAATGACAAAGTAATTAATATAACACAATTCTGTGCGCCGTAGTAGAAGTTTTTAAGAATATCCTAAATACAACAATAGTTATCATTAAAATGAGAGTACCAAAGGACTCATATTCTACAAGCATGACATTATTAATTTTATAAGGTTTATGTCACCAGCCTGATGAGCCAGATTACTTGAGAGGCGTCACTGAATGATAAAAGAGCTTGAGACAGTGGTTACATGACACTGACGTCGATTTGTTTAAATCACTCGCTTGGTGATCACAGTTTGACAGCGTGATCTGTCCACGACTATTGTTTGGGTGAAGAGACTCCTTGAAAATTGTAGCGCTTGGGTGAAGATCATTGTACCAGCACGTATGGGTTTCCAGCAGCTCCGTCCATGGAGGTCAGCATGCGGGTGAAGTTGCGTCAGGTGGACGGCATCCGTGTCCAAACAGGCTTAGATGCCGGTTGAAGCAATGCCTACATCTTGCAGTGGTTTATTGCAAAACTCTGACTATAATGCGCCTATACATGATTCTCGGATGTAACTGGCCGCTTCCGTTGACTGCGTAGTCGGTAGTGGCAGCAGTTCTTCAGCCGCGGTTCGCTCGTTGTTCTCTTCCAGAACAGATTGTTCCACCAGCGGCGCTTCCTCACCACCACACACTAACTAGCCGATCTGTCATGTGACATAAGAGTTTCTCCTTATCACCGTTTGCCATATGTAGCCGTAAGGTGATTTGGTTTCCTCTACTTAGCATACGAAATTTGTATGCCTTCTTATCCTTTTTTTTTTCAAATAAAATGTTTTATTAATTCTTAAATTACACAGTAGTTAACATACTAGAATTTACCACACAGATCAGACTTCCCTTTAATATCGCTTTTTTGCCAATACTGTTTTTCTTCGTCAAATTCATTCAGAGTTACAGCCAACAATAATCCGGCGACAAAAGTGCTGCTTTTCTCTCTCTCTCTCTAGTTGAAAGCCAGAGATCATGCACACCATCATCTTGATTCAGTATTATTATTTCTTTGATTCTTAACCTTGATGTGTATGCAAAAATATGTAAATTAGATTTATATAGTTTATCATCGTGCAATTTGGGAGGTGACAGTATTTTCCAAGAAGACTCTGAACTTTTCTTAGTATTTTGTTGACCTTTTCATTGCCCACATCTTAATTTTCATTGTGGACAAGTAATCTTCTAAATTTTTCGTCTTGCTCTATAGAATATAGAACATGGTTTGGCCCAGTATCCAAATGCACGAGTTGTGTTTAAACGGAAAAACACCTGGTTCCAGCAATAGCACAGATACTTGGCGCAGGTAGAGCTTATTAGGTACATAGATAAATACTAAAGGTTTTTTCTGATTATGGGGCGGAATTACTTGTTGAAGGCTTGAAGTTTAAATATCTTGGCGTAACGTTTGATAGTAAATTCAACTGGCCGGAGCAAAGTGGGTAGGTGGTAGGAAAGGTTATGAAATCCTTCATTTACTGGAGAGGGTGATGAGAGAATGTTACAGAGAAGGTAGGGAATTAGGTTACAAAACATTTGTCTGAGTTTTGCTTGAATATGGTGGTGTAGAATGGAATCCACATTTTGAGTATCAAATAAAGGAGTTGGAGGGCATGCAAAAAAAGCAACCAGGTTTGTTTGTGGAAATTATCGCAGGACCCAGTCAGTACCTGATATGATAAAGGAGCTGGATGGAGAGTGGTTTGAATTAGTGATGAGAGTAAAGAGAGTGCTGGGAGTGTACAAGGCAAGGTGATGGCGCTTGGATGATAATGGTCGAAGAATTAGGAATGGTGCATGAAAGGGAAGAGATGACCATTATCACAAGCTTTCACTCTTTTCATACATAAGGCAATGAGAAAATTTTCTTTTGTGGATAAGGGTTCAGGGATTAGAATAAATTAACATGTGAAGTGATGAATAATTTACCAATAACGATGAAAAAATTTTTAAATTAAAGTTTGTAAATCGTAAATGTAGATGGACGGGGGGGGGGGAGAGGAGGGGGGGAGAGGAGGGGGGGAGAGGAGGGGGGGAGAGAATGGGGGTGGAATTTAACACTCGAAGTACATAAGTTAATTTGAATTCAGAGTAAAATGTTTCTTTCGTTTCATATTGCTCAAACTATACCTTCTCTGAGTCTGGCTACAGAAAAAAATGGGGGTCCCTAGTTAAATTCCTGTTAACTACTTAATTCCAAATCTTGCGTTCGGTAATTATTCGCATCACAATAGACTCAGCAAAAATGCTTTAGACAGAAAAATGGATAGAAACTACTTTATACAAAGGCAAATTTAAATCGATTATTGTGACAAATTATCAATCTAGGTAAAAGCTATGGAGTCGAGAAATTTACAGACATTCTAACCGGTAAAATATTCTCTTACTGTTCTAGAAATAAGAATAATTCCCCAAAGTAACCATTGTTGCTTTACCGTTCGTGTACATGCTGAATCGAGTCAGAGCCTGTGGTGGTATTTTTGATATCGGTAGTGGTCTGACCGTTCACCATTGTAGTCACCCTCTGTATTGGTGCACACGCAGCACATTGGGCCCTTCAAACGCTTGGCGCCGTGGCCACTTGCAACAGTGCGCGCGGGGTGTTTGCACGCGCACATTAATTTACCAGCAAACAGGCGTTTCAATGCTGCCTGCTGTTTGCAGGTGTTTCAGGTAATAAACTAAGCGGGGCGTGAAGGTAAATACCTCTGTCCTCCACACGTTTGTGACTTTGCAAACGAAGTTCAATTGAATGATTAATTGATGGACAGCACACGCGTAGAGGCGATCATGTCACGTATTTCCTATCTAGGGAAATTAGAAAATTTTCACTCTACTGTTTGAGTCCGACGGGTGGATTATAAGATTTATGGTTAAAAATACATGTTAAATAAAAGAGGCCTTTAACAATGTGGCGCACAAGTATAACTATGTAACGATATGTATTAGATTTGAATCCCGTTTCGATAGCTAAAATTTACTTTCTGTTTAAAGTAGCATGCACGTAAGACTGCATTCCCAGTGATGGACAATTTCAGATACAGTCTGATACCCCAGTAGAACAAATGTCATTATAGTGTAACAACTTTAAATAGTTGTTTATAAAATCTTTTACTTTAATATTACCCCTCATTCATGTAAAATTTAAACGCTTGGAGAAAAATAAATTTTGTGTTTATAACGACTGGATTTCAGGGGAGCTAGAGAACAGCCAACATTCAACACTTTATATCTAAGGGAGTACCAGTTTATGTGGGTTATTGGAATTATCATTTCGTGCTCTATGTTACTCTATGTTTCTTTACTCATTTTCTTGTATCTCACTTTTTCATAGTTACTTTGATTACTTACAGAGAACGTGAAGTTGCGAGAAACACATACTGCAATCTGTAAACCTAAGAATAAGATCAGAGATTGACTATTTTTATTATTATTTAATGTTGCAGGCCCGGCAGTGTCGCTGAGTGAGTTAAGACGTCGCGCGTCGACTCGGGGAGGTACTGTACAACGGGACGCGGTTTCAGTCCTCATCTCACTTACCTGACATATTGGATGCGTTTCCTCGCAATCATCTAGGTGAATTCTTTGACTGCCCCATTCTCCGCCCCATAAACTATACATTCCACTAACAAAAACACACTTCTCATACAGAACAAATGAAGTTACACATTAAATACGCCGGATCTAACAAACCATGTTTGAAATGCGGTAGTACACAGGTCGTTCCGCCCCTCCCAAACCTGTCAGAATTCACATTAGCAACCTGTATTGTTGTGGTTGGCCGAATCAAGGGGGCAAAATATTAAAGAACGGAATGAATTATTTTATGCCATTTAGTTCAACTTCAAAGCACAGAAAAACTGTCTTGATCCAGCAAGAAAATTTAAATACAGTAAGAACTATTAATTTAAATTTATTAAAACCAAACTGTTTTTGCCTCGATATGTTGTAACTGGTTAGTTGAACCTAAGACATATCTCCATGGTGACCTCGTTGTCGACGCGCCATGAAACCATAACAACAAAACAAATCTCAATGGGGTCACATAGTACTCATTATGTGAGGAAACTGGGCAAATGATAAGGCAAGTGCACTGCTTTCTATTGGAATGGCGTCTATGTGTGATGCATCACCTTATTTTCGCTGGAGTTCAGGGTTGACGATGTCGCAAGTCAGTCCAAACCGTTGATCAGCCGCATTCCCACATTGCTGATCGGAGCGCTTCTCTCGTACTTTTAACACTGACGGCAGTACGTCTTCTACCTTATTGTCACCAAAAGCAGAATTGAATCATTTCTCTCGCTGTAAACAGGCTCATTACACGCAGTAATGAAAATCCCTTCCTCACTATAGAACGTGCTCGATTTCCAACGGTCATTTCGTTCCACGCTATTCGAAGAGATGACTATAGCCACTCATCTCACGGTTGTTAGATGATCATTCAGTAACCCTCTTCATGGAGTGAACATAGATACTTCGCACAGAAGTCGAGGAGCTCCCTGTATATCGTGAAGACCACGCCGCTCTCATGTGATACACTGTTCATTTCATTACCTAATAAGTGTCATGTAATTGACGATATTCTTCAATAATATCTTTAATGTAGTAAATTGTCGTCCCCTTTTGGCTTCAAGTTGTTAGTGAAAACAACAAAATGTTCATTTTCCGCTAGCGTGTGACTGACAGGTTGAAGCGCAAGGACGAACTGTTTCGTTTTAGGATTCCCCATTTTCTTATGAGGTTGTGCGTTTCTACGAGGGGTCACTAAAAACGTTCACACTCCACGGAAATCATTTTTTCGTGGATATAAACACACGTGTTTTGCATCTAATCACTTAACCGGTTAATCGACAAAAACGATTCAAACAACCAACTAACAAGTTCAGTGTTAATTTTTTTTACTGTGACGAGACTACTATACCATGTAGCATATTGTAATAACTGATTTGATTCTTTAGATATAAGGTAAATGCTTGATGAAAGTGTGAAGAACACGCCAAGTCGACGCTGTTACGCACTCACTGTTTCTCTTTAAGTAGATCTGCACTACTGTTATGGATGGCGTCGCATTCCGAACTGCACCCTATTAAAGTCTGCCGGTTTTCTGCTGTTCACTGTTCTGTCAAGTCGAAAGAATCCAATTAGTTCTCAAGGACTCAAGGATACCCTTTTCAGGCGAGAACGTTTTTGTGCGTCAAACAGTGTCAGCAGGCGAGAACAGTACTGTAATAAGCTTGAGCAATATTTGATAAAGTTTCGTCAAACTGATCGTATATCCTATGTCTTAAGTCTATTAACTGGGTAACACACGTCACGATTTTGCTTGCTCACTATCTATTTTATGTAACATTACGACTTTTAATAACACAACATTATCTTGTAAATATATCACAGAATATTAGAGCAGATCTTGATTTTAAAACTGCTGGCACTATTACTTTTTTTGTATAAAGTTATTATACATTGTGAAACAAGACAGAGACGTGGTTAACAAAAAGCCGCCAAGGACATCAAAATTGCTTCTTAATTTTTAATTTTTTATTATTTGGTAAGAAATGAACGATAAACTCAATAACTACATAAAAGAGGAAAGCGTTATGCACTAATAATTTATTTCTGTTGTAGAGGAACATTAAATCACATGGTGTTTGCACGAATAATATTAACATAATGGACCTTGCAAACATCTCAAATACCTTACTAAAATTTGGGTTGGCTACCTGAAAATACAGTAATTACCTTGATATAGATCATTATGACATGTCATCAGATTTTGTAATAGTTACATTGACACACGAATTAACACAATGGTTTTCGGTTTATCAAACAAGTGCGGATCTAGGAGGCGTAAAACCGGGGCACTTTCCCCGGGCGGCAACTTCGTGGGGCGGCAAATTCGTGTGGTGATGACGGAAAATATTTTGCTACAAAAAATTTGTAATTACAAGCACCTTTTCCTACGGCATCAAGACATAAAATAAAACAACGATGAATTATTTGAAATATGCTTGCTTTGTTCCCTGTCAAAGCAGTCACTCAATTGTTAACAATGTGTGTCTTTTTTTAATTCAGTTCTATTACGAGCTAATGAATGTAGTTTAGTTATTTTACATCCAAACAACTATATCCCACGTGGAATGCGATATATGTTATTAAATTAGTATGGTATATCTTTCTGCGTTGTTTATCTGCAGGTGATATGCGTAAAGTTATCTCGATCATCTGCCTTGGGGAAAAAAGTAATAATAATAGAATATAATAAACTTATTTTGAATTTTTATTGATTAGTTGAATAGTTGAATCAAATGGCAGAAAAAAGTACTTTTACGTTCAATGATACCACTTACTTACTACAGTGGCGTCGCGGACCGATACATTTGTCATCAATTAGCCTTCCCCAACGAGCAGCCTCTCCGCTGCTCCTCCCTTTCAATGGCTAACTTTCATGCGTCAAACCACCTGAATCTTGCTCTCTTCCCTTCTATCACGTCTTTGATCCCCTTCCCATTATGTAACCATATCACTTCAGCCTTTGTCGTTTTATTATAGCTATTATATCAGGAAGATGGCATAAATCTCTTAGCGCTCCATTTTTTCATCTTCTCCGTCCATCTCCCTCTGAAACAGGACCAAAAATTTATCAAGTTTTCCAAATTGATTAACTTATTCTTCAGTCTTTTGGTTAAAGTCCATACTTAGGCATCATGCAACTTTACTGGCTGAATTATAATCTTGTATTCCTCTGTTTAATGTTTCTGACAAAAATTTCGATATCTAAGTCTTTCTCCATTGCACTATTTCACTTATTTCCTACCTGTATCATTGCCAGCGACTCACTTCCCACCATGTTCCTCTTATCCTGAAACCCCCAAAGTTATTAAAAATCGTTTACTTTTTTCAAAGCTACTCCATCCATCTTTATCACCTTAGCCAATACACTGTGACATCTACTGACAGGAAATTATTTTTGCTATCTCGATATATCTCTCCAGTCATATTTGCTTCATTCCCTTCACAAGCATCTTTATCATGTATCTCAGTTATTTCTTGCTTTCTCTATTGCAGGGGTGCTATTCATTAGTGGCTAATTTAATTATTTTAATTAATTTATACAAGTGTAAATTATTCAAATTAAGTGAAGTCATATATACAAGGCAAATCAATAGATTATTTAGAGATATTAAATTTAGATAATTTAAGTGCGTGATCTTGGAGGAAAGCGGTGCGAAATAACAATATTTTGGTGAAGGCAAAAAAGTCTTACCCTGACTATTTTTGTTCATAGAAGTATACGGCACACAAATATATGTGTATCTAACTTTGGAAATGTTCATAAACAATCAAAAAACCGTTTGCAAATATCAACATCTCGTCCTACAGAAATACCATCAAATTCTAAGATCATCCACTAAACTATCACATAAAAGGTTTATAAAAATGATACATGAGTTTACATTGATCTAGCAAAATCATCAAACCAAATTTCACGTAATTGTTTTACAACAAAATGGGCACATAATATTTGTGGGAACTATAAATGTGAAACGTATGCTCGCGACTAAATGCTTAGTTCCTGGATTCATCGGAGAGAGAGTTCTAAATCTCGAAGATCGTTATGCTGAGGGTCGTCAAAGGGCGATGATTTAATGAACCAATCGTGCGAAAGCTATGTCTTATAGACTGGCGTAAATTTTACCGTAATTTTGGCTGCACAGAAAATCATCAATAGAACGGACAGGGAGAAGACGTTCTTCACACAAAATCAAGCAAATCGTTTGCTTGACGTGCAGGAAGTTAGCTTTCTCGTATTGCGTACTTGCAAATCCGACCGTACTTGTCGCGGATCGAAGCCACCTGTACTGTCCCGTGGTCGCGGATCAAGTCCACGATCGTAGCTCCCGTTGTCGACTCTTTCCCTCTTTTCGCTTCCAGTTTTTCCTCCGGTTCCAATCAGCTAGCCGCCAGTTTTAACATACGAACAACATTCCAAGAAAGAAGGTGGGCGCATACCCTAGGATAATATCACTACTTGGTCACACATATGCTCACTCAGTCACGTGACTTGTCAACTTTTATTCCTTCGCTCAGATAGGTCCAACCGCTTTGTGTTCACTCGCATGCGATCGGCATCTCGCCGGTTCGTATATTTTGCCAACTCTTACTTTCCATTCCTGGGTGCCGTAAATTCTAATAAGCGGACATGTGCTCTTTCAAGAGTACTGTTCCCTGTGAAAAGATTGGTGGGTGGGTATTTTGGCTTCACCGAGGAGAGACTATTTGCGTCACCAGATTTAAAGTGTATAAGCTTGAAAATCTTTAAATTTATCATAGTGCCAGTAATTATTCCGATTAAAGATTCGGCGAGCTATGTATCGTTGTGATATTAGCATAACGTAACCCAAATAACATCCACAATATATTTAGCGACACTTCAAATAATTTGTATGGAATAATACTTTGGAAATTCTTAGAAGTTTTCAATCGGATCATTTTTAACACACCATCGACGTGTATTGCGATACACTCTTCCTAAATATAATATTTTTGATCACCCCTACAAAGGGTGCTCCGAAATATTTTCCCATTCAAACATGCAACAATTTCCTCTTCGCTTTAGGTCTTGTCACATTGTCTTTTCTTTGCAAATAAATATCTTCTTCACAAGCAGACACATTAGCATATTCATTAACTTCCTAGAAAAACTGAGAATAGTTTCCACATAGTTGGAGTTCTGAAGAATGAACTAATTTTCATCAGCATTTATTGTGAAAATATTCTGAGAACAATTATTGTCAATAGATAAAGGCATTATTGGAGATAAGCTAGAAACTGTCGGAATTTTCTAGAAAGAGCCTATTTTCATTATCTATTTTGAAAAGGTGTAAGGAACACAGACTCGTACGAATTGATAAAAGCGTGTAGTAAGTCATGTGAGCTATAAACTTAAATACTGTACATCAGTATTAGAAGATTCAGTTTATCTAAAGATACAGGTATAGATCGTAAACTCAGAAATTTATAGGTAATATTTTGGTCTCATTAAATCGAATCTGTTCTCATAACGATAATAATTTTTATCTCTGGCGCGCGACTGGCACCACCCTGGGAGAACTACGAGTAAAATACCTTACTCCGGCTAAGATCAACTATGCCCGTAACATGGTCGTGTCAACATTGTTTGTTTAAACCTTAAGAGAAGTTTTTTCTATAAATGTTGACGCTCAGCCTTCAGCTCTACCTTTTTTTTAATTGTAAATGAAAGTTTTCTTAATGCGGTTTTGAAATCCACTCTTTGTTGCCTCTGCCTCTAATGGAAGATAAATGACTGCGGGCGGTCGACCAACGCAGACAGTGTTCTAGAATTCTCCGCTGTGAGTCATTTCAGAAGTCTGTGAGGTGACGTCTCTTGCGGATTACGAATGCCCTCGCGAGGAATTAATCCAATTAGCGGTGGCGTTCCTCAGATTCCCTGAGGTGCACTACGGCGAGGTCGTCAAATCGCCCTCCCACTAATGAGAGCTGCTTATATCATCACTCCACATCGCCTGCCCGCCATTGTCTCTCGTCTTAATTTTCTGCTGTCGTGTTATTAAAACCCAATAAGTTTTTACTCTTAATAAAGGCCTTACTTCGACTTTTGATGTGGAAATCTTTTTCAGTTTAATTCCATATAAAGGCGCACTTCAGATAAACCGAAGATAACAACATCGGGGGATAAAGTTTGTCACTGCATATTGTAATGTCACATTTACCATTAATTTGATTTTTATTCAAGGGTCTTTGTATTAAAGGTTTATTCATTTATTCAGATTTTCGTTTGGCATAATGGCAAGCATTCTTATTCCTTTTAAAATGGAAAGACGTTAAAATATTGAAGAAAATTGCATTTATTATAAAATCTTAATGAAACTGTAGCATTGCGTTTATTAAATAAACTGAAATTGTGGATAGACGACTGAAATTATGATACACGTTAATTGAATGGAAACAGTCCTGAAATGCAATGGTATTAGCGAAACAAGAGACGATTGTTCTCTCTAGGGCCGTCACAGGTTGGGTGATGAAGATGTACTGTTCGCCGATAGCACTGCACTTTACCGCACTGGTGTGGTGAGACGTCGGGAGATGTGGCTGCTTCGACTTCTCTCGCGTAGATCTGTCGTTGCGTTGGCTGGACCCAGTCGACGACCAACACACAATCGTCCGGCTGTTGCAGCGCGGTCATGAGATCTGCCTGCTGGCACACTCAGTACCTCTCTCCCCGACCGCTCAGCTTGATTGAAGTGTTCCTTAGACCGCAGGTCGCTTCCCAGAAACAATTAGGCGGGCTGGATAGTGGGGAGGGTGGGGTAGCATTCCTCTATTAGTCCCCTAAGGAATTCCACGAACACGCTTTGATGCACTACAGCCTGCGTGACGATGCGTTCCATTTCAAGATCCAAATGAAGCACTCACATCCAGAATCCATTCATACCACATGTTAGCCAAAATATCAACAGCAAAAAATTTACGCGTAAGTTTATTTATTAAAATTCCCTTTAAAGTGACTCAAATGTGCGTGTGGTGATCCTGCTGAAGCCTTATTTATTTATTTATTTGCTTGTGACTTTATTTCTCGTCGACATTGAGGTCATTAGAGTCGGAAAAGTACTGGGGACAAGGAACGAGAAGGCCTTTTGAAGGAAGCATTTCACCCATTCGCCTGAAGTGTTTAGGGGAAACCATGGGAAACCCAATTCTGGATGCTCTGACAGTGATTCGAACCCACGTCTTATCAAATGCGAGGTGTGGTAAAGCTACGATACTCCTTGCGCTTCTTGAGAATATTGATTTAATGTATTAAACACTAAGTTCAAGTGCGAAGAAGTATAGTGTTGAAATTGAAAACTATAAAATTTTAATTCAAGTACAAATCATATTCGTCAAAAGGATGAGATAATATTTATTTATTTATCAATCTTGTTTCATGGATCCCTGCTGAGGAAGGACCTCTGCGATGTGAAACATGAATCGCGCGGTCTCAATATCAATCCAGGGAGACCCATAAAACCACACGTGAGTGATCTAAGAGTGATTTTTGAACGCAATTAAGTTGCCGTTTGGGAGATGGTTTCCAATCTTTGTAGTCAGTCAGTCTAGGTTTTGCTCCTTCAGAGATATCACGAGGAACAGTTTAACATTACTTTGTGGGTATTTAGTGGGTTAACATAATAACAAGTTGAGGATGTTCAGTAGCTTGGCCATAAAAGGAAAGGCAGAATTGATGAAATTATCGCTAGCAGATGTAGCAAATCGTTTTGAATCCGTAAGTTAACCCTATACACAGGCGTAACAGATCATTAGTATGTTAAGCCTGAGTTACGTATAACCGTTGATAGATTATTCGGTGGCCGACTTTGTCACGGTAAATGTTTCTGTGGACTAAGAAATTAAATATGAACCATGATCCATTTACGTTCTTTCCAAAATGAAGCGAAAACGAACGGCATATTTCATGTTTAACTTACTAGCTACTGCCACTCCTACAATTAAAATGCCAACTATACAAGTTTTTAACAGTAGATACTAAGCTTGGTTTTGGTAGCAGTGTGGCTTGTGTATTCGTAGCACTAAAGGATATTAATTTGCATTTAAGAGCGTAAAAATGGTTGCCTTGTAACTCAGGACGAAAATAGTAACACAATAATGTCTTTGATATTCGTATGAACTGTAGATAGTTACATTTTATCTTTATCTAGAAACTTTATATTACAAATATGATTCTGAATCTTAAAATTTGATTCTTAATGGAGACACTGTCGCAGAAATTTCACGCCACAGTGTCTTCCGACCAGCTCGCAGTGAGGCTGTTGAGGCGAAGCGCTGGAGGTGGTGGGAGCCATGTTCTCTGCGGGACAGGCGGCCGTCCCAACTATGCGCTAACTTGCTGTCTGCTGACGGCACATTCATTCCTCAAGCTCCTTCCCTCCCACCTCAAATACCTCGCCGTCACCAACTTCGCTCCTCTGATTAATGTCTGTCGTAAAAAATATGTTCCAATTGCTCACCCGACTGAGTTTTGTTAATTTACTCTTTCTAATTCTCTCACTTCCATACAATCTTCCTTATCTTCCGTAACTTTCGTTAATTTTATATTACTGTCTCTCCCCCAGAAAAAAAACCCAGCTTTGTAAAGTCTGAATAGTACTAATTTTTGTTTTGGTAGCAGTGTAGCTTTTGTGCTCGTAACATCGCAAGATGTCAATTCACAATCCCGGTAAGATTTATTTTGCTGTCATCCTTCATCCCTTCCTACCTTTCAATTATCTGCTTCATATATTCCAATCCCTGTCTTCCTCTGAAGTTCTTACCTTCGTATGTTCCCTCCACTAACAAGTTACTAATCCCGCATGTCTCAAAATATGACCCAACATTCTGTCTCTTATTTCTGTAAGACTCTTCCAGAAACTTCTTTCCCCACCCATCATTTCCAAATTCGTTTGTTTCGTACTTTATCCGTCCACATAATTTTCAGCATGCGTCTACAAGCCACTAAGAAAGAAACTCTGTGTTTTCCTATCATCAATTACGATTATGTTTCTTGGAAACATCAGTAACTGCATTCAGTTTTGAACTATTTAAGATGGATACTAAATTAGAACAAGTTTTAACTTGAACCATAAGATTTATGAAGAGATGGATTTATACATTGAATGTGGCAGTAGAAATATAGCAAGCATGGTGTTAGGTTATGAAATTATATCAGTTATATGTGATATTTAATAGTTACTCAGTGTATTTTAAGGCATGATTTGCGAATGGAACATTTTACAGAACTGACCGAATTATAAGTAAAATGGAAACATTCGTAGACTAGGTATTACAATATATCCATTTTTAATTGAAGTGGTATTTTCTTTCAGTTGAACCATTTGCACACTATGCTGCGCGCTGATAATTTCACATAAAATTATTTCTGATATACTGTGCTTCTTGTCGAAGAACATACGGTACAGAAGGTTAATCAGCCAAAAGGTAAAGACTCACAAACTAAGAGTAGGCAGTGTAATACAACACAAGTGTCCAGCACCTCTCATTAGGTATTCTAAATTCACTTTTCCTCGAATCCATAATTTCTGTTACATGCAGTACATCATTCTGATATCTTATTACTGATTTTAATTTTCTCTGTCTCAATCAAGAACATGCGTTCATTTTATCCATTCTCAAATTAGACAATTCTCATAGTCACTGATTGTTCATGACTAATTCCAGTCAATTATTCGTTTTAATTGAAGCGTATGTCAGCGCCTTTCTCACTTACAAAGAATTTTTGGTAGCTTAAGACATATTTTAACTGTTTATCAAGTGGGAAACTACTAAATACTATATTTTTATTCATCATTGGTTATATTTGGATCGGATATATTTTGATTTTTACAGCCGCCTTACCTTGCTGACGCCAAGCATTTTATAGCTTCTATCAGGTCACACTACTTTGCTGTTTGTGAAACGTGTATCTATGTTCTGTGTATAATAAGTGAATTTTTTGTGAAATGTGTAATTTATAGGGTGAAAATTGGAGTTCATTCCGGCGTTCGCCTTGATGGCTGCAGAAAACCGTCTAAAACCCGCAGTCAGGACGCCGTGTGTGCGGTGACCTTGACTCATGTCCGGTCCAGTTATACCTCCCCAATGCAGCGTGCGGTGCGTCAACGCTCTGAGCCACACTGGGTAATCACCTAAAGCTGTGGCCAATTCTATTGGCGGGTGGCCTCAAATGCGCCGTTGCAAAACCGTGCACGTAACAGTTGTATTCACCTCTTTACTTGTAGTAATAGTTTGTAACGTGTTTTAAGTAATTTATAATCACTATTCTGTGATAAAATATTGTTGCATGTCATTTCGTTAAGAAAGGTATGTCATTGCAGACACGTTTAATATAATTGGAGGTTTAAAAAGAACTGTTATATGTTATTCTATTAACTGATAGAAAAACAAAAAAAAAACAAAAACAAAACAAAATACACTTTCTCGACAGACTAAGGAAACTTATTTGTGTCTAAAAATCCACGTGTTAAATTTTATTTTCAATTTGTAAATTTATAACTAGAATTAAAATTTTATTTTGTTATCCTCTGCACTAGAAAACTTGCATAATTAACGACAAAATTATTTATTTATATATTACCATTCATCACTGTCTTAAAATTCGTGTACTGTCCTCCTGACTATGTCCCTATCAAAGTCGCTAAGTGTCGTGAGACAAAATAATCTACATTTGTTTCTCGAAAGAAAAATATGAAACAATACAGCACTCTGGATAGTTTTCAAACTGACATCACAAGCTGCAGCGCAAATAGCCTGTCCATTCCCTAAATGTTTTCGCAATATGGTTGTTTTATGCGGTAACAAATTGCTACAGTTTTTTATTTCATTACTATCAAGTATGTCCATATTTTTCAAGTCTTTTCTCACCAGCGTACATGTAGATGACAAAATTTAACCATCATTGTCCACAAGAAGTTTAAAATATTTGTGCACATTGTGAATGATAGATTTATTCTGCCGGTGAAACACTGTTGTCTTCTTCAGCCGCGGTGGTTCTGCTGTCGATGACGTGCGTCTTGTTGGAGTCGTTAGTCCGGAAACACCTGGAGTAGGAGAATAAGTATCTTCCCGAGTATACTGTACATTTTTAGTAGCACGATTCTCTTGATAAATTATCTCAATTATAAAGTACTACACTTTTTTGTTCGGTAAAATTATTACAGTAAATTACTATAATTAATAAATAACTAAAACGAATTAATATCGCACGTAAAAATCGCACATCACTAAAAATCAAAATATCCTCTCTCGAGCACGCTCACCCTCACACGGACACACTTTCTAATTCTCATTCACAGGCTCACATATTTTGTTGTGTATTGAAAGGGAGGTGGAAGGTTTGGGGTTGGGTTGCGAGCTGTTTTCGCTCGTACTAGGCAGCATAGGCCGCACAGCGTTGCAATTTTCTAGTGATAGAAAGAGAGAGCACCGCGAGATTGTTCCCAGGTACGGCAAAAGCGCGTTTACACAGACCAGCCAAACCATTTGGCTACAGCTATAGTGAATGCGGATACTGCTGCATAATGTAGAATAGTTGGCAGTGGTGATTATTAATCATAATATTGCGGGTGACGTAATCAGCAATTTTTTTAGTGTGTAGGGGGTTACCGTTGAGGGCGTTCACTGCCAAAACAAGGTAAAGTCCTCGATCAGGCCCAGAGAACGTCTCACTGGGATACATGAGGTGCGTGCCGTGGTCAGACGCTATAAGGCCCTCCATTTCACTTGCAGAGCGGTCAATATCGAACGTAGACGTTTTTGTATATAAAAAAAAGGTCGGAATGTAACTGGTCGGAAGCCGGCAAAGAATAAGCAAATGTTAAAAACACATTAAATCACAATAATTTCAACTAATGGTTTCCACGCTAATCCGTGTGTCTTGGCGTCATTGTGTGAGAATCCCAAATTTTATCCGAAATACTATGTCCTTCTTCAAGGTAAAACTAATTCACAATTAATTCCCAAATATAATATCCCCTTAATGCCTGAATCAATTTCTAGTTTAGGAAAAAAATAAAAAATCACATTTTCAGCTCAGTATTGGTTTGTTAGACCATATAGAATGCCAAATGTAAGAAATGTTTTACGTAATTGGTATAATTAGGTATGTGTCAAATTTGCAACAGCAGGCATTTGAGAAATGAAAGACTTTCAAATCTTCATTGATGAAATTTTTTTTATTGAATTTTCTCATAAGATTCAATAGGAAAAAATAATTAACATATGTTTGAATTACGTTTGTGTTTATGTCTAAGGCCAATGCATTGGATTAAAATTACTCTAGTCATGAAATTGCCTAAGGTGAAGATTGCATTTTGAACACATAATAACTGTCTGCCCTTTACAGCCGGACCTTTTGCATCTCTGCCTTTCTGTTACACATGGCCAATGACCTACTCCATCAGTACGGGTAGACTTATCGGGGACTGGTTTTGTTGGACCCCGATGCTTCTTACGTTGAATTTTCGTCTCCATGCTTACTGAGGGCCTACCTCTCTTTTTTCTTGTCATGTCTTTTCCTTGCCTGCAGAGATCATCTGCTATTCTGGATTTGAATGCCAGAAGATCATTTTGTTTTTGACGGGGAATTCCCAAAGCATCACAGTCCCTTCGATACAACCACCATTGATCATTGTTATAAATGAAAGTGCAAAAACGTAAATCACAAAACCAATCTGAGATTGAAGCCTGTTAGCGCTGAAGTTGAATCGGAATAACCGTCCTTTCTTCATTTTAGTTCATCTCTTGCATGTGCACAGAAAGATGCAGAAGTACCTGATGAAACATATTTTACACAAACCGTATTTTCGCGTTCACTGAGAGTATTATCTGCCTTATCACATCTATATATGAATAACAGTATCTAATAGATATCAAGAAAACAATATATAATTTCAAGAATGAAACTTACCTATCTATTTAGCCGTATTTCACGAAAGAATGCGCACAACCTCGGGTTTTTGTTCGATGAATGAACGTCGTCACACTAGTTTCACCAACGCTCAGTAGATAGCTGCACCGCCCACACGCACTGGGCTCGTTCGTGTAGAATCTGCTTCAGTGGGCACTGCCGCTCGAAAACATTTTTCCTTCCACATATAAGGGTCAAATTGGAATGATGCGAATTTGCGACCATCGGCATTAATGGGATATCTGTAGCGGATTAATAGTATCAGGATTATTGTATGTCAATAATTCTTGCTCGCCAACATATATTAATACGAAAGTTTTTCAGATGAAACCAACTAGAAGGTTATTGTTTTTTATTTTATTTGACAATATTTTATTATTGACTTACAGCATAATACCCGCTGAACGGAAGCGAAACGTTCGCAATAATTAACTAGACGATGTCTGAATTTTTGCAACTGTATATTTCCATTTTTATTTACTGTCAAGTATACGTATTTCAAGTAAGTCAAATAAATTCCTAATTTCTGTTATTATTAAAGTTCTAGTGTGTTGTTAGATTCTGTGAAGTGACTACAACAATACATCATTCACCTGCATCTATAAGAGTTCTTTAAAATATACCCAATTGTTGTATTATATTACTTTATTAAGTCTGCTTCAATTAAGCGCAAGTATACTAAATTTACTGTATGCATCATTTTTAGTATTTTTCGAATCGTTCCATATGCCTGCGACAGCATATTGTTATATCTCGCTTTACTTATGTACCGTACTTATCTTTTGTACGAACGCAGTTCGCCGAGGCATCATACGAGACAGGTATCCGTCCATTCGTTTGTTCTAACAAGTTGGCAGTGTTTCGAAGTTAGAGCGTGGATTTGGAACGGTGGCTAGTGCTCCAATTGCTCATACAGTTGATGTTTCTCCAAAAACTGCTGCAACATCTAAGAATTTTAGAATTTTCCAAGCAAATTATTTAAGAGTATAAATGCCATTCCGACCTGAAAATAAATTAAAATTACATTGAAAATATAAAAAATTTGACACAAAATTATTACTCAGTAAATTGTAAATATTAATTTAGAATACATTGAAATAAAACTAAATTAAACATTAACACGTTGTCTTCCTTTTAATTTATATAAAACTAAATTGTATCAGATACTGAATATTACGGACCAACTTTCCTTTGCCTGTTGCCACGCTGTGAAGAACTCAGTTCTCTCTCTCTCCTGCGTGAGCCTCGAAGACTTGGATTTTTTTGCTTGAAAAAAGTCATTCTCTTCTGCAGTAAGTGCATTTATTTCGCGCCAAGCATCTTATATTGCTAACGCATTACGTTAAATTGATTGATTCTTGGCTGTCCGGGTGGGGCCGCGTCATGTTCATCGTAGCTGACGTTTCGACCCTTATTCTGGGGTCTTCTTCCAGGGCAGAACTGCGTCTTCGATCAGTGAGTGGTCTTGTTTTATAGGCGAGGCCAGCGCCCGTCTGGATGTTTCGATGTGCCCTGCCAATCAAAAGGTCCGAGCCATTACGTTAAAGTTTATCGTCTTTGCACAATATGGAACGCCTTTCACAGCCTTTACTAAAGAAAGTACCTTTTTATTGTTCCAAGTCATGATTAAAAATGGTCAGAACAAAACGAAAACTCCTTAACAAAAAATTGTGGTGTTATTTAATTTCAATGCACAATCTGCCTAAACGAAGACAGTGCCAATGTGTCAGTGGAACGGAGTACGCGGACGTACGACTGGAAAGACCCGTCCACAAGCATGAAACCCAACCCGACTCGCCACGATTGGCGCACGAACTGCCTCGGGTCGTTCGGCGAACGGCCAGAACCTGCTTCCCGCGCGACGGCAGCACGTACACACTAGTATGCTCGCGACGCATGGGCCGCGATAGGCGGCTGTATTGCTACGAGCTGTCCCGGCACGGTACACAGAATCACAGGCAGTGGGAAGCCACCTTATTGTGTGTGTTTGCATGATGGACGCATACAACGCATTTTAGTTGCCTACCCCTGTCTCAGTTTAGCATATGGCACGAACAGTGAGGCCAGCGGTGTGCAACAGCCAGACAGAAATTTAACAAGCATAGTAGTAAAAGAAATACGAGTACAGGCGATGGCCTTATTACTCACTTAATCAAGCACGACTTCTTATAGAAAACTAACTTTTCTTTCGGTATATATAGGCTACTGATTGCTCTAGCCAGACTAGCTGATAAATACTATACCGCCAAATTATGTTGGTCAGTTGTCTCTTAAGTTAGCAATAAATAACACGTTAAATAGCTTTCAAAAATTTATTCTCACATTCAGTTACAAGTTTCAGGTTAAATTTGTTAACAAAATTTATAGGTCGTAATCGGAATAAAGCCCAGTATTTTCTCCAAAGAACGTGAATAGCTGCCAGTAGGCCGCATTCAGACTTGAGGCTGCTCCTGTTTCGGTCGTCGATCCGCTCTGAGTCGCTGCCACGGCCGGTTCATGGGAAAAGGTAAACAAACAACGTTTTCAAGATATGTGAGCGCTTATTTTTTTTCAGATCTAATTCTTTTCAATAAACTACCCCAAATTTATTACATGATTTTCATTTACATAAATCAAAGCAAGACAAAAGTTATGAAATGTAACAGAAATGATACCAATATTAGTACATAAAATATAAAAATAGGATCGGATACAATAGGAGAAGTAAGTGTATTTTCTTACTTGGGAAGTAAAATTACAACCGATGGCCGAAACAAGAATGATGTTAAAAGCAGAATAACACTAGCAAAAAGAGCCTTCATGAAAAAGAGAAACCTTTTAGTTTCAAATATTGATCTAAGAATTAGAAAGAAATTTTTAAAACTCTACATGTGTAGCACAACACTTCATGGTAGCGAAACATTACGAATACCAGAAAGAAAGAAAATTGAACCATTTGAAATGTGGTGCTACAGAAGAATACTGAAAATTAAGTGGACATACAAAGTAAGAAATGAACGAGTTTTGGAAATGATGGGCGAAGAATGAAGTTTGTGGAAGAAGCTTACAGAAAGAAGAGACAGGCTGGTAGGTCATATTTTGAGACATGCTGGATTGGTTAATTTGTTAGTGGAGGGAACAATCGAAGGTAAGAACTATAGAGGAAGACAAGAGATTAGAATATATGAAGCAGATAATTGAGGAAGTGGGTTGTAAGGGGTATGTAGAGATGAAAATGTTAGCACAAGATAGGAAGGGATGGAGGATTGCACCAAGCCAGTCTAAAGAATGATGACAACAAAAAAACACTTATTTCTAATTTCTAAAGTAATATATATAGATATCGGAGAATATCGATATTATTGATATGATGCGGCCATATTATCGATTATCAATATCTGCCTGGCATCGATATAAATATCGATATTGATATTACCTTGCAACCCTACTTGCATGGTGATGAGGCACAAAGGCACAAGCCTCTACTTGTTTGATTGGATAGTATGAGAGTTTTGAAAGATTGTGCATATAAATTTATAGTAGTAAAAGAAATTTGTGAAGGTTTTGGTGTTTCTGATTTATTCTGCGACAGGTTACAGAATAAATGGAATTATGTGTATTTCCGTATTGTTGTTTGTAGCAATAGTACCCATCATTGAAATTTGATACAGAGAACAGAATCGAAAAGTAATTAAGTTTGTTTAGAGAAGTGGAGAGAGGAGAGAAACGTAACTCTCTGGTTATGTACTCGGTACAGATAGAGGGCCGTCTGTAAGACGCATGACCAGGAGTAATTTATATTTGGCGACTTCTGCTGGGATTCATAAGAATTTATTAAGCTATGAAGAGGTGATGGATATTTTCCTCAATTATTTTCTCCAGGTAGTTATTTCGACTAGTGCAGAGCACTAACTTTGCCCCTCAGTTTGAATGAGGGGATAAAATGATAATTTTAACCTTATAGCAAACTGTTTTCACTGAAAATTCGATGGACTACAGTAAGTTTTTTTGGCTGAGAAATACTCTGAAAGAACAGGAATGTAATTAAGACGTGAGAAACTAGTAGTTGTTTTGTTTAATAAAACTGCGATTCAAGATGAAAAAATTTAGTAATTACAATATATCATTCAGTAAATTACTAGCAGTTTAGATATTGTCCTCGACTTGTACCAGCCACTGACCCGATTTCAGACTGCTTCATGCCATGCGCGTTTTTAATTGAATGATTTGTTTGTTTTGTGTTGTCCTTATGATTTTAATATTGAAAACTTCATAATGAGCACAAATGAAGAATAACTACTTCAAGAACAATTATTTTCAAAACAAAGGTTTCAAACATTTATTACAAGACGAAATACAGCTTACCCGTACGCGTATTAAAATTGTATAGGTTTTGCTATTCAAAGAGTAAAATTGAATAAAATTATTACGTACTATGTAATTCTCCTCTGTTCTCTTCCAGAAACTTTACATCACTATTCGAGCTGGATGGTTCGAAGTCAACCTCCTTCAGTAACCCACTCCCTCCCCCCTTCTCAAATCTACCCCAGACAACGTCACTTGACAGGCGGCTGAGTGTATCTCTAGCGTCATATAGCAAACGGGCTGCAATCTGCGGACGCTAGGAATTTCCTTCCTGGAACGGATTGGGCCTGCGTGCGGTGAATTGGGAAGAAAGGAGCAAAGACCAATATTTCAGCCCGTTATTAAGATTAATGGCGGAAAGTTCTCTGTGGGGACTGGCGGCGAGTGGAGACCGTTTAAGTGCACCAACTGGCCGAATGCTTCTTCTAGATTCGGTATCAGAGGATATCCCGCAAACTACCACTGTTTGCTGGCAGGGAAACATAGTCATCAAATTAACCCTCATGTTTTCAGCATCTTTAGGCTGCAACAGTCATGTTGAAGCTGTGGTTAAATTTAAATAAATTTTATTATATATAAAAAAAAATCACAAAAACAAGAAAATTAAGACAATTTTATCGTTGAGTATAGTATCCATTCTCTTCTTCAAACATATTTGGTTATTCTTAAAATCTTCATTGCAATTTAAAGGCATCTTCACTAAACTGTCTCAAAGAGTTTACGAATTCCTTAAGATTATACCTTTTCTTTTGCAAGATAGTTAATTCCACGGCTGAATGCAATTCTGTTTAACTTGAAATTCTCAAACAGTTAGCACACCACTTTGGCAGCTGAATCACTGAATTAGGATGGCATTTCTTTTTGCGCGTCGTGTGGCGCTACTGACTAGAGCATTTGTTTCTTACGCTCTACTCAAAATTCAGACTCTAATTTAAACACTAAAGCCATACTTAGACCTGCGGAAAAAAATGTACTACTCTTCACAATTTTTATTATTAATACAGACTATTGAGTTTGTAAAACTATTCTTAATAACTAAAAAAGTGTCATATTCTAGAGCAAGTAAATTCTAGAACATTTTAGTCAATTCAAGAAAATTCTAGTACATTCTAGATGATTCCAAAGATTTCTAGAACATTTAGTTCGAAATATGAAAATGCCCCAGGTCGACCACTTTCAACCGCGATAACTCCTACACCCCCACAGCTACCCTCATTCGACTACCGTAGTGCACGAAAGAAGACTCGAGGCTATTAACGCACACAAACACCAGTGGTCTGCGCCACGTAGTTATGGCTGCAAAGTAAAATTTAGGGACACACTTGTGCATATATATATATATATATATATATATATATATATATGGTGAGGCATTTAAATCTCCCTGCAACTGTTTCATTATTATTGGTTTAAGCATTGTGATCGATGTAGGGTTCCCAACTTTTCAGATTTTCACGAGCGCACAATAGCCCATGGGAAGTAGGGGCGGGGGGGCGGTGGATATATGCTAGAAAAAGTAAAATTTACAGATCAATTCGTTTTTTATTTTTACAATTAATTCTAGCTATAACAATTGCCAACTAAAAAGTAAGAAAACAATATTTTTTGGAATAACAATCACAAATATTTAATAAAATTAATAATGCAATAAAATAACTATTATTATACCAACAAAACCTCTGCACAAGAAAGTGTCTTCTTCAGCACAGTCATTAAAAAAAAAAAAAAAAATCTTAAAACTGCTGTTTTAGATGTAGGTCCTTCTGTTTCCGCATGACGTTTCATTGCTTTTATACCGTCTAATTTTACAGTAAAATTCATTTTACGCACTTGGCAATATGTGGTGGGATTGTTTTCTTTACGTAACCACGTTTTAAATTCGTCATTTGAGAGCCACTCCTCTCTGAAACAACAATCACGTTTCGGCAAATCACTTATTATATAATGTGCCGGGTAGGTTACTGAGACAATAATCCTATCGCTTCACGATAATCATATATGCGACCAACTGTTGTAATTGTTTGAACACAGAGTGAGACAGTTGAATTGGGTTTCGCGAGAGGGGAATAAGGAGCGAGACGATCTTGTTTATTTCCATAATTTTTGAAATTTCTCAATAAATTTTGTGTTCGGTCGCATGTAGTGAACAGGACACATGTCGTTAGAACCGGACAGTCCGGCCGAAAACCGGACGGTTGGCAACCCTTGATCTATGAAATGTACCAAGATTTTATCGAACAATCTATGCCTTCTTGATTAAAATCATACGTGGTTCATGTAATACTTATTTCAATGTTTTCACTACTCTGATCTAAATTTCTTAAATAATTATTACTGAGAGCACAGTACGGTATTAGAACTTCCTTAAAGGCGTTTTATACCCATCTCATGTAGCTACAAAAATACACAGATTAAAAAAGAAATGATGACTGATAGCAAGTAACAATATAAGTATAAATATTTTGCATTTCTTTGAGACACATTGTTTCACTCTTGCGAGTCAGTTATTATCCATTGTATCTTCCATAGTTACAATTTCGCCAAGAGTCTGTTTTTTGATATATCACAAGTGCTTAAATCAAGAAATTATAAATTTTCAACTCTTTCTTTGAATGCCTTAGGTCAGTGGTGCCTCGACAATGTGAATAGTGTGCCGCGACAAAGTGAAAGGTGTGCCGCGAAATATTACCCATTATAAGGAATTCATTGTCAAGTTTTTTATTAATTATGAAGAGATTAGCACAATATAAGAAGCGATGGAGGATTGCATCAAACCAGTCGGAAGACTGATGACAGCAAAAAAAAAAAAAAAAAAGTTTCATGTACCGCGAATTGTTACGTTTTGTCGTATTCTAAGAAATTAAATATTATTTATTTACTCACAGTTGCTGTTAGTTTTGTTTATTCATTTTTGAAATATTTATATTGCTCGCCTCTACCGCTGCGCTTTGAGGTTTTGTTATATTTACCGCATTTCTTGTGTATATGCTTTGCCCTCAGTCTGAACTGCTGGGATCAGGGCGCCCGAGAGCAATTTCTGCTTTTATTCACTGGACATTTCCTTCAGACTTTCAGGTTGGATGTCTTTTGTTATTGGTATGTCTTTAATTTTGCTCTTTCATTGTTTTAATTTCTTGTTAGGATGGACAATGGCTTTTCGTGTTTGTCATATGCATTGTTATACTGTCCGAGATTAGCAATTAGTGGATTTGTAGACGTTCTTGCAGCTCTGTAGAAGGATTTGGTAATCGCCAATATTCTTCCTTGGAGCAGCGGGACACCTGCGGCTTCATGCAGGTCGGCTGTTGGGAACCGGTTCGGGACATGTAGTGCCCGCCGAAGTGTTCTGTTTTGCGTTGTTTGCAGTCTGCCCAACCTGGTTTTTGATACGTAGCCCCACACCGGGAACGCATATTCAATTATCGGGCGAACTAGACTGCAATATATACTGACTCCGGTACTGGCTGATAATGAGCTGTCCCGATTGAGGATCGGGTACAGTTCTTTGAGCCTAGTGGCGACTTTTCGTCGAGTGTCCTCGATGTGGCTTTTCCAGGTTAACCGGGAGTCCATAGTGACATCGAGGTATTTGACAATGGCAGACCACTCTATCTCTTCTCCATTTAGGTGCAGCTTCTTGGTGCGATTTTGCTGGTGATCCCGCTTCCTCAGGCGCCTCGTCAGCATGATGGCATGGATTTTTCCAGTGTTGAGGGTGATTCTCCACCTTCTGGCCCAGGCTTCAGTTTGCTGTAGAACCTGTTGTAGTCTGCGGATGGCAGTAGCTTTACACCTATGTGCCGTGAAAAAAGCCGTATCATCTGCGTAAAGGGTGGTACGGACTGTAGTTGGAGCTGGTATATCGGCTGTATACAGGTTGTAAAGTACAGGTCCTAGTACCGATCCCTGTGATACTCCTGCCTTTATGGGGCGACGTGTTGATAGATCAATACCTACCCTCACTCGGAAAGATCTACCTGATATGTAACTTCGAATTAGCTTTACGAGTGGGCCGGGGAGTCCCTGCTCATAAAGTTTGTACAGGAAGCCGCTGTGCCCAACGGAATCAAAAGCCCTCGCCACGTCGAGCAGCACTAGCGGATAGTAACCACGATAGTTGAAGGTTGTCGTGGCTCTTTCAACTATTCGAATGATCTGTTGAGCAGCAGAATGCCTCTTCTGAAATCCGAATTGGAAGTCCGGAATAATACTTTCCCTCTGTATATGAGCTTCCAGTCGTCTGAGTAAGAGCCGTTCTAAGACCTTGCTGAGCGAGGATAGGAGGCTTATGGGGCGGTAATTATGTGAGAATAGACTGTCCTTACCCGGTTTGGGCACAGCAATCACTATCACTTGCTTCCAGCAACTGGGATAATGTTGGCTGCTGAGTATTACGTTGAAGATGTCAGTTATGTGTTCTACGGCCTGTTGCGGAAGATTCTTCCGTAGTTGATTTCCCAGAGTATAAGAACCGGGAGCCTTCCTGGGATGTAATTGTGTTAAGATGCGTCGAACTTCTTCAGTAGAGATTTCTTCGATCATATATACGTCATCTTCAGTGGCTAGGAAGCGAGCTAACCTTCTTCGGATAGTGGCAGATTCTTCTTCGTCGTCGTCTTGGGCTGGCCTGAACTGTTTTTCAAAATGATTTGCCAGTGCATTGGCTTTGTGCAAGTTGCTGAAGACGAGGCCCCTTTCTCCATGGAGAGGGGGAAGTCTGGCACGCCGTTTTGTGAAGCGCCTGGTCTCAACCCAAAGATTACCGTCGTTTATGTTGAGCGAGGCCAGACGTTTTGACCACTCCCTGTTTCTGTGCTCTTGTAGCGCAGCCTTCAGCTCTCGCTGGAGACGATTTAGGAGTAGCCTGGGGTCTGGGCGCCGGGTTAATCGCCATTCCTTCGCCACCCTGTTTTTGTGCCTTATATGCGCTAGCAACTGTGGCGGCAGTTGCCGGGATTGAGGTCTTGTTACCGTGGAAGGTGTAGATCTATTTGCCGCTTCCACAATAGTAGTAGAGATTTGTTTTATTGCAGTCTCTATTTGCCTTGCTTTGATTGGTCTTAGACGATGAAGGGATTCCGTGATCATGATACGGAAATCTACCCAGTTCGTCTTATTGAAGTTAATTTGGCTAGTCGTTTCTGGTCTCCATGATGCGACATCTATGTCAATCAGGACCGGAGAATGGTCAGATGATAGTCGGTTCATGGTATGGGCAGTGATGAAGCCTGCAATACCTCTGGTCAGGTCGGGTTCCGTTCCACGGTTGGTGGGTAGGCTCAACAGGTCCCCAGACTTGTAGGTTGCTTCTGAGTGCGATTCTGTGGAGTTTTTGTCCTGCCGGGTTTGTTATTCTTGAATTCCATTCGGGGTGCTTTGAGAAAGTCCCCTCCAATGATAAGCTTTCCCCGAAAGGAGAGTAGGCCGTTGAAATCCTCTTCTATGAGTTGACTCCGCGGCGGCCTGTATGCAGAGACAACTGCGATTGGTCCAGTTGTGGTCATTACTTCAATGGCTTTTAATTCCAGTTGTTCCTTTTCTGGCGATAGTATCTCGTGGTGAGGGATGACACGCTTGATATATATCGCCACACCCCCTCCTGCAGTTGGCCTGTCGTAACGATAACAGCAATAATTTGCTACTGTGGCGCTGTGATCAGCAGAACTATTCAATCCTTATATTATTTTATTACGTTGTCGGTGTCTGTGATACTACAACAATACTACTTTGTTCCTTAACCGTTGCACCACTGTAAAGATAATCGGCACTTCTTTGAAGTGTATAAATACCGCTTTACAATTATTACTTCAGTTCCATCATAGCCGTGCTCTGGAGTGGTTCGAAATTTGTTAGTAGTTAGTCTTGATATTTTCTATTACAATTAGCAGTCCATTTTATTTCTTCAAGATGGACAAATTCCGTGAACGGAGTGTTTCGTCTACAAGTACAACTGGTGAAAGCGTTGAGCCAGAAAGGAAGAAACAAAAGTTAATACAGCGGATATAGTGATAATTACTTATCCTATGCTTTTATTGTGTAGTGAAAAAAACGTGCTCAATTCCTGAATGTATCGTTTGCTATGAAAAATTGAGTAACGCTGCTGTGGTTCCCAGTAAACTGAAACGACAATTGTCAACAAAACATTCTCCTCTTTCAAAGATGTCAATTATTTTCGTCGGTTGCTGGAAAATAAGAAAAAAACAAAGAACGTTAACGACCGCTACAGTACGCGTTTCGGAAAAAGAACGTGAAGCTAGTTATAAGGTAGCTGAACTTATCGTTATGGCCAACAAACCACATACAATAGATGAAATGCTGTTAAAGCCTGTTAGTAAAGAGATGGTGAGAATAGTTCTGGGTCTAGAATCTACTAATGAAATTTAAAAAAAAACTCCTCTTTCTGCTGACACGATCGTTCGCCGAGTTATTGATATGTCTCATGATACTGAAGACATTATGAGGAAGAAAATCAACAACAGTCACAAGTTCTCACTTCAAATCGACGAGTCCACAGATATAACAACTTCTGGCTTACATTAGCTACATCGGTGGAGATGTAAGTGTAAGTAATTTCGTCTTTTGCAAAGAACTTCCAGAGTAGACTGATGGTGAAGAAACATTTCGTTTGACTGATGAATATTTGATCCTTAGTGAAATAAACTGGAAGGATTGCGTTTGTGTTTGTACAGACGAAGCGGCTGCTACGACAGGTTCAGTGAAAGTATTTGCAGCTAAAGTACGCAAAATAAATCCCAACATATGATGCGATCATTGTCTCATTCACCGCGAAGCCATTGTTGCTAAATCTCTGCCACCTTCTCTGAAAGATGTGCTGGATGAAGAGGTAAAAGTCGTGAACTTCATAAAATCGCGGCCCCAAATCCGTGACTTTTTTCCGTTATATGTCCGGAAATAGATAAAGAACACGCTACACTCTTGTTGCATACAGAAGTACGCTAGCTGTCTGGTCACTTGATGACGGTAATAAAATTGTGATAGACTGAATTAAACATTTAGAAGTCCTGCAGCAAAGTTTCAAAAAGTACTTTAGGGAGAGTGTTGAAGATTTCGACTGCAAATTCGTTTGCAAATTCGGAAAGTCTTCCCTAGGCTATACATGTGGTGTAGGGCCCCCCTCCGACTACGGATGCATTAGATATACTTGGATTTTGGCTAACAGTAAGGAATGAATATCCAGCTATCTCTGACATGGTAGTTAATATGTTATTGCAATTTCCAATTACATATTTATGTGAGTTTGACTGAGATTAAAACGTCCAAAATGGAAAGACTCAAGTCCGTCGATGAAGAAATGAGGCTTGCATTGTCAACGATTTCTCCACGGATCAGCCACCTTTGTGAAGTTAAGCAGGCATAAGTGTCACAAAGAGCGTGGTGGTGTAACGGTTAACGTTCTGGCCTCGCATTCGGGAGGACGGTGGTTCGTATCCCCGTCCGGGCATCCAGATTTGGGTTTTCCATGGTTTCCCAAATCACTCCAGGCAAATGCCGGGATGCTTCCTTCAAAATGCCATGGTCGAATTCCTTCCCATTCCTTGCCCCCCATCCTTTCCCGTCTCTAAAGAACTCGCTGTTAAGAGACGTTAAACAGTTAAAAAAAAAAAGTTTCACTTTCAAGACATGTATACAATTATTTACCTTAATAGTAACTGTCTCATTATTAATTTTATGCAATCATTTTTTTACGTATTTGGAAACTGAATACCCCGGAAAAACATTTCGTGTACCGATGATTTTGTTTTTGTTTTTTAGTTTTTTGCTCAGCTTCACGAACGGTAAGGTGTGCCGACTATGTTACGGCTAATTATTTACATATTTAAATGACATACTATTCAAAATATTATAGCATTTATAACAGGGCACTTTCAGTCGACTTGAAAACATAGTTTCGTGTATTTGGGCTTGAAAGTTGAAAATCTATTTTCCATTGGATGTGCGTGGTTGGTCGAACCGAATCAACAGTTTGCTGCTATAGATTTTCCTTTCTTTGGCTGACATTATGAACAGAGTTATTCGGATTTAATATCTAAGGCTTCGGGATGACTAACCCATTGAGTGGCGTGTTCGCATATTGTACAGACGTATAGCCATTCCCGCTAAAAGGTTTCTTAAGCCGGCACTATGAACCTCCGATAGAGGGAAAGCCAGCTTAACGTCTTGTTAAAAGCCATGCTTTCAAATTTTTTACGCTCTCAGAAAAAGGTGCTGCCTGGAATATGATTTTCCCCTACAGTTCGGTATATCCTGATTGTATGTTACACGTGCCATATTATATCGTTCGCTTATTAACTTCTGGTTTTAACGTTAAAAAGTGACCGATATGTCTTTAATTAAATGGCTACCAAATTGGCCATGAGCGTTAAAACACCACCATCATAAACTTGGGGAAATTCACCGAGCCCAGGTTGAAACTACGTGACTGACGTATCCTCCTTCTTGATGACATTTATTTGGTAAATGCCGTCATGATCTCAGATCTCGGTCCAAAAATTAGACATTCCGCACATCCAAATAGACACTAAACATAGTGAACACAGTTTATACGCTTCATAACACGTAAGGCTTGGCATAGTAGCAGTCAATAGACGGCGGGGCAACCTCAAGTTCGGTCAGCAAAAGCGCATGTGAGGCTAAACGAAACACTGTATGCAGCTGCCGAGTAATCCTTCGGGATTTCCCTGCCAGCAATCCTACATGCGTTAACATTTTCCCATAAGTCCATTACGATATTTAATGATTTTTGTTGCCCATCACGAGTTTTGCTTACAACCCGGCTACAGAATATTGCATCCAACAATACTCACAATAAATCAATAAAACTGAACACATATGGATTACTGTCGTTAGTCACACAAATAAAATAACAATTAAAACCCTGGAATTCAATATTTATTCCTGTTTCTCGATTCCTAACAGCATTAATCTACTACACTAAAACAAGAGCGACATTTCTCTGTTTCTCTTTCAGAGACCCTATATGCAAAACATCACAGATTATAGTTATATCGTAACAATGAAATGGAATTTCTCTAAAATACTTTTTTAGAACATAAATAATATAAAATTTACTGTCATAACAGGGCCTACATTAGTATCCATAAAAGGCTCCGAACCTTATAATTACTATTCGCGATATAGATTTGTATCTTCCATTTCAAGAGTCCCATTGATAAGAAAACGAGTAAATAGTTGTGTTAACGCAACGTTGTAGTGATTTATCTTCTGGTCTAGCGTGTATTTAAATCCGTTACGAACACGTTTTTTGAAATGGTGTTGAAATTTTCGAGAAATTTTCGGTAACATAAATGTCACTTCCTTTTTAAGCTCAAGAAGACTTTTTTTGTCGATGCCTCTTGACGTCTAAAACAACTTCCAAAATTTACGTAGTAATAATACAATTTGAAAAGAAAAAAAAATGCAATGCACTTTTACTTCCAATTCTTCTTTCAGAATTATTATTATCCACATGGTGCGTCAGCTGACGTATACTACTATATAAGTAGTGACTGTAGAAAGTGAAGTCATGAGGCTGATATCAATGTGTTAGGCGCTGTCACTTCGTTGAAGTTAAAATAATCATCATTAATAAACCGAACAGCAGTTTAATTTTATATAACGAAGGTGTAAATTTCTTCTTATTTGCAGTGGCGTAGCTAGGTTAACAAGGGCTTCGGTGCAAAAAAAAAATATTTTGGGCCCTCAGCCCAGATGGACGACATTTTTAAAAAAGCCCCTGCTTACTTGGTACGAAGAATAGGAACCATACCGTTAAAAGAACCCTTTGTCTGATTTCTTTTGAAGAAGTAATAATTCACTAATTCAGGACTGTGCTAATGCATTCGATAAGAAAATTAATAAAACCGGCTTGTTGCTTTAATTCCTATCCCGAATGTGCTTAGTTGCAAAGATATAGAATATAGTTTTTAAAAAGCATTTCAATTCAAAATGCAAATGCTTTCTTGTTTTTCTATTTTAAATACAAAATTGAAAATGGTTTGAAATGTTAGAATTTAAATACAAAATGCAAAATAAGTATTTTTAAAATACGATTTTGTTCATTAATTATGTATGTAATTTATTTCACTTAATTCATAGATTTTAACACCATTACTTATTCAGACATACATCATTCATGTTCAGTCTATGAGGCCTCAATGTAATCCCATGTTCTAGTGGAGTAAGAACTTGCCAAACATGTATTATTTTTTAGGAACATCATTTTTACTGTTGGATTTTTATTTCACCATTTTATAGAATTTTAAATCAAACTCATAACGTATGTCAAAAATTAGTTCACTGCTTTATTAAATGTACAAGATGCTTTTTAATCTCTAGCAAGAAAGTGTAGGAACTTTTTCTTTCAAATCAGGGATGTAACGGATATCAGCATCCGCAAGTGCAGAACTTTCGCGTGAAATCCTACATCCGCTTTCGCATCCGCTATTTTTGATGCGGATGTATTGTGGACGTTTTGTTTACATTGGAATACATATTATTCTCTTCTCTTTTTTAGAGATTCTGCCCATCGTCGCTTAGCTAACAAAAAAGTGGTTGTTTTCTGACGATATTGCAATAAAAGTAACAATGAACTAAACTGTGTTATTACTTAAGTGACGAATTTACTAGTTTGAACTTGCGTGTAAATCCCGCACTGTCACCGACAAACACTTTTCTTTGATTTAATTTTTGACGGTGCTGGCCGGCGTCGGGCTGGTCGATATGGAGAAGCATATAATAAAATTTCAAAAATTTCTGGTTCTTTACGACTAAATGTTGTTTTAGCGTTACTGATTGCTATAGAAAAGTGTCCTTTTTTCAGTCTCACTTTATGTTCATCAGATGTTCGTAAAATGGAAATGTAGGTAGAGTTCTTGTATGTTCGCGTTAACAAATCAAAGCTTTGCAGACGTGAAGGTCGATTTTAAGGCCCGTAAAAATTGCATCCGAGAACCGGATTTTGAACCTTGGAACCTTCCATACCCGAATCAAACGCCGAAAGATCTGAATTTAGAAGTACTGAAAAATATGTATTCAATCAAATTAAATTACATTTGTGTTTTAGTATAGCAAACACAAATTATATAGACTAAATGTACGTTGATTTTACTATGTTTGATTATTTATTTGTAATTACATCCAGATTTTTCTCTTGAATCAGATAGATGCGGCTTACGTTTGGGGTACTGAAAGTCCCTTGTTCCAATCCCTGTCTCAGCTCTAATTTTCATGGGTCTTAGAATTGACAGTCACCTCTGGAAAAGCTTTGATTTGTTAATTCCGTGGTTCGAATTTCACATTAGTCTGTAGGTCTCCTTTTAAAAATAGGTGACAACGATAGAGGTGCACTGCACGGCTGATAAGGAACTCTGTGACTGGAATTTTTAGATCAGACGAAATTATTATTATTTTACAGAATCTTTTCAGTTAAAATGTATAATAATTTTTTAATTTTTTTGTTGAAAAAATATTTAGTGATTCGAAAGGAACTTCAACCAGAACAAACACGTTAAATACGAAGTGAGTGACGCTTGACATTTCATTGTGACTATGTTGCTATGCGCGATAATCTTTCAATCCTGTACAATGATAATCATTTGTCAAAACTGCGTTGGGATTCTGTTTTCGTGAATAAGAGATTAAACAGTGAGGTGATAACAGGAGTTAGACAAAAAAAATGTATTTTAACGAAATTTATTACTTTCTTAGATTATAAAGTACACCTACGCAAAATAAAGTACAGCATTGTATAATAAACTACGGGTGGTAACCCTAGCTACGATCCCCACTTTTAAGGCAATTTTTTAACATTAATTCCGTGAAACAACCAAGTGTATACGTTAAAGGAGACTGAACCCGTTCGTCACACGGACGAGCTACGGACCAGTGTGAACGCAAGAGGGGCGAGCCGAAAGTCGGTGCGGTGACGGTGCGGTCTAGTGTGACTCGACTTTAAAGCGGCCTATTCATGGTCCAACTTCTAGGAAATCCGTGTAGAGCTATTGTAGGGTGCGCTCACACATTCACGCTACTCTAGATCTTCCAATCAATCAATTTCACTCTTACTTTCTCGAGGCACCCCATGTGTCCTTATCGCACACTCATAGGATGTTTCCTCCAATAACTTCCTTCAATATCTATAGTTTGTTTCCTCCAATAGGTTCCTCCAATATCTATAGCTTGTTGGATAGCGAGGACCGTTTTTGGTTGCCTGGGAGTCCAACAACATCCAACATCTCCTACATGTATCTGATCTCCTAGTCCTACAATTCGTACTGTGAATGCGCCACTTGACCGGTGGGAAGGTGGGTGGCGAGCACAGAACTGAGCGTGGTGGGTAGGCGGTAACGGCCTGTCCTCACTTTCGGGAGGACGCCGGTTCGAATCCCCGTCCGGGAATCCAGATTTGGTTTTTCCATGCCTTTCCCAAATCACTCCAGGCGAATGTTATCTTTAAAAGACCATGACCGAATTCCTTCCTTTCCTAGCCCCGATTTTTTCACGCCCCTAATTGCCTTGACGTTGACGTTGACGAGGAGTATAGTTATAAAGTTATAAGACAAAAAAAAGCCGAGCGCGGAAATGCGCGGTGGCGTGGCCTTATGCTTGACGCTTCAATCAGTCTAGCCACAAACTCCGTAAAGTTCATATGACACAGATTAGTTTTTAGACGCGTGCGTAATTATGTAAATAATTTAATTCACTTGTGAAATCATCCCACATTTTTTGTTGTTGAAAGATGAGGTAAAAAAATCAATATGGCAGTATTATATGGATATAGTATTTATTTATAATAAAAGATTGATTTTAAATATATTTTTGATAAAATATTAAAATCTCAACAATTATAAATTTATTTTTCTACATCCGCGGATATCAAGTACTGAACATCAGCATCCGCTTCCGCAAAGATGTGATCCGCAACAACCATATTTCAAATACAGTATGTTACAATCAATCCATTAAGCAGACACACCCGGATACAATCCTTTGAATAAATACCAAATATCTGTCGTACAGCATACACAATCAGTCACTTTTACAGCTAGTTTTGTATTTTACTTGTATTCCGTAGATGCTTCAGCAATTTTTTTAATTCCAAGTGCAACGGCACATAATTTTTGGAGAGCTTGATAACTGCTGAATAATATTTGCAATTAGAGCCCTAAATGAATCATCTTCCACAGCCCATGTTTGTTACAGAGTATCAACTACAAAATTCACTGCTAACTTGTCAAAATCAATTGAATTCGGCAAGACAGTAACAAGAGTGGTATGTTTCATTTTTTCAAAGTGCCAACCACAGTGTTTCTTTTCTTTTTAAGTTGAGATCTGAGTTTATCATACTCTTCTGAAATGTCAGCACGCTATTTCCCACGAAAATAAATACTCAAATTGTATTTTCTTGCCTCACTTGTTTTACTATAATCACAATGGAATCAAATATTAACAAATAAAATTTTCAAGATGTTTGGCATTTGGTTCGCAGACCAGAATAATTTTTAGTACTGGTGCTACAAAACGGGAATAACAAATTAATATAACCAACTGAATTGCTATTATATTATTAAAAAAGTTTGTAATAGCACTAACACTTCCCTTAAGAGTTTCTCTATATATCTTGCAAAATGTATTTAAGTGAAGCAAGGCTGGCATAAAAACGATTAACAAAACAATCACAACATACAAGTCGGCGACGGTATCATAAGATGAGACAATTTTGTCAAGTCCATTGTCATTTGTGTAAGACCAAGCTCAAATCTAACTTTTGTTTGTTAATGTTTGCAATAGTCTGAATTAGTTATTAAATCAATATTCATGAAATACTGTCAAAATGAAATAAAAAAGGATGAAAAGATAAAAAAAAGTATTATGTATTTTTCAAATAGAAAATATGTTTGAAAAAGGACTTCAAATAAAAAACAAAATGCTTTTTTAAAAATCAAAGTATTTTAAATACGAAATAAAAATAGATATTTCGCATTTTGTATTTGCATTTAAAATACATGTATTTCAAATAATACACGTCGTTACTTAGCTGATTGTTGGTAAAGCAAAACAATTTACTTCTAACGGCTAGAACACTTACTTATGAAATAATCTAATCATAAACAGATTTATATGCTGTAATGTGCATGTGAATCTGTACTTATTGCTGAACTGTAAATGGTAACCATCGTATCTTCTGTAAATAATTAAATTTTCATAAACAGTTAATGTCATTTGGCTGTATGATTTGACAGTGACATGTTTAAAATATATTCCTGAAATTTATGAATGACTCCCAGCTGGGTTCACAATTTTGATTAACGTTAATGTTGAAGATAGGTAATAAGAATTTAAATTATGGCATAAATAGTTAACTGAGAAAGTCATGAACGAACACCTAATGTCATTGGTGGCGTGTATTACTATTGTAAGCGCCGGGATGACGGAGACATTTCGACGATTTCTCATGAAAAACAGACTAAATTTCGCATAGTAGGTCCTGGTGTACTGCATGTCCGCGTAAAAATCCACTAACGAGCAGAATTGTAATATATCTCAATACAAACGGAATAGACTACTTTTCTTGCCAGCAGAATAGTATCGTTTCCCGCTGCAAGCAAACAGCAAAAAATAACATTTTTCTCTCCCTCACTACAGCACCGTCTGTTATGACTAGTATAAACCTAATTTTTTCATCCCGTGATTTCCCCGCAACGAGGGTCGCGAATTATGGGGTTTCTCAGGTATTTCCACCGGCAGACCCTGCAGATTAGGGCTCCGTATGTCTCCGTCTCTCTCTCCCAGGACACAGACTAATATAATTCGAAACGTAGATCATCTTACAATGGACGTTCTTCGGTGCAGATATGAGGATTTGTATAATACTAAACCCAGGTATCTTCGTTAATGAGAAATTAACTGTTAAAAATAGTGCAGGAGAATCTGTTGAAACGATAAAATTAATGGTCCATTTAGACGTGCAGAGTGTAGCAGGTTCGATAACCACTTGATATTTTTCTAGTGCTACAATGCTACTCTTCTCTGTTCATAGTTCACGAAAATATTTGTTTACTTTTCTTTAAGGGATTTTTTTTTTAATAATAAACATCAAGTAAATATTTGAAACACTAACTTGAACACCAGCATAACACAACAGTTACGTATACTTTTTATTCAGGTGTTTCCTCCGTTCCTTCTGAACCGTACAAAATATATTTTATCATGTCAAAAATATTTGAGCAAGTTAAATTTGGTGCAAAATGGAATTTATTTTAATAGCTTATAAGGCTTATAAGATTCCTGGCCATCCTGTTTATTGTGGATACATATTTTCACGTCACATACTTGCAGATGACCTCTACATAAGTATATTACGTTTTGCTGGTTTTTATTTCCCCCATCACGGTAGCGAGCACATTATAGGTTCTTATTATCTTTCAGAAAGACTAATATAAGATCACTTTATATTATTTCTATTTTCATTCCTCCTGTAAGGTAAAAATACTTGTCCTTCAGTTTTTTCCATTATTTTTTTTAATAGCTTCACCTCTTCTACTCAGTTAATAGTGATTAACCGGTGATTGATTTTTAAACACTTTATTTTTAATCAGCCTTGCATCTATCAACTTGTAACGCATATATTTTTAAATACAACGCTTCATCCTGTAGCGTCGTATCAAAAATCATAGGTCTTAATTTTTGTAGTACGCTTTCAAAGCAAATTAGAACTGTATGATTCAAACCATGTATAAAACTCTATCATTCGGACGTAATACTACTGTCTATAATTTTTTGAAGAATAGCTTCAAATTTCTACAGATGAAATTTCTGCTAAAATACATTCCATCATTAACAATATTTTTCACGTGACAGAATATCTTATTAAATATAGCCTTGTACATCCCGTTACACATCTTACGAACCTAATCTCCGCTGCTTCTATACAGCTTTATTCTCTTCACTATCCAAATCTCACTTCAATAGGAACTGTCACCACTTTAAAGAATATCATCTGTGTCTCTGTGCCTCTTTCTTCCTAAAGTTTTAACTATCGTTGCACACATCATCTGATATTTGTTCACTTTATTATAAATATCTTTGCTTACACTAAATTTTATGTCAAAACCATGGTAGTTATAGTGCGAAACCTGTTTAACCAGGCAGCCATTACTACTTTCATGTATGTTTATTACGAGTAGAAAGCAGTATTAGATATCTAAAATGGATAGAAACTTTGCAATATTTAATAAAGTATATAACATTATATTTGGTTTGCAAAATCAAATTAATTGACTCCACTTACTGAACAAAATGAATTGTTAGCTCAAAATTTACTACAACAATAAAACTCATTGTGACTTTACAGAGAATGAGAAAAAATGGTTGACTGGCGTTAATCAGTTCGTTATGGATTGTGCGTAAACTACGTGGCTCGGTCTAGGGGGGGAGGGGTTGGCTGCAAAGCTACGTTGGGCTACGAAGAGGGGGGGAGGGGACGGGTTTCAAGCCAGGTCACGTAGGTTTTCGACCATATTATTTGTCATAGTTAAAATGAGATACAGGACACACAGCAGCATGAAAATATTTATTTCCGCCATTTAATTATCTCCATATGTAATCTACGATAGTCTGACAACAGTACAAAATGTCTTCTGGAGTCAATAGGAAAAAAGGCTACGTGCTACGTAGGAGGGGGGGGGGGAGGGGGGTTCACAGGAGGCCAAAATGGAGCTACGTGGTTTATGCACTCTCCCTTACTGGGTGAACTTACGTCTTTTTGTTGTGTCCACTAGATTTAACGTTGTTGAGTATCTATGTCACCAAGCCAACTAACGTAGGCGGGATCAATCTACGACGGACCAAGCAGCAAAGTATTTTCACTGCTACGCAATTCATATGTGTTGGACAGCAAGTCTGGTGGCCATATTAAGAAACACAAATTCCGACAGTTGAAATTTGAACATCTGGAAGTCATCTGTACGGTTGAGACAACATTGAAGAGAAACTGTTGTTCGATCGAACACAGTCATCATTTGAGAAATTCAGCAGGAATATTAATCTCCCCTCCGAGTCTCTGCCAGGTCAGTAATTGCGCACGCCTATCCACTTCCCAGTTTGTTGACGGTCAGTCAGGAGGTCGAAGAAACAACATTTTGATTGTTTATTGTCTATCGTCACTTTCACCCTTTCAACATACAGTCCCTCCCTTGTAATTGGCCTGGTTGGAGAAGTGATACAGGTCTTTTCCCAGAACTGATACGTTATTTCAGACTTGCTGTTCTATCCATACCTTCGATGTATCATTGACTAACAAGCATATTCCCCGTGTCTGGAGATTTGTCGATGGTGTGGACCTTGTCATTTGATTCCCAAGTGTTTTCCTTTATCCACAAAATTTCCAGCACTATTCACAAAATACGGGCGTCTGTTTACTTCCTAGGATGCTATTGCAAATAACAAGCGATAAATAAGAACAGCGTTCCTCTCTGCTCTCTCAATCATCCACCCAAGATGTTTTTCGTTCCCTCTTTGTTTTCCTACACCTGCTCACAGCTACTACCAGTTCCCGCTCTTTTGCGAAGACTTAAATAATCAGTCTTTCGGAAATATTAATGTTACTATCGCAGTTAAAATCAGAAAATTATTCATATGAATCCAAAAAGTTCATTACTGTGTTACACTTTGGAAGGAAATTTTCTTAGTGTGGTAGCAATTTAAATTTCAAATGTTTGAATAATGTTTATTGTTAAAATAGTAATCTCTGAAAGAAAAGTAAATTGTTATTCTGTTGAACTGCAAATAGAAGATAGTAACAGAAAAAAATTCAGCTAGGATCGAACTTGCGATTCTTTGACCGTTAACACAACATCTTAAAGCGCCATTTCTCACCAATGAAGTCTCACGAAAACTTAAATACGGATTGAAGACATCTCATTAACAGTCTTGACTTTTACATTTAAATGTTTTCCACTGTTTTAAAATTATGCAGGAGAATCTTGGCTTGTAGTACTACACGGCCATCAAAGCACTGAAGGGAATGTAACATTAAGTAAAACGTTTCCTCATGAGCACTTGATCAAAAATAAATCAGTTGCCAGAACAGAGTGCTAACTGCGTCCAGAATACCCTCTGTCTTCTCAACAGTAGCCCATATGCTGTACACAGAACACTGTGTGATATAATTATACTGCTCATGGAAAACAGACAATCTCTTTAGGGTAAGTAAACAGTGACTAAAGTCACCAGTAAACCGTATGAATGGTTTATTCACGCCACCAAATGTCGACAACAAGAGGAATAAATGAAGCATGCCGTTATAGGCAAAAGTTCCTCGCAAACATCCGCCACATGACGTATCTCAAATGACACGTGTGTTGGTTTACTTCCCTCGGGGAGGCTGAGACGCATTGCCTGGTAGACAAATCAGATGCGACCAACTGTCTTCCTGTGTTTCTTTGTCAATGCCAGAATTTTCTTTCATTTATGCATCGTAATATTTTATTCAAAGATCATGAACTTACAGTCAGAAATGTGTAGACTACAATGCAGGAGTCATGTAAACTAAGTATTAATTTGAGGCGTTTAAATCTCTTAACAGAGGATTTAAGTTGGAATTGTGCTTGTTGATATCTGTTTTTCTTGTGTTTTACATTGAAGCTGTGCGTGCAGAGGGTTACCTGAATAATCCAAAACGTTAGTTATTTCATAGAAGTTAGATCTACTCCATTTTTGGTTCTATCTTTACCGATGAGTTTCAAAATATCATAAATTCAATTCTTTTCCTGAATATTCCTCTCGTAGTTATACTATTCCGTAGGAACATCTCGAGTGGTGAAGCATTTACTGAAAATTTGTAATACAAAATTAATTATTTTTTAATGCGGATATCTCTGCGATGTATGTGTTCTCATCGTATCAGAGTAAGCCCGCTAGGTATAAATTACGTCGAAATTTATTTTCTCTTCCCTAATTAAGAAAAGTTATTATTTCAATAATATTCCTCAATGGCAACGTTCTCGAAACCATCAACCTATCAATAACAGAGAAGCTACTGATTAACAGTAATATTGATGCCATTGAATCTAAGTAATATACGTGGAGGTTCAACTCCGCATTCCTCCATCACATTGGGATGACATGGTTTTTTTTCCTTGGTACTTATTGCACGGCACTCCGATTAGGACAGGGTTGTTTTTTCGGAAGTTCTGCTTCCAAGGAAAATCCACGGTTTAATGGCGAACAATATCTCGGCCGTCCGGACAGGAATCATGCGCACTACCAACAAAGACATTCCAACAAACTAGCAGTAATAAATAAAAAAAATTCCCCATATATAGAACATTAAAATTTTCAAATGTGGTATCCTTCTTCCATCGGTTTCACAAACATTGACAGATATGACTTGGTAAGCGGAATGTAATTTCGTGAATAATGGTGATATTTAGCCACTAGTTGGCTAAAAATTTACAAATTAACGATTTTAATTACTAATTCGTACGTAACTAAACACCGCTCAAGTTAAGTAGACGTGGAAATAAATGGAAAAGACTTAATGACGATTTTAAGAAAGAAGCTGAACTGGTTTTATATTGATGTCATTGTTTTCTCTAATACGTCTGGCAATATAGCACTTTCCGAAATCTTGCGCCTAAGGGACATGAATAGTGATTCAGACAGGCGGAAAGGTAGCCCATAAAGCAAAAAATGTTATTATTGTACCTTAACTAAGTAAGTAAGTTGAACAATTTATTATTTAACTGAAAACCCACAAGAACTTTAAAAAGCCATTAGCAGCTATCTATTGAAATAAGAAGCAAACTGAAATGATTTTAAAATTTTTTTACATTATTTTCAATGTCAGTTCTTTATTTTTTTAAACTGACTTTAAAGCGATTCCTACTTTCTTAATATCGTTAGCCCTTGTAGAAAAAATAATTGCCTCACAACACTTATCGATCTCTTGAAAACGACTTGGTAACATCTATCAGATTATTTGTACAAACAAATTTAATCAAAGTATGTGAATAAAATACAGATTGGTCTTTATATAATGAGTTCGTCCCCAAAACACAAAACGACTGTATCGCCAATGTTTAGAATGAATAAATGATTATTTTGGCTGTATTTTGGGAGTCAGATAACAGGAAATGAAAAGAAAACATTCAAACATATTAGAATAAATTGTGGTTAGTGTTAAATGAGTCTATTGAAAATATGTAATTTTTGATTTGTAGGTATTACGTGCGGTGTTACGTCATGGATCTTATTTCTAGTAATAATCAATTGTTCTGACAATTTACTAACCACAGCCCCATTATCTAAAATATATAAAGTAATATGTACTGTGAATATTTCGATGGTAGAATTGAAAACCCCAAATAATAATAATTTAAATGTGGTTGCAATCTTTGTAGAAGTTGAAATTTACCGTTTTCTCTACTGCAGCTTAGTCGCGACACTGTAGATACTACTGGTAGCTTGATTCCGGTATCAGACCAGAGAGAAATATTGCATATACATTGGGAATCTAACTAATAAACAACCAATCAATATACAAAATCAATTTACAAATTACGATTTTTTTTTTTTTTTTTTCAGAATAAAGTATGCGAAATTGGTTTAGCAGGTTTATTCACTTCTCATAAATTTGGATGTCTTTAAATTTGCTTATGAACTTTTCACAATTAAATTAAAACGTCGTCTACGTAGTACTATATGTCACGTGACATTTTCAGAGTAATCGCTTACTCAGATTATTTCCGTCTACTAGTATAATGTAGAGAGCAAACTGCACTACCGGCCTTAGAAGCATAGTAATTACACTTGCTTTCTGCACATTCAGGGGAACGAAATGTAACTGCAAAATGTCCGCTATAAGAGAAGACCAAATGTTGACAGTATCTTTCTCTTTTATTAAAAGTATACACGTAAAAAGTTTTATGTAAATATGATAAAAAAAAGTGGGTCTGTATAAAAATTAAGGGATGTGAAGGGGGAGAGGGGATGTTTTTTTTATTATTTGATCAGACTAGTAATCAGTTTGATATTGCTTACTGTTTAGTCCTCTCACGGAAGCCGTGGTATGCCACTCACTGGGAGTTCTCCATAAGTTGTTTTAACACTTCTGTAGTCCTTAGAATTACAGGTTTTTGTAGTCAGGTCGCCATATGATTTTAAATTTCACCAAAGTGTAGTAATTCCTATAACTCTGAATGACCAGGAATAACAAGACTGTTAATTCACCTCACTTTTTATTCCGTATAAATCTTCTTAAACACACACGTGTAAAGAATGCCTTAAATTTCTTCCAATTTTCTTAAGAAAACCACAGACACAGTGCCACTTTAGTACGGTTTCCAGCGAACTCATGCGAAACCCAACTGCTAGGGACCTCAGGAGCTTAAATAGGCGCTTAGAATTTTCGAGAAAAAATTAAAAGAGACGACCGACGCTTCAGGATCATTAACAATCGCTCCAAACAATATAATTAGTACAAAAGCATTCAGAATCTATAAAAATACTTCTAATCGTGAAGAAACGTTTTTAAATGAAAACAGAGTATATTTACAGGCATTTAAACATAAAAATAACAAAATTAAACCATTCCAAATAGGCGAAAATCGGACTCAAAGCATCATGACGTAAATTCATAATTACAGTCTTTCAATTAACATTTCTAACACTATACTGCTTTTAATCAACAAACACATGATTGAAACAATTTTCATTCATCAAAACAATACTCATCCATGCTAAAAATAAAAATTTAAAATTAATCAATGTTTACCTCTCTCCAACACCAATATTCTTAATTCATAACATTGAAAGATGGAGTCGATGACAGTTACTATAGCCCCTGACTGAGATCGACTGATCAAGTTTTTTGTAAATACCGGTGAACCGAATCATCTGAAATCTCCAATAGCAGCACACTGAGTGCTGAGAGGTCTTACCAATTTTGGTCCAGCTGAAATACATGTCTGCCACCTTTACGCATGGTAATATGGATGGTTTGCAGACTCTAGGTCCCCAAAAGGAAAAATAATCTCAACAAATAGCCTATTTTGCCTGCTGCATAGGAATGGATTTTCCCCTCTTTAAAATTAGTGGTACCATGCGTGGGGAAAGCATACATGATTAGTAATTTTCTCGGGAGCTAATCTCCCACGACGGCTATAACAATAGTACAAAGTTCCCTTAAGATGAAATTTTAAACACACCAGGGTTCTCAAGAGAAGTTATTGCTCACAGAATTCGAGATGTAGATGGAATAAAGGAACAAAAGACCCCGAAAACGAATTCTGTGATAACGCCAAGTGAAGAAAGCAGTTTGATTACCGCATCTCATAGGTTGCCCTACGAGAAGGAAAAGAATGTTTACGTTTATTTACTAATTTCATGTTTCCTCTCATTTAACTAATATTACACGGTTTTACTTTAAATGTTAGAAAATAAGGTAGTGCTTTATTCTTAACCACGAAGACATGACTTAGCTGTTAGTATCTTGTTAGTTCAATTATTAACACTGTTGAAATTCTCACTGCGCTGGCGTTTGAATTTATAAATTGTAAGGTATTGCATATTTATTTTTATTAATAAGTAAACATTTTAAAATGTATTTTAATTAGATATATGGTTGGTTATCTATGAATGTAGTACAACCTGTGTGATAAACTTTCTAGCCAAAAAGGAAGAAAAAGTTGTAGAAAGGATTCATGAAAACTTAAATTTCCACGGGATATAAACCTCACAGGTTCCAAACAGCATTGAATACCACGGCGCAATTCAGCCATAAGTAAATACAGTGAAAGCCTCGTCTCTTTCAAAGGGCGCAAAGTACTGAGTCACAAAGGTAGCATGAAAGGAGCAGGAGTTTTACTCTGCACTCCGGAATGCAGAGTGGTTCCACACAGCGGCAACATTTGTCATCGTCCCTGAGAGCCGTGTCGGTGCCGTAATTAACCCCCTGCGCAGGGTGGCTCGGAGGTTGGAGGCTAGGCAATCCGATTGGCTGGCTCGGGGGACCTAATTGAAGGGTTTGATTGAAGAACGGCAGAGTCAGGCAGCCGAACTCGTTGCGGACCGGCGAGCGAGCCCGTCAAACAGCGGCAGCACTTGGGATTGGGCCGCAGGCGGTCCGTGTAATTGTGAGTGCCGGCCAATGGAAATCACGCCCGTGCTCGATTCCCTTTGCGTGCCGCGGGATGTTCATACACTGCGCAGCCATCGGGAAGCGTTTTATTGACTGCGTATTGACTGCTGGTAATTTGAGAGGTGATTTCATATGGCCTGCAGCTTCGAATTCTGTGTGTCTAACTAAACCGTAATAGGCTGGCTTGATAAATTCACAGTGTATCATTCACTGTGCTGTGATTAATTTGAATCGTAACAATGTACACTTCAAATAAAACATAGGGGAAATATTAAACCTCTGTGTACGGAGTATTGAAAATATTGGTAAAGCCATTAAGATCCGCTGCTTCATTTCAGCACTAAAGAACAGTCAGACAGATGAATTGTGATTTTTTTGTTGATCCCCACATATATTTCGCAAAAACGTTTAGCTAGATCGTCCTTATAAGAGCAGCGAAAGATTTTGTTGTTCAATAATAAGCTTGATACTAAATGAAAAACTATGAAAGAAAATTTGTATAAAGACACCAACTGACAGTAATCACAGTTTATCTAATTTGCTTCTGTCGTAAAAGCCGTATAAAGTACAGGGTGTCAGCATCCTGAATGTATATATTAATAGGGCTGCTGGATCATCTGATATGACGGATGAAACTGATTATGTCAGCTAAAATTTAAGAAATGTAGACATTTCTTAATCGTGTGCCTTATACAATTTCTTCTATTAGAAATAATTAAATAAAAATTGCCTAACATTTTGTATCTCAATAACCTAACATGGTAAATAATTAAAATGATTCATCTGTCTGAACTAAAGGCGTAAATAATTAATTTAAATAACAAAGTCTTTATTGAAACATCGGCTATTTACAAGTATTTGTTTATGGTGACCAACATTGTGAGAATCAGTAATTTTCCCCAAACCCCTTCTACTGCCTTGTATAGTATGTAAGTTTTTCTGGAAATTCTAGATCGTATATGTTATTTTTCACAGTTTTCCAAATACAAAACTTTTATGGAGGTTAAGGTTTGGTGAGTACGGTGGGTATTAAATACTACCATATACGCTATCTCTTTTCAGGCACACGCATTATTTAAAAAATTGCTCATCACTGCACTAAAATGTAGTGGTGCATCGTTAAGTTGGTAAAACATGCTGATCCTGTTTACAGTGACAAGTATTCCTGCGAATAGAACTCATAGATTAGATTTTAAAAAATGAAATAAACATCCGCTTATACGTTTCTATCCAGGAAATGTTTAATATTTTTCTAACAATGCCATCGCAAACATATCGTGAATGTGGTGTTGAATGCTGACGAGTCGCCTTGGATTTCTTCAAATATTTTTTTTTTTTTTTTTAAACTGCTTTACGTCTCTTTTTAACATCGAGGTCTTTAGAGACGGGAAAGGATGGGGGGCAAGGATGGGAGCAAGGAATGGGAAGGAATTTGGCAATGGCCTTTTGAAGGAAGCATCCCGGCATTTGCCTGGACTGATTTGGGGAAACCATGGAAAACCCAAATCTGGATGCCCGGACGGGAATTCGAACCGCCGTCCTCCCGAATGCGAGTCGCCTTGGATTTCTTCAAACCGAATGTGTGAACTGTGGAAGTTGAATACGATGTCCTTTGTGAAATCTGATTCACACTCGAATAAATGTAAGCTGGCATCACGTGATCCTTCACAAAACACGTAAAATCTAATGTCAACGACATTTCAGTTTTATCTTGATTCCCTGGGGGGAGCCTTGTTGATTTGTTAAAAACTAACGTTTCGGCCATCCCGCTGTGGCCTTCATCAGAGGTCATGGTTTCACAGCCTCCACACAAGCTAATATACCCATATGACGAGCTAATTTTCTTCTACTTACTGTAGAGGCGAATCGAACTACTCAAGGATGTGAGCTATAGTTTATTTATGAGTATTCCGCCGTGCCTGACTGTCAGTTAGTAAAACTCTCCGTAATCTATCCCCAAATTGGCAGTTGCTGTCTTACGACTATATCACAGTAGGCGTGTTATGTTCTGGAAACAGTTGCCGGACAGTATTCATTACTAGCAATTCCACCATTACTGTCACAATATCCACCACAATAATATATAACTGACATTCGAGTCCACGTAAAACACACCGATACCACTCCGCATGATTCTACACGAAAACCCGCCAAATAAACAACACTAATGTTGACATTCGAATGAAATAAAACCGGCCGCAATTGCGTAAATAGCCAATAGCCAAATAGCAAGCAGTCAAAGACGGCTGTTTGTTTTCTACCCACGGACTTATTCCTGTATAGAATCAGACAAAGTTTTCAGAACAAATAAATAACAGAAACAACTCCAAAATAAAACATGGTAAATTTTCAATAATCTTCGATGACTGTGATTAAAACTGAAAGAAACATTGGCTAAGGAGTTATTTATTTGGAGTCATAAAAATACTTTGCTATTCGTTAAAAACATCAAGCTTTTGTGAATGTATTACCGCTATATACCAAAGAATTGTTATACTTCTATAAATATAAAACTGTTTTATTGAAATCGATTTTGTGATGTAGTTCTGTAAGACTTTCTTTGGAGAGGAAACGGTTTACACAATTATCTGCCGCGATGGTTAGGAAATAGCATCAAAATAATTATTGGAATGCTCCGCTGCGCGCTTGGATCTCACGCCTGAAGCTTTCCAAGTGCAATATATGGCACTTCCAAGACGTAGCAACAACGTGGCACCGTAACCCCCCAATTTGGCATCAAACTCGGTGCAATATGAAATGCAGATCACGCTTTGATTCGAATTAGTGCCCAGTCATACCGGTCATACTGATTAGGATTTTTATGCGGTTTTTTGTAATCGTCTATGTTCGCACACATGCTAATGCGAGTACAGTGTAATAACTTTTATATTATATTTAATTAACGCTATCAATGTTAAGGGGGCATAATAGCAAACTTAAAAAAATGAAATCAGGATATCGGATAAAAACAAGGAGACATAATAGCAGATAAAAAAAGGGAACCATAAAATCGGATAAAAATATTTTTAATTAAGATGTGAGATAAGTATCCTATTTAATGGTTTTTTGATAATTGGTTATAAATTTTACTAACGCGATATGCATTTTGAAGTAATTATGTTATACGTTTACTGACGTTTAACTTTGACACCAGTGTTTTCACTTCAGCTCGCAATAACTGCAAGCTCTGGTAAAGAAAAATTAATCTCAGTACTTTACGACTACTACTGGAAAAGTTTAGCTGTTAGGATAACAAACTCTGAGTTCACGATAATCGTTAGACAAAAGATATTCTGCCATCACTCAACTCATCAGAATGTCAAACTATGTTTTACTGGACAATGACTACGCTACTGTTTGTAATTTTTTTTTAAATCTTGAACAGTTCTTATTAATCGCAATAGTACACCACAATAGTAATGCTTACTAACAAAGTATTAACAAGAAACAGAAAAAAACAGATATTGAACATATACTGAGGTGAATCACAAAAAAAAAGTTTCTTGATACTTCCTAGGCGCTGCACAATCCCAAAATAATGAGAGTGCGATTAGTGAACTAATGTTGGAAATAATGTGAAATAACCTTTAATGCGTGTGTAGTAATAAACCCGCCTGTGTTGCTCAGCGCGCAGGAGCATGGTCGAACCCTGGCCCTCGCACACTAGCTACCCGGATTGCAATTTCAAGGTGATGTTTCGCAATCGCCAAGGCGAATGTCATGGCGGTCTCCAATATCCGCCTCTTTAACTACACATTACGAAAACAAAAAGTATACTTAGTGTACACAGAACATAGTTATACGTTTAGCAGGCAGATATTAACCCAACGTTCCTCCCGGGGAGAGGTCAGGCCTTTTGACAAGCGGGTCAAATCATCCTGAAAAACCCCGACCCTCCAATAGCAGAATAAGTGCAAGGAAGAAGTAGAACGAGAGATATGTATCATAACTAAACAGCATGAAGTAATACTACTACACATATACTAAAGAATTAGTTTAAGTCACAAAAGTTCTTCACTACATTGTTTTAGTAACCTTCTTTTTGGTACATTTTATTGATATACCTGAACATAACTGCGTTACGAATAAAGATATTATGGGAGCAACTGTATACTGACAGTCGTCTGTGTATTGAGTCAGTTTTATATTTTGTTTTTAATTATGTGTCAAAAACATGCATTGAGGATTTTTTTAAATTACAGCTAAGCAAATGGAAAGTTGTTCTTATCAGATAAGCAAACTTTTACCTTCAGTATAAAAACTTCCCGCTTAAACAATTAGTGTTTCTTTAATATATTATAATAATTTGAAAAAATTGGTTATTAAAATATAGTTTCCTTCAGCTAGGGGAGATAAGAAGGTGCCTACACAAATGACGTTGTGTTTCTATTAGAACACCACACCCATTTCATGTTTCTACCGAAGCTAAAGAGCTGTAATTTAAGATAATAATATCGCTATTAGTGAAAGCAAAACGTCGATGAAATTGGTCACCTGAAACTATTTAACCCCCAGCATTCTGTGAGATTGAGGAAAACTGTGGAATAGATCCAATTCATCAACAATTTCATGAATCACCTTCGTTACATTCATTTTACACCCGCTATGGTCACTTTCATTTCTTTCAAGCTTTTTTTGCACAAAAATTATCACGAAAGAATGTTCGTTCTTTGTAAGCTCTTGACTGCAACATGCCTTCTCAGGCCATACGAAATTCTATAGATGGGAAAAATGTAGAGAACGTAGGTAACATACTTCATTATGAAGGCCTTCAGTTTACGTTTAGTGAGCTCAGCGTGACAGTTGTACACAAGTTCAGCCATTTTTCCGAACTTTTGGAGAAGTTGTTTGTCCATCGGCAGCTTAAAAACTATTCCTGTATCTAGCTGTCCGTTCCTCACACTACCGATCCGATCGTTTTTTTTTTACTCGGTGATAATTTTTTTTCCTTTTGATTCGGGACTAACTACTCTTCGATAACGAGCTCATTAAAGCCGCGTGAAGATTGGACAAGGATATCAGTCAGTCATTTATGATGATGCCACCTCGTCATTCATCTGAAGGAATGTAAGTAAACCGTGGAAAATCGAAATCAATAACGTCAGACCTGGGATCGAACCCGCATGCTAGGCTCCAAAACTGCCACTTACCCTTACTACTTGGTTCCAGATCGAATTAACTGCTATTAATTCCACACACAAATTGTCAATTCAACATAATCGTACATTTAATTTCTCGGTGACGTATTGCAATTACATTCTGATCCGTATATTTAGGTTTAGCTCATCTCATCAACGTTCACCTCCTACTTTTTTACCATCTGGTCTGTAATGTTTTTCAGATTAATTAACGATATGTAAAATAATGATATGTTCACTGGAATAGTAACGCAAAATCCTAGGCCATAGAAGCGTTGTTGCATTGTAGGAAATATATGTGTGCCGATTAATTATTTTCGTTTAAAATAATCTATGTATTTGTTCGGTTCGAGTTGGGCACTATCAATCAACAGTACGCTTCAACCAGACAGAGCTTCCTAGACTTGACATGAATTCACCAGATTTCATAAACAAATTAAATAGTTTTAAAGCTGCTGAACACAAGCTGAGTTTGAAGAATTTATGGTTAGTTGAAGAGGTCTTTAATAAATTGCGATGGAAATATATAAATTAATATTTCCATTTATATTTCTTTCGAACAACTGCAAGTCATATCAAACATTAAAATACCCGAGGTCTAAAATAATTATGTGCCAAATTTTGCCACATATAAGAATGAATGATTAAATTCATCACCATATGTTGACGCGTAATTTTTCGTCTTGCTGCGAGGACGTTCTCGCAATAAATTTTGAGTCCGTCGAGAAGAGCGTAAGTGGATTACAGAGATTTATGTTCAGCAGCGATGAGTAAGCAAGCTGCCGGAACTCATCAGCATGGCCGACGCTTCCCGGAAGGCGCGAGGCCTCGGGAGCGTAATTACCAGTCGGCAGTTGCCCGTCGGCTTCAATAAGCCTCAAATAACGAGCGCCCTCTAATTACGCCATCTAATGCGATAAACGCAAAGCAGAATTAAAAAAGTAGCGACAGCCATCGAATTGCTGCTCGTTACCGGTTACGTCAAGAGCTGTGTCGACGAACCTGGAAGCATTACCGATTTCATCACCTCAGGGAAATTATTGAGTGATAGCTGCTGGGAAGTATGACTCTCTAAACACAATCTGCAGTTTGGTGACACAACCCCCTGACACTTGTAGCACTGCATAATATTTTTGACACTGAACGTAAGTGTGATACATGATTTGGATTATGCACCTCATACTCTCAGTGGCTAAGGCGCTTGCTTTCAAAACTTTCGCTGCTCTGGTCCCGGGATCGAATCCCGGCAGGCGCAGGAATTTTGAGAGTTGTGTTTGGTCATATGAGCTATGCCAGGACGCTCCGTGGTTCGGATTCCACGTTAAACTGTAGGTCCCAGAGGAAAGGAACTGGCCGTCCTACCTCTGACAAAATTGTTCCTTCGGGAGGATCCAACCAACCTTCGGGTTGTGGACTAAGTTAAGTTTTTAACGCTAAGGATACTAATCATCTGTAGGATTATACAAAAGTAAAACGGCAAATAGAACGTTGAAGTGTTGCAGAATCCACTGAACAGGAAATTGTGAATAGACGTCTCGACACATACGGAATAGGAAAATATAAACTGGTAAGAGTGTCAGCGTTGAAAGTACGGCGGCATCCTATAGATTTAGAGCTTAGCAGTGTAATTTACATCAGTTCACGTCCCATTAATAACCTGACGTAAGAAGGATGTTCTACAGAGGAGGCGGACGGCGGAAATGCAAATGTTTATTGAAGCCATTAAGGGGAGAAAGATGGTGGCAGGAGGAAGATAACACCCCTCTACCTCACCAAGAGTCAGGTGCTATTACGGTGGAGTTAAAGCCTCGCCACTTGTTCAACGTGCTTTTCTGGAAGTCATGTCTACGAAATAATTTGCCTCTAAACAACAGTTACAACAGAAAATCAGGTATCTGATCAACGAAAATCGTGGTATCGCTGTCCAGTTTAAATGCAAGGAATGGTAAGCTACTTGAAATAAGATTTTTTTTTTTTATATTAGTAGACAGGTGTTCAAAACAAAATTTGTTTCGTTCTTCACAGTTTGATACTTTTGCGTAAACATTATTCTTTGAATTTAGTAGTTTACGCTGAATTTATGATTAATACGAGTTGTATGAATAAATATTAATGAAATAACTTTCGTTATTATCACATTAGGCATAAAGTTAATTGGTCTACTGCAGCAAATGTTGTACAATTAAAGAGTATTCAAGTGCAATAATTTAAATAACGTGATTTATTTTCATTTTACTCCTTAATATAAAAAAATTTCAAAGTGCTCAGTTTTTTTTTCCAGTCTGCGTAATTTTGAACTGAAAGTTGCAAGATCATCAAATATCTTTCCAGTGCAGCACACGTACTTGGTACCATTAACTAGTTGCTCAAATTTGTCACGCTGCATTACTTTCTCTCTAGAGGAATCCGACCCTATTTACTGTCCAAGTTCTCAGATTAGATGATAACTGCAGATAATGGCAAGTATATCCTCTGAGTTATTTATTATCATGGCAATATTGGTACTAATGAATTCCAAATTCATAGAAGAATGTCTTAGAAGAGTATAATTTCGCAATTAATTACCTTTAATCCTGGTTAAATTCATCCTAAGTAGGCGGTCTTTTAGAAATTAACTTTTATTTATTTTTGTTTAACTTCAGTAGTATGTTACAAACAATATAATATAAAATAAAGTAATTATACTTTTGAGATTTAGACAAAATTTGTAATACCAAAAAATGGAAACTGCAACGTTTCGATATTATGGATCAATTAAGCATTTTTTACGAGGTGCCAGAAACAATTTTAGATATACCACAAATTCCAGAAGCAATATAACGTTATCATCTTCGCGTAGCCATACAGGGATAAAATAGGTTTGATTTCCACATTGTGAGTAACTACATTAAAGTACCGAGATATATGCATGCTCATTGTAACCTCATATTCGAAGTTTGTAACAATGTCAATAGTTGATAAATATAAGTTTTTTATTAGCTCATGTAACACAGTGGAAAAGTAATGGACGTTGGCAATTTGACGAGTGTTTCGTACGGAGGTTATTAGAGCAATTTTTTAAGTATTGCTGCGTTTCGGACAAATGTAACTGTTGGGAGAAAAATCGTCGATAACTATGCAGGCGTTCTCCTTAATCATTTCTAGAAAACAACAAAATAAAGCGAAACTTGGATGGCTAGAAAGAAATCTGGACTTTCGTTTCTCCTTATCGAAGAACTAACTTACCTGGATAAGTATGCAATGGTTTTTAACTGGCTTTGTAGGAAACCAGCGGTCTTATACATTTCGAGCAGTAGGCAATGCAGATCAAGCGATCCGCATTGGTTCTAGCCTTCAGTAAAGTATGTAGCGACTTATAGCACTTCATTTTTTATCACATTCGAGAATAAAAGCAGTTTCGCGTACGAATAATACTCCAAGGTGCTATGTGAAGTAGGTTTGCGCATGCGCGAGTGATGTCTACACGCCTCGCGTCGCTAGACGCAGTGGATGTCCCCTCATGGTCACGACCACAAGTAGCCTGCAAACCGCTCCACTCGAGGTGCTCACGCGCAAACGCTGCCGTCAGTATAGATAGCTTCATTTATCTCCAACCTTTCACGCGCCTCCTTTCGCCAAATTATGTGCAATGCTGTGCATATTCCTGTTTGCTTTTAGGAACCCTTCAAGACTACTGATTGACATAATTGGTTTAAAACTGCCTAACAAATTTATCCCGTCCTAAAATTTACAAACACTTTTTTAGGGAATTCTCAACACATTTATTTTTAAATCGTTTGAAAAATACATGGTGATAGCAAAAATGAAATTATGTTTGTGGTTCTCCTTACCACCTACTTACTACTGCCTCACACTATTCCTTGCGTTGGTTTTTTTTTTTTTTTTTTTTTTTTTTTTTTTTTTTTACCTATGGCTTTTAGTCACTTCGACACCTAAGGTCATTAGAGACGGGATGGGACTGGGAACAAGGAACGGGAAGGAATTCGTCCATGGCCTTTTTGAAGGAAGCGTACCTGCATTCGCCTGGAGTGATTTGGGATACCATGGAAAAATCCAAATCTGGGTGCCCGTACGGGGATTCGAACCCGCGTTGGTATTTTAATTTTCTTCAGCACTTTATTAAGTTATTTCTTTCTGCTTAGTTTTTAGAAATAATATATCCACTTTCATTCGATAAATGATTCTATTTTCATGAATTTATTTAAATGTTATAGAAATTCTGAATGCGTGGATATTCGGTTATTATTTCTTTCACTTCCCAATCATAATAACAAAACCGTGAAACAGGATTTTTTATTTCTAATTTTCGAGATTGTGTTTATTTTATCCAACAGTATCAAACCATGAATGCGAAATAGCTGTTCAGGTCTTTAAAATTTATATTTTTTTAATACGAGTGGATTAAGGTCTCACGTTACGCTATGTATTAAAACTTTTAGAATCTCATATCAAACATATAACATCAATTTTTAGTGTATTAACACAGAAGGATTTTAGCTTTATAAGCCGTTAAAATTAACAAAACAAAAAATAGATTCTCTACTCTTAGTGAACAATTCAGTTACCAGTACAAAAGAGAGGAGAAATATGAACAGTAAATATAATTTACAGTGATGGCTGGAACAAAATTAACCGAAATGAAACGGATTGAGTAAAAAATCCAAAATACTCTTCAGGGATAAAGGGAGGTAACAAATGGATATTTTGTGACAGAATGGTAAAACTATGAACCATTTTTATTCAGAATCTTAATAGAATAAATCACCGACTTCAAATTGGGCGGTGAGGAATAGGAGCAATTCCTTATTCTCATATAGATCTGGAGCGACAAAGTGAACCAGAGAGAAACCGCAACCCTAAAATGGGTAAACATACTCGTACATAGTAAAAATTAACCGTTTGGTTTTAGAGGATTCACTGTCTTGAACAGCATGCGTTTACCGTTCAACTTTTGCTATGACATTTTTTTTTTTTTTTTTTTTTTTTTTTAAGTTATGGGTTTACGTCTCGTCGACGTCTAGGACATTAGAAGCGGGATGAGATTGGGGACAAGGAACGGGAAGGAATACGGCCATGACCTTTTTGAAGGAAGCATCCCAGCATTGCCTGGATTAATTTTGGGTTTTGATTTGGAAAGAAGATATTGTTTAGTAACTGTTTTATGATTCTAAAAAAGAGAAAGGCACTTCTCATTTCTCAAAACTAAAAACAAATTACATTATTGATTGTTGGATCCATCGCATCATCCATTCTTTTGTTAATGATTCTAAATATAATTGACAGTCCTTAATTAACTAGCCAGTAGTCAACATGAAGATGTATTTAAACTCGTTACCTACTATTACATACTACTTTCAGAGTTGTGTGAGCAATTGCTTCAAGAAACCGGTCTTCGTACTCTGAAAGGGTGAGCACGTTTGGATCAGTGAGGTGCAACTATATTGTTGTATATTCGTGCGTCATATGACTCTCCTTCTTGTGTTGTAAAGACAAACCATATAAATCTTATAATGTGCTATACTTTAACAATATTTCGAAGGTTATCACAAGATTAAAAACGTACATATCTCCAGCCCGTACTTCCGTAGATTCAGAATTCTTAGCTGTTTTTTTTTAAGCATTTGTCATCTGACTGGATAAAATGTGCAGTTCCACTATTTCTACAAACAATGATGACGCATCAGTGAAGTGATTATCATTTACATGAGTCTGTTTCAACGAGTTGTCACTTTTGTCATCCGTAATATTGACTTCACGATGAGAAAATATTTCATAACGCAACTGCATATTAAACTCCTACCTGTATTCCGTATGTTTATGGGTTTACTGTTTCTTGTAGTGTACTAAATTACACTAGTACATCCCGTCACCTTGAACCCATTTATTAATATCGCTTCTTAATATAAGACTTGCTTCGTATTCTACAACATTTTTGGTAAATTCATTTAGTATTTAATCAACAAACAAATTGAGATATGATGCTATTAACTAATACTTCCCTTTTCTTTTTATCCACTCGCAATTTTTATATATACATATTAGTCTTACTTTAAGATTAATAACAAATCATTAATCATTTTGTAGTTTAATGAACATATAAAACAATAACAGCTGGAATCTTTCCTTACACATTCCTTTACATATTAATCTTGATTTATTGTGTCGGCTACAACATGGTGATCCATTCGTCTCCAAGGTCAGAATCAACACACACAAACTCCCTTGACAACGCCAAACTATATTCCAGAGATCATCATTCTCGGTGCCCAGAGAAGTATTATTTCTTTCCTACTCAGAGAAACAAAATTAGTATTCAAATAAATAGTTACCCTACATGTTCTACACTCGTTTGGTGTTGACCGCCTCTAGCTAAGGTAACTAAGTTACAAGTAACAGTGCCTGGCACTAGACGCAAGACGAACAGATTTTGACTATTACCTAGTTTGTAGGATATGTGGTGATATATACATCCTAATCACCACCGTTAACCTTCTGGCCTCTCATTTGGGTGGATGCGGGTTCAGATCCCCTTCCGGCCATCCAGTTTTAGGTTTTCCATAACTTCCCATGACCACTCCTGCAAAATGTAGAGATGGTTCCTTCAAAAAGCCGATGGCCGAATTCCTATTCATTCGTTGTTACGAATACTTTCCCGCCTGTATTGACAACGTCGACGAGGCGTAAAGCCATAACAAAAAATCTTAGCTCAATTTACTTCATGGCTTCTGAAAAACAATATTGAACACCTATTAGAAGGCCGTTTGTATCAGTATCACTCGGTTTGTTTCAGATACCCGGCTGTCTCAGGCCCAAGCATGTGTGGTTTTAATTTAGGTCTTTTTTAATAGTAAGAAAGTAGTATCGCACTAAGCAACAACACTTTCATTAAAATCTATCAAACTCAGACCTCTATACATAACCAACCGTTCCAGGTAGTATGAAATTTCACGACCTCTACAATAAACTGAGAAAATTATTTCGAAACAGGAGGTTGTAACATTGCTGGATTAAATGAGGAGTTTTCACATCAACCTCGTACCTTCAAAGCTGGTGGAAGACTATGACAGGTAGATGCACCAAATAATCAATGTAGTGTAAACTGCAAGTTTTTTTCTTACATTCGGTCGGATGTTTCAGTAGGAAACTTACTGCGGCCGTAAGGTGACCCCGCCGGTCAGTTGTCGAGTATTCTTAGTCCAGTGGTGCTTCTATATTGCAACGATGAACACCGTATTAAGATTTCATGCTGCCATTAATGAGAATCACTTTTCAAATAGAAATAAAAACTTTATCATCATAGATACATGAAATATGCTGTCAAATGGATAACTGCTGATCAGACATCAAGGCTGGTGACTGATAGAAGGCCGCCTCTAACCATGACAGCCTGTTGGTGCAGTACATGGTATTGAAGCTTTATCTGCAATTTCATGAAACGTTTCTGAACCCTTTATGGAAATCACTTATTCCTGTATACCCCGAAAACTGTGTTCCTGGCATAAATACATTATATATCACTTCGTTGATCCCAAAAAATTCCTATTTTCGTAAGATTTACCAGAGCAATAACGATTTATTTAATCAGAGTAAAGCACCATAATTAAGCATTAATAATCAGATTATTATCTATAATTCCATCATTAATGCTGAAGTAGCAGCACTACATTTTTTGACCTTTCTCAGTACTAACTAAAATGTAGATAAAAAGTTCTAAGGACAAATTAATAGCGACCTTATAAAAGCTTAAAAGATTCTCCTTCCTCCCCCGTATTTTAATCTCGTTTACTCGTCAAGAAAGAGACGTCAGTTTCAGACTGAGAGGTTAATTGGGATTTAAAGCAAATCCGTTTCACCCTTCGTTAGGACCGTCGTCTTAACACATTAGCTCTTAACTTACTTTTTACTGTGTTTAATATCTTACCTCGTCTCTACAGTAAATATTGAGTGATGGTTGTAATAAATATGGAAGATTAATCGCAGAATTAATACTTGCTGCATGAACAGGACATGTGATTTCTCTCATCTGATTTTTTTTCTTATTTCGTAATTCAAATATCACTGCAAACATTTTTAATAAGCTGTTGGTGTTTAGATCTTTCTTCCTTAGCCTATAATTTACCCCTTTAACTATAGCTTCTCCGGCTTGTATATAACTAAACTCAAGTTTATTTATTAAGTAATTGGGGAAACTATAGCAATAGAAATCGTTTATCAAGCTAACTATGTGATAACTCAGTCACAAAAATATGAAAATTTAATAGCATTATAATATATACATATATATGTTATAGTTGCTTTAGTGCACTGTCTTCACTAAAGCAACTGGAATAAAAATAATGAAGCATTCGAACTGTGGTACTGAAGAAGGATTTGCAAAATGACATTTTAGCTGAAATGAACTTGTAATATGTTCTGAGAATGATAAAAGGAGTTTGCGGAATCATCTCACGTTATAAGGAAGAGATGTAAGACTAAATAAATTGTTGGTGGAGGGGTTAGTTCAAGGGGATAATTGTAAATAAAAACAAAGATTGGAATATGCGATGGTTGTAATAAGTACCTTGACATACAAAGATCAGTTTAGTATAAAAATAGAATCATGCAGAGAATGACGTCCGAAATAGTAATATATACAGAAATTTAAATAACATTGTAATTTCCACATAGAGAGGTGTTGCCAATATAACATAGGTATCTGCATAAGAAATGTTTTTGTTATTAGAAACATGATTGCTCAATAAGGGAAACAAACCCCCGCAAACTATTTAGGCAGCCGTTGGGTCAACACACAAGGATATAAAAAAAAGGTATTCTTTCTTTAACGTCGGGGAGAGTTAAGAAAATAAAAGGAATAAGTGCATATTTGCTCTCGAAATCGAGAAATGAAGTGATCTCTAAGGAAGAAATAAGTAGAAGAGATTTTCATTTACTTGGTTTCCCTGACGGGGGTGATGAATAATGCATCGCGGGAACACAAAGGAATATTCGTTTCAGCCACGTAAAATTCAGTTGCCAATACTGACATTACTTCAATTCGACTTCGCTTTCTTTTTTTAAAGTTTCTCGTACAGAATAACTCAATGTAAGTTCCAGAGTTATATGGTTTGCAAAGAAATGGAGCGATAATGTCCCTCCCTCAATAACGATCATCATCAATAGCTGCCATTGTGTACTCGATACTAAAGCCAAATGAAAGTAATTGTATGATTTTACTCAGATGAAACTTGGTGTTCACAAAATACCAGAAAATGAAGTCAGGTTATAAATCGATCACTGAGAATCGTTTCTTTGTTTCAGTCGTCAAGCAGATTTATTGGAATACCCTTTGTTGGCTCTGCTATATTCATGAATAAAAACCCAACAAGATTTTTCGGAACAGAAAAAGAAATTCATGAAGCCAGAGACTTGTTAAAAAAAAAAAAAGGGATAGGAAGCATGCTTCACAAATACTCTTCAGCAGCATCGGTTCTTCACCCTCGACAACAGCCGAGCGCGCCAACATTCCTACGAGTGACGTTAGCTCCCTATTACCTCCGGAACAACTGAACAACAGACCCCCTTCCACCAATTTCCAGGCGGAAAGGCAGCGCAGCGGTACCCTTGCTGCCAGAGGAACGAGAGAAAGCAATGGATTACACGAGAGCGACGTAGCAGTGCTACGTCACTCAGAAAGCTCGAGAAATTCCTCCGAGGAGCTGTGGAATGACATGTTACCAGTCAGAAATTTAGTGCTTGACATTATTTGTAGCATCAGATCCCTAAGCACAGTTAATTAAGCGTTTCGAAAGCATTCTGTGAGAACTTACAACGTGATTGGAATAGCTTAAAGTTCGGCCTACCGATAAATTGATCTTTGCTGGGGATAAGGGTTGCTATCAAAAGTATACCACTTCTGTGAAAAATAAAAACTGCCTACACACAACATTATATGACTTTCATCCTTCTGCTTTCATACTTATTTTCCCTCCAGCAATGTATAGAAACGCTGTGTTTAATTGCTTGTTTGAGTGGTTTGTTAGATGTCTGCGTGAGAAGAATGCTGTTACTCGGAAATCCACGATTTATGAACTTACTACTTGATTATTCTTTTACTGTTTATCTCATCTATGTGTTATTGAACAGCAAAAGTTCCTATTAATTACCAAATTATCCTGATAAGTGTGATATCGTGTATGGTGTAGAGAACAGTGTTTGGTTTGATCTTCCCCAAGTAGCTGTTCCGTGCCTGGCTAAAGTGGTTGGACGGCCAGTTCCTTTACTCCGTGTGTTTACGTTTTGCCTGTGATTGTTATGGTACCGTGATCTCCTATGTAATGAAATTGAAAGAAGAGAGGAGTGAAATCAGGTGGCAGCCTATTCTGGCGTAATCATCTGAAAGACACCAAAGGTGATGTCAAGCTATCGTCCCTTCCCGGCGTAAGAATCGCCATCGACTGTATCGTACAGGATACATTCACTGCACACGCTGTGCAGGTAGGTCTGAGTTTTTAGCCCAGAACAATCTACTGTTTAAGACAGTTGTACCACCAACTATCCTAGCCTCCCGCCAAAGTTTCCATAATTAAAACTTTTTTTCACGAATGGTTTAAGGGAACGAGGCGAGTACAACAAAATAGTAATACACCGCAGAAGTTCGTGCCAGTCTTGTTCAACATTCCATCTAATTTCCTAAGACACTGTTGCAAACCTGGAAAATTGCAAAGTCCGATTAGAAAATAAATTTTCTAAAACCATACACAATGAGGTGAGTTGTAACACGTCGGTATGGAAACTGCATTTTCAGGCTCTGGAGGCAAATTATTTTGTAAATAAATAAATAGAAATAGCAGGAACATTGGAATCGTTCTTTTCCTCAACGCTAAGTAAATATGAAGTTATCGCAATAATCGAGCGAATGAATTTTGTAGAAGCTTTTAGTGGGCCAATAATGTACTGATTTTACGTTATCATCAATGCGTCATTGCTGTTAAGCTGTCTGCACTATATGGTATAACAATAGCAGAGTTACGGCGTTGCTCGGTCTTGTTGGCGTTGATTTACCCACTCACTATTTTTATTCACGCAATGAGAAACTTGTACCAAGTTTCATACCATTCGTGCCATCCATTTCTAGAATTAAAGCAAACTTAGATTCATCCGCACCGTGTCGAAAAAGGAGTGGGTTGAAGTTGATTTACCCGTACACTATTTTTATTCGTCCGAAAAGATTCATCCGTACCAAGCTTCATTGATTTCGTACTGGCCATTTCCGACACTAAGCTAAAAGGTGATTTAGCAGCACAGTTCTAAGAATGGGGTGGTTTTGATGCTTTGATACGGAATGTCAGTTTTCATTTTAGTCCGGATTACATTTCAACCTTATTACATCTGCTGCTCAAAAATCTAAACATGGACCGTACGCTCATTAATACATACGACATACATACAAATGTATCTGGAATGTGTTTGTTTATTCCAACTTCACGAAAAAATACAGATTTTGAATGGATTTTTAGAATTTGATTGGTTGAGGTCAAAGTTAAAATTCAACGTATGCCTTATTTTACGAAAAATCTAGCATTACCTGAAAACTGCTGAATCGATTATGCTGACTAATCTGCCGCTGAAGCTAAAAAAATTCTCATAATGCTACTTCATCTGCCACTAGAGTTCAAAATTAAAATATATTCCTTACCTGTTCAGTTGAAAATCAGGTATTCAAAATTGTATACAAGTATTCAGAACTAAGAGAGATATGAAAAAAAAAAATTCTTTACTTTCGATATGTTTCAGGGAGTTACAAACTGCGGTTCCATTTTATTGAGAGCAAAACTCTAAAGATGATAGCCAGAGATTGTGATCAAAGAAAATCTGTGTTGTTTTTACGTTATTAGTTAATCGCATTCAATACGGCTATCTATGGCGCTTAAAAGCTGAATACCCGAATTAATGGAAATAATATTTCAAGTTTATTTAGTGTTCAAAATGTTATAATTGGAAAATGTTTTTATGAGTGTTTTATTTACAGGCTATAGTCAGAGACATTGTAGTTGTGTGTTTAGTGTGGACTTTGCAACATCTAGTCGTTCCATCTTTGGTATTTGTCGCCATAAATTCAGAATTTCATTTAACGCTCCAGTGTTATGTAACTATGAAGCATAAGACATACCAAAAAAATCAATTGAGATTAAAGCTTTAAAATGGTGCAAACCCCATAGAAATCTGCTCAGTAGTTTCTGGGTTTTTCTAGCAACAAACTTACCCGGTTTTCGTTTTACGGATATAAAGACTAGTTGGTGCCCGCAAAATCGTCAACGTGGACTGTTAATGCGCATATTAAACTGATAATTTCCAACTTAACACATCGCCAAGGAAAAAAGATGCAACTTAATTTCTTGAAATAAAAAAATGCCGTTCGTACGTTGAAATCAAGGTATGTATTACGATTACGAGAATTAACCAAATCCGACCAATAGTTCTTGCATAAAACCCACTCAACGAAAAAAAAAGGATGCTAATTTCAGGTCAAAATGAAACATTCACAAAACATTGAAAGTGCTATGACAATGATCAGAACGAACAAGTTGCCGAACGACCATGTTGCAAATATGAACGATGGGCGACATTTGAGTTGAGGCGGAGGCTATGGAAGCAGTATTATCCATTGTTCTTCGAAGAAATCTTGCTTTTTCTCAGACACAAGTGGTGAGACACTATACTGCTTAGTTATGGAATACGAAATTGCCTATATGGTAGGGGGGGGGGGGGTTGGGGCAGTGCTTAAGACTCTAAAACCTCCCTGGTGTAGCGATTGTTTTTCAGATTGCGCTCAACATATAGGAGGCGACGTGAGATATTATTGGCAGTGGCGCCAGAGATCATCAAGCTTGACGTTTGAACGCTCTACCGTTCAACAACACAGTAGGCCCGATTGCGTTCACCATGGTAGCGTCAAACACGTACGTGGCCATATTTGAAGGATAAAACACTACATTTCGCCACTAAGCACACTTGTGACGGCGTTAACGTGCCATTTGCAGTCTAAGGTATTGGTGGTTTTTGGTTAATGGAAGCCGCCTCAGTGACATGCGTATCATCCGTCCAACCCTCAGTAGACGGCGTCGAACCGTCAATGCAGGTATGTCCACACCCGTTGCGGTGCTCCAACATTGTAGGCGAAACTATTCTGTCAGTTAAGATTATTCTGACAAGATGGCGGCCATACAGCGCCGTGGTCACATTGTGTGGTGCAGTACCCGCTCTATCCACTGATTCCACTCATATCATTGTAGTTAGAACCATGCCCTGCACGACCTGCAATGTCACGGTACGACAAACCTCGTTTCCCGCGGAGCAGTCATTCAGCCAAGTAGAACTCACTCACTTGCCACACCCCAGACATGTACGATCTGAGACATGTCAAATAAACCATAATTGTTGAAACTGTTCAGGACTCGACGGAAGACACTACATTTTGACACTCGGTACACCTGCGACGACGCTCACATGCCCTGTGCTGTTGGGGGCGCTGTTGGTTTCTGATCGATGGGAATCGACAAAATGGTCAGAAGTGAAGAGTTCGCGTAGAATCGTTAACGCGGGCATATCCACACCCATTGCAGTGCTCCAACATCGAGCTACACTGTTAGGTCCAGTACCTGCTCGTCGCTGTGTTCGACACTCTATCTGCTGGTTCTATCCTGGTATCACAGTCGTTGCAGAGTGCCCTACAAGAGCCCTAATGTGACGGTACTACAAACAAGGTTCCCGGATATCAATCATTCTGCCACGTTCCAATATAGCGCCCTTTGAAGTCGACGAGGCGTATCGGCACTTTATTACATGTTTCCACTTTTTCCGACGCCTCTGCACCGACTGAGTGAGGCTTAACATTAACCTGCGCGATCACACAAATGAAGGCGCTGCTGGCCTGCGTGCACGTCATCTCTCTGTAATCATAATCACCCATTATGTTACCAGTGTTTTACATATCCTCCGATTTTACAGTGATTCAGAACATTCATTCTGAGTGTTACAGTTTTCACAAACTGTAGAATATGTAACTTTTTCTCGCATACATTCTATGAATGCAATTTTGCTTGCAATTTTTATTGATTTTTATCCTTGATACTGTATCTTTAAATTGTTTGTTTCCAGTGTTAATATACTATTGACGAAATTTCATGACAGATGTAATTATGTAGATTATATTTGTTATATTCTGAAATAACATTTTATTGGTATTTATCTCTGATTTTGATTCATCACAAAATTAGTGTCAAATTCTAGAAAATTAATGGTCGGAATTTAAAAGTTGAAAGAAAAGCAACCAACTCCTTCTGTGGTCCTCGTGTGTGAAGACACAGACAGTAAACGATATTATATTGGAGATTTTTACAAAATATTGAAGTTACCAAAATATTTAATTGCAGCAATATGATCGTAAAACATTTTGAATGAACTTGTTAAATTAGTATAAAACATACTGAAAATAATATTAAAAACGGTTTGAGACTGCAGGTTTTCTCGGTGTTGAATATGAATAAAATCTTCTAGGGTTACTACCCGAGTTAGAGCATCGATAAAACACGACGTTTCTGCGGTCATAAGCTCTGCCGCCATTGTCATGTGACAAGTTACGGCACATATTATAACCGCCGAAATGTCTTGTTTTATCGATGCACTGACTCGGCTAGTTACCTGAGACGATTTTTCCGTTGTTGAAACCAGTTCTGATATATTTTACGACTGTCACCACCATAGGACAGACTTCTCACAACAGCCTGAAGTGACACTCATTAGCGGTAAGCACTTGCAAATGCAGTTTATTTATTTGATTTGGGAATGGTTTAACTGGCGCACGGATTATCGCAGATAATGTTTAATTGCACAAATTATTGTTCATACCTAAGTGGATTTTTGGCTGCCTTTCTTCAGAGAGATAGGAAGTTTAATAATGTAGCGTACTCTATGTAGTTTGGCATTTCGGAGAAAAAAAAAAAAACAACAGTGCGTTAAAACACAGTTTTGGACACAGTGTCTGTTTTATTAAGTTAGTAAAATTGCAGATTAGGCTTTAAAGGAGTGGCACGTTCTTGGGACGAATGTGAGCGTGTGACCAGGAGGCTCGTAATAGAGGACGACTGAAAAAATTTGGCCGATGGAAGAGGTAGTTGGACTTGAATGTTAAACAGTTTCCACGCCAAAGATACAGGCAAATCAGAAGCAAGGACCAAGCTTGGTGGGTGAGCGGTTAACGCTCTGGCATCGCTATCGGGAGGACCCCGGTTCGAATCCTCCTCCGGGCATCCATATTTGGGTTTTCCATATTTTCACCCAAATCTCTTCAGGCGAATGATGGGATGCTTCCTTCAAAAGGCCATGGAAAAATTGCTTCCCGAATCTTGTCCCCAGTCCATACAGCCTCTGATGACCTCGACGTCGACGAGGCGTAAAGCCATAAGTAAAAAAAAAAAAGAAAAAAAAGAGAAACAAGGAACTGTTTCGTTTCTAGGAATGAACTGCACGGCTAGAATTGTGGGTGACGAGATAATAGTCTAGTCCAATCAAAACTATTCCCGGGTGTTTTCTAACAAAGAATTATGATGTTTACGGCCATCAAAGAGGAGAAAGAAGTACGCTACGCACTGAGGAGAACCGACATGAGACATATCAAAATACTCCGTGGTACTCTATTTCTGAATTCTGCCGAGGGTGGGTGGAGGTATGGAGGTGCACTTGGTTCGGCCAGCTGATCTCCGAGCCTAGGCGATCACATGACAACTTGCCGGACATCGTTTAACGCGACGGGGAACCTCTACCTGACCAGTCCAGCTGTGAACAGTCGCCTAAGGTAGTGACAGCCGCTTATTATGTATGATTTCTTGGAAATTCTATAAAAATGCATCAAGTAAACCAAATTTGATGTAACGGTGTTGTAATCGTTATTTGCTAATGTTTTAACACCATGAACTGCCTAAAATTTCCGAGGCTGCTCTCAGGTTGGTCATGTTACAACTCGAGCAGACTGAATCATTTCTAAATTGTGAGGCTAGGAGACGAAACAATGGACGTTCTCTGTCGTGCACGCACCAATGTTTCTGTATCAGTGACGTGAAACAGTTTTCGATTAGTCTACATAATTGTCAGCTTCCGCTGATCCGAGTGCATTATAGCTTCAGATAAGTCCACATTGCGTCCGGTATCTGACCTTGCACTACAAACCATCTTAACAGCTGTTACGTGTTAGGTGAATTCTTGGATATAAATTGTCATTCACGCGAATTTAAACCTTAGTTTTAAATTTAAACTGTCCTAAATAGATAAGAATATTCATACTATTCTACCAATTACAAAATGCGAAAATGCTAGTATTTTTCTGTTTTGAAGAGATCTGGGAATCAATATATAGAAAAAAAGGTCGTATGTCGTTTTTAGCCGGGAGACTCCGAATGGTAGTTCTGCCGCCGGGTTGACAGAGTTTCGATTTGCCGCTGGGGAGCCACTGTCGTGTCTAACCTGAACCTAACCTGGTAATTCCAATGGATAAAGGGGACCTACAGCTTAACGCGGAAGGTGAACTACATAAGCGTTATAGCGTACTTCACATTCCACAGCAAGCTCTGCCAGAGTTGAAACTGGGTTAAAGGCCTTTCAAAATCTCCGCGCAGACAGGGATTCAAAACGGACAAATGCCTTAACCACTGAACCACGAGACAGCTCGGCGACTATGTTATCATGCTATTGTAAACAGTGGAGTATTTTTTACCAGACCAGGGTCATCAGAGGACAGTTAACTGAATGTATCACGGATTTTTAAATTTAATTCTCTCCAACTGGTGTAAATGTTAGATTTAGCAGGTCTGGGATTGAACCGTGGACTCCCAACATATATGTTCCGTAAGTGGATGGAAACGTATTATTATTTTACTTACTTGAGTGACGAAAACTGTTTGAATAAGATTGATGATTTCTTTAACCGAGCAAATATATAAAGGTTGTTCGGGGACTCAACACACTGACTGACCAGCGAATACAAATTTTAATACTTCATTGACTAAATGAGGAACGAGCTTGCCCTGTTCTGGAGTGAAAATTCCGGTTGTAATTGTTCCATTTTCTGAGGGACCTCCGAATCTTCCTGTAGTTAAACTACTTTGATGGAATACAAATCAGGGATGTGGCTGCATTATCTGAACTTGAAGAGCATAAATTTTCACTTTTTTTACCTCCTCGTAGATAGAAGCGACGATCCTTCGGAGTAGAAATGCGTAATTGCGAAGTCAGGTGTTAATGACTCCGTAAGCTAAATTATGGCATCAAAATTACGTTTCCAGGTGCCTGTTACCTGTCGAACCGACAAAAGTCTAACATATGTTTTTCCCGTGAAGAACAGTCTGCTACCACTAACGCTTTCAGAATGACTGTTATGAATCCTACATAAGGAAGGAAAGTATTCTTTAAAAATAGTAATAATACTAATATTAAAATTTAAAAAATCCTTCCAAAACATGAACCAACATAAACTGTGTGGCTGGCATCTATACTAATATTATAAATGCGAAAGTAACTCTGTCAATCAGTCTCTCTGTCTGTCTGTTTGTTACATTTCTTGGGCTAAACGGCTAATCCGATCGTAATGAAATTTGACCAGGAGATTTTATTTGGCCTTAAGATGGACATATAAATAATTCATACTGTCATGTAATTTTGAAAAATTTCTGAACGGCGATAGAAAGACGCGTAGGATGCGTAAGTCTCTGTAGTACCTTCCTGTATAGTACAATGGTTAATGCGCTTGCTTACTGCATGTTCGAGCGTGGTCTCAGGTTCAAATTCCGGTGGAAGCAAAGATTTTGAAGAATTGTTACTGATCGTATGAGCCACGCCAGGAGGATCAGTTGTTCGGATTCCTTGTTAAACTATTGATCCCACAAATTTATGGGCGCAATGCGTGGCAAATCGTAGGTGGTCTAAAAATGCAGTAGGTGTACACTTTTTTACGCTATATTGATTCCTACACAGGCTTTGTTTCTCTCGCAGTAAGTCTGTGTGCGATCATCAATAATAATATTATAAATGCGGAAGTAAGTCTCTGCCTTTTTTGTACGTTTTGATGACCAAATTGCTATACCGATATTGACGGAATTTGACAAGGAAATACTTTGTATCTGTAGGAAGGGCGCAAGACTTTTTTGTGAATTACCGTGTTAGTCACGAAATTTTGAGAACTTATAGAATGATAACAGACAGACGGATATGTGTGTTAGTCCGTAATGTTAGGTCGGTTGCTCAAGCTGTGGTTCTCGTGCAGTCTGTTAGTGTATGATTTTTTAATAAATTTCGTTGAGAGACAAAACTTATTATTTATTGTAGATGTCGATTTGCTCTGCACTGTAATTTTACTTCGTGTCTCCTAAATGTTTCTGGCACCAGTTTATTTTGTCTGCTTTCTTGACATGTCTTGCGGGCGTAAGCCCGGCCTAAGGTGTAGAAGAGCATGAGCAGCTTAAGTTATTAGAACCCAAGAATCTGATGCTGATGTTGATGCTGAAGAGAGAAGAAAAGGCCGAGCTGAAACAAAGTTGCCCTCAGTTAAACACCCCCCCCCCCAACCTCTCCACACCTTCGTTTGTTTTTATGTTTTTTAAATATGTTGGAAATTGATTCTTTTCATGAGACTGTTTCGGCGGTAGAATGATGTAGTGATGTAGTGATGGTTTTCCTGTCATATTATACAGACTCGTTGTTTTTTGGGACAAAATCAGTAGAAGTTAATAAAGTGAATAGAATTTTGAAAATGAATAGCATTGTGCGTTCTGAAAACTTCAATACCACTGAACACTGTCGAAGACATTGCTATCGTTCATATGCAGACGAATTGATAGCAAACATTACCAATTCTACTATTTTAGTGTTTAGCATGTATAATCTTATCTTAAACCAAATTCTATCCATATAAGTTTCTTTTATGTACAAACATCTCAAGTGTGAATACCTGCGTTAATACCTGATACCGGCCTGGTCTCGTACAGCAGGTAAGCGTAACCTGCACAGCCGCCGCAGGAGTGAGTGAGCGGTTTTTGAGGCTACAAATCTCGGTGAGAGCTCCCATTTGGAAATAAGGGAGCGGCTGTCCGCCTTTGTCACACGACTCTGCTCTGAGCTTGTGCAAGTGAAGCAGGCAGACACGAACGGAGAGGACAGCGAGAGCGGCAGATGAGCAAGAACGGCCGCCGCAATCCTCTCAAATAACGCTTGTCATGCTCCTCTTGTTTCTATACAGCTGTATTTTATTGAACATTACGGCAATAATAATACTAAATTAGCGTGGCTGCACCACCTGCTGACAGAATTTCAGTACGCCGCGCACTTCGTCTCAGTCACGGCTGAAGCTACTGTATCACTAGGAATCCGGACCGTCATAGAGCACTAAAAAACATCAACCCTAAAAGTCACTGCCGTCACAGGGTCTCGAACCACGAATGCTGAAATTTTAAACCGAATGTCTCAGTAGACCGGCATTTAATTAAAACAATGGCCTTCGGTCTCTGCGACCATTTCACCAGCTCCAATTTATATTATCAGTCTTTGCTCATGTAAATTTGGGAAGCCATATTGACGACAACACAATAGGAAAACACCAATTAATTGAAACCACTCATGCCTGAGGCCAGACTCGAACCAGCGACCCTTACAAACCGAGGCCAATGTGCTGGACATTACACAGCCGGCGCTAGCTAGGCCGATCATTACTGCGTTGAAAACAAATGTTATTTAAGTTTCGATTATTATATTTATTCATCTCCATTTAACAACTGTAAGTTGGGTGGGCGATGAAGCTGGGTAGGAAATGACTTAAAAATTATGTTATCTAACTACACAATGCATGAAGTAAAGAAAATAACGTTTTTCATTTGCCATGTTTAACTGGCAGAATGTTTTTCTGGACACTTGAACCTGGTCTGCATTTGAATTTTGACCATAAAATATCAGAAATAGATATATTTTTTATTCTAAGGATCAAAAATATCACAGAACCGACTGGCATGTTTGTTGAATTAACTTGTGAACTGTTAATGTTGGCGATATGTAACATAGAGAGGTTATACAGGGCCTACAAATTTTTCTGAATCGCAAAAATTCATCAAAATTTATTTTTAATTATTGGCTGCGGTAGAAAAAATATTCCGAAGTTGATGTCGCTGGAATAAGTAGTTACTAGCCTATTTTAGTTTTTTAGCAAGTACTTTACAATGTTATTTTATTTGATGTGTTTGAATGAAATAGAAGTGTTTACAAGCGTGTATAAATGCTTTATTTATTAAATTATTACCGAATTAATTGCGAATATCAAGACTTTAAAGATAATGTGGTAAGGAAATGTAATCAGACTGAATATTCTGTAAATGGGATAAAGCATTTCAAGATAGGCGAAAACGTGGCGAGAGCTACTAGCACTTTACGCGTCTGAAAACGCAAAATGCAGGGAAAATTTTTTTCTCAAAGAAACCTATGAATAATTAGTTATACAACACCGGAATGGAGTTGATCGTGCTAAAAACAACGGTATACAAAATAATATCAGGTCATCAATATATAATATTTGAGAACGGTTCAGATTTAGTGATGGGCGTGCGTGCCACATTCCATTGCTAAACACAACAAGAATAAGAAATTGTGCAATCAGTTGCAAAAGGGGTTGAAAACATTGTCCTTCCTTGTTTACTATAAAGCCGAGCGGACTGTTGACTCAGTGGTTATAGCAACTGACTGGAGAATGAATGGTCCTCGGTTCGAATCCCTGTCTCGACGGGGATGTTCAAAGGGCCTTAACCCGACCTTCACCTCTGGCACAGGTTGATGTGCAATGTGAAGTACACCAGAACGCGTCCGTGGTTCGAATTCCACTTAATAATGTATATCCTATTTACCCAGTAGTGTGGCCGGGTCAATGTAAGGTAGCAATGATGGAGACGCATGAACGCACTTCAACTACCCTTCGGGGTCTCCCAGCTAATAATACCATATGCATTATTATTATTATTATTATTACAGAGCCTATCTCAAACGAGCAGCGATTCCCGAACATGGAAAAATATGTTCTGATATGTACGTAGTATTTCAGATTCTGGGTTGATTGATGTTGTAAAGGCATTCAAAAACGTTGAAGGAGTACAGCGTATTATTTATACTATCCCAGATAAAATAGTTAAATGGTGTGTGACATTTTTTATTTTTAAATATGGCCTTCGATTTTGGCGACCATTTAGCCAGCTCCAATTTCTTTTTGTACCAACTGCTGTATCGTGCTTTTAATTAAGATATTGTGGACACTACGGTAAGGACAGCACAAGACCAACACAACACTTAATTAAAACCACCCATGCCCGAGGCCGGACTCAAACTGGCGGCCCTTGCAATGCGAAGCCAGTGCTAGAACCTACGCTGCTAGTGCCGGCTGGTGTGTGACATGAAGTTCGCGTTGTCCAAGGAACTTTCCCCCCCTCAACTTATCCCCCCCCCCCCCCAACGGTGCGAAAAGCTTTGTTTTCCGGATCCCCTTCGGAAATACGATCAGTTGCCAAACAACATGTTCAGCGTTGTTGACTATGTTGTGAATCGCCCTTTATGTTAGCATTTTACTTTCCGCTCTTTAGGGACAAGGTAATAAAAACATCGCTGTTACTAAGCTGGATTGTGAAGTAAGTTTCCTTTCACTCCCTCTACCATCGACTCTCAACGAAACTGTCATAGTTAATATTAACTGAGACAAATTTATTAAGAGAAATCGGTGTAAATGTAACGTGAGTTGCCTATGAATACTGACTGCAGCATTGTGTATTTACGATTCGTCGCTGGCCTCCCCTGCCTACCCTCCTTATCGACATTAAATCGTAATTTGCATTCGGCCGCGGTTATCGCGTGGCCGTTCGGTGCAGTTTCCGGTACCCGCAATTAACCATAACTGCAGGCCACGCTGCAATTGGAGCGGTAAACACGGAGCGCGGGGAACACTAAATCCGAGAACGCTTTTGACGCAAATTCGACGGGAAATTGGGCGACAACGCGGCGGGGCCGCACCAATCCACGCGGGCCGCCACCGCAGCCCAGATTTGGCGCTAAGCACAATTTCCGGCAGTAGATGGAGTGTCCGCTCCCGACGACGGGGCTTCGACACCCTCTCACCACAAGCCTCTCAAAACTTGTGGACGACCACCGCAAACGAGACACCCGTATGCAGGAGGATTACCGTCGCTCGCAAACGTGGTAAATAATTAATGCTCTCTCACTTGGTGCCTGTGCAGGTGACACTGCGATCGAATACGCTTAAACTAAATCTTTAAAGGCGACTCGCTCGTTGCGAACAAGGTATTTATTTAACACATTCACGAGTAACACCCTCCTGAAATAGCAAGGTAATGTTTGGAGATCACCAATTACCCAGTTTTGACGAAACTAATAATAACAGCAGCCATTGTAAGACAAATAAGAGGGTTTATTTTGCATACTCTTACTCTCAATTATGTTATGAAACCTGTACCTAAATAAATATGTCAGAAACACAGAAGGTCAATAAGGTAGAAATCTGTTAATGATCTACATATACATCAAATATAATACAATGTAAAACCCTTAAAACTTTGCTGTAGGCTATGCTAGGGTTGAAACAACACCCTAAAAATTGTTCAGAGGGTATAACTTTCTTTACGATTTCTTTACTCAGCGTAATGTCACAGGAAATGAAATGTTAGCAGAAAGTGTTAAGATCGTTCAAAAAGTTTAATCTGCAGTATGATTTATTTATTCCTTATATTAGTTTCCAGAATGATGTGCAAAAGTATTAGGTAACACGAATTACATTCGAATATACTAACTAACATGGTTGTTAGTGTGCTCGTAATTAGCACCATAAACTATGTGTAATTTTGGCTTGTTGATAATATCATTGATTTCCTGCCACCCCATGACTGTTCTCATAAGGAATCTAAGAGAATATATATTATTTTATCAAGGTTTTAAATGATAAGCATTGAAATTATTCAAATGGAAGGTGATTCTAATTTCTGCTTGTGTTTTAAGTATTCAATTCGAATAATACTATGTTACTAAAATATTTGTAAACGAATTATTGAATTATTGAATAAGGTATCAGGGCAGTAACATAAGCGTTATCTTTAATATACTATTCATGCTTTTTGGTTTACTACCAATCGTTAACAATTTCTTGCCGGAAGGAATTTTTTTTATAGAAATGCTATTATATCCGGTGAAAAATCATTCCTAAGACAAAAAAGGAAAACAAATGTGAAAGTGTTATCGTTGGTAGCCCGTAACTGTACCATTGATCTCCATTGATCATTTAGTTTAATCCACAGTCAAATTCTGTTTGTTGGAGAAAATAAAAAAAATTCTCAATTTTTGAGACACAGTCTTAAGAAGTTTGAACAAAATCCCGCAGGACACTGTAACTGCTATCTGACACATCGAAGGTTTCGCGTATTACTTCCTAATCTAAAAAATAAATTAAAACCAATTAAGTTTAATATGTATAATTCTTTCTATGTTTAAGAGACATTATCTACTAACGCAGGTGCTAAATATATCCTTTACTCTCCGTCCCATTTAGCTGACTAATACCCTCAGCATTATACCAATAAAAAAAATTCAAATCATTCCTTCCACAAAATAAGCTTGCTGATAATAGTTGATATCTACAACAGCGAAGTAAGCAGAGAGAATTCGCGAAGACCATTATCCTGCGCTAATGCACGTATACTTACGTTTTGACGCCAACGTGACCTCAGCTTTGATTTTAACGCAGAGCGATCACATCTGTGTGGCATAATTTACGTTAATTTTGTAACGGCTTCTATTCAAAGACATATGAGCAAAATGAATGAGGCATCGTTAAAGCTTAAAAGCAATAAAAACACTCAAACATAAAGCCACAAATCCGCCCTTCATTTTAGATCATGTTATTATAATTTTGTACTTATTGATTAGTTTTGGACAGTGCACACTGCACATTTACATTCCCGGTATTGAAAAATAAAACTTAATTTGAACAAAACAGAGAGAAAAAGATAGTTGAAGCTCCGGATGAGTTTGGTGCCACCCAAATTTTGAAAGCGTAGTACTAGAAATTGGAGCTACAACGTCCAGTATGTACGTAAATTTGTTTATCTTTCACTAAATACCTTATGAAACAACAAATATTGTTTCTAACTTAACATTTTATTTGTGTACTCGAAACCAATTCTAAGTAGTTACATATTTTTATTTAGGTACACAATAAAAGGACCCAGCATGATGAATTACTGTGTTCCTCTGGGCAGTCCACACCCATCGGTGGCCTCTTCGGTAATCTAACTCTTTCCCCTCACTGCTGGGTCGTATCGACGTCGTGACTTTGTTTCGCTTTGCTTCCCTGGGAAGAGTCAATACGCCTCCCCTTCTCCAAGGCGGTTTGTTTCAATTTTACCTGCGTTACGCTGGTTCTGCTTCCACTTTCTTACCACGTTCGTTGATATTTTCGCTATCAAACTATCGCGATTTTTTTTAGTAATTTATCGATCTTGAAATGATCTTAAATTGACTGATGTAGTGTATTTCTAACCAAATGAAGTTTTATATCCTCAAGTTAGGCGACAAACGAGCTCGATTCAGTCTCACAGGCGGGAATTATTGACGGCGTAGTGGTCTGGCAATTATCAACATGCGATTCTGAGAGGTGTTAATAGACGGGAAAATTTTCTTTCTGGGGTAGTGCGTAGTATGTTCCCGGGTATCATTAGAACTGGGCTTCAAGAATGCGCAGAAAAATCATCACGCTACTTTGAACATAGCTGAATCCTTCAATGTGGATTACGCGTAAACGCTCATTGAATCGTCACAAGATACCGACGACATTGGTTACAAATGTATTTGGTTATTTACTAAAGCCTTATCATTGCCACCGTTGGAGTCGTCGCAGGGAAAGTCATATCATTTAATGTAGATATATTGGTTGAGGTACGAAAGCTAAGCAAGTATCAGAAGGGTTATCAACGACGCTTTATAGCCATAACGTCATGTTTTGTGCGATTAAGCTGCTTTTTTTTTGAAAAATTGCAGCCGTCCATAGTAGATCTTAAATTACTGAAGAGAATTGTTGCTAACGTAGCGTTTGCTTGAAAATCACTAACCACTTCTGTTACCAAAGAATTCGGACAGAACAAAGTGAAACAAAATCTTTTTAATGCACTCACAGACCGGAATAAAGTAGCAAGGAAAATTATTCATAGTTTAAATACTAAAAGAAGTTAAAATAAAAATTCATCAGACGCGAAACTAAGTAAGTGGGGAAATTGCAATAGACAAAATTTAGAAACTGCGCAAATAGGTGACTGGGAATTTGGCCACCAGGAGGAATGCTCCATTGCAGATAGATTTTAATTTATAATAGTAACAAAAATTAATGTACTCAAAATCAATGTGATGCACAGTGCCATTTATTTAACTAGTCTGAAATGTTGCCTGATACTTAATAAACCACTCTCATTATACTAACGTTAAGAAGCATAATATTCCAAAACGACCATTCAGATACGTTTATTATTTGTCACATTTTAAGAGGATGCACTTCGAACTTCTTGTGAGGGAGTATGGATGTTCTACCTCGTTGTGACGTGTTCGCCATGGAGATTTTGTCGATTCTCAAATTAACTACAGCGAAAAACATAAAACTTTGAAATTCATCCATTAACTGGCGTGTCATTGTGAACAGATATGAAAAACGCGGAATCCAAATATTGTCCCTCGGTGGCCAAACTACCATTCAGGATCACCTGGCCAAAATACGTCAAACTCATTTATTTGCTTTAATAATATAATATATCGAGTAATACACCCTGAAACACAAATCACAAGAAGTTTTCAGTAAATAATATTGCACTGAAGAAGGAAAATTGACCACAGTGATTTAAAAAAGCAATAACATTCAGTGCTATGCAACATTTAGTTTTTGTACCTTAACTGCACCCAACTAAACGTAACATGTTATAAAGTAGTGAGACTAAAATTAAGATGATAAAATTGATGCTGAAAGCTGTAGTATAATGTATGCTCCCGCTTTACATTGCCATGTTAATTAAAATCAAGTTTACTTTTACCATTCAGTATCAAAATATTACAGGGAAGTGAAGGAGAACCACTGATCGAAGCCGGTTTGCGGGCTTCTTTAGTACAATGCAACTGCTATTACGTTTCCATCTTGTAAACTAAAATTTTATTTGAATTTGTTTTGGCTTATCTTTCAAAACTGAGTCCGAGTGTACACAAATATCTATCTGTATTCAATAAATTATTAGGTGCATTGAATTTGATCTCCTATCATATCAAGATATTTCCACGAATCAAAAATAATACTTGTTAAAGATAATTCATATGGCGAGTGGATAGAAAGCAGTGAGCCCATGTAATATGTATTTTACAATGGGAATATACCAATAGTGGCACATATATTATTGAATAGGAACATATGAAACGTTGTATTTCAACCATCGTTAACAGTTTTGTCCTGTAATACTGAAAATGCAATGGTAACGGCATCATGAAACTTAATAATTGCAATAGTATTCACTACGGCTTGCAATGGTCCCTTTTTGAATATGTGAAAGAAGTGTAGTGTAGTGTTGAACATGAAAAGAAATGGAAAAGTTTTGCTTCAAAAGCCGCCTATTAAAAGCGAAATACTAGTATCTGATGCCCAAACATATTATTAACTGCCCGTAAACACAGCATTTTGGATAGAGATAAAAATTGGGGTGACATATATTTGAAGTTACAACAGCAGTAGTTTGCACGTATACGTCTTGCTCTGAACAGTCAACCGACTGCCTTGTTCTTATGGCCATAGATACACTAGCCTGTACAACATTAATCCATGGTTACTGACGTAAGGGATACAGTGAACAGTTGTTTGACGAAAATTAGACCGATCACGTATTGCCGAGATTCGTTTTGATTAAGTCTCGAGGATCATATCGTCTTAAACACTGTATCCGTGCTAGATATCCCGTCGTCATCTTCACCCAATGTTAGAAAATTCACTATGATTAGACAGATCTTACACGAAGTCTGACCTACTTGGTATCTACGCCATCTCATTATCACATCTTTCCTCACGAATCCATTCAGACACGAAGATTGCTGTATAAGGCTGGTATTACTCTTACTCCGCGATTTAGTACATTAACATTGAACGCGTAATTATCGTCCAGCGAGAGGGTCAACCATTTTGCAACTTGGCTACCATATAAAGATCACCAAACAAATGTACTTTATCTGAATTTCTACAGTGGCAAAATTCTTAATCATTTGAAACAAACCAATCCCGTTTCATTGTAAATCATTCGTTTTGTGTTTACCACTTAACCCAATCTACATCAAGTTCATCGCCATTTTTTTTTTATCTCGTTGTGGTGAATGTTTTGTTGCCCATGGCTTCGTGGGATTAAATTTTAATCGCATTGGTGTCCTAAAATGGGGCTGTGATTTGAATCAGTTGCCAAAATATCTGACGACTAAAACCTATAGAGCTGGTTTCACGTGTCAGTCAATCACAGAATTCCGTGTTTGCAATCAGAGTCCCATCTTTGACATTTACTGCAGCTGCCTCCGAAATCAATACAGAAACAAAAAGCTTGTGACGAATGCTATCTTCGTGCATTTCAGCTCTGTTTGTTTTATGAACTTTTTATAGATTTTTGTTAACCACAGATCGTTTGCTTTAATCTCCTGAAATGTTGTTAGTTTGCTTTTCGAATGAGGTTATTTCATTTATAAAATATTGTTTGTTATAAAGTTACGTATGAAATCGTTCAGACCATTTTTATAGGAGTATAATTAAACATAACTTTCATTTTGAATTATTCATTCACAAAAGTGTTTGCACGAGTTTTTAATTAAAAAATCAAATATCTGTTGAATTCACAACCGCTCTGAAACATATTACGATTAAACATTATATAAATTCCATTACACAGCAATATATGTTGAATATGATCCACATATTCCTTCCATTAGACTCCGCAGATTAACAAAGGGCTTTCATGTTAGTTACGATGTATTAGCTGCTACCCGCGGCTTGGGTTTTTATTGCTAGAATTTGATATAGCAAGTTGTATGTTGTGCAAAAGGTACCCAAATAGCGTGGAGTCAGGATAATATGGAGGAATCCAACACCATAAAATTCTACCATTGACCCTGTCTCATCAAGAGAACCAATTTGCAACATGTTTAAAAAATAGCAATAAACTAAAGAGGGGTTAAGTGTGGATGACTATCTACCACAGATTCTCCGGTAAATTTTTGTTTGTTGTTTAAAATTATGTCAATTTCTAGGGACACCGTTTGACAATACCGTTTTCTACACAACTTTTTTGGTATTTTTGTCCTTTGCTAAGATACACAGCCTATGCGAGCTGGAAACCCGTGGGCTAACTACATATAACTGCCCTTGGAAAAACACTTTTCTAAGAGTGCCGCTGCTACTTTCAGTGACTGACCCTACTTTCGATGGGAAATATAGTTTTTTACACTGTAATAGTAGGTATGTCGGAATTATTGGGATTCAAGGAATTAATAAATCACGTTTTGCCATTCTAGTCATGGGTACAGCTTTTATTATGTTGCGCCCCAATTTTGTTATTTGTAGCCATATACCGTTGCACAGTCGCGGTGCATTGTGTTTGCTCATCCGTAGTATGGGAAATCCTACTTTTAATATAAATTAATTAGTAGGTACTGTCAATAAATGTAAAGAGTTAACTAAATTTGAGGGATATGTGGTAACTCAAGGAATTCAGGAAAGGGTGACTATTAACCTGGCCATTTCTCACTTACCAACACAGGACCTATCAGTCCTCAAAGTTTGTTTTCAAAATTTTATGGCGAAATATGTTTTTTATCGCAAAAAATGTAACATACGTCCTTCTCAAAGATACATAGTACAGGGCGTTCGCCGGGAAACGCAACCCACTGTTAGCGCTACAAGGAAGAAACTGCTCCCGGCGAGCGAGCGCTCAGTTTCCGGCATTGTTCGACCGTCGGCCGCGGACTATTTCATAATAATTACGCTTCATAAACTTCATAAACTTGTGTGCTAAGCATTTAAATGTGACGTAATTCATTAGCTTACCTTATAAAAGATGCTGGAAGTGTTGACCCTCTTGTGTAATGCACATTTCACATCTTCTGAACATATTTCGAGACACACGCTGCCCTAACTGACTTAATGATTTTTTGGGTGACTGTTCTAGTCGAAAAGCGATATCGTTAATTTTCTCCTCTGTGAGAATACGGTTGACCGACAGTCTCTTTTTGTTAAAAAATGAACCCGTTTCTCTTACTTTTTTAACCAGACGCAGAATTGTTGATTTAGCTGGCAGTAAAGCGCCAGGAAATTCGCGACGAAATTTACTGCGACACTTTTTAAACGACTTCTTCTTCACATATGTATCGTAGAGAAATATTCTTTGTTGCAAACTGTAACGTACCATAATTATACTCACACTCAAACACGGTACAGATTAATAAGAGTATGAAGCCCCAAACCAGCCAAACCGCAAAGAAACGTTTATTCACAACACTGATTAATAAGAGACTGAAGTCACAAACTATCTACAATGCAAAGAAACCGTTCTTAACAATGTAAGGGTCACTGCAATGCACTGTTGGGGCAGCGGAGGTGTTAAACAGTGCGGTGATTCACGGTGCCGGTTGGCGGAAACTGCTGGCACGACTGACCGAGCAAGTTGCCGACGGCAACAGACTGGGAGGGTAGCGTTTTCCGGCGAACGCCCTGTATTTACTTGAAAATTTCATAAAAATCAGTTCAACCGTTTAGTATTAATAACGTAAAAAAACAGCAGAGAAAGAGAATTAATTTCCCATTTGTAATGTTATTGTAAATATATTTAAACTTTTTACTTAATTAATCGTAAAAAAGATCACATAAATAGTTTGGTTTCATAGACTCGGTTTCGACGAAAAGAGTTCAGTTAAAATGTATCTAATGGAAAACATATCAGTAATCTTCCTGCATTGACATAGTCAGTGGATCGAATTCCGGAAATTTTCATGTTTTGTAGAGCTAAGATTGAATGATATCGCAAATTTTTACTTATTTATGTTTTGCTCAGTGCTTTAGGCTTCGTCGGCGTTGAGGTCTTTAGAGGTGAGAAAGGGTTAGGGGCAAGTAATGGGAAGGAATTTTGCTATTGACTTCTGAAATATTAATTCCGGCATTCGCTGGAGTGATTTCGGAAAACCAAATCCTATATGGTCGGACGGTGATTCGTACCCGCGTCCTCCCAAATTCCAGGCCAAAGTTTTAATGCCCGCCGAGCTCTGTTGGCACTAGGTAGTTTCAATTTTCTTAATATATTCCATGAGAATAAATTATAACAGAAACCAGTTAAACTTATTCTAGAGGGTTAACAGTATGCCAATTTATTTAAAAAATCTTACATCTGCATGAAGGAGGTAGTGCATGACTCTATTATAAGCTCACATAGTTTACTGTTGTACTGAGTGAGACTGTGAGTCGTATTGTAAGATGCTGGTTAACAGTACAAAATACAGAGAAAAACAGCAGTTTTCTTCCCGCTTGTCACAGCTATTATTGAAACGTTACTTTTTTTTAAATTGGATTGTCTAACATACGAGCAATATATTTTTTGCCCGAATTTACTAAATAAATGCAAAAATTTCTTTCTGTTTCAATTACTAAGAAATACTTTTTTCTCTATTATATTTGGGTCACAATAGCAGGATAGATGAAATTAGTTGTAGTTGTCGTCTTGTGGCTTGAGTTCGCGTCGGCAACGCGGTCATCGGGGCCAGATAAAATTAGGTAAAAAAAGGGGGGGGGGGAATTCTTGTATAATACCATCATGGCCTTAAGGATTGGAATACACAAAGGAAAACTTGGATTTGGTGTAAAGCCATATGTCTGTATCCTACTTTGTTGGAATTATTTTGTTCTTTAATGGCGCAATTAAGTCTTCTTTCTCGAAGTCTTTGTTTTGTAAGACAAACATCATAGATTAAACTCCACCACTCGTCTGGTTAGCCGTTTCCTTTTTGCACTCTTGCGTGTGCAACTAGTGCAGTTGCCCGACCCTTAGCGTCCTTGTTCCGCAGCAGTTGGCAACGTCGGCAATAACCCAGATACGAGGAGCTATAAAACATGAGACCTGGAGCTCGTCCCATCCTCTGTAATCGTAGCCCGCCAGCCGTATTACGAGCAACAAGTCTCCGCCAGACTGCCATAACAGGAACCACAATAAACACGAGAAATGTCATTTACTTTTAGGTACGAGACGTATCTCTGGCGATATTTCGTGTAATCCCTGCACCTTTGCGCTCCGAAAATATGTAATACGACCATAATACCATTTAAAGGGTATTCTCATTTCAAACCTTATGTTGATGCATTTTTGCGCTCGTTTATCTTCTCAGTACTAAGCTACCATAGAGGGAAAAGAGTAGTCATTACATTCTCTTCAAAAATGCTACTTTACCAACATAACATTAACGTATTCTAAACGAGCTCTTTTATTTCCTTTGGTAATCTGTAAAACGTTAAACATAATCATGCTTGATTTTATTAATTGATAAGCCGATTTTCGTTTATTTGAAATAAAATAGGGATATTTTTTATTTAAATGATCTTGTTCTATCACTGTAACAGAGTTTAGTTATATGGAGCCATTAGTTCCGTTTAGTAATACAATTTATATTTGTGCTAATTTTTTTAATTTTCAGTTTAATTCAATTGCGATTGTGCACTTGCTCTATTGATAATATTCCTACAAAGTTACCTTCTCTTGAATATATATATTTTTTAACTCAAGGTCTTTCAGTGTATTTCAACATCCTTCTACATTTTCCCTCCCCGAATTTTTATTTTGAAAAATTTTAAAGCTTTCTTGGTTAACTATTCAGCAGTTTCCTGACTCCCGTACTTCTTAGATGAAGCGTTAAATTATGCTCTTGGCTATCTCCTCCCGTTCACGTACCACTCCCAATGCTTCTACCAATAACCATTCGAGCTCATCACTGATTTAAACCTTAGCCTTCCTTCCGCTCCCAGTGATTTTCAACCCAGATCCTTTATCATTTCAGTTACTGAATCTCTTGGGCCGTAATTTTCTACTCCGCCTTTATATTCTCAAATGAAACAATTATTTAGAGATTAAGTTAGTTATGTAGTCTTGACATTTTAAAAAAAAAAAATTTAATTTTAGAAAAAATGCCTACAACATCTCTTATATGACTATTTTTGCTGATAATTGGACAGTAACGTGTTGTATCCTAAATGTGTTACTAACATAATTTGGTTTTTCCCTTCCGAAGCGAGATTAGTGAGGGTGGTGGTTATTGTTGTCTCTATCTAATTTTTTATTTTTTTTATTTATTCTGTTTTTTTAATGTTGTTGTTTTAAGGTGAAGGATGGAAACTGACTTACGACCCGCTAGAGGTAGCTGATTCCTAAAACCCGTAATCAAGCCGGATGGTAAGGTAGGAACTTGGATTAAACATGGGTGTTTTCTCGACGTCCAGCACGGCGAAATTGCAGTATTGATCTGATGAATGCCAGCATATTGTTTCATAGGTGACGCGCCGTTTTATATCGCCAAACAAACAGCGTGGTCTACTATGTTATTTGCTAATTTATTATAATTAATCGTTGTTATTAGCTGGGAGGAAATGTTTCAAGACTCGTTTTTTAGATTTCTAGAGAACTTGGAATATAGAATTTACTAAATTTCGTTTCCGAATGATTCATATTCCCCAGTTTCTTGGAAAAGCAATTCTTGATACAGTTAATGTTCTGTATCTTCTTTCTGTGCGTTTAACAATACGCTGATACAATATTTAAAAAATGCAGCATGTAATAGCAATATCAAATTTACAGTACTATTTTTTACAAACAAACAGTCACAACCAGGAGCTCACGAAAATAATGATTTTTGTTTGTTCTTCCATTACAAAGGAGCTATAGCATGTGGAAGCGCGCTGACATGGTGTTAACTGGTTTGGGTTCTGAGGTGGAAGAAATTTTCACTATCAAGACTAGGCCGGCAGGGTAGGAGATGGGGTGGTGATGCACAATTCGTAGTCAGCAGACTGAGCGCAGTTATTTTTCGGAAGAGTAGGCCTGAATGGGCCGCAATGGGCCCTGTCCTTTCATCATTCGTACAACATAAACAACATCTATACTGACCACACATACTATAACAGTCATCCGCAGCTACAATAATACATACAAACACACAGTGGGAAGGCAACGGGGTAACTACCAAGTTAGTTTATCTTCGCAATGGAGGGGCGCGTCTTCTATGGTAACTGCCTACTGCCGGAATCTAACATGGCATCGTAAGAAGAGATAACAGGCGAAAGATTTGTTCATGTCTCATGTTACCTTTTGAAAAATCTTTATCGAAACAAAAATAAAACAGGGATCTCAGCCGATTTTAGTACTTATACCCGAACCGACAATTTTTATTTACAAGATGGTATTCTGATTATCGAATGCAGTTTGGATTATTAACGTAATGAATGCATTATAAAAGAAAGAAGATTTTTAAGTTTAATAAATTATCGAGTTTTAAGACGCATTAGAAAGAGCCCTAAAAATGTTGTAAAAAAATCTAAAAATAATCAAACAATCTAAGAAGCAGACTGTACAACTAATATCAGAGAAACAAGAACAGCTTAGGGAAGCCTTTTTTGATGATAGTTGGAGAAAACTATAGCGAAGAAACACTTATCTTGTTACTAAGATTTATTTTTTTGTTCATAAACGTGTTAACTGTTATGTCACATTTAAATTCACATGTGATTCAAGTTTTTTTAAAATGTATCGGTCATTGCAACTTTGTGGTTACTCTGTTTACATTCGCATAAGCAGATATACGAAACAGCTCAGACACGGCACTCAGTATGGCAAGTATGTGAGGTGTAGACGTTGTTGTTTTCTCAATGCATCCAGTAGTTGAATACACTTTCTAATGAGTAATTCGCTAGACCGTAATATGACTGTAAAGTGTGAATGTGTGTGCGTGTCCTAGAATATGATCCGACTGTATCACTGACGGCTTTTCTCCCGTTGGTTGCGCTGAAGCAACTTCCTCGCGAGTCTCGGTGTAAGAGCTTTCCTCTGTCGATATTCTTCTGTCTGTGCACAGTTTGAGCACTGGCCACTCCAACTTTGTCGGATAGCTCTTAATTACTGTACCCAAGTTACTCGCCCCATTTTAAAAATGCTGCCAGGGCACATGATTAAATAATCTGCTCAAACTTCTTAACAAAAGATCTCAGTTTTATTCACTCCGGGTTCTTCGAAAGAATGCTGGTACAAAGAGGCTCTTATTTCGTGAAATGTGTTCAAATATTCTTTAACTTACTTTTCTTGTGAAAGGAATCTGGAGACCTTTTTTAAACAAGAAGTAAGAAAACACGAAAGAGAACTTAACTTGAGATTTCTCCTGAAGCAAGAAGTAGGTTGCAGATTACTCGTGTGCATAACTCTTCAGTTTAAGTCTGTATAGGAATGTCTTATCGTCAATGTGATCAGGAGAGTACTTTAGTAAAAAAAAATAACCTAATTACATGTTGCATAAAAAGTGATACTGAATGCTGTTTCGTATTACGTCTAAAGTCTTCACTGATTAACTTTATTTCGATCATAAAAATATAAATACGTACTTCTCTTTTACAAACATTTTCGCATTTCATAAAATTAAGTTTTTCTTTTTGAATACTTTAGAACACGTTATTTTAGTATATAACAACTTTTTGTTGCAGTTATAACACATGGAGTCATTTTTCTCAATAAAAGAGTAATTCCAAAATTGTGTTATTGTGATCTTCGATCACTCTTGATTTTACCACAAAAACAGTAAAATAAAACTACTTGTAATAAACTTCAATCAGCGCCCAGTTCAGAATTATTGGTAATCACGGAACATCAACCTAAATTTTTACCCTACCGCCGAAGTCAATACATAAGCATTAACATCATTATATCCATGTCACGGTTATGTGTTATGCAGGAAATGGTTTTCACTATTTAGCAATTCATTAACTTCAGATATACTACATTTATTATGAATGTTTATTTTGTAATAAATATTTTTTGAAGAAATTTGATTTTGCCTATAACAACATATTCACTACCTCAGTCGCCGGTAAACACAATGATAACCAAGTCCGATGATATACATGAATCAATAAATCATTTTAAGTCTGTTTTCTTTCTTTTCGCATATTGAATAATTCAATATGGTAACAATCATTTCTGGTTTTAATATCATGGAATAAATAATCACATCACTACTTTATTTTTTCAAGAGAGGAAAAAATCTGTCTCAGCGTGTTGGGTACCGGTACGTAGGGAAGACTAAGATTGTTATCCATTTCAGTTACTGAAAAATAAACATATCATCAGCAGTCAATGTTACCAATTTTAGATAAAGGTAAAAACGACTCGTTTGGTCATAACGACCTGCTGAGAGGGTTTTTATTGGCTGCACAATCCACTTATATGACAGCCGCCTTAACCTAACACAGTAATCGTATCTGGTATAGGGTACCTTCAGTTTACCATGAAATCTGAACCACGAAAATTTAGATAATTTGTGTTACAAGATTTCGCTCATAAAAATTTGCCCCTGCCATTGACTATATAATATAAACACACACAAAATATTTATTATTAATTTGGTGTTATTTTATAATATATTAAAGTTAAGTGCGTGGATTTTCTGATATGAACCATTCATTGGCAGAATAACATTATGTGGATCGAAAGGTGGTTCACTGTACGCTACTATTAAACTGCATGATGACTGAATGGATGGGAGCGGTTAAGTTAAGAACAATTAAAAGAAAGGAGTTGGGAGTCAATAATTTAATAGAAAAATAGTTAGTTTTTAAAAAAAATAATACTGTAGTGATAATATTAATAGATGTAAATAGAAACATACATATTTAAATGCAAATAAAGTCTTCTTCTTTTTCCTGTCCGCTATTAGGCCTGGTGGCCTGTTACGGTCTCAATCCATCTTCTTGATGGTCTCCCTATATCTCTGTTTCCTCTGGGATGGTATTTGAGAATTTTCAGTGGGATCCGGTCCGTCTTCATCCTCAGTACATGTTCTGTCCAAGATATTCTGTAGGTTTGTACAGTTTGGAGAATTGGTTTTACTTTAAGTTCTTTAAGGATATCATCAGATCTCTTTCTGTCTTGTAATGTGTAGCCAGTTGTTCTCCTCATAAATCGCATCTTAGCCGCCGTTAGTCTCCGTTCATCTCCTTTGCGTAGTGTCCAGGCCGCGCTGCCATACAGTAGTGAAGGTTCAGCCAGGGTGTTTTATAGCCTGATTCTTGTGTGTCGTCGAACTAGAGATGGTTTGAAGGTGTTATTTATTATTCCTGTAACTTTTGTGAAATTTGTGACTTTTTTTGTTGCATATCGGTTTCTAGGGTGTAGCTGAGGTTGTAATCCAGGTATTTAAATTCTGCTACTTGTTCTATGGGCATGTTGTCTATTGAGATTTTCGTCGTTTTGTGGATTTTTCCAACAAAGGCCATAACCTTGGATTTATTGAGGGAAATCTCCGTGCTGTATTCTTTTGCTGTCATATGGAAGTTATATACCGATCTCTGTAGGTCATCTTCTGACTCAGCAAAAAGCACTTGGTCATCAGCAAACAGTAAAGTATCCAGGTTGGTCTGTCTACCATGAAATTGACCCGATATATATAAATAAAGATGAATTTATGTATGTTTTTTTGTTTGTTTGTTCTTCATACTAATCCACAGTTTTTATACGATCTCGATGAAACTTTGCACACTTATCCTTTGAAAGAAGAAGAAAAATACTCTCTACTTTTGGCTGAAAAATTATCTGTATAAATAATACATGTTGTCTTATAATTAGGAAAAATTACTGAACGGCGATAGACAGACGCGTTGGATCAACATCTACATTTATACTCTGCAAATCACAAATACTGTTGGTGGCAGAGGGTGCTAAGCACCAATCCTAATTCAGTGAATTCCAATCCCGAACAGAACGAGGAATGAAGGAATACATAAATGTATCAGTACGGCATCTTATTCTCGAATCTTATCCCTCCTGTCATTGCGACCTAAGTAGCTCGGCGGAAGAAGTATTTCGTTGCAGTCGTAAATTAAAGATTATCGTATATTCTCTAACAAATTCAAACGAAAACGTCGACGTCTGTCCACCAAACAATCCCTGCCCAACCCACGAATCAGCTCTGTGACACTTACATAAGGACTGTAACTAGCGGTCACGAATCGAGCGGTTCTCCTCTGTACTTTCTCTAACGTATCAATCAATCCCTTCCGATACGGATCCCAAATTACACAACAGTATTCCAAATGCGGACGCACTAGTGTTTTGTACGCTATTTCCTTTGTATGAGCATAACAACTTCTCAAAATACGACCTCTAAATCGTAGTTCAGAATTAGCTTTGTCTACAACGGAAGTTATGTGCAAGTCCCATTTCATGTTGCTTTGTACTGTTACGCCTAGATACTTCAGAGAATCAACCGTGTCAACAACTGAATTGTTAACTTTGTACTCTTGAGAAAACGGGGTCTTTTTATTACTTATTGCATTGCCTTGCACTTTTTGAAGTTAAGGATAAGATGCCATTTACGGCACCATTCCGAAATAACATCCAGATCACGCTGAATTTCTAAGCAATCGTCAGAGCACCTCACTTCCCTATAAATAGGTGCATCATCCGCAAAAAATCACATCCTGCAATAAACTTTGTCACAGAAATCGTTTATAAAAATTAAGAAAAGAAGTCGTCCTATTACACTTCCTTGAGGAACGTCCGAAGTAACATCTAGCTTAGAAGTGGCTTCCCCCTCAACAACGACATACTGTGGCTGACCAGTTAGAAAGTCGCGTATCCATTCGTAAATCTGATCAGATATACCGTACGCTCGAATCTTCCCTAAAACTCGGTTGTGTGGTACAGAGTCAAAAGCTTTCTGAAAATCCAAGGAAATAGCATCAGCTTGTGATCTTGCATCAATAACTTTCATTACGTCATGCGAAAATAGAGCCAGTTGCGTTTCACACGATCGGTTCTTCCGAAATCCATGTTGGTTTGCTGTAAGTAACTCGTTTTCATCTAGAAACTTCATAACGCTAGAGCATATGATATGCTCCAGAATTCTACAGCAAACAGATGTTAGAGATATGGGTTGATAATTCCTAGGATCTCTCCGATCTCCTTTCTTGAAAACGGAATTACCTGGGCTATTTTACAGTTAGAAGGTACTTTTTTCTCTTCTAAAGATTTACGAAATATATCTGACCAAAATGGTTCTATTTCTTCCGCGTATTCCGAAAATACTCTTACTGGTATACCATCGGGACCTGGCGCTTTCCTCCACTTCAGGAATTTAAATATCTTTGTGATACCTACACTATCAATTTGTACTGGATCCATCTCAAATTCTACATGCCGAGGTAGAAGAATGGGAATGTTTTCCATATTTCCGTCAGTGAAAGAATTTTTAAATTCGGTGTTAAATACAGTAGCCTTGTCGCGGCTGTCAGTAACTTTCCGATCGTCTTGTAGTAGAACTGGCATATTGTTGTCACAACCTCCTACTTTTTTTTACTTACGACCAAAATTTCTTTGGATTTTCGATGAGGCTCTTGGAAAGTGAGTTGCAACGAATGTCATTAAAGACCTCGCGCATCGCATTCTTAACATGTCCTCTTGTCTCAGCTAAGTTTTCTAAATCACTCCTATACATCGTCCGTCTTGAGCGTCCATGTACCTTCCTTTGCTTTTTAAGTAACCTTTTAACTTCACGCGTATACCACGGGGGATCGTTCCCATCCCTGATTGTCTTTTTCGGTATATGTAAGTCCATACCTTCCCTGACTATATTCATGAATCGAAGCCACATCTCTACAACCGAGCCTCTTCCTTTTATAATTATTCCTCAAAAACGTTCTTAAACTCTCCTTTGTGGCCGTTTCGAACCTGTAAACTAACCTTTCTTTTTGCTTTTTGCGCGCGGCTGTTAATTTTACTGTAGCAATTACAGCTTTATGATCACTTATTCCCGTGGTGGTAGAAATGTCCGTGAATAATTCAGGCCTATTTTTTTTTTTTTGATTTATTGATCCCTCGGGGATGATTCGCAGTTAGTATGTGTGTGATCTTCAGTAATAATACTTTTTTTTTTGTAACAGTTTAACGTCCCTTTTTAACAACGTGGTCTTTTAGAGACGGGAAAGGATGGGCGCAAGGAATGGGAAGGAATTCGGCCATGGCCTTTTGAAGGAAGCATTCCGGCCTTCGCATGGAGTGATTTTGGAGTAATAATACTATAAATGCGGATGTAAGTCTCTGTCTTTTTGTTACGTTTTGACAGAATTTGACAAGAAAATCTGGACTTTTTTTTTTCGGTATGCATAACAGCTGTAGTAACGAAATTTTGAAAACTTATCAGATGGTGACAGAGAGAGGGAGGTGTGTGTTAGTCTGTAATGTTACGTCGGTTGCTCAAGCTGTGCTTCTCGCGCTTTATGTTAGTGTATAATTTGTCAATAAATTTCGTTTAAAGAAAAAACGTATTATTTAGGGTAGAAGTCGATTTTCTCTGTTCTATTACTTTGTGTCTGCTTAAATGTTTCTGGCACCAGTTTATTTTGCCTTCTTTTTTTTACATGCCTTGCGGGAGTAAACTGGTCTCAGTTGTAGCTCTAACAGAGCATGAGCAGCTAAAGTTATTAGAACCGAAGAATCGGATGCTCATGCTGAAGAAAGAATAAAAGTCCAAGCTGAAATAAAGCTGCCCTTAGTTAACACCCCCCCCCCCCCGGCCACATCCTCTTACCTTCGTTTGTTTTTTTTTAAAATATGGTGGAAATTGATTCTCCTCTAGAGACAGGTTCGACGGTAGAGTGGTATAGTGATGGCTTTCCTGTCATATTATGCCGACTCGGTGTTGTTTGGGACCAATCTTTCGTTACCAACAACTTTCTATATTCAATTCTGGCAAATAAATTCTTAAACCACGCATACGAAGCCGCAGGTATCAGCTAGTGATCAATATGACAGAAAATCGTGAAATTTAATTTCTATTGTAAAAGGTGAGACGATACACATGAGGTGCTACTTAGAAAACGGAAGGAAGGTAGTGGGGATTATTACAGACTGAGAACTGGGCGTTGCCTTGTGTACAGCTGCCACCATCTGAATTCAGCGATACGTCTGCTGACTGGAAAGATTGCATGAATAAAGAGATGTGCTCCAAACCTTTCATATTGGCGTATGGTTTGTCTAACCACCTATACAATATGTTAGCCAATAAATATTAATTTTTTTCTGCTCTCATCAGGCTCTCAACTGGATCGATGCAACCTACCTTCTTTTCCTATCCTGAGCTAACTTCTACCTCTCGGATTCACATTACAACCTAACACCTTGACATTTTATGCTTCACGTATAATAACATATTTTTATAATTTTACTGCAGTTCTTACCTTCCAGTGTTCCTTTACAAACAAATTAATCAACCTCACTTGTTTTAAGGCGTTATCAACCATTCTGTCTCTCGTTTCCTCTACAAAATATTTTTTGAATGTTTTATTTCCAGAACTTGTTCCATGCGTACTTGATCTAAGTATGTAAAACTCGTAATTACGTATGTAGGTAAACTGCCACCGGGACATTAGCTCCATTCAAATTAATAACAATAATCAGTTTCATTGAAAGTGCTCTCAATTCACTGTAGTATAACTACTTTCTTCCAAACACGTAATTCAATAAAACTTGTAATTAATTTCGCAGCTCCTCGTTCATTTAATCGGGTATAATCCAGCTCAATACTAGAGTCAACAAACTTAGAAAATTTATTTAATTCAACGATGTAATAGCGTGGACCATCGGAAACGTGCTACGGCACTGAATAGCATTGGATTGGAATCTATTACCTGGCCAGAAAACACGTTAGCATTAGCTTATGCTTCAAGTGACTGCCATCTTACCTGACTGAAATACAAATATGCAGGGAATACGTTATTTTTAGCCTCTTTGATATGACTTAAGATGGTGAAAGACAGAAGGAAGACCAAATGTGAAAATATTTCAAGAACCAATGCAATCCAAACAGCCGTAAATACATTAAGAGAACTCAGCAAATACGTAACGGTCTGTGTGGAGAAACTGGTATGTAAGACGATTGCTGCTGGAGTAGCAGTTATGATGGCCACAGCAAAATATTTTTCATTCACAAAGCAACAGCGAAAAATGTCTATAAATATTAAAAATATATTAGCAAACATTACTATATCAAGAAGAGGAACCATTTGCTGTCAAGCATATAGCAAGGAATAATAAAGATTTGACTAAGCATTTTATGGATGAAAAGATTGTACAGAGAGGAGAAATGAAATAAGGTTCTATATACAGGCCACATCTGTATCATATTACGTACAGAACATAATTGGAGGATCTTTAGGAAATGGGAGATGAAAGGAATGAAGAGGGGGAAGGAGAACCTTTAGATCTGTGGTAACCACACGCCATAAATCAAGAATACGGAAATACCCATTAAGTCAACGTATTTATCCATTTAACTTATGAATACTTTAGGAACATGAACTTACTTTATAGTTATCGCTTAAAAAAGAAGATGTTTCTGATACTTTTAATTCTGTCATTAACTTGCAAACACGTTAAGCATGTCGTACTTACTTTACACTTTTTGCTAAAAGAGAAGCTTTGTACCTGATATGTTGCTTTTAAACCTTTGAATGACTTTCAGCAATGCCTGACACAATTTTTTTTTTTTTAAAAAAAAAAATCGTCCAGTAAAGTTTTAATGTTGTTTCGTAATATTTTTCAAAGCAAAAACGTACCGTTGTATGTAAACGAAACCGAGACGTCCGACTCGTTTGTGCACTTGCTGTTTGTGCGTGACCCCTCGAGTGCTCGTTGTGGTGCGTACCGGCAAAGGTGACCCAGGCGAGTTGGCCGGTTGCTGCAAATTAGCAGGTTCGCTCGAATAACCCGCTGACAACTCCGCTGGTGTCCGGCGGAAGAGTTAATTGGAGCCTCCCAACTCTCTGAAGTCAGTCCTCGCTGCACGCGGCAATTAGCGCCGGAAACGATGATCACTCACTGGCGCGAGCCGCCGCCATAATTTTTTTTCTCTCTCTCTCTCCGAGCGGGATATTTCCGGCGCGACAGACGCTCTCTACGGACTCAGCCGGTCGTTAATAATATCGACGTCCGATTAAGTCTGCGCAACCTCGTTACCTCCTGGAAGCTCGTTTCATCTCCAAGCTGAAAGAGTTACGTTTGTCCAAGGATATCGCAAGTAAGGACTTCTCAACAAATTGCCCCTATAGTGAATCGCTGGATACTCAGGCGATTGTTGCGAATTTCAAACATATTTTGCCACATGACCATAACTTGCGATAAAATCAAGTATTACACTCGAATTTTCTAAGATATCTACAAAAATCTGATCATGCTATCAGACACTTATTTGTCAAGTTTTCTGTTCAAATATGCGAATATTCCTCTCATATACCTAAGTTCTGCTTTATGTAAACTTATCTTCTCATACATGCGTTTAACTCAACGAAACCTCCTGTCACTATCATCACGCGAAAAGAAGAGTAATATATAAAGTTTATGCACACTATGTCTTTCAAAAACAAAAGTACTAATGGGTGTGTATATACCAGTTGATATCCTACAAAGTTATCTCTCCTATAGGTATCACCACTGTTTGAAGTATTTATAAAAGATCTATTGCAAAATATAACGTCAACGATGTTTTGATGCGAATGAGATGGTGCTTTCAACTTGAGTATCTACCGAAATGTGAAGGAGACTACCTTGTGGTGGCGAGCTTGACCATAAATGACCTGGACTGGTGTTTACTACGCACAATGTGAGTGAGGGCGGACTTACATAGAACAAACCAAGCGGAATTGTATAGCGGTGTGTAGAGAGAGAAAAAAACTGTTTACCTGAATCAAGCAGAATAGTTAACTGTGGCCAAACATAATATGCTAGAAAGGCAAACATTTAAATTCAAAGAAACATGAATCTTATCACATGCCAGAGATTTTTGGGACCACGTTATCTCGGAAGTTGTTGAACTAAGAACAGCTGATTTATTAAGGAACGGGGATCCTTGATACCAGCACAGTGGAACCTGAAACTCCGTGACTGTTAAATTAAGGCAACAGCAAGTTGGGAACAGGTAGAATGGTGTATGACGTCACGATCAATGTTCGAGAAAGAGTTAATACGAGCGCGCACGCTAACGTGATTGCATTTGGTTGAAACGGAGGGCGGAGATTGTTTTCCTCTAAACGTCCCAAGATTGTGACATTTGTACCAGCTTACAGAAAAAGTATACGAGTTTGTTGCAAGCGATGTCAACTGGAAACTGCTTACTTTCAGACATATTAGTTTTAACCTAGACTGATCCTCCAGATCATTATGACCACCTACCTAATAGCCGGGATGTCCGCCTTTGGCACGGACCACAGCGGCGACCCATCTTGGCATGGAAGCAATGAGGCCTTGGTAGGTCGCTGGAGGGAGCTAGCACCACATCTGCACACACCTAAATACCGTAAATTCCGGGGAGAGGGGCGATGAGCTCTGACGCCACGTTCAATCACATCCCAGATGTGTTCGATCGGGTTCAGATCTAGCGAGTTGGGGAGCCAGCACATCAATTTCAACACGCCACTGCGTTCCTCGAAACACTACATCACACTCCTGCTTTGTGACATTGCGCATTATCTTGTTGAAAAATGCCATTGCAGTTGTGAAACATGGTACTCATGAAAGGGTGTAAGTGATCTGCAACCAGTGTACAATACTTATTGGCTGTCACGGTGATTTGCACGAGCACAACTAGATCCGTGGACGCTCACGTGTATGTTCCTCAGAGCATAATTCAGCCTCCGCCAGCTTGTCTCCGTCCCGCAGTACAGGTGTCAAAAGGCTGTTCTCTTGGAAAAACGACGGATTCGCACCCTCCCATCAGCATGATGAAGAAGGTATCATTAGACCATGCAACGCTCCGCCACTGTGCCTATGTCTAGTGACGATGGTCAGGTTCCAATTCCAGTCGTAGTTGCCGATATCGTGGTGTTAACATTGGCACATGCATGGGTCGCCTGCTGCAAAGGCCCATCGTTAGGAGTGCTCCGTGCACCTAGTGTTCAGACACACTTGTACTCTGCCCAGCATTAGTCTGATGTTAGTTCCGCCACAGTTCACCATCTGCCCTGTTTTAGCAGTCTGGGCAGCCTACGGCGTCCGACATCTGTAATGAGCGGTGGCCACCCAACCCGTCGAAGTTTGGAAGTGGTTTCACCTTAGTTTCGCCACTAGCTGAAGACACTCACCACAGCACTTCTCAAACACCCGATAAGTCATGCTGAGCCTCCCGGCCATCACAATCTGCCCACGGTCAAACTCAGATAGATTATGCGCCTTCCCCATTGTAAACAAGGATAGAATGCTCACTGCTACTATATGCACCTTGCGTGTGTCTGACTAGCAGTCATTCCTGGTCAGGTGACGCTGCTATCGCCTGGACGGGCTTACATCAATAGTAGGCAGGTAGTCATAATGTTCTATCTGTTCAGTCTATATCTCAATTAGAAGCCACTGCAGCACACTTTTCTGAATACTTTCACTGTGTATTACCGACAGTTGTATAGGTATGAGGGCATCAGTATAGCGGAATAAATGTATGACTGCTGGATTCGTATCGTTGTAAGATACCAAGAAACTCTTACTAAAATATCGTATCATTCTGTCTCTCTGTCTGTTCATCTGCAGAGTATTACGAGTCAGAACGACAATATTTAAAAAAAAAAAACTGGTCTGTGGCTATATTACTCTCCTAATTAGCTGATCAATACTAGCAAAATTATAATTTTTCTCTTAAAGATGCTACGACTAAAGTCTTGTAATGTGGCTAGGAAAAAAAAAAATCAGACCAGTCGTCGCTACATCTGATTATTTTTCTACTTGTGACGTCAAGTCTGATTCCGAGCGCAGGCCATTACCATGGACGATGAGCTCCTCCATTCGAACTCTCTTGCGAAGATGAACTGGGGTGGTTCCCCATTGCTTTCCCCAGTGTGTGTTCGTATGTGTTTATAGTAAGTGTGGATTACTGTGATAGTGCGTGTCATCACTATAGAGTGTTGCTTGAGTTTTATGAAATGAGATGTGAAGAAAAGAAAGGGTGAAACCGGTGCCGATCTGTTTTGGCCTACGCTTGCGAAAGATACCAAGGTGCCCGCTAGGTCCTATCCGACAGACGAATCCCCCACTCCATACGTCGGACTTTGGTGCACAATCTGGTGATTATGACTTTTGCACTACCACATCTCCTCCCCTGCCATCAGAATGTTTAAGCTGAAAATTTCTATCACCAACAGGAGTCGAAGCAGCTAATCACGTGTCAGCAGCAGACGCCATCACGATGCCACTACTAGCTGAGCCAAGGGGAGCGCTATCTGATAACAGTGCAAAGTTATTCAAGGCTTATTAATTAAGGCTTCAAATTCAATAGCAATCACATTAGGAAGTGGTAAATTTTCCTTTTAATTCCACTTGGATGCTCTTTAAAATCTTTTCTGATATGCTTTGAACAGCAAAAAACGCTAATTACTTTATGATGGTTAAGTTTTTGCAGTTCTATATCAATATTCCGATAAACATACCTACGTATTAAGCAGATCCTAAAGCTAAAGTGTTACTAACTCCTAACATCACGAAGTTCAGCCTTTTAACATCGATTATGATAGAAAGCAAAACACATTGTGTTATTGTTAGTGAAAGACTTGATTAATAAAAGATTCGTGATTATGGATTGTAGACATACATCAGAAGAGAGAAACAGAGGATTTGTAGTACTTGTCGAAAGATTATATTTATAATATGGAACTATTATATTTATTATACGCAACTACAGGAAAATGTTTTACGTTTTGACAGGGAACTAAATATTGAGCTGTAAAATATGCACATTATCTTTGACACACATCCTTTCCTGTGGAAATAATTAATATTTTGATTACTTTATAACAAGTTGTAGTATAAAACCATTTTGATTGGTTTGGTCAATATATATTATTTTCAGTAATTAAAAAGCCCACTGCTATTTGCTTGAATCCTCGCATTTCATATATTACATCGGATCGTTTGACCAGAGCCTCTAAGTTTTAATGGTTATGATTTCGTTTATTGGTACTTCCGTAAAAATGATGGTCATAATATAAAATCGTATAAAAGATTTAAGAATAAAAAGTTAATGGTATCAATAAAACCAGCAGCACAGTTATGGCCAACTGGTAGAATTCTCATAACACCGATGAGTTCGGAACGTTTGTGCTGGCCATAGAGCGTGCATTAGTGGCAGAGAAATTGAACCCTATAATTGGATGGAATCTTTGATGGTGTATTTGGGAAATTGGATGCGCTGCTGTAATCATGAATAGAACAACATGAATGTTGCCACTTGTCTGACGAATTATATGATTTTTCATACATATTTCTTGCACATTAATGTTACAATTTTAATAGAAAATAAAAGCTATACCTAAGAAAAATGTATTGTCTTCGGTTAATTATCTGCCTCATTTCTACACTGGCAGGTGGCTTGTTATTACCCAGGCAATGAATCAACAATTTTTAAACTGTTTTCGTGATTACATGCAGGTAATAGATGCCTTTTAGCTATAAAGAATGGTTGATTTTACACGATAGTTTAATAGATTCTCTGCTTGAATCTAAGTTAATTTCAGTGAAACAACTTTTTTTGCTTATGGCTTTATGCCTCATCGACGCCTTTTTTATAGAAGCATCCCGGCATTCACCTCGAGTGATTTGGAGAAACCATGGAAAACTCAAATCTGGATGCCCGGTCGGGGAATCGTACCCACATACATATTCCGCTTAAACTGGTTCAGAACTTTAATCTTCAAACTTATTAATTTAATTTCTTCTATGCAAATAACAACAAACTTTTAAATGACTTCTTGCAATTTATTAAAGTAGCTTTCAATAGATAAGAATCTGAAGACTCAAGGTCCTTTGCTAGCAGTAACAGTTTATTACCAACTCAATCGCTGACACCTATTACCTCGCTCGCTCTCTGCTTGTTACTCCGGTCGTTTCCATGACTACCAATGTCTCCCAGAGTAACCTTAAGCCTTTTGTAATTTCTCCATCAATCTCGTTATGCTACACAGTATTCTTTCCCATTATTTTTTATTTCTCTTCGTTTGCTCAGTTTAAGTGTTACTGAGAATCGTACGTACCAATAACCTTTAAAATTTAATTAGTATATTTACGCAGAGGATAACTATAAAGTAAACACAGTACATTTCCGTCTGACGTAATACGGGTAGGCCTATAATGAGACTTAATGATCGACATTAATCTTGAAATTGCTGTCGGTATTGTTATATAAGCTTACTTTACAGGCACAAAATGTTACATCTCTTCTGGTCTAGCTGGATGTTTTTAGGAAATTTGCTTCACATTTAAATGAAAAGCATTTGGACAATTTTTAGCTTGCTTCTTCTAAGAAACTATGAGTGAATTTAGTAGTAGCTCTATCTTTTTCTCAAATATATATTTATTTTAAATGAAGACTAGTTATTTAATAATGTTGTGTCACGTGTGATAGTATTTCTCTTCTTTTAACATGCAGATTATTCATTTTTTTAAGCAAAAACTGTAAATTTGTTCTGTTTTTTCCGTGCACGTAAAATCTAAGAAACAGAATTTAACAGAATTACTCAGAGAATAGAAAGTGTAATATTTTGTCATACAGAATACTATTTACACTTGTAAGTTACTTCCGTTTTTGATGAAATAGAGGCCAAAACCAGGACTTATGGTTTGTCTACGCATCACGTAAAAATTAAAAAACGGATTGCAAGTAAACTTCAGATTATTACAGCTAATGCCAACGATTAACACACGGAAGATATATTTATCGGAATAAGTTTTATATTTGTTGATGTTACGGAAACAAGAATCGACAATTTTACATGGTTCTTTTTTCTGTCTTTGTACACATCATACCAAAGCTAACGAACGAATTTAATAGAAATTGCTTTTAATGTATGTGACACTTTTTATTCTTATAAGTTACATTACTGAGGTCAAATTTTGGACTTTTTGTCTGTCTGTGCAGTGTGCATGCAGTTAACAAAAACTGAGCAACGTATTGCAACGAAATTACACATGTTTGTAGCTTCACACAACAACTGACACATTAGACACATTTTATCACCATATGTTGCATATTTCTGGAAGACAAAGTATAGAATCGTAAATTTTAGACATTTTGCCTGTCTTTACACACATCTTACGAAAACTAATGAACGAATTTAAAAGAAACTGCACATCATGATATATCACGTCATCGGTTAACATGTACGATACTTTTTATACCATTACGTTACATATTAGAGGCTAGAATAGTAAATTTTGGAACTTTTTTCTGTCTATCACGGATCAGACAAAAACTAACTAAAATAAGGGATGCATTTTAACGAAAGTTACACACAGTGATATCTGACGACAGATGTAAGATGCCTTTTTTTTCAATGAATTTAGTAGTTATCCAAGAAATCTTTAGTTTTTTAATTAAATGTAGCACTATGATACCATACGTACTAAAACGTTCGCACAGTAACCACTAGAATCTTGTGTAAGCAAAGCAAACAATGGTTTTTACCTTTTTTGTAGGTTCGTATAGTTCTGGTTCTCTGAGTTTTAAGGAAATATTTCAGTTACTTACCAACAGAAGGCAAAATTGGCTATTTATATCTGGCTGAGAGTTAGTTTAAATGATTTAATTTACAATAGATAGATTTTTCAGTTCAGCCAGGAAATTTGTATGATAGTTTATAAATATATTAATAAAACATTTTGTCCACGTATGCGCCAGGCGGTAGCACTTCAAATATTGTTTACAGAAAAGCTGTCTGTGGGACATGGGCAAGAGTCAAATCCTCTGAATTAGTGCTGTTTTCAAGGTGTGGTGGAAAAATGTACCAACACCTTTAGACATGTACATAGAACACAAGACCAAAGTAAATTGCTTCTCTGCTGTTTACTATCTTGCCAACATTTAAGATTGAATTAACACCAAAAATATTAAATTCCACGTGGACCAAGTCGCGGGTACAGCTAGAAATAAATACTGGACGTCTGTTCTTACATTTATCACTCGATTTCTGTTTCCAAATAGCTTCTTGGGTGAGAAATGGGCGTTCCGGCATGGCATTTTGAAACTCGTGTAGTCGGATCTTTATTCCGCTCTTTGGGTTTTGGTTTCTATGGTTTACCGAAATCATACGATCCGAATATAAAGATTGTGTCTTCAAAACAACTATGATCGAATTTCCTATCAAAAATCGTCTAATGATCTCGTAGTGAATCAGTTTCAAAGTCGAAATCAGAAATGTTGATATCTCTGCCTACGTCACTTTTGACTTACGAAGACGAATCATTATCGCGAGTTGTATATGGCGATCAGTCAAGAGATACGCAATGTTTTATTCTTATGCATTTTCACCTCAAGTTGTACAAAAATCGAAGTAATTGGAACCATTAACACTATAGCAATAATGAAAACAATTCTCTGATATATTTCTTTTCGATTTTCGTAAATTTAATTTCATGCAATGGAAAGTAGTTAAACGATCTAGTCAGAATTTTAAACTGCCGCAACGGACCCTCTTTAATGTATACGTTGATGTGTAAAAGCGACGGGCGAAAGTTATTGTTTGGATTATTTACATATAACTGTTATTACAACGAAGCAATTAACTTAGTTACGAAATTCTTAGTTTTATATTTTGACCATTTATATGACTTCACTTTTTTTTTTTTTTTTTTTTTCTTCGAATCACCCATCTTTGGGGTACGTCAGATCAATCACTTCTTGGATGCTTGCGTTTTCTTCTTCTCCCAGTATTTCTTCATTCTATCTGATCTCTTCCTTCTTTCCTCTTCTGAAATTTGAATCGGTTTTCTGGTGTTTATCGCAACTTGGAACCTCTTACTTTTGTCTTTGGTCACGGTCTTGGCTGTACCATTCTTTAACATCACTTCGGTAATCTGGAGTTCTCTCAAATCCTTTTCCACTTCCTTAAACCAGTTGGGCTTAGTCTTTTTTTTATAAAAGAAGTCAAAGATTTTTTTTGTTAATCTGTTAGGATTCATTCGGAATATGTGTCCATAGAAATCAATCCTTTTTTTCTCATGGTTTCGGAGAGTCTCTCAGACTTTGCGTAGAGGGCTTCGTTTCTGTAGAAAACTTGTTTGTTATTCTGGAATTTGGGACCCATGATCTTCCTCAAAATTTTCCTCTCTTTGATTTCCAATTTCTCCATTTGTCCTTTCCTCCTCATGACTAGTGTCTCAGCTGCATAGAGTGCTTCCGGCTTAATTACTGTGTTGTAATGTCTTATCTTTGTGTTCCAAGAGAGGCTTTTCTTATTGTAAGTGTTTTTGGTCTTCTGGAAGGCTAATTCCATTTTGGTCCTTCTCGCTTCCATTGTTTTACCTTCAAGGTTGTTCCATTCAATCCATTCCCCTAGGTACTTGAAACTCCTAACCACCTCTATTTTATGAGCTCCTACTCGGACTCTCGTAGGAGTGTCTGGTATATTTGTCATAATCTTTGTTTTTTCGAAAGAAATCTTAAGTCCTAACTTCCCTGCCTGCTCTTGTAATTCGGCGATTTGTTCTTTGGCTTCCTCCCATGTTTCTGCGAGCATCGCCATATCGTCAGCGAATGCCAAACACTTAATCGTAACTCCTTTATTTTTTGTTCCAAGTCTAATTCCTCCTCTGGTTCTTGCATTCCATTCTCTCACAACTTTTTCGAGTGCACAATTGAACAACAGGGGGGAGAGGCCATCCCCTTGCCGGACCCCTGTTCTGATCTCAAAAGGTTCTGACAGTTCACCCATGAATCTAACTTTTGAGGTCGTATTTGTGAGGGTTTCTTTGATGATATTCAGGGTTTTCCTGTCCAAGCCAAATTCCTCCAAAATATTGAATAGCGACCCTCTGTCTATGGAATCGTAAGCTTTTTGGAAGTCCACAAAAGTCACTATATATGGTTTCGCCCTCTGTTTCTGGTATGCTAAAATGTTTCTGAGGTTTAGGATCTGTTCAGGGCAAGACCTTCCTTTCCTGAACCCTGCTTGATACTCCCCGATTTGGCAGTCCAGCTGGGATTCTGCTCGTTCAAGTAATGCTCTGGACAATATCTTATAGGTCACATCCACCAAAGAAATCCCTCTGTAGTTGTTCGGATCAGATTTAGAGCCTCTTTTATGTAGAGGGTGTATCAGGGCCATTTTCCATTCCTCTGGAATCACTTCTTTCTTCCATATCTCCTCAAAAAAATTCTGGAGTGAGATAATTGCATTTTTGCTAGCATATTTCCATAATTCGGCTGTTATTTGATTTTCCCCTGATGCCTTAAAATTTTCCATGTGAGTCAGAATTGTCTGGATCTCATTTATAGATGGGGGTTTAGAGTCAGGGTTGGTGGAAGACTTCTTTCCATCATCGAACACCATCTTTTGGAGTGGTTCTTCGCAATTTAGGAGTTCCTTGAAGTAGTCTGCCAGTATCTTGCAGTTGCCCCTATTACTATATGCCATGTTCCCTTTTTTATCCTGAAGTTGGAGGGTTGGGGGGTTGTATTTATTATTATGACTTCACTTATTGAATACGACGTTAACTTTTAACATCAAAGCGTTTTCAGTAATCATTTTACCTACATATATCAAACAAATACTACCTCGTTTGACTTCAACTATTAAGTTCATAATTTTTCGATCGCTAGTATCGTGCAAAAAAGGTCGTTCGGTAACGAATATTCATGAACGTCAATGCGGTGACAAGTCAACAGAATTGTATCTCGACACAAGTGTCCTAGAGCCCTGATAGTTACTACATGTTGAGTCAGACATATTTGCTGTTTTTAGTTTATTTTTTAAAATATTTCGAACACTATTACAATTAATTGGAATAATAAAATAATAACTTGGAAATCAATTAAATTCCTTTGAAGGCTATCACACGAACAAATAGTATTAATGTTATGATGACTCATATATACACGAAATATTTATTAATAGAACTTATTGAATACTTTTGAACATACATTTAACCTCAGTAAACTGTTTGAAAAAAAATGAAACTGTAGTGAAAAATGATAGCTACTGTTTTGTCCAAATTTAGTATTTTCTAATTAAATATTAATACCCAAAGTAAATTAGTGTTAAAATGATTAATTATTAATCATAACCACATAATCTTATGACCATATCATGTACTACTGCTCTGAATAAAGTTTGGACATATTTATAAACTATTTTCTACTCTCTATGTGCACTAAAATATACGTTTAAAGGATTTATTGGTAACGGCTGACGTCCACCGTAATCCCTCGAAATGTAATAATAGTTACGTCTGTTACTGCGTGAATTACTGGATGAGGATGGTTAGTTTTCCAAAGAATGAAATTGTTCAAACATGGTCGTGGACGCGAAAACAAGTACTTGAAGCATATCTGCCAAAAAGGTTTTTCTGTTAGGGGATTTGTAGGCTAAATAAATTATAGAGACAAACTGAAACTAGCTTCATTAAGCATTGAAGTGAAGTCTTTGATTGCGTCCTACCCTATGGCACCCTGGGGAGCATTCATTATTTGAATTTTACTGTTCACAAACATTGGTTAGCAATGCTCTAACTACTGCAACATACCCCCGTGCGCTGGAGATATCAGTGGAACTCACTGAAGGGAAATTTAAAAGGCACCTGAGTGGAGTCAAATGTTACTATCGTCGTTTTAATCTGATAGCAAACACATATTTCTAATTTATAATGGTATTTTTATGATACTTGAAAAGCAATACCGTTGAATTAGTTCATAATTGTTGCAAACAAAACAACCGATGTTTTCCTTGTTGAACTACCCCATTATTTGTCTATAATGGTCATAGGGAACTATAATCTAGCACTCTTCAAACTGACGTAGATCTTCAGTTCTATGCAAGTAATACTTCTAAATATATATTTTAGATTATATTTCAGACTTTATAAATTTTAACCGGACAACATTTTGTACGCAGCTTCTCACAAAAGCAATTTCACAACAGAATTATAATTTTGATTCATTTGCTTATTTACTGCATAATCATCCAGTGAAATTAGAACTACATCTGAAAATTTGTTGATCAATGACGAATATTATACATTTTTTAAAAAAAAGTAAGTTTGAACTCACTGATACGCGTTGCGACCTCCGTGGATTGGGAAGTTGGTGATATGGACATACTCAGATTTTGTATTCTGGCAAGTTTCCGGCAGCTAGTTAGTGCAAGAGAGACGGCGCCACAAGAAATTAAGTCAAATTATACAGCGAGGTGATTAGTCTGTCGTGACGTGTTGAGCAACTGCTGCTAAACAGGGGCACCAGACGGCCGCCGGCACGGCTCATCGGATCCGCCACGCACGGAAGACTTCCTGAGGCCAACAGCCCCGTAAATTAGATCGTTGCTCTCTCGCCAGGACGTGCTATCCACCTGCAGCACTGGTGTGCCGTCTGTTATTTCCAACTTTGGAATCGATATCTGATAGCGAACATGAACTGGGTAGGCGATCCGCTGGAAGAGGCGTCGATGAGGTTTCTCGTCTCTTTCACAGTCTGCGATGTACAGTAATCGTGATACAATCGGAACATACATAACCGAAACCCAGTCAGAAAAATCTTTATTCAAACGCTACCGTATATTTCTTCTACTCTTGTGATGAACCAATCTTCTTCAAAAGTCACCATAAAAGAATCTTCGTCTCAAAATATCAGACGTTCTTCTCAGTAATTGTATTTAAAAATTTATAAAAAATGAAAATTGTTGTTAACAGTGATAAAAATATTTGAAAAATCTTCTATTTACTAAAATAATTTACATATTCACGGTTGCTTATATAGTTCATTGAAGTTTCAAGCAATTTGAGATGGGCGTTTTCCACACCACTTGTATTTGCCTTTCGCTGATGTAGACTGAATGGGCAATATGAATACATTCGTTTTGGATGAAAAACCAAATACTGTATAGAATTAATTGCACAGTTCAGGTAACACTAATCTGAAATTCAATGGCTTGTCGATATGTTTTTCAAACGATTAATTTCTGGTTTTTGCATTGACTCTTAATTAGCTGGCTAGCGAGGAATCCGTTTGCCTTAATGGTCCTCGGTGCTGTCAAGGCCTCTTTTTCTTCACACAGTGTTCTCTTCTGTTAATAGTGGCGCGATTCACACAAGAGAAACATTCTGCCTGAAACTAACTGCTGCATTCACTTATAATTCACGTACTTATACTTACATTCTAATCAGCAAGTACTTGACGGGAGATAAAACAGTAGGATATCTGTTGTCTACACTGCGTATGAGAACAACACAAAAAACAATAAACAATGCTGTTCTGTAAAATTATGAGCGCTAAGGCAGAAAGCTAAGCTTCTTAGTACAGCTCTCTGAATGGAGCTTGGACATGACAACGTTCGTGATAGCGCCTTTCTCATGTTTTATAGTTCAATACAAAATACAGTGAACGATTACCTTATCACCATCAACAAGGATGCCCATCCCTCCTCGTTTCTATCTGGGTGGGCGAGAACATTAATAGTTTCTACTAGGTAGCAGAGTGGCAGAAAATTTCCAACTGCTTGAAAATATTGTAGCGTTAAATCACCGTGAAAAATTTCACTCAACGAACGCGGTAAATCGCACCAGTGGCTAAATCTCATGTGGCGTACTGACGTTAATGGCTGTGTTTTAACAACTTGATTAATACCTCTTTCTGTACAAAGAAGGATGCCCAATAAATAATCGCCATGATAGTTCAGTCCACTGTGCAGGGTTAAAATGTTAGTACCACAGATTTTCGGATTTTCTTCCGTTCTTTATTCCACACCAGATTTACCGAGATTGATTTTATCAGGGCTATCACGTTAAACAAAAAAAAACAAAATTCTTTTAGTGTCTCATGAAAGTGAAAGAAATAAAATTAGAGTACAGTTATGCGATTAAATTATTTTTTTAATTTTATTGAAAATGAAACGATAAATTTCAAACGATAACACCAGAGTATGTGTATTACATTGAACCAAAATCTCAAGTTTTCAGCTCAACGGAATTTCAGAGGACCTTGAAACCATTTACGAGGAACTCCAATCAGGAAGACCACCAACTTCACAAACATAAGATAATCTGAAAAAAAATTGCGATTTCTTGTTAAGTTTGATTTCCGGTGCAAACTGTCAGTCAGCAGTTATAGAGTAAATATGTTGAGAGACTGAGGCGTTCAGTGAGTCTAAGCATTGCTAAAGGTTGGACATTGCACGTTGACAATGCGTCTTGTTATATTACATTCTCTAACACGCTATTTTTGAGGCAGATGCAGTTGAACCTCAGCCACCCTTCTTCCCTGACTTCTCCCAGTATCATTTTTATTTGTTTCCAATGTTGAAAGATCACCTCAAAGAACATTCTGGCAATTTGAAAGTCAATCAAAAAACCGTGACAGTCAACAAAAACCGCACCGTTATGAGGAGGTTGAAAAGTCTCCGGAGCTGTGTGGAATCCCACATTAACTGTTTTGTAAGAGAGGAGGTTCAGTTAGAAATAAAAATTAACACACAGTTTTATTGAAATAGTCTCATTACTTTTTTTAAACACACTTGGTATGAATTCAGTTTGCTTGACTCCTACTCATAATTTTTTTCATTTACTTTTACTTTGATGAAACCTACTTTCTTATAACTGTTCGCCACTTCCTGTTCAGAAACGCAAGGGTTTCACAATCAACAGTGAGTTCAGAGTTTATTTACAGATATTCACGACATATCAGTTATGGCTTCTACATTACTGATTAGAGTTCGTTGCTGCAAATTTGATAAATTGACTAAAAACAATTTAATGTAAAATTCATCGCGTTTTTTACATCATCACTATTTTCCGTTTTACCGATGTCTGCTTTTTTACAGGTATATTTTTAGGGCAACATAGATCCTCAAAGATGTGTAAATTCATACTTTTGTAGCGTCTCTCACTTGAGATGCATTCCGTCAGACACTTAGTTAAAGAAACCCACTGCAACGAAACATAATGTGACGTGCATCAAATGTTAATTACTTTTCTATATTGTCTGTAGATCAATTTACTGAAGTACGTTTTGGCATGGTATTTTTTATAGGTCGATCAGGTGATAATTCTCTCATACATCTTCAGTTTTTTTTCAATCCATTGATCTGAAGGATAACAATTATATGTTTGTGAAAATTCTGTAATTGGAACTACACAAACACAAGTGAAACAACAGTAAATGAAGCTAATTCTCATAGCCTAACGGCTTGGTGATAGAGTTCCAAGTTCTTAGGCTTTCGCATCTGTCGTGGCTAGATCTACCATTCAAGGAAGAATGTGAATCACAAGAATTTCAGCAAGCTTCACAACATAACCTACTGCTATTACCGGAGTAATTACTTAATTAATATATTATATAAAAATTCACAACTGTTTACTTCTTCTCTTTCTGTAATGTTGCTGTATACTTAATTAAACTACAGGGTGCTACTTTACCGAATTTTGACACACCCAGTTAATTTAAACTTCCTCACTTTATTGGAAATGTTCTTTAACACATATACCTGTGACTTCTTTCTAGAATAATGTTTGCTGTTAATTAATATGATGTGCTAGCTCTTCTGTCTGTTGCTATATTAACTACAAGATGATGTATTAAATATCCCCCCTTCCTTCTACGTCAAACGTAACTACTCTATGATGAAACTAAACGGCAGTCTGTACTGTTACCCCACTACAATCTGAATATTTCCGCACCCAGCGACAAAAGTTAACGGAATAATTGAATGTTCTGGAACGAAATGGAATGTATGGCAAACGAAACAATATTGTATTATTATTGTCATACACAGTAATCTATAATGCCTAATATTAATTAAAATTCACTGGAAAAATTAACAAACAATTAAAAAAAATTACTGAATACTGACTAAATGTACCGTGAATTTAATAAGCGACCAAACTAATTCAAAATAACGTGAAATAAAGTTTTGTTACGTTACTTTAAATTTCAAAAATTTTGCAAAATGTAAAATAGTTTTTAGAATTTAAAATGGTATACATAAGCCGAAACTAGTAACCTGAGCGTCAGAACACGAACTAAGTAAAGCCTTGACATCGATAAATCTAAAACAATTAAGTAATAGCTCGAAGCTTTACAGAAAAATCTAAATTTTTGTGCATTAATTAAATATATTAAATTTATTTACAACGGCTAGATCCCAGTAACTTAGTATTAGTTCCATGGACTCGATGCAAAAACCATTGATATGCAATATTATTACTAACTGGAGGACTGGTTCAAAATTTAGACCAAACAAATAGAATATTATAAATTGACATACTGTGATGAGATTCCCAAACTTACTTCGTTTCTGAATATATATGTGTCTAATTAACGATGTGAATTACCAACACAACTTTAATTGTTTAAAAATTTGCCGATTCAGTTTGAAACAATTTTACAGTTGCAGTTCCTAATCACCGCAAAGAGAATATTCTGACTGTGGGGATAAGCGCTCTGAGTAAAGCTTTGATAATAACTAGCAAGGAGCCACCTCGGCTAGACAATCCGATTGTTGGTGGGGTCCGCCACACAATATGCTGGAAAGTTTCAACAAACTTTCACAGCCAACCTTCGCGGATTTGTGGTCTCATGAATATTTACTCTCCGACCAGTGGTACACTTCCTCACCCAGGAAGACGGAGTTAATCGTGCTCTTTCTGCTGAATTCACTTCCAAATGTTACGACGCGTTCATTTAATTGCCACAATTTTTTTCCCCTCCAGGGGTAATAGCTGTTTCCCTTAGACTCTTACGATAATTTTCTGCTGTTTTAATTAATATTATTTAGTTCCTTGAAACTGTTCAGTATCCTCTCTTGCTGTGAAACAAGTAAGATAAATTTATTTACAGCAAATATTAAAAGATGAAATTTCCACTCCGCTCTTTAACGCAAATCGGATATGTCAATTCTCATCACGACCTTTGTTAAATTATGATGTTTGTTCAAAGTTCATTTAACCAATTTAAAGATGGATAAATTACAGTGAAATTTTAGCATATCTTTTGGTAAGCGCGGCTCAACGCGAAAACACAATTAGTTGTTTAGTAGTAGAAAGGATACAACCCGCAGGCAACCAACTTCATTTCTCATCGTCCGGCCTGCAGTCTACCAGTTAGATCTGCAAAGATTCTCATAAACCTATCTGTGAGAAGCTTCATAGAAACCTGACTAATCTCTTTCGCACTAGGAACCACCCTTTTTTCAAATAGGGTTGATCACTTCCCCGAAAAATGAGTGTCACTGTTTTTAGAACAGTAAAAGATCACTAGTATTTGCCAACCCACTTACACCACATCAACATCCTACGGTCCCCTGAGTGTCAAATATGTGGAAATATCACTAAGACCCATGTATCAGATCTCTTTCCCAAGGATAAAGAATGTCGCAGCTATCGAAGTAGTGTAGACCAATAAGACAAATTATAATTATTAGACAAGGAAATGTTAACAACTGCAATGAATCAAATCTATCGACTCTCGTTTTTATATATATAAAAAAATTACGGCATTCTACAACACATTTTTAAACTATGAAATAATTTCTCCGAAGGTATTTTTGTGACAAGAGGGCATGTGATATGTAAAGCAACTGAGTGATTCAGGGAAACCCGAGGGAAACCATGGATTCCTCTTTTGTTCCTTTAAAATCTTACACGCCTGTCTCGTGGACGATAGTGCGGCGTCCGTGATAGGTAATCGGAAGCACTGATCTCAGAAAAATCTCAACTCCAATGAGTGAATAGAATACTGGTTCAGACAACCATTACAGTCTTATGGTGTTATATAACATTTTTAATTCTTTGATCCCTACTACTCGAATCTTTCTTCGTATTGTCTTAATTCATACAACGGAACGCTACAACGAATGCTTTAGACATATATGTCTTTGTTAGTGTATAACTAATCACCAAGCCAACTTATCTGGTCTTACAGACGAACGCTGTAAGCGTTTCGTACTTGACATCACTTAACATTTCTTATTGTTGCCAAAATCTTTCCGATACTATTGTAATTACACTACAAAGAAATCTGAATGATTATTCAACATGTTATATGATATCTCTTATCGATGACACAAGCGTTTGGTTCTTATGACACGTTACCAGTTATCCAGATTGCTATGAAATCCCACCGGAGACATATCACATAAAATGCTTTGTTTCTAATAAGTTTCAAGGTATTAAACTCCCAGATAGGGGGATTCTTTACGTATGTTACTGTGAAAGATCTACGAAACAAACAAATTTTAATTATATAAGCTATTGCAACGCACAACTAGCTAGTGTATCGTTTGGCTAAAATGTTTCGAATGCTCCGAATCATTCTGACCAAAGGCAATTCTTCTTCTTCGATCGTTATGCTAAACTGAGGAGCGCGAATAAACTTATTTAGCAGATACGTTTTTCTTCCGTTTCCAAAATCTTTTCATCCTCTCGCTGAGTCTTTCCCACGTTCTTCCGTCCAGGTGTTCCTTCTTCTAATATACTGGTTTTTGGAAAATTGGTGATTATTGACCATGATGCTAAATCGGCATATCGTCTGTTATTCCAATTTCCTGGAGATACTTTTCGATTTAAATTAGCTAGTTGTTTTTATTTTCATTGAAATGGCCAGGTTTAGAATTCTTTTGTTTAGTCTGTTGTTACTCGTTCTGTTAATATAGCCGTAGAATTAAATTCGTCTTTTCCTGAATGTGTATGATTTTTTTTTTTTCTATTACTGAAACAGTTCCTGTGATTTCAACCAAAAGTAATTAATTATTCAAAAGCTTGGATTATGTAGTACAAAAGGTTTTTCCAAGAACTATATACTCAAACTGTCTTAGTCATTTAACACAGCCGCTTATAGGATTATAAAATGTCATTATAAGCAGTCTTTAACGTGAAAACTGCGTGACACTTAAAAAAGATTTTTATATTTTGTATACATTTATCACACAATGTTGATGAAAATATCGGTATACTTCTGAACATGTACCTATCTATATGTATAATACGAAAACCGGGTATACTTGTACCAGAAAACCTCAAAAACTACGGCGTAGATTTCGATGTGGTTTCACCGTTTTAAAGATTGGAATCTCAAGTTCACTTGTATGTCTTATACTCCAACGGAACATAACGCCGGAGTGGTAAATGAAAATCTGAACGCACAGCCTGAAAAAAAAAATGGCATACGATCCATACGTCATACATCGTAAAAAATAATAGCCATATTATCGCACGTAACTTTTACTTTCTTAAATTTTTGAGTTTGGTCTTTAAATCCCATGCATGGCTACATCGATTGTGAAGAGGAAACTATGTAAAGTGGAAAATATTAATTTTAATAATATAATGAAAAAACCTTTCGATATCTTCTTTGTTTCTTGAAGTTACTATCTGAGACAGCACAGCTACAATCTCTGATGTTTAGAAATGAATTAAAATCGCTTTTAACATTAAATAATGCATATTTGGTCGCTTTGAATATGACATTGAACTGTTTAAAACCTTTAGTGTTGACATAATGTGTGTGTGTGTGTTTTTCTTTATTTGTAATTTATTGATGAGTGATTCTGGCTTTACCACATTTCCTGAAAAAAATCACTGTGGTTATTATGATGAAACTTAGTACACATTGTTAAGGTTCTTTGGTGGTTTAAGAACTGATTAATTACTTTAAAAAGTCCACCAAACAAATGTTAAGTTGAGATGCTCATTTTATTTTTCAATCAAAACAAGTCAGCGACATTCACAATCACAGGTACAATCCAAAGATGCACTTCTGAATACTGTCAACTAACAACTGAATGACAACTTAATACATAATGAATGTCTCTGTAACACTGAATGAATACTTAATGCAAAACTAAACTCTCTGTCCAGGCGATCTGTTTATATAGAGTCTATCGAAATTACGAGAATTCTTCAAAGGCATCCGCCCGATATTTCTCGATCATTAACAATCACTCAAACAATCAAACATATTAAAAACAATCGGAATTGATACAAAATTAATTAATAACATTACAAAATGATTAGAAACGGTAATTATAGATACTTAAATACAAAATTATTTACAGAAATCCTTTCAAATGGTGGAAAATTGTCCTGTGGACATCGTAAATTACCGTAATACATGGAATTACAAACTTTTAAGAAATTCTCTTGCACCATTCGGTTCTTAAACATATTAAATGGTCTTTAAATAATTTTCTTACCTAAAACAAAGTCTATATACACTTATTTACAATAAATTACAAAATAAACATATCAAATCACTTTCAAGCAAACTTTGGCTCACTACAAATATTTCACACAGTCCAATACTATTCAAAATACAGGTATTAGGGCTGTTACAACCCCTCCCCAGGATTCACTTAATTTTACACAGATAAAATTGATTGAATCCGTCACGAATCTAAGCAGGTTGAATGTACACATAATGCAGACACGAACAGATTACAATCAATCAACCATAATGACTTTTACAATGAACAAATACAATTCTTTATCACATACAACATCTGCACATAGTCCATGGCACTGATTTTGGTTACAATAATTGTCTTTTCTCAGATCCAATTATTTTATCATTTACTGTTTTTACACAACAAACGTTCAATGCCATCACCTTAAGTTACAATTTTTTCACTCCAAATTACACACTTGATGTCTGCTTGTTAATTACACCAGTCTGTTTACATTTTATAGCTGATAATTTGTCACCAAAATGTAGAAAGTAACAACATCATGAAAACACTAAATTTTCTACACAAAACTGTCACAAATTATACATTGAAATGCTTACATCTGCATCTGAACTTAAGTACTCACACCAAGCTATTTACATGCATCAATTGACCTACTTATTTACAAAAATAGATATTTACAGGCTATTGACCCCTCCCCAAACCATGCATTTCAATTAATTCTCATAAGTGGGTTTCAGGATTTCCCTGGAAACCCAGAACCATGTAAGTTACTTTTTCCTAACCTTCCAGTTTTCTTCAACTTTTGTATACACATCTAATATTACATTTCTATATACAAAAAGCTTCATTATATACATACAGAAACACAAACTTCCAATCATCTCAGACAACAGACTTTGGTACAACCAAGCAACAGCTGAGACATACAATGGTTCCGTTTTAGCAAATTGATTGTCACTTAAAAGCAATGCTGTTGACTCAACTGGTAATACACATTTATTATTCTCACTACTGCAGTTTAGTCCATCATTACTACCAACCCCACTCTTCATCATCTGATTACTACTTAAGCTTACCAAATTATCTGAGTCAGTACCTAAAACTGTTTTAACCTCTGGCTTACTGACTTCATCCACCAAATAATTATTTTTCTCAGCAACTACTACTTCACTATCAGCTTCCACATCAAAGAGAGTACAAAACATAGTGTCATCTAAGTCACATTCTGTACAATTTTCCAAATTAGAAACTGGTTCAAATAAATCCTTACTCCCACCCATTTCTTGAATGTCATCATCTACACCAAATAAAGAGCTAAATAACGTATCAGCTAGGTCAAAATTAGGACATTTTTCTAACTTAGGGATTGGTACATATGGCTTTTCAACCTCTCTCTCTTCAGAAGACAAATACTTTGACTTACAATTCTCCTCCTCATCTGGGTCTCCTATCCATACCACTGTATCACCTTCATCTTCAAGATATTTGAGAAACTTCTCGATTTCAGCACTTCTACAAACTTCATTACCATCTATACAAGCACACATAGTCCCAACTATGCCATTCTGGACCTTACAAGTTTCTGATAGCCACACTGTAGTATGCACTATAAATTCTGCACCCCTTTTTGTAATTAAGCAGTGACCATTTCGAAAATCTTCTACATGAAAATTATTACTTTCGCACACTGATTCTAATGATAAGGTACTATGGTGGTCCCCTTCCCGCTTTATCTTATTATCAACCTTTACATCATCAACATCATTCATTACATCTATCATATCCTTATCCTGAAATTCACTTGCTGCTACCCCCACCTCTTCCAATAAATCTTCTCGGGGGTTATTCATAAAAATGGAATTAACGCTATAGCAGTTGGTACCTGGACCCACAATCTTACCCACCACTGCGGGGCCCGTCACAGAGGGGGTCTTTAGTTTGCCTGCCCCCCATGCTGCCTTTCCCTTTCAGATTGAGGGTTCTGTTCTCTCACTCCCCCATTATCATTCCTTCTTGCATAATTGTTACGATCCCGTCCCCTCGATCTACCATCCCCTGACCCATTACCCCTTCTAGGGGGACTCCTGCTGCCCCTCCTATGGTGTTGATGGTGGTAATGTTGTTCATTGAATGACTCCTGGGCATCCAAGCGTCTTAACAATTCAGAAACTCTATCCACATTTACTACATCCAAAGTGGCAATTAAATTTCTTGTTTGCTGAGGTAGCCTAGCTCCTATCAAATCAATAAATTCCTCCTCTCCATAAGGATGGTCTAAATACTTACAACGGATCCAACATTTATGAAAAAAGTCATGTTGAGTTTCCCTACCAGGTTTATAGGGCCTTCCAGTCATCAACTCTCTCTTTTCTTGAATCTGCCTGCTTGTTGACCAAAAATGTTTCAAAAAGTTTTCTTTAAACAGCTTGTAGTCAGTCACTTCCCTAGCTTGTCTATCACCCCATGCCCTAGCATAAGACTTAAGATGTTTACCCACAAGTGCAATTTTCTTATTGTCGGGTAACAAATTAAAATAGTCTGATCTTTCAAAATTATCTATAAATTCAATAGGGTGAAGCCTCCCACTATCATCATAGAATTCAAATTCTTCTTTTACATCGACACTGAAATTTGGATTACCTGTTAAGGGAACCTGACTTAACTGAATCTGTAACCCAGTAACCTTTTTTTCTAACAGATTTACATTACTTTCTAATCCATGCGCTAACTGTTCCTGCTGCTGCACCAATGTATTAATATTTAATCCCACCTCTTGTCTCAACTCATTGACCCTTTGAGCAGCTTTACTATCACTGGCTTGGAATAAAGCAACATATTCCTGCTTCATCTTATCACAATTTTCACTGACTTCTTTATGAATCAAATTTACACATTCAGTCTTATTCTGTTCACAAATTTCTGTAACTTTTTCAAATTTCTCCTGACATTCAGTTACTACCTTCCCCAATTTAGAATCTAAATTGTTAATATCCTCCTTGAATTGAGAGCTAAAACCCTGAAATTGCTCTGCGATTTTAACATCAAAACATTTAGTCAAATCAGAGAATGTTTTATCATTGTTTTGTTGCAGTTGAGAAAACTGATCATTGATTACAGCAAACTGAGAATTAATTTCAGAAAATTTGCTATCAAATTTGGAAAATTTATTATCAAATTTGCCATCAATTTCGGAAAACTGAGACTTAATTTCAGAAAATTTGTTATCATTATCACTTTTTAACTCATTCCTTAACTCACTCCTAAATTCAGAAAATTTATTATCGAATTTACCATTGATTTCTGCAAACTGAGAATTAATTTCAGAAAATTTGCTATCGAATCTGACTACAAAAGACTCTAGAATTGCTTGCAGGTTCTGATTATCAGCCATTTTTAGTAATTATCCAAATCAATATAAAAAACAAAATCAAGGAAAATTAAAATCTTTCCAATCTGCCACACATTAACATGCAAAATAAATCACTTGAATATTCAGTACCGTACTTACAGTTATTCCTCACTTTTGTATCACATTAAATTTCCCTTAGAAGCACTTATTTAACTATTAAACACCACACTGACTTCAAACACTTAACCACACTTTTCACAATTCACTGTAGGAAGACGATTTTGAGGCCGAAGGAAATCCACTCGTCGTCAGAAGATTACATCCGATTCCCGATGGAAAAATCTCCGCCTTAGGCCGAAGTAGGTCAGCTTGCCGTCAAATCCGTGTCGTCTGTACAACCTCTACGTGTCTAGCCGGTCGAAATTTCCTCGCAATTTTCTGCAGATTCTTTTTAGAAGATAAACATCCCACAGATGTTTAAGAACTTCTCGTCATGTCAACGGTCGCCATGTTAAGGTTCTTTATGGTGATTTAAGAACTGCATTAATTAATTACAGAAATCACCAAAGAAAATTAGATATGAAGATGCATGTTTATTTATGATCAAATCAAGTCTGCGACATTCACAATCACAGGTACAATCCAAAGATGCACTTCTGAATACTGTCAACTAACAACTGAATGACAACTTAATACATAATGAATGTCTCTGTAACACTGAATGAATACTTAATGCAAAACTAAACTCTCTGTCCAGGCGATCTGTTTATATAGAGTCTATCGAAATTACGAGAATTCTTCAAAGGCATCCGCCCGATATTTCTCGATCATTAACAATCACTCAAACAATCAAACATATTAAAAACAATCGGAATTGATACAAAATTAATTAATAACATTACAAAATGATTAGAAACGGTAATTATAGATACTTAAATACAAAATTATTTACAGAAATCCTTTCAAATGGTGGAAAATTGTCCTGTGGACATCGTAAATTACCGTAATACATGGAATTACAAACTTTTAAGAAATTCTCTTGCACCATTCGGTTCTTAAACATATTAAATGGTCTTTAAATAATTTTCTTACCTAAAACAAAGTCTATATACACTTATTTACAATAAATTACAAAATAAACATATCAAATCACTTTCAAGCAAACTTTGGCTCACTACAAATATTTCACACAGTCCAATACTATTCAAAATACAGGTATTAGGGCTGTTACAACATGTTTCTGATATCATGGCTAAAAATATTTCAGGAATAAATCAACCCCAACCCCATCTCTTTTCTTCTACACCGGGGGTTAGCTGTTTAAATACGTATAGAAAAATGTAGCATCTGACATGAAATTTAATTCACAAGTGCAAAAAACTGATTTCTTTTATGAACATCAATATTTACTCTGTGTACAAATCAACCTAGATCATACCGAGCAACGTCGGGAACTCTGCTAGTCTCTGTATAAGGAAATAAAATAGAAGTAATGTTATTCTGAATGTAAAATATTCTCGCTGTTACTATAAAAATCCTCCATGTCTGTGCCATATATATATAAAGATGAATGTATGTATGTTTGTTTGTTTGATTGATTGATTGTTCTTCATACAAATCCACAGTTTTCAACCATTATCGATGAAACTTTGCACACTTATCCTTTGAAACAAGGAGAAAAATACTGTCTACATTTGGTTGAAAAATAATCCGTATAAATAATACATGTTGTCTTATAATTTCGAAATATTACTGAACGGCGATAGACAGACGCATTGGATATGGAGGCCTCCGTACTGGTTGTCCGTGAAGCGGTCTTGTAGGTGCGTGGGTAAAGCGCTTGCTTACTAAAGATTGGGTCGTAGTCTCCGGTTCAATTCTCCATAGAGGCTAAGATTTTTAAAACTTGTTTTTGATCGTAATAGTCACGTCTTGGCCGTCGGTTATTCGGATTTAATTCGCAGTCAGTGTTTGTGTGATCTATAGTAATAATACTATAAATGCGGAAGTAAGGCTCTGTCTTTTGTTACGTTTTGACAACTAAATGACTATACCGATATTGACGGAATTTGACAAGAAAATCTGTAGGGACGGCACAGGACATTTTTTTTTTTTTTTTCGATATGATTGACAGTTGTAGTCACGAAATTTTAAGAACTTATCGAATGGTGACAGAGCGACTGATGTGTGTGTTGGTCTGTAATGTTACGTCGGCTGCTCAAGCTGTGCTTCTCGCGCATTATGTTAGTGTACAATTTGTTAGTAAATTTCGTTTAGAGAAAAAACGTATTATTTAGTATAGATGTCGATTTTATCTGTCCTATTACTTTGTTTCTGCTTAAATATTTCTGGCACCAGTTTATTTTGCCTTCTTTTTTGACATGCCTTGCGGGCGTAAACTGGCCTAAGTTGTAGCTCTAGCAGAGCACGAGAAGCTAAAGTTATTAGAACCCAAGAATCGGATGCTCATGCTGAAGAAAGAAGAAAAGAGCAAGCTGAAATAAACCTGCCCTTAGTTAATATCCCTCCGCACCCCCCACACAACCCCTCACCTTCTTTTGTTTTTCAGTTTTTAAATATGATGGAAATTGACTCTCTTCAAGAGACAGGTTCGATGGTAGAATTATATAGTAGTGGCTCTTCGGTCATATTATGCCGACTCGGTGTTGTTTGGGACCAATCCTTTACTACTAACAACGTTCTATATTCAATTATGGATAAGAAATTCTTTATCCACGCATACGAAGTCGCGGGTATCAGCTAGTTGTTATAAGATAAAATAAGATAAAACAAATAAATAAGAGCTTAAAAAAAAGCCACCAATAATGGTTTTAGTTGCGTTATTTTAAATGATAATTTATAATTTTGTAAAAACTGCTTCATACTAGATTTTTTGCTGTATTTAAGTTTAATTGTTTTAGATCTGACAGTTTCTTCAAACATTTCGTTTACTAATCTTGTTCAACTGTAGCCGATTTACGTTAATCGGATTCATTACGATGTTTCAAACAAAACTGATAGTTCCATAACAAAAACTCAGACGGAAGTTATAGTTCTATACTAATGATAAATTAAAATTGCTTTCTGAGGTCACAATTGTATATACTACATTTTTACTACCAAAATTTTAAGTATATCTCTACGTGTCAGACACATATCGGCAAAGACAAAAAAACATTACATACTTTATATACAGGCCTATTCACATCTACCGCGCGTGAGCCAAGCGTACGCGTGCTGGCACGTGCCGGCACCTGCCAGCATTGTCGGCGAGAATGTTTTGTCTGTGCCGGCACGTGTCAGAGTGTCTGTGTGGTTAGTATGAACACAGCAACGTAACAGTAATTAATTGACTTAGAGAATATAAATCTCTATACGACTTGAATGACAAAAAAGAGTGACGACTGGAAGGAATTAGCAAAAAAACTGCAAGTACGAGGAAGCAGGTATTTATTTTTAAAAATAATTTCTATTTGCTTACATTTCTTCTGCAGACGACTCAAATTACAAAGCAAGTTTGATGCTGAAATCAAAAGCGTTAGATTGACTACTCCCGCCTTGCCTTGGTAATTTACTCAAATTACTAACGGCTGTATTTTCACTTACATGGTTATGGTTATATTTTATGAAGTTGTGTAGCATGCATGTATTCAATATTACTTTGTCAGCATTTTCGAGTTTGAGCTGGCTTTTTCTATTGTACAAACGGAACTTCTGAATAACCCGATTCTTCTTTTCCCAGCAAAATTGCTCTGCAACTAGTTCTTGCATTGAAATATTTCGGAATATTTTATAATTAGTTACATGCGTGCACTTTCTAGTTTTTCTGACGACGTCTGTGAGTGTACTACTCTATACACCTTATGTCTGTGCCGTGTCTGGCACGTTACGTGCTGGTAAATGTGAACGAGGCCCATTGCGGTTTTAGGGCGCTTGACAGTGAGGTTATTAGCGTTCACGGATATTATTATTATTAGTGGTAAGCTTTCCGTTGTTTATAGCGCTGCGTTTAGTTGATTCGTCATCTTTCTAGAACGAGAGTATCGACGTCTCTTCGCGTGCTTAGAAAAACGTATTTTTCACTGAGTTAAATTTGTTTTTATTATTCTAAGTATGGCGATGTAGGTAAGTATACAATAATAAGTGGTGTAAACATTATATAGAAACTGATCTATTGACTTTTCTAACCATATTCGATTGCCCATGACAATTTCGAAGCTTTCACATATTACAGTGAACGCGGTTAAGTCTGTTTTATTTGTAGCAAAATAAACGTAAATATTAGTAGGGAGATTTTTTAGTTTAAAAATTAGAAAATTAATTTTCTTCGTTAAGGTAAGTAGTATTTTTGGGTAAAATGATACAATAATCAGTAATTTTTAACAGTATCTAAATTTAAAATATGTGTTCAGGTGCACACTAATCGTCTCAATAAATAGTTAACATATCGTGTTTGTAAGAAATATAAGAAGTTGAAAACAATGAAACAGCTGAAAATAAATCTTTTCTCAAATGAAAAGAGTTGTTGGCGAGCTTTTGGTCACAAGAAAGCCATTGGGTCCGGAGAAATCAAAATGAAATCAGACCTCGTCGTCTTGCGGCTTAAGTCACGTGCAGAGCGAATGCTTTTGTGATTGCGGGAAGTCTGACTGTGTGAACCACCAGAGCGTTTTGGCGCACATCCAGCTTTGAAGCAGAAAACTATCGTAGAGCCAGAAATCACCTTACACGCTGCCAGAGGTGGAAGGAAGAAGGGAGAACAAAAGAGACGGGATGATAAAACAGAATAGAACGGGCCGGCAGTGAAGCTAAGTGTCGGCAGGCGGCATAGCAGGAACACTTTGCAGCAGTGTAGCCAATATATCAAGGCGGCCGTTGTTCAGGAGGTTGCGCTGTGTGCCTGGTTGCTGGCATACAGGTGCTAACTCAGCGGGCGGTGTTCAAACGATAAACAGCGCGCGCTTGACGCTATAATCGATTACCATCACGATGCAGGGAGGTGTATTGTACAGTCTTCTGATTTAAATTGCTGAACAAACTTAAACTCTTCTCAACAACGGAAATATAAATCAATAACCCTTTTTAGAAGAACAGTTCGTACTGAAAATCAAGCTCCCATTTGGTTCTTACAACCTGAATAAATGTTTTAACTAAAAATTGTTTATGAAGCTGTTGTTTCATTTCAAGGTTTTCGTTTCTTTTTCACAACGACACATCCGTTTTGGTGAGATGATATTAATTAAACCAATTGTGCCGATGAGGTAATCAGATAGAAAATTGTTGGAATATAGTAAAATGATGAAAATTAAATAAAACGCTATGGTTTTTAATTGGGAGCAAGAACCACCTTGTGTATAGTCATATAGGAACTAGTAGTTGGGATGCTTGAAACGATGATGGAGTATTTAGTATTTTCACAGACAGTTACTCCTGTTTCTGAGTACAAAATATAAACGAATGATGTCTCTAGTAACGTTTAAAATAAACTCAATCTTATGTTCATTGAAAATGAAGTAATGTCAGAATAGCAACAAAAATTGATGATAACTATATATATATATATATATATATATATATGCTACAAATCCTAAATAGTAATTAAAATTGCGAGAATAATTTAGAGTTTGTGACAATGTATTATTCGAATACTAGAATTTGTATGCTTCATAATGAGTTCACTGTGGAGCAATGAACATCAGATCTAATACAGATCCCATATACTAAAGAGATCTAGTGTAACAATAAACTTAGTGTCTCCGTGAACAGGAACAAAAAAGTATTTTTAGTTTTTTAATAATGAAATAACCAAACAATATTTTTCTTTATAGAAAACTACTTCATTTTCTTTCTAAATAATAACTTAGTTTTTACACAAACTTTGGCTTATTAAGAACGGTTAAGTGACTTCAAGGGTATACACCCATTCCTAGTTCTCGGTGTTTCGTACAGTACTTGTGTACTTCATAAACATGACGAAAGATTTGGAGACTAACATTTTTATTACCTATTTTTATCCGGCTTGCGACGTTAACAAAAACGTCCATTAAATTTACCAAATCACACTTCCGATTCTTTCGAGTACCTTTATCAGTAACTAGGCGATACCCGCGATTTCGTACGCGTGGAATAAGAATTTCTTTGCCAGAATTGAATATAGAAAGTTGTTGGTAACGAAGGATTGATCCCAAACAACACCGAGTAGGCATAATATGACAGGAAAGCCATCACTATATCATTCTACCGTCTAACCTGTCTCTTTCAGAGAATCAATTTCCAACATATTTAAAAACAGAAAAAGAATTAAGGTGAGGGGACGTGGGGGGGGGGGGAGGTGTTAAATAAGGGCTGGTTTATTTCAGATTGGTCTTTTCTTCTTTCTTCAGCATGAGCATCCGATTCTTGGGTTCTAATAACTTTAGCTGCTAGTGCTCTGCTAGAGCTACAACTTAGGCCAGTTTACGCCCGAAAGGCATGTCAAAAAAGAAGGCAAAATAACCTGGTGCCAGAACCATCTAAGCAGACACAAAGTAATAGGACAGAGAATATCTACATCAACACTGAATAATACGTTTTTTTTCTAAACGAAATTTATTAACAAATTATACACTAACATAATGCTCAAGAAGCACAACTTTCGGAACCTACGTAAAATTACAGACTAACAGACACATCCGTCACTCTGTCACCATTCGATAATTTCTCAAAATTTAGTGACTACAACAGTTGATCATACCGAAAAAGAATGTCCTATGCCCTCCCTACAAATTTTCTTGTCAAATTCCGTCAATATAGGTAGAGGCATTTAGTCGTCAAAACGTAAAAAAAAGACAGAGACTTACTTCCGCATTTATAGTATTATTACTGCAGATCACACACACACACACACTGACTGCAAATCACCCCTGAAGGATCAATATAACGTAGAAAAGTGTACACCTACATCATTGCAAGGCTACCTACGATTTGCTTCGCATTGCACCCCTAAATTTGTGATATGTACAGTTTAACATTCAATCCTAATAACTGACGGTCCAGGCGTGACTCTTACGATCAAAAACAATTTTTAAATTCTTGGCGTTCACAGAGATTCGATCCGCAGACCACAACACAAACATCAGAAATCAAGCGGTTTAACCACTGAGCTACCTGACCGCTATATGGAAAGGCATTACAAAGACCTACACATCCAACGCTTCTGTTTATCGTCGTTGAGTAATTTTTCGAAATTTTAAGACATGTATTATTTATACAGATAATTTTTCAACCAAATGTAGACAGTACTTTGCTCCTTGTTTCAAAGGATAAGTGTGCAAAGTTTCAGCGAGATCGGATGAAAAACTGCGGATTTGTATGAAGAACAAACAAACAAACAAATGTACATTGATCTTTATATATATAGATATCTAAATTCTAAGTTTCACTAAAAGGGGGGGGGGGGGAGAGCGATCAGGTCGCAGGGCAACGTGCTTGGATTCGCGGAGATAAAGTGCTGCATGTCTACCATCCACGTGTGGCACTAAGAGACGAACGGACAGGATAGGCGTCCCACTCCGGCCGATTTTACCTCTCCCACGAGTTTCTTTCGCACTGGATGTGGGTGAGTAGAGCTGTTCCCAACACTCTGCTTGATCGGAGCGGAATGACGGTGGTCCATCCAGTAACCACATGCTTCATCGGCCTCTAGACTAACCTGAAAAATTTTACAGTAATATATATATTTTAAACGATATCGTCACAGTTAAAGCGCATAAATTAAAGAATTTAAGAGTGGTGAATGAAATAAATTTGTATCTACTGACATTTTACACCAAACGGATTTAGGCATTCGAACCATATCTTAATTATGAGGCGTTTTATTTTTCTTTCACAGAAATATGAACAAAAAGCAATAGTTGATATCAATATTATCTCTTACCATTTATTTCCACTGTCTAATAGTTAGGACAATTGTCTGCTCTCTAAGTACAAATGGCTGTAAGCTACACACACACACACACACACACACACACACACACACACACACACACACACATATATATATATATATATATCTCAAAAGATCAACACAATAACAGAAGAAATCAGAAAGCGTCTAGCTAAGTTCTACACCCACATCTACAGAATGGAAAACACTAAACTAGCAAAGAAATTACTTGACATCATAAAAAAGAGTAAATGCGGTACGGAATGGCTGAAAGAGGTCCAGAGGGACCTACAACGGATCAACATAGAAAATCTCGAAGACCGCATTGAGTGTCATAATAAGATCACAAATGCTAATTTGGACCAAAGAACAACACGACAACCTAGAAAGAAATGGACAGATAAACGGAAGAGAGAGCACTCCGAGAGGATGAAGAGATTTTGGGAATAAAAGAGGAGAATCAACTGAAGATTAAATCGTAATTTCAATTTCAATAGTTGTAACCAAATAATATACAAAAAGTATAAACTTTTTTGTCAGCTAAATCAAACGAAGATTATTCATCCTGCTACACATTGTGCCTTTGTTCTACAGTATTGATCTTAACGCTAAATTATTATGAGCAACTGAGTGAGAGAACGTTTTGTTGACTGGTTTGACCATTCAGAGATTTGCACAAAAGTATAACATGTGTGTGGCGCACGCACCTGGCGTGTCAGAGCACTGGCTGCCCGGCCCCGCAACTGCCAGCCCCCGGCGCCGCCCCCATAAATCAACCGCAAACTGCCCCCGTCGGCCGAGCAGTGATAAATATACTCAATTCTCGCGGCCTGCGCCGCTGCAACCAGCGCTGCCTTTTCGCGTTTCGGGCCGGAGCGGTGCGGCACGCGAAATTGCCCGAGATATACCGAGCCGGCCGTTTCTTTATTCCGCAATTTATATACTCGCCGGCAGGCTCTTGCTTTAAGTTGCTTCTCGTTGTGGCCGTTTTCCAGCTGTTAGGAAGACCATTCTTCTCCCGAGCAGCAGGGCGCTGCGGTCACGAACCTGCCGCAACTCATTCGCTAAGATAACTGAGAGGTCTTACCTTGTGCGAGCTTGCAACACATGAAATTTTTTGTTACTTAATGCATCATGTCGAATATTGTGTATGGATATAACACAATTTTGTGGAGGAAGCTAGAAGCTAGTATCTCATACTTGATTTTTATTTTTTTTACCTATAAAAGGAAAGAAGCTTATAAGTGTCCAAGTAACACATTCAGCTCCATCATTTATATGAGCCGACGAAGTTTTTAACACAAATCAGAATATAAAATACAATGTTTGTCCTAGTTTATGTCATGAGTTACTTTTTTATGTTACAAACGCATAAACAGAATGTCAAAATGGCGTGCATTTAAGACCCCAGTATGTTTTATGGAGTTAAAGTAAGTGGTTATATAACATGTTACGGATGAATTTTAGCCGATGTAAAGAAAATAAAAAGAAAGTTCTATTCTATGTTTGAGGAGACTGTTAGCGTTAAACACTTAACAGAAGTTGCAAGTGATGAGAATACTGACGGTGCGCGGCTTTCCTTTACTAACAGTGACTGCAAATCAATGGACCGTGCCTCAACGTGCTTTCGACCCTACGATATTTCAGGTTTTGCACAAACTTAATGTAATCAAGCTATGAGTTGTCTCTTTTTTTTATACTTATGGCTTTATACCTCGTCGACATCGAGGTCATTAGAGGCGGGATGGTACTGGGGACAAGGAATGGGAAGCAATTCGCCAATGGCCTTTGAAGAAAGCATCCCGATATTCGCCTGGAGTGATTTGTGGAAACCATGGAAAACCCAATGCACGGACGGGGATTCGAACCGGAGTTCACCCGAATGCGAGGCCAGAGGGTTAACCACTCAACCACCACGCTTTGTTGTGAGTTTTCAAAGTCCTGGCAGAGGCAGCGAGCCAGTTATGAGCTTTCCTTTATTGCGGATAATTAGCTTCCAACAGTCACCAGCACAGCCCCCTAAGATTTATATAAATTAATAATATTTCCACACTGTAGAAAAATAAAGTGTGTTATAGACGAAAATTCCCGTCTCATCATGCACATCTTCAAGCTACTACTCATTCAGTTTTAAATTAAATCCTGTTAATAAATTTAGATCCGCCAAAAAATGAGAATTATTACTACTTTCTAAATGAAACTGAAGAAACTATTACTCGATTTATTTAACACTGTTACTCAAATTAAACATTTAAATGTTGTTTACAGCACTTCTTGCAATAACGGCAGACATGAAAACTAAACACTTAACCCTACATCATACACTTTCCCTCTCTCATACGCGTCTAGCTACAACCCCGGGGTGCGACCTTCAAGGCAGCTCTTACCAGCTACAGATAATTTCATTACTTATTGCTATACACACTACGGTTTGTGGAAATCCTACGATACACAAATTAAGTTACACACATCAATACAATTATTCATAAACATATAAAATTAATTAAAAATATGATAATAATAATTAGTGGGGTGTGATATAGTCATAAAGTTTAAAGTCGGAAAACTTTCCATGACTGTCCTAGATGAATTTATTTTGATTCCTTTGATGAAGGCAATGAATATTTTAAAAGAGTTTTTAGTTTGTTGAGGAAACACTTCGTAAATCAAGTTCAGTTAGTACAAACAATGTCTGCAACTGCATTCATAGAACGCACATGTACGTAGTTTCACAGAAACAACCGGATAATCCTAAAGCGAACTACTGGTTAATGCACAAGCATGTTATCTAATTTTTCGCTAATTATTATTGGTCCATAAAATTCCAATAAAAGTTTAGTCTGGCTGTGTTCATTCATTGCTTTACTAGGATACATTTAGCAGTGGTTAAGTTTTGTGCGAAATGTGTTTCTCTTCGCCGGTGAGATTTTTATAAAACAATAACAAACAACTGGTGGAGATAGATAATCTTACACTACTACCATTATTTCTCTTATATTATTTCTCATGCGCCTTTTTTTTATAGAGAAATCTACGCACAAGTCGCATTTAACATCAATTCAAGACATTCAAACTACGACGACGAAGAGAAGCCAGATTTTGCGGCTCTAACATGAGCGATTTTGTAAAATAACTTGGGGTATGTTCAGTACCGGTTAGACCCTCTTCAGCTGAATTACGTTCTAAAAAACGAAAAATGTTTTTACTACACATATTACTGTAGTAATAAATGTCCCTAGTCAGTTAAACACAACGGTATTTGCTATCTATCACTGTTACACAATCACAGTCAGAGTCAACATCGTCCTAAAATAACGTTATGATGTGAAAAACGCAACGAGATGTTATTTTCATTATTGTTATTTAAAATATTTTTTTCGTTATTATGTAAAAATGAATAAATAATTTTGTGAACATAATACTCATTATAATGCTTTCTGCCAATTCTTGCTTGAAAAATTGAACCGAATTAATGAAAAACGTTCAACAGACTTTATACGTTAACACCAGATTAACGCCAGTTTTTTTTCTGTTATTAGAGGCATATTTCTGGTTATATACGAGAAAAGAAGCTAAATTAATCTTTAGACAGAAAACAGCATGGCATGTTCCAGTAGTATTGCTTATAACAAGTTTCTTGCCATTCACGACGACAAACAAATTTAAATTATTTATGTGCTTAGTATTGTAGTTATTTCCGATATTTTTGGGATACTTAAATATACTTTTAAAAAATAATGATGATAAGACCATTCATTCTACTGGAAATCTCCTTACTCAATATGCGAGCATTTAATAAAATATTGAAAATAGATCTTCCAATACCAATTATCTACTTCCTAAATGTATTTTCACGTGTTGGAGATTGTACAAAGCGAACACTTTGCGTGAAAATACTAAATATTTTCGTTAGCCACACTATTGATCGTTTACTAAATTAGACGTAAAAGAGTCTTTTTCTAAAATCTCATTGGTAGCTTTTACGCCCTGCAAAAATACTGCTGCAGATCGATCCACTTTTCTCCGTTTGGAGTCTAATTATGTTACAGCGAACAGCGATCGGAGCCATTAGTACGGAGTTCTCCTCGAATCAATGCTGCAGTCTCGTCTCGGGAAGACAAAGCTTCCTTTTAGTCTTGAAAATCCTATTATGTTGTACAGCTCGTCTTATTTTACCCCCTTGAAGTAAAGAAAATTAGCTTCAGTTTTTTTTTTCATCCGTAAAGGTAAGATATACTGCCTGTCTAATGTTATTCTTCTCCTAAAGCTCACCATTTCAATTCAGTACCACCCGCATCTTGCTCTCCCAGTGCGCGCTCCTGTGTTTTCCATTTGTGTTATGTATATCTTATAAATTATTCACTATGGGTAGAATTGAGTTGCAAGTTTAAATCTCTTAAAGAGAAATTGCTATAATCTGGAAACTGAACAGCCGCATGAGAATTTAAATGAACAGAGTCTACAACCTGAATATGTTGGTTTACAATAAACTGCTCCAGCCTATTTAAAAAAATTACCGCTTGCTGATTCTAAGCTAAATCGTGTTATAAACGTTTCATAACGTCTATTGCTATTAAAATAATACGAAAAAACTTATTTCAAATTAAGCGTTTAATTCAACCATCAAATTAAAAATTTAATGCAAAAATTAAAATTTACTTTTACTTTCCTTCAACGTAATTATACATTACGTCTAGATTACGTAAGATTTTCTTTTTTATGCTTAATAACGTACATAAAACCTACAACAGTGGAATAATAAGTGAAGTTTTTTTTCTCTATTTTAGAAAGAAATACTAGTGTGCCCTTTGATAGAGATGCAATACTTCAATCCAGTGTTTAAAGTAGCTGCAGAACCAGTTTGGAGGAGAGACATGTATTCTGAAATAAAAAGAAAATTGAACACACAGAATAAATAGCATTCACTGAAAAATACGTTTCCTTTTGTAATTAGATACATTTTACATTTTATAAACTTTAAAAATAAGAATTACACACCATGATTACTCCATAAATCAATTACTGAACCCTAAAAATTATATAATGGTGCTACTAATAACAGAAGTCAACGATAAATAGGGAGCAAAATATGCTGCCGGTTCTATCCAGAACGTAATTGAATACTACCATAACAATAATTATTTATTTTTCCGAGTGTTTAGTTATATACCGGTAGATAGAATTGGATACAGCCTGTTCCCTACGTGAAGGTTTTGGATTATTTCAGCATATCGCACCCTTTAGAGCGTCGATATCTTCAAATTTTCTGAACTCTGGTGCAAGACAAAAAATTCTGGAATTTTTGCTGAGATAAACAACACACACAGTACCTAATTTAACGTCCAGTTGCCAAGCTTTCTGTGTTAAAATACAATTAAACATCGAAATTGCTTGAAAGTTTTTAGGAAGAATCTAGTTTCCTCGAATTTCCGCGTAACACATTTTGAATGTGTAGTTTTCACCTCCTGAAATGAATGCATATTCAAATAACTTCGCAGCAGTCAATATTATTGTAAAATCTACATTTTCTCTATCAATTTGTTACGAGACTTGATTAATCATACAAGAGTCTATTGTACCGAGAACATTTCTAAATTATTAAGTGGTTTTCTCATTTTTTTAGAGTAAAATAAAATGTAGGAAAAGAAATAAATTAAGGTTGACTGGCTCCAAATCCAGGTCCGCTACCTACTTTTGTGACATAAACACTTAATAACAGCTAGTTAGAAATTAAAATGTTTTAGACAGTAGGATATAATAATGCTTGATGGTTGTATAACAAATAATGCATTATCACATTTCCTCTACGGGATGTTGTTAAAGAAGCGTTGAAAGATTGAAAGGAATTCTCATTTCTTATTTCAGAAATAGGTATTTCAGATAGGTATTTATGAAAGTCAATTTCCAGGAATAGCGGTAGACTGAAATTTTGATGGAACTATAAAAACCGTCATTTTCTCCAGTACAAACCGGGAATGTTAACACTTGGTCACCAGGTGTCTCTTTATTTGCATAAGTCTGATTAGTTTCCGTGTTTTTTCTTTCTTTAAGTATAACTGCTACCTAATGAATTTGCCTCTCGCAGGCGGAGTGGACGGGAAGTTACCATGCAGATACAGACCACTGTACCTTCAACGTCAAGACCTTCGCACCTGTTGGAGCAGGCGCTAACAGATCGCAGCTTAGCCTTACTGCTGCACCTGGCCAGCCCACTCGGTGGCCTCACTTTGGGTCTATGCATAAATTTACCCCCCGCACGTGTTCTTATGCAAATCAGATGGCTCGTTACGCGTCGTCGCCAAAGAGCTAAAGGCAGTGCCCGGGTCCCATGTTTTAGCCCTTCTCTGGGGCCCTATATTGGAAGCCCATCACAGCGTGTCCTTCATCAAGTGGCCGCTGTCAAGCCTGGCTGAGCGAACATTTCGTGTCGGTGGATTGTGTCCACTGAGAGTGTCAAACAGCTACAAGCAATCCTCGTGCCCTGGTCTCCCTTTTCGACAGCAATATTCTAACAAGTATACAAAATATTTTGTATACCTGTCGATTCTACATAATACGAAACGATTGCTAACAACTGCATGACTACAACATTATCTGTCGTAAGAATTGATCTCGTCTTATCAATGAGAAGTGGCCAACAGTTGAACGTACTAAAAGAGTTCCTACGTTTGACTCAATGATAACCAGTAGTTTGTTACTTTATTCTCTTGTACACCACTGACTGAAACCATAGATTGTTTACTTCGTCTACCTTACCTTTGTGGATAGTTTCCTGATCTATCTTATGCCAAACGCAAGAATTTGATACATGCAAATAAAACAAATTTAGCATATAAATGTATTTTTGCTCCTTACGAAACGTTTGGAATAAAGTTTATTTAATATTAAAACTGTAACGACGAAATCATGCGCAAGGAAATTTCTACAAAAACAAAACAACATACTTCTTCAAATACTAAAGCAAAAGGAATCTGAATCTCTATCAACCTACATCACTCCTGAAAAATACTGACGGTTGAGAGCAAGATGTATTCGTCGACCTGTTGTACTGATTCATCACAGCAATATTTTAAAATTAAACACTTTTTCCTATTTAGTTCTGCGTCGAAACCAGGAATGTGTTACTGAATCAATTTATCGATCTGTATCTGCAACTATACGAGTTTTGCTGTTGAAAAATTTGTAGTTGGTAGAAGAATCTTGGCACAGAAAACAGTCTCCCCTCTGCGTATTCTAGTTTGTGGAGGCTTAACTGAAGTTGGTGTATTTTGTATATATAAGCAATCATTGCGGCATCTAATTTATCTGATTTTTATCTCTAATGTGACGGCGTAGCAAATAAGATGGTGCGTAAGGTAAATCTCCCAGTCACAATGAAGGTGGGTGTCCGCAATTTTACAAGTAAGTTTTTTTGAAACCTATGTCGCCGGTATATTAGACAATCCCATCTCAAACTTAGCAGTAAATCCTTGACATTTTCTTAAAGGCTATAGCAAGATGTTACTGCCCTTTTTCGATAGGCCTTACTAATAATCAATTTTTCTGATATGCGTTCCCGTGCAGTACAACAATATTCGTGATGATATAATGCGAGGATTTTATCCACTCCGTCCTTTAGATATGCGTTAAAGTTTCTGGATGACAGATAACCAATTTAAGAATCAAAATTCCTCACTGTAGTCGCTTTAGTGTTTGTTAATTAGCCTACATTAATCAATTCATCCCTGAATGCCCAATATGGACCCGAGTGAGACTCGTACTATCAGATGATGACATTCTCCTTCCGCGTCTTATGCCTACATCCTGGAATAAGTGACAGATAACAAGCCTCCAACATGAGTTTCCTAAGTAAAAAAATTAATACTGTCCAGCATTATCTTAGAAAAATTATCTTAGTTACACATTATGCTCTATCAATATGGTTGGTGTATTACAATTTATTTTTTAGTAATGTAACTGATAAATCCAAAAAAAAGATAGTGTCAAAAATGATGGCCATTTAGCTTCCTAGAAAGGTATGTTACTTCATTGTGAATGTTCGTAAAAACAAACTTGTGTGATTTAAAAACAGTTTGGCTAAAATACAAGCCTAAAACACCGAGGCGAAGGTGGCCGGTAAATACTTTTGCAGATGAAAACAAAGGCAGATATTTTGGGTGGAAGTAAAGAGCAATGCATAGAAAAGAAGCATTAAATGAAACTCTTGAATCGATAAGCTCTTAAATAAACAAGAGAAAGTATGAGGTCAGTCGAGCTTTATTCATCACGGTAAATTCTGATCACTGAGCCTAGTGAATGAGCGGTAACACTCTGTCTCGACATTCGGGGGGGGGGGGGGGGGGGGAGGTTCAGTGCCTGTCCGACCATACAGATTTCGATTTCCACGGTTTCTCGAAATCACTCCAAGTGAATTCCGTGATGATTCCTTAATATTTCAAAGATCTAATTCCTTCCGGTTCTTCCTCTATGCTCTATCGACCCAAAAGTAGACGTCAACGATCCATAGTAAACAAAAAAAAACCTCTGATTCAATCTGAATTTGGTTATGTTGCCCTAAACACATATCTGTGCCTAGCTGATCATTTATTATATTTCCTCTCTTGTTATTGAAAAGAAGGGTATTCATTGAAAGATATCATTGCTGTGCGAATAGGACCTATGCGTTGATAAAAAGAGAAAATAATGAAGAAGTTAAGTGTTTTCAAAATTAGGAATCTCATAATCCTCATAAACGTTAGATTAGTATAAAATTGGTACTTATGCTTCCCAAGAATATGGTTCTTATTAAACGTTTCTAAGAATGCTGAAACTTTGGTTTGAGTTACTGAAACAAATGACCCAATATTCAATTTTCCAAATGTCTTCTTAACGTGTAACTGTGGCCTCGCTCTGTTTATCTCATGTTTCACGACCGCATCCAGTGTTTATAAAAAAACTTATCGCGGAGCTATACTCAAAGAAGAACTTCACTAATCAGTTGGCACAGAGCCCTCGGGCCACCAGCACGAAGACTCCTTTGTTATAACGAACAATCAAGTCTCAGGTCGTGTTACCTTCAACCCACACCGATCAGAAGCTTCTAGGCGTGCACGAGCTCCTGCTTTCTTATGATAAAGCAGATTTCATTAAACGAAGTTTCTGCACCAAGCAATCGGTTCCGTACCTTCTCCGCCTTATTCTCATAACTTTTTTCAGGGAAATTACGTTATTGGGAAAACCCGGTGACAACAGTTGGAGAGGCGTTTGTAACGAAGTCGCTAAAGTTGTAACGGAGTGCTGCAGAACACCCTCTGCTCCAGTACGTAGTGATGACAGACTATCTCAAAAAAGAATGGACATTTTTAACTGCATGTCTGCACTAATGTTACTGCCAACAGTGATTCACGATGATGCATCTCTTAAAATATCCTTTATTATCTACGGTCGTGGTATTGTATTATTTAGAAAAGGCAAGGTAAGATACTCAGTGACGTCAAAAGTGAAGAAAATGGTTACTGAAGAGATACATAACGTCTGCTTATATATCACTAAGGAATTTCTCATTTGATGCTTATATAGTATTTAGAAAACGATAGGTGTCTCCAATTGTCTGTTTTGAAGAATTTTATATTTGATGTAATGGATATTTCTGTGAAGATTATACTATTTTTTTATTTTTATTTTTTTGCTCCTGCGTATTTCATTTTCATATATGTATCTTTTTTTCAAGGTAGTTTCATGCCACCACTAATTAGTCAACGGGCCACGGGAATTTCATTTCGTTCCGAGGTAAATGACGTACTTTGTCTGTTCTGTCTGTATCAGAACTCCGTAAGCTTTTAGCTGCTATGCTTTCTGCAAATTAATAAAATTGTCAGTATACTGTTGTTGTATCTCAGCAAAGCTGAACCACGTAAAACATATTTACGAACAGCTGCGTGTTCTTCCGTCCATATTGGACTCAGTGTTCCAAAATGTACCCGCCAATTGCAAGTTACACACGCGTGCAGAGGGTTTGGAACATAGGCAGACAGATGTTAATTAACTCATTCTATAAAGATTCCGTCTTTCATTTAAAGTGTATGGTACTCTGAAAATATAAACATTTTCATAAAAACGTATTCGTCAGTTAATTGTTGCGCTTGATTCTGAATGCGATCAAAATTAGTGCTTACTGTTATAGATGTTAAAAAAACGAGAACTTTTGTACCACCAGGCAGCAACATCAGTGCTGTGTACCAGGTCATTTAACGGCACTTGCTGTACTCATAGTGCATACAATTATCAAAACATTGTACAGACGTTTGATTATCTATGAATACGTTTCATGGTTTCTATTGTAGTAAATGTGGCTGTTTATTTACGAAACGTGTAAACAATTATTATCCATCATGATACTGTCAGTCACTGTTGATGTAATGAATGAAATGTAAAGTAAGATCGCGTAAATCATAAAAGTATTTTTATCGATCATTGATAATATCGATTTAAAACATTTATACTTAATGAAGCGTTTTGTAGCTTCACTGTATTTGCTTTGTTTTATTTACAGTAAAACCGTATTTTGTTGTGCTATTCCGCCGCAGCAATTTCCCTGAACTATTTCCCATTGCCTTCAACAGTGCGGAATTGTTTAATTAGTATTTGCGTGGATGACTGCGTTGCGAGTGTTTGTTTCTGTTGAGGATTAGAGAAGAAGTGGGGGAAAGGAGAGGGTGAAGCCCGCTGTCGCCCCACCCACACCATCTCTTCCGAGACACTCTTGTCCGATACACCAACGAAGTCACCTCACTGTCAGTCGGCCAAGTAACGGTTCATCTCCTCTTGTGTCCACACTTGACCCCAGCCTGTTTCTGTGATGTACGATTTCCTAACAGTTTGATTCCTTAAACATTTCCATATAAATACTGTTAAAAAATTTCCCGCAACAGTGAGTTGGGGAAAACAGTATCTGATGGAAGATGAAACGAAATTTTACGAATATTTCACAATGCCGAAATCTACTTCTCGTGACCTTCTGATAACACTGAAATTCAGATTAAAAAAGACGCTTTTTAAGGCAATGATTATCTCCAAAACAACGTTTGGTCTTAGAGGAAAGAAAATTCCCGACTATTCTCTGCAAGCTTCCGCCAAATCGAGACCGCAATCTTATTGTTATTTTTCACAAATTTTTCCCAATATTTTGTAGTCATCTGCGTTCAATGAGTTACACTCATTGTTGGCATGGCCAGATTTGGAGCTATGGTTTTATAGCCGCATGCCCTTGCTTCGCCAAGCATTATATACCTACCAGGTCGGACTAATAGGGAAAGTGAAGAGCTACCATCTGTCTTTGAAGTGTGCAGTTTATGAGGCGGAGATTGGGCATTCGCCTTTATGACTGTTATACCTCCCCGATCAAGTTTGCGGCACCTCTGCGCACTGAGACACACTGGCGGATAGACCGGTACTGCAGCGTCTCCCTCAAGAAGTAAGCCGCCTCCATCGGCCTCGGTGACGGCGTGATGCTGACGGAGTGTCGTGTAGGCGATGCGGTGTTGTTCGAACTATCTTCAATCGTGTGAGCGTCAGCAAATACTCAGACTGTTGTTGGTGCAGGGACGTGTCGATGGCGTGTCGGTCAAGTATGGACCGAGTATTTGAACGTCAATCAGCAAAAATTCAGACTACACTTGATCGACACGGGACCGTGAACACCGCGTAGTCCATCGCTACTGTGCCGACACCCCACCATCACAGTTATCCGTACTCTCTAAGCATGTGACTTACACACACAATCTCCACGCTAATAATACAAAGTAACTGCTTGAACTGTTTTTGTAAAATTTGAGGATAAGGAAACATGTGAATATAAATAAGGTATTTTCTGGGTCACTTGAAATTTAAACACACCGATGGGTAGATCAGTAACTTTTCTGTAACAGATGCGCGAAGGAAATATGACAATATCAGCGTTGTTAGCCTCCTCTTTTAAATATCTTATGAGTCTATACTGTTAGAATTGAAAACTTTTGGGTTGATTTTTTCAATATCAGAAGACTGGTGGGGAGGAAACATTAGATATCAAAAGCCCAACGGGGTGAAGATCGTAAATAAAGAGACACAACTTTCAAACATAATTGTCGCAGGATATCGTGCTCAGATTATTTTCTATGGGAAGCCCAGGACGTACGCTGTCTGTAACTCCATTGATCACGAACGTGCGGAATGCGCACGAATGCCGATTCGTTTTGTAAGACAGGATGTTCAACAGGATCACTGGAAATTGTCTGAATTCTAAACAGGACGCAAATGGTATGTGATAGAAACGTTTGTGATAATCTGGACGAAACAACAACAAGGGTCTCACTCCAAAGAAATAATCGACAACCAGGGCGAAAAAAATAAAGAACACAATTGAGCAACAGCAAATTAAGATCACATTTATCGACTGAATCTTTGAACCCACTCAATCAGTCACCCTACACCCGTAAAGAGTCACACCCAACTACTCCTCTAGACACATTGCACATTCTGCACATAATTCGGAAGCAGAGCGTAGAAACCATCAAACGCACGTGATTACAAGAAGATAAAGCTAACGTAACACAAGTGCTGCAATACCCTCCAAGTTCATCTAACAACAGGCAGAAAAAATTGATCATATGAAGAAAAATTCCAATGTATCCGGAATGGAATTCATAAATTGGGCCGATGATGTGCCGGGCAAAGTGTATGAGGCACCAATGTCAACTGAGGCGGACAGTATTGCAGCCAAATAAAGCCTTTGTGAAAGTATCAGTGTGTATTGCACAAACACATGCAGCAGACATGTAAAATTTTCACCATCAATATTAACAAAATCATCACTAAGTGAAAGTGAAAAACTTAAAGGATTACGTTTATGACAGCTGTATTGATATAGCACTGCTTTAGAAAGTCATTCTCCTAGATTTACGAACCACCGGATTATCGCTTTTCATAAATTATTCCCCAGAAGACGGTACAGTCACTGCGATTTTAGTAAGAGATGGCATTCCATGCCACAGTGCCGACATTTTGCAAACAGAAAGTGGAATTTCAGTATTTGTAAGCGTTGTTTTGATTGTTAATATCTATGCTCCCTCTGGAACCAACAAAAGAAGAGAAAGGTCATACAAAACCAGTGTGACTTTTCTTCTTAGAAATAAGCCGTATACAATTATAATGGGTGGTGATTTCAAATGTGTTACTCACCCGATAAATCAATGTCGCTATTTCAACAAGTGTCCTGAACTAGAAAACCTGTTAAACGGTTTCCATATGGTAGACACCATTAGACAAACTCACGGAAAACTTCAGAAATTTACATATATCACTGGCTCATCAGGCAGCAGGCTAGACCGAATATAGATGACAAGCAACTTGACCTGTAAAACATGCAGCACTGACATAGCTCCTATTAATTTTTCAGACCACCATTGTATTATCGTATTTTTCTGAAGAGGACAAAAACATTTCATCACCCATTGACAACATCATCACTGATCTGGAAGAGATGGAATTCTCAATCAATAAGGCGTCAAGAAACAGATCACCTGGGCTTGATAGAATACCAATTGATTTTACTCAAAGTTTTGGCCCCTCATAAACAAGAAATTACTCCAAATAATGAATGATATATGGCAGACCAATAAATTATCAAAATGTTTCAGTGAGAGGATAATAGTACTCTTGGCAAAAAGTAGTAAAAGCAAAGGTTTGAAACATTTGAGTCCCATTGTATTCCTGAACTCATACTTTAAGGTTTTAACTCCAATGTTAAAGAAAAGATTCAAACCCCGTTTAAGCCTGATATTTGCCAATTATCATTCAGGCCCAATACCAGGCCGGGGATAATTCTAGCTACATATGAATATCGAGATGTTATATCAATAGCTGCTTAGCACAATTTTGTTGATTTGGAAATAGCCTACGATTTTCTAGATCATCAGTTCCTGCTAAGAGTATTAAGAGAATTTGATTCAGGCTTCAAGTTCAATTCTTCCGAATTTCAAATTAATGATACAGTGACAAAGTCTTTCAAAATAACCGGATCCGTACGACAAGGATGCTATCTGTCAACGATATTTATTAGTAACTCCATAGAACCATTTCTGCTATAGATTGATAAATCTATCAACTGTTTCTTACTATGACGAAAAACGGGTAAGCTGTCAAGCATACCCAAATGATGTAGGTTTTTATGTCACTTCGCAAGATGACATGAACAAAATTACAAATACGATAAAGCTTTTTCAACTAGCAACGAATGTAAGAGTCTATGTTAATAAGTCTGTACTTCTTCATATTGGTAAAGGACACATAGGCCTAGAAAAAGATTATTTAGGCCATGAAGTAACCGGACATACTTCCATAGGCATACAGCTCGAGGGAAATCTGTTAAAAGAAGTCAACAAATAATTGGAGGAACATCTTAAATAAAATACTTAAATAAGTACTTTTAGGGTTCTCAACATGGTAAAAAAATCTAGGATGATAGCTACAAATGTCCTATGCAAAATGAGTTACGTAGCTAATGTGTTACCAGCGCTTCAAACTATTGTCGAAAATATGCAGAAAGCTTTAATTATGTTAGTATGTGTCCCAAAACGATATTTTTAAAGTGAAATTTGAAACTATGACTCGCCCAAAACTGAAAGGAGGTTTGAATGTCATTAAAGTAAAGGCTAGATGCACTAGATCTACTGATACATGCCATAGATAAATTGAAAAACTTTGATGAATCCATTTCCACATCCACATTAAGACATTACAAACCACAAAGTACGGAAGCTCCATACCTCGAAAACATAGGGAGGTTTATTTCTTAGAAAATACTTCCATACGCGCTGTGATTTATCTCCCCCAAAGACCAAAAAGAATGTTTACAAGAGACTTTTGTTAAATGTTGGAAGAAATAACATTGAATTAAAATATCCGAACACTAACTGGCCTCGTGTATGGCGAACAGTTTTTAGTAAACTCTTTCAATCTGAAGTAATGTCTTTTTGGTACAAGGTAATTGACGAATTGATACCAACAAATGAGAAACTGTTCCGAATACATCTCTCGGTGGTCGACAGATGTCACGGATGTGGTAATACAGACAGCCGTCAACACCGCTATTCGTGTGGTGAAGCATAACTTACCTGTCTGTTGCTCAGATCAAAATTGGCACAACTGGACGGCTCTACAGTACGTAGAATCTCAATACAGGAAATCGTCAGGCCGGATAGGTCCCTCGACCGGCACGGAAACAAAATACTGCTACATGATTGATGGGGTACATAGTATTGTTTATTTGCCAACAGAATGAGAAAAATTACGTGAATTACATTTTATTTATGGAGAGAGAGTTCTTCAGGATAAAACTTCTCTGCGTTATAGCACCTCATATGGAAAACTACTGCAGTTTCTTGTAAAGAATGAGAGTTTATGGGTTCAATGAAGATACATGTGAAAAAGCTTGTGTTTTTTAAATATTTTTCATTTTTATTTCTTGCCAGTAAAAAAAAAAAAAAATGGATTCAAGACTACGAGAAAGAAGTGTGACTTAGAAAATGGGAAAAGTCAATGTTAAACAAACTAAATACAATTTAAACGTGATCTGTTTCCAGAAAATCAAAATAAACTGCGGATCGTTGTAAGCTGACTGGCACCGAGCGTGGTGGCGTAACGGCTAGCGTTCTGGCCTCGCATTCTGGAGGACGGCGGTTCGAATCACCGTCCGGGCATCCTGATTTGGGTTTTCCATGGTTTCCCCAAATCACTCCAGGCAAATGCCGGGATGCTTCCTTCAAAAGGTCATGGCCGAATTCCTTCCCATCCCTTGCCCCCATCCCTTGCCCCCATCCCTTGCCCCCATCCTTTCCTGTCTCTAATGACCTCGCTGTTAGAGAGACGTTAAGCAGTAAAAAAATAAAAAAGGCTGACTGGCAGGCGACTTTGTTCCGAAGAGACGCCGAGGCGGTGATCCGGGAGAAAAACCAGCACACTGATCTCGACCCACTACTAGAGGAAAAACAACTGAAGACCACCGAGCAACGCGCACTTACTGTTGTCACGCAAGGAGACTCTGTTTGATGGTAACCTTGCTTACTGATTAAATAATTCATTTCAAGTAAAGTATCCACTAACATTAACAGACCAGAATCTCCCATTCGTTTATTTGGATTTCTCACTTGCAGTCAGTTATCGTATAAGTATTAAGTCTAACATAGTGTATACTGGAATCTGCGTGTGCGTGTAACCGCTATAAGAGCACCGTGAGGACGGCTGCTTCGTCTGTTTGGTTTAGGTGTAGTATGTCGCCGCCGGCCGGCTGGCTTACGTCGAGATCGTATCTGATCTGGTCGCTGGGCGGGAACGCTGTAATTGCCACGTTGTCCGTAAATCACAGGAAATTGCAGGATAACTTGGTGCACGTGCAGCTGCCTGCAGATAAGGCGACTAGTTCACAAGTAACCAACTTCGACCCATCGATCGGAGGCAGCTTTTATGGTGATGCCCAGTGTAATCTCTGGTGGAAAGCCGGAACATGTTCGAACCTCTAACAGAAGATTCGTGACATCAGTGCCGTTATGCCAACCTGATATCACTGAAGCTCTGTTAGTTGTGACTCAAAAGAAGCAAATAATTTTGAAATTATTCTTCATGAGAAGAAATCATCATGAAACGACCACAAGTAAATAGTGCCGATTTGGTGGCACGTTGCCCATATTTATACCACTTAATTTTCCCTACCGCGAATTATACTCCCAGGAGCCATCAGATACATCTAACTCAGGATCTTAGCTCATAGATAAACACCGAAAATGGTTCCCAAATAAGCTCAGCGAAGGAGTTGATCGAAAGTATAGACAAAGTACAGAGAAGAGCCGCTTGAATCGTGACCGCTTGCTACAGTCACAGAACTGTAGTAGACAAGGTTGGGAGTCTCTGGTAGATATACGACGCACGTTTCGTTTAAACATATTGGTAAACATGAATACTCCCACTTTCGCTTTGTAGTGAAATACTTCGTCCATCAACCTATTTGAGCCGGAATGACAGGAAAGATAAGATTAGAGTAATAAGGTGCCGCAATGATTCTTATATGAATTCTTTTTTCCCTCGTACCATTAGGGATTGGAATGCACAACAAAGAGATTAGCTTTGGTGCTGAGCACTCTCTGCCACCCACAATTTTGTGAATTGCAGAGTATATATGTAGATGTATAAATGTGAAATGAATATTCGCGTATCAGTGGAAGGCGGAATGCCCAGCGCTTTGGAGTCAACCACAACATTACCATCGGGCAATGATGGTAGTTTTTTTACCGGACTTGGAAAAGGGTAGGGGGGACGAGGGAGCAGCTATTGTCGTCGTAGAGCGGAGAGAAGACTATGGAGGATGAAAGGAAATGAAATCATACATCCGTATTGCAAAGAAACCATTGCGGCATTCACTAGAATGATTTTTGGAAACTAAAACTTGATTAGTCGGATGTGGGAAGGAACCTTCGTACTTCCAAATTCTAGTCCCAAACGCACCAGGCATAAATCATTCTAGTATTGACTTTATTACTGATAATACTGAATATTGATTTTCAGAAATCTGTTGTGCATATTGAGGGTGAAAAACTTTTTCGGATTAAATTTTCTTAAATTAAATATTTAGTGTACACAATTTAGTTGTAACGCCTGTAACTATGATTGCATATCGAATGTTGCTATCCGTTTTAAATTGGTACTTTATGGGAGGATTTGAGGAAAATTACAGGATTTTTTGTCGTCATTAAGAGCAACCTTTTTCTTATTCCATGGTTCCACGTTAGATGGAAAGAAGTTTACTAATCAGAGTAAATGTCGAGGTAGCAAGTTTAGCCCAGTAAGTATTAACTTTTTTCCTGAAACGTGACGCTTCAGAATTGCCCTAGCACAAATTTTCCCGCTTGTATGACGTTCTAAGGTGACAGTTGAAATTACAGATGCTTAGTTGTAAAATTTTCTTCTCTGACTATCGTCACCCACTCTGACATAATTTACTAAGACTAATAATCTTCTCATTGAAAACAATGTCTTCATAAAAAAATATTTTTTATCATTAAAATCAATTTTAAATGAAACAACTTTGTCCTCATAACGAGAAATGCATGAATAATGATATATATGATAAAATTTACTTTTGTGACTTTTATTGATTAATTGCAGTGGAACACAAGACCCAGGCAACAACGTCCTACACACCTCTTTCTGCATTCCATGGATCTTTATTTTGAACTCTTTCATGTGCGTGATTCTGAAAAAAAAATCTCCTTTTGTTAACTATTGATTTGTATGTCATCCTATAATGCCTATTTCTCCAAGTGTTTTTCATAATTTTCCATAATAATCTTTGTTATTATTACTGTTAACATTCATCTGTGAGTCTATTTCAAGTAGAAAATCTGAAACAGATTTTTGTTACTATCTACAGTTAGCATTATATTTCCTTCATAAAACTAGTTTGATTAAATTTGATATGGTAATGGAGAATCATCTAATGATAATGTATTTTCAATGCCCTTTTTTAAGATAAAATCAGCAGCCATTTTTATAGAACGTAAAAAAAAATATATATATATATATGGTTATATGAAAATTATTTCCAAAGAAGGCCATATCTTTCCGCTTACAATTAAGAGTACAATTTTACGTTACGCTTACTTCTTAAGGAACAATCGTTCTGAGGAGCACTAGTAATAGTTTTCATGTTTCTGCTATATTACAGCCGCTGAAACATAAAATCTAATTTATGTACTATAAATGGACAATTAATATACGGCGTTGTTGTTTTGTGTTGTTTGGAACATTTTTCGAAATTATCATTATATACGCAACTTATCATCGAAAGTGATAAGGAAGCGAAACTAGAATTTGTGTGAAGTATCAGCGGCGTCAGTAGACGTCCATGACATAGAATCATGATACAACCAATAACTGATGAAAGTTGCCAACTTTCTTTGAAGAGATAGTATCATAAGAAAAAAATGATTTAATTTTTAAAGCAGTATTTCCTTCAATAAAAAAATCAGAAAAATTATGTCATTTACGGACACAAAAATCGACAAACATAAAAACGATTGTAATAAAACATTTGTCTGGAGTTCAAAACTGTTGTGATACCGTGAAGAAAAAAAAGAAAATACTATTTGGCAAAAATATGTGTTTCCTTAAAATTTTTACCCTGAAATTTTCTGTAACTAGCTAATTTGTTGTGTACTGGTTTTAAATTTACTGTTTTCAGTTTCCCACACTGAATATTCCGACGGAGTTCACTAACCAGACCGACACAAAAAAAAGCATCGTTTTATCTCTTGAAAGTTTACACCGCAGAAGGAGCATAAGAGAGTTGTTTTAGACTCCAGTGAATAGATAACACGCTTTCACTGAAAATGGCAGAGTGCTGGGAAGGAGGAAAGAAGACTAAAACTAAATTATAGCATAGGATGACTTAAATTTTGTTACTACTAGCATGCGTCAATAGATCAGTTAGCACAACCCTTGCAGGATACACACATTACTGATTACAGTACACTGGAAGATATGGCGAAACAGTTTGTATTATAAACAGAGCTAATGACATCCTCACAACTATAGAAAGACAGCAAAAGAACAGCGTTCTAACATTCTAGAACATGATATGGAAGTGTGAGAAACACACTAAAGGGCGGAGAGTATCCTCAAACAAGAAACCGAGCGTGGAGGGTGAACGGTTAACGTTCTGGCCTCGCATTTGGGAGGACGCGGGTTCGAATCCCCGCCCGGGCATACAGACTTGGGTTTTCCATGGTTTCCCCAAATCACTCCAGGCGAATGCCGGGATGCTTCCTTCAAAAATGCCATGACCGAATGCCTTCCCTTTCCTTGACCCCCAGTACCATCCCGCCTCTAATGACCTCAGCCGTCGACGAGGTGTAAAGTAACAAGTAATAAAAGAAATCAAACAAGAATTATCCTCAACTTGTCACCTTACATAAACTGAAGAACGCAAATAATTGATCTAGCCACCATCTGCTGACGGCATATTCCCATTGGTGACAGAATGATTAAGGATGGTTAGAAGGGTATAGGAAAATGGTAGGGCACATTGCAGAATATGAATTTAGATTTCAAGGCCGAGATGCAGTTAGCAAATTATAACTACCCACTAGTCTTAGAATTAGCTGATAGCTTACGATATTGCTTAGGTTACAATACAAGTCTTCTGGCGGATTTAGGTCTCTTCCTGACGAATAATGTATTAAAATTTAATGATATCATTCGATTTCTGTCTTCTTTGTTCACAGATTAATTTGCCTGTCACAGGATTAGAGCCGAAAAGTTTAAAGATTGCAAACATTTTATAGTGCCTTCACATCAAGTTACTACGCACCGTTCATTAGGCCGGCTACCATGTTACGTGTGGTTCCGTACTATCCATACATTCAGCTTATGTGCTGAAATTCTTGAACCGGGTTTTGTCATCTCCTGGCAGCGCCAGTCATCCCTGTTAACGACGCCATAATAAATTTATCCTGAAATCATTATTATCTAATCGGCGTAGATTAACATTCGTACACGAGTTCTATGAGCGAGTGGTTAACGCTCAAGCTCGGCATTCGGTAGGACGTTGATTCGATGGTCCGGTAATTCAGAATCCGTTTTTACATGGATTACCGATATATTCTAAAAGACCGTGGCCAGTTTGCTTCCCGTTAGTTTCCTCAGATCCTCTGCCTGCTAGAATCAACTCGTCAACGAGCTGTAAAGTCCTAAATGTGAAAGCTTTCGTACTCACACTGTTTCAGCCGAGCGCCAATATTTGTTGTCAACAGCACGAAACAACGATGGCATATGTCTCCACTGAAGCATGTAATGGAGTCCGTCAATACAATAGACCTATCATCGTAGTTTATTTAAGTTTATTTTAAAGCTATATGATTCGCTGAAATCGAGGTCAATAAAGGAGGGAAAGATATAGTTATAAAGGAAGGGATGGAGTTCAGGCCTGTTCTTGGGATGGCCCATCCCGGCACCGAAAATAATTTCGGTAACTAATTAAAAAAACATTTAAATCCATTTCTTCCAAATACCATACCAGAGTCCATGTTAGAACAAGATTTGTTTTATTGGCCGTATTTTTATTAGTTTTTGATGTTTTGAATCCGCATAACGTGTACATCTTGATACATACCGATATGAATAGACAGGTAAACGCGTATGTATATTATGTAACATACACTTTCATGTACAGCAGTATGTCCAGAATGTTCACAACAGAACGTTATACTGTTTTAAAGTCGAAACACAAAATGATAGTTTTTACAAACCTATTCGTTGTTTATATTGTATCTTTTTTCGTCAGTTTTGCATTGCTTGTAGCCTGTTTAAAGTTGCTCAGATTGATGTGAAATCTGGTTTATATGTACAAATATATTCGGAGTTTGACTGATCAGTTCGTTGTTACCAGATTTGCGTCTTCCCCAAAATTCTGGCCATTTTTTCTTTAATTTTGTTCTAATTCGCGAAGTTTCATGCATACAGCGGGGAATATGTATATTCTGCAATTTAGACATCACGGGCTCTATTCCCCTTCAGTATTGCTAGTTGATGACTCATGGAAAAATGAGGATACAGACGAAGCTGCCAAGTTAGCCTGCACCAAAGTCTGTAAAAAATTTCATCTGTCCCGATAAACTATCCAACCTCGTTCTTGGAAAATAGGTTGTGTGGTACTTGCAGGTGAATCAGCTGTAAGAGAGACATAATTATCTCATGACGGTTAAAGGAATTATAAAGACATTGAGCAACACCTTCCATCCATTGATCAAAGGTTAAATGCTTATTTCGCATAGTCGCATATGGCAACGTCATTCTATTCATGTAAACCTTCTTCGGTGATAGAATTCATCAGAATGTGTTGTTTGTGCTGCAACTTGACGATATGACATTTTTAATTTTAAATGTCGTGTTTTGTGTTGCTGGTAGATACGGGATTAGCTAATGTTCTATTCATTATTTCAAGTCAGAATAGGCAGACTGTGTGACTTTCGGTTTTCCTTTAAACACATTAGTAACGGCTTAGCATCTGTTAATACGGTTAGTTATTGTCTTTACAAATAACAAACGAATAAACCTATTCGTTGTTTATATTGGGTCTTTTTCGTCAGTTTTGCATTGCTTATAGCCTGTTTAAAGTTGCTCAGATTGATGTGAAATCTGGTTTATAAATACAAATATATTCGGAGTTTGACTGATCAGTTCATTTTTACCAGATTTGCGTTTTCACAGAATTTCTGGCCAATTTTTCTTTAATTTGTTTAGTTTTTATTCTTAAGATCGTTGGTATTTTAATAGTTAAATTTACTGTTGGTGGTCTATAGTGGTTGTGTCTTGAGAATGAATGGCCGTATAAGGCACGTCTGCCTCTATTTTTTATCAGTCGTACTGTATGTTTTCTGATTTGTTACTGAGGTAATTCGTTGTGCTGTTATCAGATTTCAACACAACCCATACATCAATACCGACAATAGTAACGTACAGCCTAATCTGACATAAAAAGGTGTCAGTGAAGAAATGTTATACGCGCAGGAGATAAATTAAAGCTATAACCGCAAATGAGTAATAACTATAAGAGTCCTACGTAAATGATAACTGACGAGCCTGTCGTTCACTGAAGTCCTTCCATCTTAGAAGTAACCACACTACACTAGTCGCAACAGTTTTGTTTTTTTGGTGGAGAAGGTGCTGCGTTGACGAGGTAAAAGAATCTTTGCTTGCGATTCAACGCAATGCAGTTGCATAGATTGCACCCTGCGTGTCACAGGCTACATCTGCAAACTCTGCAAAATACTAAGTGCTCGAATGGATAATTCTACACTTCATCCCTTAAACTAACAAGCAATATCTACAGTATTTTTGTTTGAGTATCATGACGGTCGAGGAATTCCAATTAAGTGCTTGGGAATCCGTATGTTCACATCTTTACAATTAATCGGCTTTCACATCACACTTCAAAGCTTCTTCTAATGTGGCCGCGAATTGATAAATCACGAACATACAAACCAGAACATCAGTTCATAAAGTGCTTAAATATTAATTCCGATGAAAACATTAAGCCCTGCAGGAAACAATGAATGAAGCAGTGGGTAATTTAAAACATTACTGTAGTCAATTTCAGAATCAATCTGAGTTTGGTGTTACAAAACAGGGATGGAACGCTGTCAGTTTCAGGGTTCTTGGTTATTAGAAAATTAATGTTATAACTTCAGCAAGTAGTGCAGCGTTACTTTATTAAACAAGTTCATAGTCAATAATAACTTTCAGGGCTGACATTCCCTTTTAACAAAGTGAAAAATTATTCACCATCTTCCAAAATTTGTTCACTTTTCCCAAGTTAAATATCTTAAAACAGCATTCATTTTAAATCCAGTGCTTCTGCTGGCGGAAATTACAGTTGCATCTCGAGGAACAACTTCATAAACGTGGTTACTTCGGTTCAAGCGACCGCTTGCCTTACACGATTTATGAGACAGCTCATGTTTAAATTAAGTCGTACAGTGGATGTTGCAGCCAGTTTAATATTGGCGCAGGGTAGTCAACTTAATGTATAGGCGAGATGCGCCGAACCAACAGGCTAAGCGGCCCTTGTAAATTACATTTCTTTTGGTAAAGCGTGACCAAAGTCTAGCTCGTTTATCTCTGTCACTTGAAGAGTTTCTTAAACTGAAATTTCGCTTAGGCTGTAACTGGATTATGTCTCTTGGTAATCAAGCTTTATTTAAAGAGTTGCTTTATGTTCTAAATAGACGAATTGTTGGTTTCACCATCCAACAACACTTAAATGTAATTTAAATAAATAGATTTCAATTACCGAAAAAAAATTACGTCCGTGGTCATCCACGTCATTAGAGCCGACAGAGACGTTGCGGAAAGAAATGGTCCATACCGTTTAGAAGCAGTGATCTTTTTATACACCTGGGGTGACCTCTGTAAATGGTGGAAAACTGAAATGTAGATGGCCAGACACAAGATCGAACCTCTGGAACGCCGAGTCCCTACGATAACCTCTCATCCACCACTTTCTCGAATGAAATACTATGAAAAGAGAATGGTGTTTTCTATTAGTGTTATAAGTAGAATTTCACAACTTTCAAATGTACGTACTTATTTCAACAGGTTAAACGTAGAAATAAAGTCTGCTTGAAGGGCGACTAAACAAATGTTTGATTTTTTCTTCTTACAGAAACGGCAAATAGTAATTGCGTACACCATTTTGATGCTGATAATCGTAGATCCAGACCGTAGATATAACTGAGGATGTATGTACTACAGATTTTTTCACTCTCTTATCAAGTGCCAAATAATCAAAACAGGCCCGTTACTGGGTTACTTTCTGAAGAAGGAAACTTGTAAGAAATTACTGGATTCCTAGTCATTCTCTTTTGAAAAGCATACTGATTTAAATTTATCGTATATTTCCTTCGTATACTATTACCAAACTTATCTTTTCATGCGTAGTGTTAAACGCTGTATCCAAATATTCACGTTATAAAATATAGATGAATAGTTCATGCCAAGGACGTAATACTATTCATAGACGTAAAATATTATTGTGTACAATGCGGAAAGTGAATCTATGACAAGAATTTTGAATAATAAATATAATTCATAGTTGTGAGAAGTCTACATCCAACGAGATATATATTTAGTCATCGTATTTATTACAAGACATTGTTTTATTGCTTAAATTCGCATTAAGTTTCAAGTTATTCAGTGAAATAATTTTGAACATTTCTTTCAATTTTTATTTTGAGGAAATTGTATGGTCCTTTTTTGTGTATAACATAACATCTTCGGCCGCTTCCATTTAGTCTTAATAACGACTAATGGCACCGTGTAATTTCTTTTATCGCATTAGCCTCAGAATTTTACGCTTCAATTACGCAGCAATCTGTTCCGGCTTCCAGAAGACTATAATTTCAACGTCAGGGCTCTAGCATGCTCAGCTCTAATTGAATTTCCACTGATTCCATTTACCTTTAAGGTCCATTTTGCGCATATCTGGAAGTCTGTGCTTTGCATTGTAACTTCGTTTGAAATCTCGGACAAGGACGTAGAATCCGCGCACGCAGAGTTCAACCTCCTCAGAGGGTTCTACGGCGTCCAAAGGCTGTAAGCTCCTTACAGAAAGCCCCTCCTTCCTCACCCCTCAAGCACACACCTCTACGTGCCATCTGTGGCTAAAGGTTGCTTGCGTTAAGAAGAGAACGCTGATGCTGTACTTTCATAGACTTACGATAAAGTGTGAATGAATTACTTAACACGTCAGTCTTTTGCATTAAATTTTTTTGGCCTTTTGTTTTACTTTTCTCTTGATTTAAGTTGATTAAGTTCAATTTCTGGTATTACACTTACACATTTCTTCGAAAACTGTAAATAATAAATAGCGCTTTGTACAAAAAAAAAAAAAAAAAATTACGAACACTCACATGTAGTATGGGGAATGAATAACATCAAAATTACCTTTTTAGTGAACAATTAAACAGACCATTTGTCTGTCCCTCCCCCCACCCCCCAAAAAAACTTCGTGTAAATCATTGCACCGATTATACTGAAATCTTTAGATTACCTTTTCGTTACTTCTAAACAAGACAGTGAATAAGAAACAAAGAAGCCTACGGGAATTAATATTTGGAGGACGTAAACAAGACAAAATAAAGTGGAACATCGCAAAACTGAATCAGTTAGCACGTACAACTGAATGTTAGAAATTATCCGTTAGTTAGATCATGATCAATCAGGAATGATAACTAAATAATGAAGAAGAAGGAAGTTTTTTTTGTTGAATTTGTGTGGTCAACTTTTTGTGTGTGGTTGAGCTCTGATGGTATTCATGGTTTTTACCAACATAAGACCAGTCCGATGTATTTGTTTAAAAAAGACCTAGGATATTAGGAAATAAAGGAAGGATTGTGTCTCATGATATTACAAAATGAAATTCTTCTAAAAAATCTTTTAAGAAAATTATAAATTTTAATATTTGCTAGCGATGGAATTTTTCACACATTATCCTGTCGAATATCGAACTCTGATTTGTGATGTCCAGATACTTTTTTTTTCAGCCTCATATGATGTACCGGGCATCACTGAATTTTCGATTTTTTAAAAAAAATTGACTCTACCATTCTTGACAATTATAGAAATTTTGTGCTTTGGAATCAGTGGGAAGATAATGGATACCATTCAACGCTCAAATATCTTAACAGTACTTATTTCATGTTTTCCACATGTTTTGTTTCATCAGACTAGTGAGATATACAGTTCTTAAAGTCTTAATCGCATTCTTATTGAAACAATTAATCTCTCCTATGATCATGATTCCTAAACTTTCATTCAAATAATTTGTACTATTTTGGCAGCTAATAATATTACTTTCACGCGAGGATTCATCCTACCTTGTAGCTGCTACGATGCCAGTATCTGTACAGTTTAAATCTGGCAAATGGCCATGAAGATAGAAGACAAGATGATGTCAGATTCTATATCACTCCGGGTAGATAGCTGGAAGAGTCTTTACTAACTCCTACAATGCACTCGGCTTCAGTTTCAAGGCATTCAGTGCGCCCGTGACTGGTTAGTTGTAATGCACCTGGCTATTGCGGAAAATGGTAGTAAACTAGTGTAAGCCTTCAGTGATTTTCGCGGGCAGAAGAATCGTCATTCGAACTTCAGTACCTTCGAAATACAGATCGTAATCTTCCAGACTATCGGATTTACACATTATGACTATACGGTGAAATATGCATGAATTACATGGCAACATATTATCATAAAAGGCAAAAAACTTTGCAGTTAGTTAAATATCATTTTATCTTGCGAGATATTATGTTGTGACGTTTATGATTTGATGTTTTTTGTCAATTATAAACAATATGAAGCCATCTAACGACACACTGTACAAAATGATGGTTGCCAAGAAGAGCTCTTATAGTAAAACACCGACTTAGTGTTATAATCCAATACATTCCATTTCCATGTTTCGCATTTATTACACTCCGCCACGAGACCCACTTTGTGCGCCTGTGGCGTATGCTGTCAGCGTGGCGCTGTGACAACAGGTGTGGCGGCTGTTGGTGGTGTGTGTGGCGTGATTCATGAGCCCCTGGCGGCGCCTTTGTGCAGCTAGCGCGCCACGCGGTCAGTGTGCGGTTGCCGGATAAAAGAATTCCCTCTTCAGGCAGGCCACGTCCCACAGACAACGGTCCCTCCGGAATTCCTGCGAGATCTGTTCAAAAAAAGTGCTAATTTATCCCGGTAGGTTTCTGTATTTCGTTTATTCGTGAGATTAAAAATCATAAGAGAGAAGCATAACTCAAACAAATATTATTTAACTGGTGATAATCGGTTTTATTTGAACGCAGGGTAGGTAAATTTTATTTTATATTTAAAACGAACTATACCAAATATAGTATTATTTGTTTCAAAATTACCATGGTAAGACTCTAGAAAGATTTGAATCTGAGCTAGATAAGATTTTGCGAAAAATGAAAACATATAGCAAACATCAGATTTTTAGCAGCTTTAAACACTTTTTTTTTTTTTTTTTTTTTTTTGGTAATCGAAAGACGATGCTGAAGACCGTGGCTTTTCATGATTCCTTCGGCGATAGTTACATGTATAAATTATGACGTGAATACGTCTTCGCTGGTCACTACTTGTTATTATCCCCCAATTATTACCATAATGATAACTGTCCATTTTGAAACGACTAGTGTAAAGAAACTAAGCAGCGGACAACAATGGCGTGGGCGGAATTCGACAGAGAATAAAGCAACTAGTATATTACCTAAAAATTTTCCCGCTTCCCGCACATTGCAGGAAAGGAACACGATTTGTCAGGTTACTAAAAGGTGAATAAGGACACACATCGAGATGCTTTAGCGAGCAATCAGCTCGTTCGGCTTGCAACTTGAGCTAAACTTATATATTTCTCTAATACCACGATCAGTTTAAGATCTCCAGATCGATAAAGCTAAATTTCAAAACTATTGATCGTTTGCAAGTGAGAACGTCGAAGTATAAAGTAATAAACTGAAGACATGCCAAGCGAAACACAGGAAGCTATGAAGCAAAACTCCTTGGAAATGCGGAGACGAATCGTCTTTACCGGCTGAGCAGTTAAGCCGAGCGTTAGAAATCCATGAGCGGCCCTCAAGTTGGCTCAGTCGTCGGCGAGAGACAAATCTGCACATGCCGGGTGCCTTTAAAACGTGAATGAAGATTTTACGTTAAATAGCTTTTGGTAAAATACCATCGCGGACAATTTAATATCGTTTCATGTTCGATAAAAGAAAATTTTGATAAATTATGATACTTTGAATGTGAAAATGTCAAAATACGTGGTAAGTACAGGTAAATGTAGGTAGAACTGGCGCAAATGCATTGGAAATGTGTAGAGGTGTTGCATCTGCCGTCAGAGGAAAAAAGTTAGACGAGAGAAAACAATGAGGGCCACGATCTTGTCGGGAACATCTGTGCCGGTGAGGTACTGATGGCAACAAAACTTCCTCAGACAAATATGGGATTTTTATTTGTGCAAAACCTATACTGAAATACCTGTTGTAGCAGTTAAGTACTAATTAGTAGTTTCTCTTGTGTATACTAATATAATACGCTTCGCCCATGTCGAGGTCATTAGAGGCGGTAAAGGACTGAGGACAAGGAACGGGAAGGAATTCGGCTATGGTATTTTGAAGGAAGTATCCCAGCATTCGGGGAAACCATGGAATTCCCAAATTTGGATGCCCGGACGGAGATTCGAGCCGCCGTCCTCCGAATGCGAGGCCAGAGCGCTAACCGCTCACCCACCACGCTATGTATAGAATATTGTAATCACGTGCCACGAAAACTAAATCTATAAAAGCTATTTATTTGCCTACAGACAAAAATGAAAAAAGAAATAATTAATATTTTTCAGGGAATAGTCTAAACTGGTCTTTCGAATAGGTTATAAATTTTGGCAAATGTAACAAAGATAATCCAGGTTTTCTTCATTAAATTCAGTTAGTTTTTTTGTTTGTTAATTTATTACTTTTTTGAATGCTGATGTGCCTAGTCTATAGTCATATTCAAGGTCACTACTCACTGATGGATCTACTATTTTTCCAAGCTCGGCTAAAACTGGAGACTATCACTTCAAACACGAATTTGCCGCCCCATTCAAACATGATTTTGCCAACCCCCTGAAGTTGCCACCCCCCTTCCCCCCTCCCCCCCTTCCTCCTCTCTCTCCGTAGATCCGGAACTGTTCGTGCTATACTGTCCCAAGTTTCGAAGATATAGTCTGTACTAATATAGTCTGCTATGTTAGTATAGATTTTTAGTATTGTTCTTTTGAAAGTCTGTTTACCTCAATGCCGTTACAAATATATTTACAACAGTTAAATAGTAGTTGTGCTTTATTAAAAGTAAAATATTTTTTTTTTTTTTTTAAGTGGAACACAATAGAATTACCGTACGGTCCTATTAAAAAGTTTCAATTTCACTTTAATTGTCTACGTCCAAACTTTGCAGTTAATTGAGAAGTTTTGAATTTCCTGGCTGAATAGAACGACAGTTATTAACAGAAATAAGAGTACTCAAATTATAATGGCTGAAGCATGACAGGGCAAGCCTATCACATTTTGTTGTATCGTATTTAATTTGCTCTATTACCCACGAAAAACATAACGATCCGGACCAAAACCACTTTTAGTTTGATTTTATTATTCCACTAAGTGAATAATAGTAGTTTCAAAGGTTCGAAGAAACAATAAGAAGATCTTATAATTTCATTTAGGAATTTATTTTGCCCATGACCACATCTATGTGATCTATAGAAGATCTGGATCGTTTTGTAGTCGACTTGTAATTTATCATTATTAATTTACATTATTTCCTCGTGCGCTGTTGGAATTCTCCAAGTTCGTGTATTTGTTACATTACGACCCTTAGATGTTTCTGTTAAATTTAATTTTCAACTCCGTCCCCAGTTAACGCACCTTGATAATATCAGTTTGATTTTTTAGCCAAGCCCTAACATTTCAAAATGTTTAAACCCGATCTAAATCTGTTCAGCAATTTCCAAGGATGCCATACTATCAGTAAAAATTGTTTAAAAATAAAACAAAATTTTTATCTCCTGCGCTGCGATCAGGCGATGACACTTCGTAAGAGATAGCGCAGTAGTAAAGTCAGAACCTCTCTTAAGATCTGTTCAGTGGTTTTTATTTGTTACTGGACCAAACAGACACAGATTCGGTAACTGTATAGAATCACCATTAATCATAAAATTGTCTCCAACACGGTAATCGTAACTCAAAGCGTAAGGGATAACATTAAGCAATCATCAGTGCAGGGATGTTTAGTAAAATAGAGCATTAAGAATCAAAATATGTTTAATATCCCTGTAATAAACCATAATTGCTCCTTGTAATTTCTGAGCACTTCTGACAATAAATGGATTTATACTACGTAGCTATAAGAATATTTGATGTATTATGTATATCCCACTTCTCTTGAATTACCCTCACATATCACTGTCTAACGTCAACCAACTTCTTTGAGTAAGTGCTCTTACACAAACAGAAATTTGTTTTTTCCGTTTCGGAGAAACGGAACTTTGTAAAGGACAGTTCTTTTCACATCAATATCTGGTGATAGATGATACCTTCCGAACAATGGTTCATTACGTCCAGCAGTTGAAAAGCGAATTTCTGTCTAGTGTTTCTCACGAAAAAGGATTGCCTGAATACTTACGAAACACAGGCCAGATATGAATGATGTGTCATCATCATAAAATGTACGAAAAACCATTATTTCTGTTGTCTAAATAGTACTAATTGATAATTTAGGGATTTGATATCGAAGGTTTTAATCTTGACCTGCTGACCGGTGTGAATATTTCGCACAGCATGGTCATCAATCACCGATTGACAATATAATAATGAGGAAATAAGTAAATTCAAATATTTACTAACGAAAGGTATTTTGTTTTGAAAAGAAAAAAAAATATCAGTCTTATAGTAAAAAGTTGTTATCTTATATATCTTTCGATTGGTTTGATGCAATCCTCCATCCCTTCCTATCCTGTGCTAACCTTTTCATTTCTACATACCCCTTACAACCCACGTCCTCAATTATCTGCTTCATATACTCTAATCTCTGTCTTCCTCTACAGTTCTTATCTTCGACTGTTCCCTCCACTAACAAATTAACCAATCCAGCATGTCTCAAAATATGACCTACCAGCCTGTCTCTTTTTTACGCTTCTTCCACATACTTCTTTTCTCACCCATCATTTCCAAAACTCGTTCGTTTCTTACTTTATCAGTCCACTTAATTTTCAGCATTCTTCTGTAGCACCACATTTCAAATGCTTCAATTTTCTTTATTTCCGGTATTCCTAAAGTCCATGTTTCGCTACCATAAAGTGCCGTGCTCCACACAAAGAGTTTTAAAAAGTTCTTTCTAATTCCTAGATCAATATTTGAAACTAAAAGGTTTCTCTTTTTCATGAAAGCTCTTTTTGCTAGTGCTATTCTGCTTTTAACATCATTCCTGCTTCGGCCATCGGTTGTAATTTTGCTTCCCAAGTAACAGAACTCACTTACTTCTCCTATTGCATCCGATCCTATTTTTATATTTAATCTACTAGTATTGGTATAATTTCTGCTACATTTCATCACTTTAGTCTTGCTTTGCTTTATATTCAGTTCAAAATCTTCCCTCAGTATTTTGTTCATGGCATTCAGTAACTTCTAAATATCCTCAGCCCTCTCTGCTAACAAGACAATGTCATCGGCAAATCGTAGCATACTGATTTTTTCTCCCTGAAATCTTATGGCACATGGAAATTTTTCTTTGACGTTCTTCATTGCTTCTTCTACGTACAAGTAGAATATTAAGGGGGATAGACTACAACCTTGTCTCACTGTTTAATTGTAAAACAATTTTAAAAGTAGATTTTGGCTTTGTCAGACGTAATGTTATTTTTTCATAATCTTTACATTACAGAACTTTGTCAACAGTCATAATATGACCGTCGTTTACTGTTCGACCGAATGTGTCTTTAACTCAAACATAAATATCACTGAATGTACGACCTCGCAGAAAAGCCAAGAAAAATTGTCCAAGCGAAAAAGCAGGTTCTGATAATACAATTATACCCTTTGAAGCGTCTGAACTTGTGCTTTATTAGTAGTCACAGAAATTGTTTTCTTATCATTTGGAAACGTACTGTTGGTTCAGGAAATGTGTGGTCAATGCAGCGTATAAGCAAATTTTATAGGATTGAATGAATTTACTTGTATTAGAGACTTACCACTAATCTAGCACCATTAATTAATCCCTGATTTTCGATAAAATTTATAACTAACATAATAATAGCATTTTTCTTTAAAAGCAATTTATGAGGTGGTGAATCAGATGGATTTAAGGAGTTCAAGAATTCCATTTGGTACCATTTATATTGTACATTTCTTCATGTTAGATATTATAAAACTTAGGTAAACTTTTTCAATTCCAGATAACAAATTTAAAATGTTGTATTCATTAATTGTCATACAGTCATCGTTTTTCGGTATAAAATCAACGTTTAATAGAGTTGCGAAACATTTTGTTTATTGATTTCCGTGGCATTGGATATGATTGTAATAAAATAATGACTTAACTCAACGGTTTATAATACACTGATTTAATTCGGTTTATTTGCGTGATATATTACACTTGCGTGATAGATTACACCTCCGACCGAAATGAGTGGTGAATTTTAGTTAAAAAGGTTGACAATAAATTGCGCCTTCTACATTCTTATGAAAATACGATTTTTATAAAGTTGTTTTTAAAGAAAGCATTAGTTTTAAACTATGTATTTGTTTTGTCATTAGCGGCGAGCGTAATCTTCAAATTAATTTCTCAATCTTTAATTTTGATGAAATATTATTGGAGACAACAAAACTTTGAGAATTAATGATATATATATTTGATTTTCAAATGACGTTGCCTCTGATGTACAAAAATCTTAACAATAAAGGATAACTGAGATTAAAACATACAAATAGTTTTAGATCAGTTTACTGAAAAAAAAAATAATAAAAAAAATAAAAAATAAAAAACTGAAACTAGAATTACTACTTTCTTCAAATGAAAGATAAATGTTTGATCCATTTGGAGATAATTCTTTTTTTTAGTATGGTATTAAGTTTTGAATCTCTGGATACATTAAATGAGGACAACTTTTCAATATATTAACCTGTGCTGTCATCTTCTGCTTGTCAGTATTGCGGTCCGTAACTACAAAACAGGTTATGTTGATCTGTAAGTTTCACTTTCAATTCTCAGTCTAAGAAATTAAGATATATCTGGTACCAGAGATGCTACAATATTTTTGGTAATATATAAAATTCCAATCATATGTTATTATTTTTAATTCTGACTAGGCTGGACATCAAGGTCATCCTAATAGTTTCAAACAAGGATTAGATTTTAAGATTTTTCAGATTGTCATTTTCCTAGTAGATAAATTAATCTAACATTAAATTCTTATTCCTTTAATATGTTTCTCTTATTTAGATACCACTTAATTTTTCAAGACATCGTATAACTTTCTATATAAAGATGAATGTGTGTATGTTTGTTTGTTTGTTTGTTTGTTTGTTTGTTCTTCATACAAATCCACAGTTTTCATCCGATCTCGATGAAACTTTGCACACTTATCCTTTGAAACAAGGAGAAAAATACTGTCTACATTTGGTTGAAAAATTATCTGTATAAATAACACATTTTGCCTCATAACTTCGAAATTCGGTAATAGATAGACACGTTGGATATGGACGTCTCCGTACCATGTTTCCGTGTAGTGGACTGCCAGATCAGTGGCTAAAGCACTTGCTTACGAACGTCGTGGTCTCCTGTTCAAATCTGCGTGGAGGCTAAGATTTTTTAAAAGTTGTTTTTCATCGTAAGAGTCAGGCCTGGGCCGTAGGTTATTCGGATTGAATGTTAAACTGTAGATATTAGAAAGTTAGGGGTGCAATGCGAGGCAAATCGTAGGTAGTCTTGCAATGTTGTAGGTGTACACTTTTTTACGTTATAATGATCCCTCAGGTGTTGTTCGCAGTCAGTGTATGAGTGTGAACCACAGTCATATTATTATAAATACGGAAGTAAGTCTCTGTCTTTTTGTTACGTTTTGACGACTAAATGGCTATATCGATATTGATGGAATTTGATAAGAAAATCTGTATGAAGGGCGCAGGATATTTTTTCCAGTATGATTAACAATTGCAGTAACGAAATTTTAAATGGTGACAGAAATCTGTGGGAAATTGATTCTCTTCAAGAGACAGGTTCGACGGTACAATTATATAGTGATAGCTTTCCTGTCATATTATTCCGACTCGATATTGTTTGGGACCGATCCTTCGTTACCAACAACTTTCTATATTTAATTCTGGCAAAAAAATTCTTAATCCACGCGTACGAAGTCGCGGGTATGGGCTAGTATTTTCTAAAACTCTGAAATTTTTTGAAATAACAATATACTAAATAGACTCGTTTCAAGAAGATGCATGAAATAAATAATCTGTTGTATTAAGATCCGTTCGTGTTGCATATTCGTTCTGAGTTTGCTCTCTAGACCACGAGGTAAGCAGTGATACTGGTCACTCAGCATTGCAATCTTACATACAATTATGTATGTGGCAGAAAAGTTATAGTTCTTTGTTTATAGTGATAATCGTCAAGCTTTCTTTAAACTATTTGGGTAAGTAATTATCTGACTGTTGGCTTCTTCTCTGAAGCCAAGAGTAATAACTTCTCAGATCACCGTCGAGATTTAGATTCAAGGTCCCGATTAACTAGGAAAAAAATAACTCCTATTCCATTTCTCTACGAATTTACTATCTTGGGAATTGGATACAATAACTTTTCAGAGCATTTTGCAGGTTCTATAGCGTTTATTACGAAATAGTGTGATAGGAATTGCATACCGCAGGCTAAAATAGCGTTATCAGCGAAATAGTTATTACCTGAAGCAAGTTTCAATATGTTTCTCTATGCCGATAACCTAGAGATCGAAGTGATACTTGCCGTCAATTGCTCATCGGGTATTGTTTAATACCAGGTGGAAGTCTGTGACCTTTTTTGGGGGGTGGGGTTTGTAGGGTCATAGATCTAGGACAGTTCATATTGTTGGCGTCAGGCCTTCGCCGTATTTTGGGTAAGGTTGCGTCTTTAAAATATTTCCGGTTTTTAGGGTCAGAGATTAACCTGATCTGGCTAAAATACAAACTCTAATTTTAAAGTTAAATTCGGTGTAAAAAAAATCATCCACGATTTCATTTTTAATATCCTTAGCCTCAATTAGGATTTCCTATGTTTAAACCTAAAAATGATCAAGCAGCATGACAATAATTTAATAATGGTACCAACGGGAAGGACTTCATTAAATCGTAAATTAGAATTTTAGTATACGGTTTACCGTATTTTTTTTAAAAAACTAAATGGACGTATTTAATTCAAAATGAAATGTTACGAGAAGCAAACATAATTAAAATATTCCAGCAATTTGTTTCCTCATAACCTCGGTTTGTTGTAATATCTCTGCCAGCTGTTAGTCTGCCAGCGAAAGCCAAACACATAACGTCAGCGTTCCGTGACGTCAGCGTTCCGTGACGTCAGCGTGTATAGTAATATAGATTTAGAAAAGTTTAAAAAGCTTTGGTCGCTTGATCACGTTGCGCTGGTTTTCTAACTTGATACAAAGGGTTTTCTCTGATAAATTTGAAGATTTTCTGTATAGTTTGAGCGGAGTATTTGTGTGTGGAGACAGATATAGCCCTCACTATATAAGAAATAATCAAATGCTACAGTTTCTATATGAAAGAATTTAATACATTTTGTAAAGCCGAGAAGATGAATGAGTTCGATAAGGGAAATGTAGTAAGTAACTCGTTGGTTACAGATCATGGTAGTGAATATCGGTAACTTTTCTTATCAAGGTAATACTCAGTAAAACTTTTCTAATACAGATACGGAAACATATTTTGTCATTTTTTCCACTGAAACTTGATAACGTATTATATTACGTGTTCTTTTATTTTGTTTGAGGTACATGTAGATATATTTTAAAGTATGAGTAGCTTGCTAAACACCTCTTGATATTGTTACGAGAAAGTTTTTATAACTTCATTATTTATTCCTGTTACTGCTTAAGTATTACTATTTCTCCGCGATTGACTATAAAGTGGATGGCGGAGGGTGTGCTGTACCTATCCTAAAGAGCAGTCGTTTATTACGCGATGGAAGGATTAAACTGGATATGACAGGAGACGCCCATGGGCTGTGTTATGAAAAAATCCCGGCATTCGCATGAAGCGATCTACGAAATCCATGAGAAACCCAGATAAGGTTGGCCAGACTGATCTCTCTGACCTACTCATATCTGATTCTCAGTTTTCTAGCTCGATAAATCCTTCTTATTCCATTCGCTAATCATTCCTGGAAAAAATGAGTATAGAAAAAAAAGGTTTTTCCTTGATTTCTCTTATCTTCTCAGTTATTCCATAATATGAATGCTGCTGGTAAAAAAAAAAAGAAAGGTTTTGCTTTCATGCCAAATAAACCGTCATGAATTTTATAATTACCTTTTGAAGAGAACCTATGGCGTTCCAGATCATCCCAAACATACTCCTTCATCATCACACGCTTTCCCTAAAGTTGTATATGCGTAAATAATCTAGCGGTTCTTCTTTGGACCTCATACATTTATAATAGGTGAACCCAGAAAGAAGAAAAATATTCCAAGTAGGGTCACACTATTGCTTTATATGAAACCTTTTTACTTACAGCGTACATTGTTTGAAATAACGACCTAAGAAGCGGGGTGTATGTTTGGCTTTTCCAACAACCTTTACAGTGTGTTCATTTGACAACAGACTACAATGTGTTGTTAGCCCTATGTATTTAGCGGAATCTACTAAGGAATGTGTCATAATTAATATAATACACAAGTTACAGAAAATTCTATTGTAATAAAATTATAGAAAACTCTTTTTTTTTAATGAGGGTTTTACAGCTCATCAATATCATTATCTAGAGCATACGTCATCAATCTTTCTTTAGTTACTGCCCATTTTCGAAAAAAGAAAAAAAATATTCACCACTCCATTTTCAGAACCTCCGTCTTGTAACTAATAGTGTAACCCAAGGTTGCCCAAAGCCAGACCGCGAGCCAGGAATTGGCCCACCAGCAAATTTGAATTAGCCCGCAAACAGCAGCGGTCTAGTAGCTAGAGTCGAAATTGTCGCCCATCTCAAAAATTGGTTGGGCAGCCTTGGTGTAACCCATACTGCTGCATATTTTTTGGTCGTAGTCCACACTTTAAATAAGTGATGTGTTGGGACCTCTATTGGTGGAGCGTATTATGTAGTATTTAGAAAACAAAGACACATTTTTAAAATTTCTTTATGAAAATATAGTAACAATATTGGTGTGGTTTTCATAGTTTGATTAAGAAGTATATATCATTAAAAATAGTAATATAATTAATTAAAGCAATGCGCTCGATGTAATGAAACCAATGTTTCGGTATTTGGCGCTTTATTTCTCATCAATTATCTTATATCGCGGCGCTCCAGTACTGACAATCTGTTTCTTTTATTTACTAGTAATATTCTCTTTCTACTGTATACGATGGGAATTTAATGAAAAATTCTTTGATAAAGCCTTTAAAGCTGGCTAAAATGCACGAAAACAGGGGTGCGGTGGTTGGTCATCAAAGCCCCCTAATTTTGCCTTGGGCGAGAAACACATCTTGTGATCTCTTCAGCACCCACCAGTGGATTTTACCCCTCCACCCTTCTCCCGTTGGTAACAACTGATCTAGAGGATGAGGATCATTTGAAAAGACGGGGAAGGAATGAAGGTATGGCCCTTACGAACACATTAATCTGACATTATTTCGTAAAAAAATATACAGATCTGAAATATGTTTTGCTAAACCGGTAATCAGTTACTTGTCTTTCTGAATACTAGCTCTCATCCTTTGTAGTTTATCCATAAGATTCAGATAGTCGTTAATAAACTAGTGACTGAAAGATTTGGATTTATACCAATCGCTGACACTTTAAAAAAATTCGGAATCTTAGTCATGGTTTTGCGACGATTGTGAAGAAGGGATCTAGAGATAAGCTGACTAGTTATATTAATTAAGCTTTCATCCTGTCCCCAGTCTGTTGCAATGGAGACCCTTTCGTATTGGAAGGATGTTATTATTTCTGGCGACGGAAAAACTGATCGGTAAGTTTTTGTACCGTGTCATTTCTTCCAACGACGAACAGCAAACCACGTCTGCGGCCTCTGACCGCTCACTGGCTGCTCCTGCGCTAAGCGTCGCCGCTCACTCGGCTCGCGTAGCCGGCGGCGCATGCGCAGGTCGTGCCGCCACGACTCGTCACGGCGCCTGCGAGCCCGCCGGTCCCGCACTACGCGCTCAGTCCGCGTGCTGCTCGGCCGCCGCAGGAGACGACAGCTGATCTCTCCGCTCTGGCGCCGACTGCCTCACGCCAACTGACGTAAGTGAAGCTGGGCACGATAGAACTCGCTATGCTAACGATTTATCTTTCGCGCGTCAATTTGTGATATTTCTAATGTCGTTTTGTTTCACGCATTTACCTTAACTTTTGATGCCGTTAGTACACTACTATCTCTGACACGATATATCTTTAGGATACCAAAGAAAATAAATACTTTAAAATTATTATTCAATTTATTAGACATTTTAACATTTCAAAGAACGTTTAATTTTTTTTTCTGTTTTGCACTTTGATTATCAGAATATTCTATCTTCGCTTTGCCGAAGCTTATAAACATATTTTTTCTAATAGTCTTCAACTTTACTAAATCTTCTTTTGACAGTTTACATTACCTGTATATTTCGTAAAAACTGAAAAATCACAAATTATTGTTATATGTTTCAGACAAATAAACGAAAAAAAGGCTCTTTGAACATATTAACACCTATCTTCTAATAGCTGCTTACTGACAAACTTCACGGCAGTGAAACAATATTTTCGATATGTAGAGTGAATTTTCTGAGGTTGCGTTCTATTTTATTGCATCAAACGATAACCACTTTTGTTAACTTTTATTTTTCCGATTTCTGGGTAGAATATTTTCATTATTTTGACATTTCTATAAAACTAATTTAATTGCTGATAAAAGTAGATGAACTCATTGTCAGAAGCATAAAGTTCCATAAGAATGTCGTTAATATACAAAATGAAGAACTATTAAAAAGAGAAAATCATTTAGCAATGACTGTTCATCGCTAAGGTTTAATGAATTGGCGTCTGTTTCTGCCAGTGTTATAGCCTGTTCCAACAAACATTCCTTTCGTTTAAGCTGAACCATTCTATTGAATCAACCTCAGATATACAACGAAAATTATGTGCTGAAAGTTGGTAGTATGACTGAAAAAACGTCAAATGAAAGATAATTTCTTGCTGCAAAAGATTAATCCAAAAATTTGACTCTTTTTACAAAATTAATCTGGTTTGTCACAAATAAACTTAGAGCGTAAATCTACATGTTTGCTGAAGTTAATAGATCTTTTTTTAAATTTAACTGCTTTAATTAAGTAGAAATATCTCTAAAATATATTTTAAATCCACGGTAGCAGAAATGTTTTGGATGAAACTTAATGTAATTGCTTCTTTAAATGTTTATATACTTTGTATCAGTGAGTCAATATTTAGTCACTCACAGGTTATCATCATAAATATTAGTTTTTAGATAAACTTCTCGGATTACTTTGTATCAAAGTTACTGCCATTTAACTTGATGGTGTTCTCTTAACTGATCCAGAAAACTCTAACATCGGTATCGCTTAGCTTACCTTAAGTTTTATAATGGATTAGCCTATTCCATCATTTTACTTAATTCTGTGATTATTTAATAACTTTGGTTTTCAGTTTGCTTAATATCCTGCAATGCGTTTTGTAGGAAACAACGCGCAGACTGTTTTAGACCCAGATGTTGTTATCTGAGATGTACGTGAGGTGCCTGATTTGACAGATTTGAGACACTGAGGTAGGAAAGGTCTCTTTTTGGGGAGAGAGGTGGTGTAGATCGTTTGGTGACCGAAAGCCACTCAAGCCAGAGATTTACCTCGAACATGAAAGTGGGGAGGGAGGGTCCCCAGTCATGCCGCTATAAGTTGGGTGGCAGAGTAATAAGTGGATAGGGTTTCTATTTAGAAAATTATGCCATATATTTTATACAATATGTTACAGAAATTGTAAAAGGAGAGATGTACTCTCGTTTTATTTAAAATTGATCAGCTCTGAAACACTAAAACACTCATTTCTGCATCAAGGAAGTTTTCATATATAATAGTGATCGAATAAAACGGAATATTTATATTTAAAAAGTCTTACAATATTCTAAAAAATACTAGCATTGGGTCTGCCTTGAGAAATCACAACAATGAATTAATGCGTGACCTGAAATTTAATCTTTGTTACTTAAGAATCAATACTAATACTACTTTACATTCATGCTAGTCAAACCCAAACAGGTTTTTGTAGAAATAGTATCCAATTTCAGCCTCTACGTGGATATACATGTACTGACAAACAGTTAATGACTAATATCGTGCACTACGTTAACAATCTAATGGCGTATCAACCAATAACACCATTTTCGTTTCACTTCAACGAAATTGTATTAATAAAGTATAAAAACATCTTTAGTACTAGCATTGGTTGAATCAGGAAGTATGCATTTTCTGAAACATCTGCATAAAAATATTATAAATTTAAAAATTCTGTAAGAACAAAATGAGTAATATTTCGTAAATAACTTTAAAGATTTTAGGAGTGACCAAATTTATTTTCTATACAAGCTATGGAAAATCACAGCTTATCGATTTGCGTAAAGTAGAAGTCAATTATAGCAAGTAACTAATGGGAATAGTATGAAATAAATGGGGACAACTATGTTTGATATTACAATAATTCCAAACATAACCACAAGATGGAAAATGGCGCAAACATGTGAAACAGAAATCAAGTGAGTGAAACGGTCCCTTCATCCGTCAGCTGTTAGATACTGCGATTTTGGTTCTAAATGCCTCTGAAAAATAAGACCTAAACTAATCTAACTTATGCCATAGTTAAGTAAACTTCTGTTTCGGTTTGTCCAGTTATCAGTAATATAAAATTACGTTCAATGTTGTATTACTAGCCTCTAAATACCTTCAAAAATGGCTGGTGAACGGAATGTTCTCGCAATTGATTGCGATTGACTAAATAAATTGTTGTTACGTAATGCTTATAACATTATTTTGTAATTTTCACATATTTCGGTTGTAGTTTACACAGCGATACAGATGGAACTTCTACTGAAGTAATGATGACAGAAGTAGGGAACCAATGAAATTAAAAATAAATTAGCAATCCCAATACATTATGCTATAGGACGTGATATTGGTTTTATTCCTGGTCCAGGTCTCATTCACCACGATAAATACGGAAGTACTTGCATCCGTATGAAGTAATAACTTCAGTAATTCGGCACTTTTAATTATTCTGTAAAAAACTGAGTGACTCTGGGCCTCTCTGCATTTAGACATAACCACAGCATCTAGTAATATTACTGTTAAAAATTCATAACTTCTATTACCCGTGTACGAGTACATTCACTGTGTTTCGATCTAAATTTGATCCACTGGAAATATTTACTGTGTCTGATACAGTGACATCAGTAATGAAGGCTACTAATAATTAATTTATTAGTACATACCTTTGTTTCAGTGTTTCGGCAAATTATTTCTTCTAGTATATTAGTAACAGTGACTTCGAATATCTACATAGACTATAAATATCTTGTAAGCCCGTCAAAATTAGGTGTTAATCAAATTATTTTAGCAATTCGTTTCTTCGCTAACTTAGTATAATTTTCATCACATAACGCTCTTAATCTTGAAAATGATGAAATGTAGGTATTTCTTAGCTTGCTGTAACAGCAGTATGGCGTTACAGAGAGTATAAGGAAATTTATCATCAAACGAATTTTAATTAAAAAGGCAACTAATAATTAATATGACAATTTTTACCAAATGCATACTTTTCTTGTAGTGTGCTCGCATATCATTTTCTGGTGGATTCTTATTAAAACAGAACTTTTATTAAATAATGCGCATAACCTCGGATATCTCCCATCGTTATTCGTTGGGCAGCCGTGGTAGGAAGCGTGACGTCACAGTGTGACAGCCATCGGTACATCGTGACCAAGAATAGCGTTTTATATAGATAGAAGATTAAATGCTGTTACAATGTAAGCTAAAAACCGTATTATTAAGAAGTGGGTTGATATGATTTTGTAGATAACTATTACTCAATAAGTGTGCCCTAGCTTGATCGACTCTTTTTAAACGCATAACTACTGTTTAGTTACAACGGATTTCCAAAACAGGTGTAGAAACGTAGAATTGTTGCTGAATTGAGAGTGCTGATAAGGGCAGCCGAAAAGTATAAAGGAATAAAAAATTAGTCTTAAAACAGAATATGTAGCAGGGTTACATGGAGCACACATATTCGAGCAAAACGTTTAGAAAAATGTCTGTAATTATGACCACCACAATTACATTCACACCCGCCAGTGTGGCCCAGTGCGCTGAGGTGCCACGCACTGGCTCTGAGAGATGAAACGGCACAGGACGTGAGCTATGGCCTCCGCGTAACGACCGTTCAGACTGCGACTTCTAGGCGGTTTGCCGCACCTATCAAGTTTCAGTGACGGAACAATTTCAAATCTTCGCTTCATAAAGTAGACATTTCGCAAACAAATACGAAATATACATTTTTCACATACAGATGTCAACACTTCACTTCTCCATTAGTACATATAACGACCTAGCAGTAGGTATAAAGTGTTTAGCGTTATAAGATCAAATATGTAATTCTTACGAGGCAAATGATGAGTAAAACTCACCGTAGACAGCCGACCTCTAATGTTGGAAAAAGAGGGTGTAGAAGAAGAAGATCAGTCGGTATCCACAGTGTTCTATGTTCGTGAAATTCTGTCAGAAGCACACGAGTATAATCATCTCTCCCCCAATAGTAAAAACATGAAACTCTATAGAACGGAAATGCAATCTGGGGCGCAGATTTTTTTTAAAAATCGAATCGTAACTACATCTGTAAGGCACTTAAAGAGCGTAAGACATTTATCATTTTGAAAAAAGAAATTTGTGCCACAATTCCAAAAGACAACAACATGTTTCTTGATTCGCAGTTTTTCTAATATCCCAGAATGCATACCGTTTTTACGAAAAGGATAAGCCACTAATATTTTGATGTGAGTGATTCATCAAGAAACATTTACATCCGTCTATTTTTTGAGTGTTGCTGAGAGCACGTCTGGTTTTGTTTCAATGTTATATTTGAAAATATGATTTTATCGGAGCTAAGCAATCCAAATATAACTTGCTTAGTAACATGGAATTTGAATTCGGCGTAACTATTCGAATCATTGATCATTTTGGTTCTGTATAATCCAAACGTATTTAAAAACCTGTATATATTTAGTGGACACCAAAAAGAATAATTAATCTCTTACTCTATGAATATTGCAGGGGGTCAGGGATTGAAATAAAATACCAACCAATAGAAATGATTAATAATTTACCAAAAACGCTAAAAGGATTGAAAGTTGAAATTGGTAGGAGGAAATAGTATGTGGGAAAAGGACAGGGGAGAAATTGTGTGGGGGGAAATTGACTCAATCGCTCCATCGCAATTGTATTAAATTAAACTTATGAGTTACTATTGGATTTCCTGACGGTTTTAAGTGATGAATCTTTTTTTTAAAAAAAATCGTTTCCATTTGGCCGAATATTTGCTATTATTTAATTAACTATATGTTTCTATTAACGTTCCATCTTATAGGGCATCTCTTAATTTCGCAATTTATTTTATATAGAGTCACAGGTGTATTTTAATTTATCCACTACTTAAGAGTTTGTGTACAGGAAGTGAAATTTTAAGTCACCTAAACATTAATCCTACAGTATTCTGTTTGTTTTATTGACAATGAAGTTGTGTAAAACCACAGAACAAATTTTATGCCGGAATGTAAACTTGTAAAGCTTATCGTTGAATAGTATTGTCTTTTAAGAACAAATTGTAATAACTAGTGTACTGCCACGTTATTTTTTATGTCAATGCTACACCTTGGTGACACTCAGTGTGCTTTATTTTCGACAAACGAAAAATCATGTGTTGCTGCTTTATCAGCAGCCCCAAACATATGGACATTCATATTATATGAGTTATTGATAGTTGTTGGTAAGCTGGCACGGAAACAGTCCCCTAACCATGTCCATTTCCGCGAGTCTCATCCAACTGCGCCCATCGTGTGATATAGTTGCGGGCAGGAACTTTTTGCGCGAGTGATGTATGGATAGCATATATCTGCCATCCCAAATATCTACATCGACAAACCTTGTGTCTTTTCGAAAGTTCAGGATATTAAAATGTTACTGATATGAATAAATATATAAATTTCAAACTATTATTTCTCATGAATTATAACTCTTATACTTCGAATGGAATTACGATGAGGTGTAATACTCTTCGCATGTTCGCAACTGAAAGCGTTCCCTTGCGAAGCTAACGAATGTAAGAAAAGACGCCATTAAAAATCAAAATCTGTCCAGCCTATCAAGAAAAATGAATATGAATATATATTTATTTTTGTTAAAATAAATTTTTGATGTTGTAAAAAGTGGACAGTAGAATAAAAAGAACCTTCACAGAAAAAATACTGCGACTAAACCAGCATGACCATTTTTAGGTTTTTACATTACTTCCACATTTCAATTCTCCTTAATTACGAGCATATACTTCGAACGGAATTTATGTGAGATAGCTTAAATGTTCTGTTTCCAGGTTCCCAACTGAAGAACTAACCGAAACTAAGTAGATTCGACATTTAGAAATTTTAATGGTAAGAGCAGATTTATATTTTCTGCTCGTACATTATTAGTGTATGAAGTGAATACATTTTCGCCCTTCATATTGAAACATACCATTAAATACGTCATAACTTTCTTAGTGGAACATTTGAAGAGCAGTGTGCACTATATCCGTAACAAGCAAGGAGTAAATTTGGCTTCGGAGTAGGAGAATCTTTGATGTTCTCACTCTGTAAACCAGTAATGACAATACCCAAAGGAACTACATGTTATACAGACTATGTACTAATTCCGAACGAAATTGCATTTAAAAAATCCGTTGAGCAATTAAGAGTGATTGAGAATAATCCAAACGTTCCCATTTAAAATATTGTATCATGTTTTTCCCAAAATTACTCCAAACCAAATCAAGGTGGTTGACGAACTCAAACCATTGTCAATTTCGCTCGGTTTTTTACTTATATATATTGTATTTCGACGGGAAATAAAATTAAAATGTAAAATTAATGCCTTTTTGGAGGAGGGTGACAAATTTATCAGTCTTTTCCCTGCAAGTAATGTTTAAGATTGATGTAGTGCTCTCAGGCATTCGTTTGATCATCTTGCGCCTGACATTTATCCGTCCTTTGATTCCAACGCAAACTGATTAGCAGGTGTAATATGATTAATGTTTATCACTGACAATTCTCCATGCTATCAGGTAGCTACATTTAAGATATCCGTGTATATATTGTCAGAAAGGCCTCAGGTTTGATTCTAGGTAATAAAAATAGCCTAGTATATATCGACCCTAGTTTAGCATTTTGAAACGAACAAAAGAAACGAGGTACGTTGCCGTTACATTTGTTTTCCAAATGATGTATTAGAAATACGAGTACACAGTTGGTATCACTTTGATGTCTGAACCTGCTGCGAGAACTGTAACCGCTAGGACCTGGCATTCTGCAGAACATGGATTTGATTCCTCGATATTACTCAGTATATAATTTTCCATGACTTCTTGAATCACTCCAGATAAATGGCGGTATTATTCCTTAAAAAACGCATGGCCGAATACCATTCAGATTGTTTTCCAGAATCATCTCTCAACTCTGATGGACCGTAAACCTTCACTTATCAAAAACAAATGATCTTTGTTAGTCGTTCATCTTAGCATACGTTAAAACACGCGTCATAATAAAACTAATTATGGGAGGAAACAAATACTACATTTGTGATTTCGGTTCCAAGATATGAAACTTTGTGTAATAGAAAGTATCTTATATCTGAACTCATATTATAAGCTATTGCGATGTGTAATTTCGTTGCTATCCGTTGTTTATTTTTTCCGCGATAGTTTCTCAAATAAACAGATGGACATACACAACCGCTCGGTGAACAACTATACAACATGTTGCTTCGCTTGCAGCCAGTTTATTTATGGCTTGGTATAAATTTCTCTATAAAAACGTTCCAAATAAAATATTGCTTATTTTTTGAAAAAATATCGCTATTTCGATACATCGATATATTTTCCCCAAGCTGAATACTATTAGTTCTCAATCAACGGTTCCAGCCACAGCAATTCCTAATTAACAGAAATTTCTTCCTTGAGCCCTGCGCATCAAAATCTGGTATCTTCTCTATCCCATCTTTTCGTTGTTGTACACAATTGTAACTCTACAGATTTAAATTTCCTGTCACAACTATTTTCCTTCATATTCTCCTTACTATCAACGTACTTCTGTTCAGCTGTCACGTTCTAGCTTGCTCCTGCTGTTCCTGCGATTACATCTTCTGTTACAGTTAGTCGAGACTTCGTACATAGATCGCCAAATCACTTCAACTCTCGTTTTCTCACAACTTCTTATTTCTTCCGGAAGCTTGGTAAAGATACTTGCGCTCCAGGGACCCTTCATGGACTGTCATACCGCGAACTTCTCTGATTAGGGAGTCACTGCGGTTGTCGATATCTAGCGATGACAACTTCAGCCCAGGTGACACACCGACACAAATCACACTTTCACCATCACGTCCCAACATCCTTGCCAAAACTATTCCGAAGCCCTAAAGGCTAGGCCATTCCCTCCCTCCAAGATAAAGCTTCCTGTAAACTTTCAAACCACACTCTCCCTGGGAAGAAAAAAACTGAACAAAATGGTCCTCCCCTTCCTCCCAGCCGAGTAGCCTGCGTGTGCCTGACATTCTTGAAAGAAATCCAACTCTCTCACCAAAATTAATATCAGTCTCAGAACAGTCTTCCGCTCACCTCCTCCACCAAAGTCGTCCCCGATCAGTTCACACCTATGTCGTGTACACAAATAACGCAAAAAGTTATCGCCACAGCCTTCCGACGTTATATTAAAAAACCAATAGACCACCTAAAAACCACACATTCGTCTCTTATTTTTAAGAGTCCTTGCGCTGATCTTGCGAGCCTGATCCAGAACCAGCTTTCAGTATGATTTCGTACCAAAGTCTCTATCAAATACGCTTTACTGTTCCTCAGCTTCCATTTCCCGAGGACATAATTGGAAACAGAACAAAAAGAACAAAATTTTGAGTTTATTTAAGTATTTCAAATCCGATGCAGATAGACTATCAATCCCACGATGATGATGCGTATGTTAACTTTTATAATAGATCAACCTCAGGAAAAGTGTTTCTTCTTCCAGATCCAATTAAAATAATCAATCAGAAAGAGTTCAGCACAATGTTGTTTGCCCTTTTTCATTGTTTTCAGATAACTCTAACCAAATAAAAGGAAACTATAGAAAGAGTAAATCCAAACTGTCACGAATAGTTTATTTGACACGGAGTTTTCGGTTGCAGGCAAAAACCGTCTATACTTCACCAATACCCTTGATGACACTTGCTGATACATTAATCTAACCAACAGAAAAAACAGCATTGTTACTTGGTATAGTGTGGTGTTCTACGTTATCCAGTCGCGACTATCACAATTGATTTAAATATTTCATTCTCAAAAACCGTTATTAAAATTGACTTTATGCTACTGAAGATTGAGTGGTTATTGTAAATCTTTTTACCCACTGTGTGGTATACGAACTCAACTCAGTGTTTTGTGTAGATACTCTTAAACTACTTTCAGGCTTTCCGAGAGAAGTGTCTTTTTTTTAAAAAAAAATATTTTATGGTGAGTTGAGAGGGCCAAGGTAGAAAAGAATTGCATATTGCGGATTGCAGAAAAACATATCAATGTAATTCATTCAATACCATACCTGATTTCACTGAAAGTATTTGCCGAAATATGATGAAAGCAATTACTTCCCAAAATACTCTGAAAGGAACTAAATATTTTCGTACTTATTAAATTACATAACTACATGTTAAAATATAAATATGTGTTTTTAATAAACTTCCGTTTGAAGAGAGTAATTTGATCAGACATGTTAGTGCAATAAGCTTACAGCATCATCTTGGTTGCAGAAAAGTATATCCGGCCAAAGCATTAACTGAACAAAGATGTAATAGAATTTTTATATTCAGATTCTTGTAATTATTTTGTTCTTAATTTCTTTACGGGTTTTAATACCTTGGGAATGAATATAATTTTCTAAACTACAATACCGATAAACGAGGTAATTAACGATTGTTGAAAGATAATCTTGTGGGTCACAGGACAACATCAAACTTCATTCAAGCGATAGTTGATTTATAATTTGCCGTCAGCTTTTATTTTCACTATATGTCGTTAAATTATGGAAAGCACAAAAATTAATTATCCTCTACACTTTCATTATTCAACAGCGTACTAGCAAAAAACGATATAAAATGTTTTAACAGACATCTCTTTCAAAACCATTTCAGATAAAACTCTTTTTTTACTATCAGAGAGACATCTAACAGAGGTATATCATCATTAACTGTATAACAAACGAAAAAGCTGTATGCATAAAAAATTTCATCTTTTTTTCAGAATTCTATGGTAAAACATGTACACATTTGAAGTAAATTTCAACCCCTGGTTTGGTTTCTACAAATTAAAAAACTTTTGCAATATACAATTGTGTATTGGAGAAGATATATGTCTTAACTATTTTATTTCGTATTGTTTTCCTACGGTTCTGTTTAAACTCCAGTATTCCAATCATAATTAAATAATAATTCCATAAGGTTTATTACGTCTGAGCTTTAGAATTTTCGGGTATTCATATAGGACGAAGTAGCAGTGACCATCAAGCTGGCATCTATATATATATATATATATATCAATCTGAGTTCTAAAATTTAATATTAATAGTATCCTAGCCCATAGTAAAGAAAGATTAATGAAAATTCTTGGTTACGAAGTAAATTAGTTAACTAAAATGGACGAAAAAGTTTTCCTCGTTAACCTCATAGGATATAATTTAATTCTTAAATTCCTGTTTATTCATTTTTAATTTTTTTAAACCACTTACTGTCCGAGTCTATGATTATTTTTTAGTTAAATCCGCATAATATATGGATACTAAATTGCAGGAATAAATGATTATTGCTGCTCAAATGTAACGGCTAGGATAAGGCGTGTCCTAACGATATGTTTATTTGATGGCCGGTGTGTATGTACAATGTGGATAATTAGACAAGAGACTATGTACTTTCTAGTAATTTTTCAACAGAGAAATTTGTTGATGAGATTTTTCTATGCAAATAAGCATATATTAACAGTCTTTATTTTTTTTACTAAAGTACTCAAAACTTCGAGGTTTTAGAAGAGTAAATTTTTGATAGCTTTCGCTTTTCATAATTGTTTACATCTGTACCCAACCAGTTACTGGACGGAAATGAATTGTGGTTATACCAATAGGTATTACCATAATGCTTTACTAAATATGAGAGAAGTACATACAGTAAAGCATATCATCGTAATTTTAAAAAAAAACTATGGAAAGATTTACTTAAATTAAAATAACGTCAAAAATATTTTAAAAAATTAATTTAGAGGGTTACCCAAAACTTAACAAGGTTTGAGCTGTTATCATGACTGCTAACATGTCAATTTGTACTCTCGTTTGATTACCGTAGCGATGCCTATCATTCTATTTCTTCTAAAGTATTCCCTGTTTTGAAATTTATGATTGCGTCACTGAAAATATTTCGTGTCGCTGCTGACTGATCCAGCATTCGTCTCAAAATCGTAACCAGTATGGCTGGTATGAAAGCGGTGTAGGTATTTGAACTTCTCTCTGTCGATCTTACTCCATTACAGCATATTTAGGGCATTCTTGTAGCGACTGTTCCGACCACAAGTTTGTAAGATTAGTAAGAAGTTTACAGAATCAAGTATTTTATCAACTGGTTTTCTTTTCTGCTGTGAGTTATATTAGTTTTAGTGGTAAGCTGAAAGGTTTGCAATCATTTTGATTCATTATAATCTACTCTCACGCAAACCATACATCGATCACAGTTGTGCTGGGGATTATCACGCCATCTAAAATTTCAATGCAAAACTACTAATGGGCGGGTATGGCATAAGAAGACATATGTAGATATAACTTTTTATATACAATCTTGTCTATTAAGAGTAATAACTAATTATTTCTTAAACAATAATCTAGTTTTACAAACATAACAGTTATTCTACTACATTTGTAAATGTTATTTCGAGATATTTATAAAGAAATACTCACTAAACGTCAAAAAAAGGAAAAGGTAAGCAGAAAATTTTTGATTTAATTTTCTGGCTATTGTTCTTGTTCAGTTAAGTGAGTGAGACTTCTTATTTCATTATTGGAAGACCAAATATTTTCGTTTGCGTATAATGAGTTTTCTTTGCTAACACCAACAGATAGTGCATGACGTAAAGTAGGAAAAACAGGCATAATTTTGTTTTTGTATTTTATATAATCATGGTTGTTCAGAAACGACTGAAACGCAATATTATACACTTAAGTTTGAAAATAACCCAATTTAAGAAAGGGGCTACTTGTGCAAGGTGGCGCTCGAAATTTTCTTTCTGTGATTAGTGTTATATTATAATTCAAAATACATTTTTAAATAAATAAATTTATCAGTCCATCATTAGTATGTTTCTGTTGAAATTGAAATTTGATGAATTTAAGTAGAAAAAAGAATAGCCTTGTGGTTTATATTACAGTATATCATTTTAGACTGGGACTCAGCCGTTAAGATTGGTTTTTAGTGTTTTATAATCAGTTAACGATTAAAAAGTAACTGAGTTAACGCCTCTCTCTATTTAGAACCTGAGATGTAGTCCGTTCCATACTCCTTCGTTCAGTTCGCTAGTACTGTATATCAATAGAACATTATATGAGTTTGATTTTTGTTATTATCATTTTCGGTTAAGACAAAAATGGGCTGCTATAAAACACTTTACTATTTCACATGAACTACTTCCATCCTTGGCTCATTCGTGAGCGTACTTTGTTGCAGAACACCGCCCACATAGTCCTTGATTTCTCTTCGAACTGATGCATTATTTCTGTAATTTTCATCCAAAACGCCTTTTAAATACGTCTTCTCCAAGTACATTATTTTTTTTTTTTAGATCTTAGCAAACTTCTTAAGCTCTTTAGAAAAAATTTTTTTCGTTCGGCCACACGTTTACAATATGTCTGTTCTTTTAAAGTGACCGTAGAAAACCCTCCATCTATTTTTCAACTTTAAATTCATTTTCTTTGGTGGAATATACGAGAAGCTCAATTATCTAATATTTTTTGGATCCCAGGACCTAATTTATAAGCTTTCTCCCTTTCTTCATTATTGCCTGTGAATGTTCTGCAGTAATCATTGCGTTATGATGACCACATCTGGAGTGTCACCCTTTTGATTATATAACATTTTTCTGAGATATTCGTACGTTGTCTTATGATTATACTCGATGTTCCGTTGTTTATAATTAATATCTGTCAGTTTCATTTTCTTTCAGCAACGGTAATTTAATGTGAGGCTTCAGCTGGACGATATATTCTTGCCACACAATATTATAAGTTAGTGATTGAGCCATTTTCTCGCACCTAACGTATTAGCAGTGAAATGAAACTTCAAAATGGGTAAATCTGAAACCGTTCAGTAAGTGGCTGGATACGGATATGGTAAAGAATCTTTCACAGGCAGAGACATATCTCTTGTGCAGCAAGTGTGGAGGAAAAAAATAGCATTGGAATGCAGAGAGACTAATACCTTCCGTAAACGATGCTAAAAGCTTTTTGAACACACTCTCTTTGAAGACTACACTTCCATACAGTAAAGGATATAATATTGGCTAATTCAAAGCAAGGAGTTTCTTAGCACATGAACAAAGTGAAGCTTTGCCAGAGGTGATGGTCACTTTAAGGGACAAGACCCGCGGATCTTCCAATCCCAAGCCAGCCAGGCCTCTTATCAAAATGAGCATTGACCGCGGTCCAACGTATGGTCAAATAAGAATTCTCCTTCGGCGCACGATATTACTGTTCACGGTTCCAACAGTCGATCATTTAACAATGGATACATTCGAAACGTGCTGAAAACTCATTTGCACGGAAACATGAAAGTTAAAAAAGAAAATAAAGATAAGATTTACGTCCCAGATACCCCCAGGTAAATGTTACCGCTTTTGCAAAGGCGGTGGTAACTGCATTTAATAGAACACTGCTGGCACCACCTGATATGGAATATATTTTTCAAAATTTTGCAAAACACTCATATAACAGATTTCAAGAATGGTCATAAGATGTATAACAATTTACCCAAAGAAAGCTCCGGTTTTGTGTTAAGAATTATATTCCTTCTCAGAGTACCTTTTATCGTAACCAAAACTCGTTGCAATTGGTTTTCAAGTGTTAAACTAAATTTTGGAACGAATAGTTCCATTCAAAGACTTTATTGCTAACGATATTTTGATTTGGTCATTTAATAATCATTCACTTGATTTTAAACTTTGTTATGTAATCTATACATATGATACTATGTAAACAACACCAACTTATTGAGACTACTCCTCGTGATTCTTTTGAAGATACAACTGTTGTAACATATGTTTTATCCTATGCTTTCAAGAATCTAACAGATAGTTTTTGCTGAGATGGGGAAGAAACACAGGAATTCCGTTTTTTAGTGTTTTAAGACGTGTCTATAGCTTCTGCAATTAAAAACATTTTATGCAGGGAGGGAGGCTAGAATCTTAATAGCCTATTAAACGGGTGACGTTCCTGCTAATGCGAACTGGATCATTCTGTTCGTTAATCTTTTATTTACGAGGCAGAAATCAGTTCCATTCCAAACTTTTATAGATTATAGTCTAGAAAACAATAAGACGCGACAACTAACTTTAGATTACTGTTGTTCATACCACACCAAAGATCGCTTTGCGATGATTTAATATACTCATAGGAACAGACTGTTTACGACAATTTTCAGTATTTATGCACAATTTAACAAGTAAATAACTAATTTTTCCTGATAAGAATAATTAAAATGAAATTGAGATATATTCTTGCAATTACCATTCGATGTTAAAATTTTTATCTCAAGGACAAAACAAGGACGGAATTTATAATGTACTAGCTGATACCCACGACTTCGTACACATGGATGAAGAATTTATTTGCCAGAATTGAATTTAGAAAGTTGTTGGTAACGAAGGATTGGCCCAAACAACATCGAGTCAGCATAATATGACAGGAAAGCTATCACTATATCATTATACCGTCGAACCTGTCTCTTGAAGAGAATCAATTTCCAACATATTTAGAAAACAAACGATTGTTAGGGTATGTGGGTATGGGGGGTGTTAACTAAGGGCAAGGTATATTTCAGATTGGTCTTTTCTTCTTTATTCAGCGTGAGCATCCGATTCTTGGGTTCTAATAACTTTAGCTGCTCGTGATTCTGCTAGGAACTACAACTTAGGCCATGTTTATACGCCGCAAGGCATGCCAAAAAAGAAGGCATAATAAACTGGTGCCAGAAACATTTAAGCAGACACAAAGTAATAGGACAGAGATATCCATATCTATACCTAAATAATACGATTTTTCTCTAAACGAAATTTATTAAAAAAATTATACTCTAACATAATGCGCAAGAAGCACACCTTGAGAAACCGACATAACATTACAGACTTACACACACATCCGTCACTCGGTCACCATTCGATAAGTTCTTAAAAATTCGTGTTAATCATACCGAAAAAAAAGTCCCTACAGATTTTCATCTCAAATTCCGTCAATATGGTATAGGCATGTATGTCTATCACCGTTCAGTAATTTTTGGAAATTATAAGTCAACATATATTATTTATACATATAATTTTTCAACCAAATGTAGACAGTATTTTTCTCTTGTTTCAAAGGATAAGTGTGGAAAGTTCCATCGATATTGGATGAAAACTGTGGATTTGTATGAAGAACAAACAAATAAACAATCATACGTACATTCATCTTTTATATATATAGATTAGCTTTTCCCGCCATGCGTTAAAGTTTCACTTTTGTTTTTTTAAATATGCATATACAAAACAGACATTTACATGTACAAAATAAATGAAAGACAATGATTTTCATGCATTAAATTGAAAAAGTTTATTATAGTGCTTTGGGATATACAAAATTTTTTATCTTTTGCCATCTGCAAAAGTAGAGTACTTAGTGTTGTTCGGCAACTGGATATGAGAGTTCTGATGTTTTATCCCTTCAGATTTCCCTGCCCAAACAAAAGCGGTTAATTGCTTGTGTAAATTATGGACGGAGAGGAAAAGTGGGCGCAGTTTTGTAAACTAAATGTAAACATCATTCTTCATCTATTTGAAGGCATATTTGTACAAAGTACCTTTAAAATTTTTAAATTTTAAGTTTGAATTTTTTAGTCAGCAATTGTCCAGTAGTAATCGGTTAACGCCTTTTAATAGGAAATGTTATGCACACCTAAAATATCAGGAATATAACTATCTACTTTGGCTGATTTCCCAATCGTTTTCGAGATATTTGAAGAAGAAAAAAAAAACTAATAGTTTCAAGGGTAAAATTTTCTTAAGATAGACCAAATGTAGACAGGAGAGTGGGAATGGAAGAGACGGGTTAGGTTTTTGTAAGCCAAACGTAAAAAAGTAGTTTTCTATTTGTTTTAAAATATACGAATGCAAAGTTCCATCAAAATCGAATAAAAACTGTGTGTTTGTACGAAACGTTGGCACAAATTAAGGGGGTGGGGTAAAGGTGGAGAGGGGTGGGTTTTTCAAATAAAATGTAGACAGCATTTTTCAGTTTGTTTTAAGTTAAATTAGTGAAAAGTTCCATCGGTATTGGATAAAAATTGTGGGTTAGAGCAAAGAACACTGGAAAAAATTACGGGAGGGAGGGGAAAGGGCGAGAGGATTTTTGCAAACCAAATATCAGTAGTATTTTTCTCTTTGTTTTACAGTATTCGTGTCCACAATTACATCGAAATCTGATAAAATTGTGGGGTTATATAAAGAACATTTGAACAAATGTAGGGGGAAAGTGGATGGATTTTTTAAATATTTTTGGTCAAAAACCTTCGCAGGCGCGCACACAGTAACTTAGCAAAGTTTCATATTAATCTGATGAATGGTATAGGAACGCATAGAAGACCAATAAACCAACCAACAAACAAATATTCATTTTTGTATGTTAGAATATTTAAACGCATCACATGTATATATCACAATTTAACGGAACATAATGATCGTTTGTTATATCTTTTCTTCCAAATATTTCTATGTCTTCAATTGTCGTATTACAAATTCGTCTCAATCAGGTCACTTCTTATTCTATGAATCTACGTTGTTCTAGTTGTTTAATTTTCATTTCGGTACCATAATCCTTCATCATCGTAAGCTACACATCATAATTCATGCGACATGAGTGCAAGTATCATTTAAAATGATTGAGTTTAACAATTTAATAACCGAGTCTTGTGGGTGAATCGTTGGTATTCAAGTCTAGCTATCTTCGATCTCCGTTGCGGCCATTCCGTTCCTGTTTGCTATGGTATCCTAAAATTATTCCATAAATCCCATGGTTGATTTCCCCTCAGTTCTTCGCCCAAAAGCATGCTAATGACAACATGGTACACAGACCATTATGTATTGATAAAAAATGTGTTTATTATTGTACTCTCTATTTTTAACTATTTATGCATTTAATATTTTATAATATTATCAACAACATCACATAAAAACTGAATTAAAAAAAAACACGTTTAGTTATCCTCAATTCGTTTCAGTTCCCTGGTAATATAGTCCATATTATTATACAACTACTTTTCCGAAAAACTCTTGCTTGACATATTTGTTCTTGTACGTCTGCAATCCAAACAATCCCGCATTCTGACGTCGATGGCGTTTCAATCAGTAACTGGCCATTTGGTGAGTGCGTCGGGCTGCAGCCGACCGCACCCTGTATGCAGGCAGCACGTGGCACACGGTGATAGCTCGCCACTGGTACGTGTTGCGGGTGGACGCGGTCCAGCAGCTGAATAAACACGTCTGCGGTCGCGTCGATAAACTTTACACGAATCAAAACGCTTCCACACGACATACTGTGTGCTGTTTAAATTAACAGCAACCGTCATGCTGTTGCGGGGGAAAAAATCAACCGCTGTTCGATTTATCGTGAATGGGACAAAAAACGGTTCACTTTAAATAATGCAACAAACGTTGTTTTTAGAAGCGTTTACGTTTATTCTGGTTTCGTATTTGGAGAGTACAGCCGAAGGAAAAGGGCGAGAAATGTTTTTCATCATTTGAATCGAGTTGCCGGTGGTTGGAGGCTGTACAGAAATTTCTGAAAGTGTACATTTATTCAAATGTATTGCTGCTACTGCTGTTTTCATGTTATTGCGGAACGAATACCTTTATGTAAATAGTTCAGAGTATCAAGAGTGATACAATTTATTATCATCACAATGTTGGAACTACATTCATGAAGCTGAAATGATTACGCTAACAAAATGGAACTCATTAATGCATGTTATATTAATAATAAAAATGCACGTATAAGAGTAAATTGCTGTACTGCCTAGTTATAATTTTTGTTCTGGCTGTATAACCTGCAAAAAGATTACAACTACTTTCGCGGCATGAAATAATGACGCCAGGAATATCACGCACTTCAAATCATTGGAAATGTAAAACTGATATTGAATTCCTCCTTCATTAAGCTGTACCGTGGAATATCGGATCACATTTTTGTTTGTGATGCAATAAAACGTAACTACAATCTTGACCAATATTGCTGTTTTTAAATCGAAGCTTCCATCGCACGCGCAAGAATACGTTCACTATATTGAGATTTGCAATTGGTTCTGAAGAAATGCAACTACAGTGTAATTGCAATCTGCTGTGTCGTCGATTCTGGCGAAACGACTTGTGTTTGCTGCAAATTTTAATTAAAAGTCCTGTAAACAAATCACAACTGAACAAAAATTCATCTCCAGTATTTTATAAGTAATTTCTAGAATTTGAACAATATTCCAAATGAAGATAAATTTTTAATTATTACGTCGCCTGCATCATCTAAGAAACTAATTTCAGAATTAATATTTTGATATTACGTTACGCTTCATTGAACAATATCAGCTACTTTAGACAGCTGCTTTTGTAGTACGATCTATCAATCAGAAGTCAGCCGTGTGACACACAAGTAAGATTATATTCAGAGTGAGAAATATTGTTAAACGTGTCTATACATTCGTTTATTAACACAGGCACTAATTTGGTCATAATAAGGCATCATGTATGAACAAGTAGCAAATGATTTCATAAGAAGTCGTCATGTAAATCATTCAGTGTCTATAAATTCAACTGACAAATAATTTAGAAAGGCAATTTTTTTAAGACTCTTTTGTTCTTTATGTGTTTGTATCTTTATTCTGTACATATAATTTTAGATAAAAGCGTCTAAATCGAAGTACCTGTTGAATAAACTCCATAATTATAAGAGTTTTTCTGACATTGGAGTATATAAATCGTTTCAAAATTAATTAAACAATCACATCAATGCTGCTTCACTTCTAATGTACATAATAGATAATAATCAAAATAGTAATATCATTAGTTTTATAAGCAGTAACACTGAGTCGGAGGAAAATTAAATGTCAGATTATTTTACGCTGTATGTTATTGCTAAGAAATTAAAAAAAAAAAATATTTAAATGGAACTGAGTTTACACATAACTTGGTACTTGAAACTCTGGAGTTTGATATGTTTCTCATTTAAGAATACACAGAAAACGTGTGGCATAGTTTGTGTTACATATCATGTATGTCGAAACACCCATTCTAAATTTCTCCTTGAAAGATCCTCGGAAATTAATATTCAAACATAACCTAGACAACTTGGCTATTATCAGTGATAGTAAAGAAAATAGTGCTTAAAACACACCTAGCTAAGTTGGAAAGCATTAGAAGACATTTTAAGTGAATAAATCCTGGTTAATTTTAAAGAACATTTGCTAAAGTTGTTTGCATACCTTCGTGTGTAATTAATGACACTGTATCTATATATATATATATATATATAAAGATGTATGTATGTATGTTTGTTTGTTCTTCATACAAATACACAGGTTTCATCTGATCTCGATGATACTTTGCATACTTATCCTTTGAAACAAGGAGAAAAATACTGTCTACATTTGGTTGAAAAATTATCTGTATAAATAATACATGTTGTAGGATCGTAATTTTTCACGCCGTTGAATATTAATATATTTTTCTAGGGCTTCCAGCCGTGTAAGGATATCACATTTCGAAGGCGTCCATCTCTGCCTTCATTGTCAACCAATTATTAACCAATTCCCCCACATTCCCTAACATTCGTTTGTTTTTCTGTTTTTAAATATGTTGGAAATTGATTCTGTTCAAGAGACAGGTTCGATGGTGGAGTGATATAATGATGGGTTTCCGGCCATATTATGCCGACTAGGTGTTGTTTGGGACCAATCTTTCGCTACCAACAACTTTTAATCATCAATTCTGGCAAAGAAATTTATTATTCCACGCGTACGAAGTCGCGGGTATCAGCTAGTTTCGAATAAAACTTTTTAATACTCATAGTTTAATTTAATACCATACCGCACAGTCGAAGACAAAGTAAGCCACCAAATAATTGTGTAAGATGCGAAGTCAGACAGGTTGTACATTCCGTGAAGGAATACATAAGCTATTAGGTACTGTATGTAGTATATTTTTATATTTTTTAAAGTTCTTATTTTCAGTCATTTAAAACTTGACAAACGATAATTAACATTAATGTTGATTTGAAACATAGGTGATCTTAAGCTTTTTCTTCATAACCAAAAATTACTGAATCTTCAGAAACATGTTTTCACTAATTCAACTGTAACAGGTACTACGGATTAACTTTCTTATTTAACTTTTTTTGAGACATTATCATCAATGGAAACCTCTAGTTACTTGTGAGTAACTACAGTTATTGGAGTATCTTCCTTAACATATTCTTTTCAACACAATGCACCTCTCTTCTAATTTAATTGTATTTTAACAAGGTAACATGTCACGTTCAAATCACACTTTTCTTTGTTGCACTTAATTTCGGCTGATTCTATTTTGACCTTTCGGTTTACGCACAAACATCGATGATATCAAATGGGAAATATTCCACTAAAAAGAGCGATTTCTTCACTTAACTCCGCATTTAATTATTAAAAATCTTCTTTTATTTAACCACACTATTATTTACGAATTATATACGTATCCTGTAAATAAATGAACTAAACAAGGAGAAGAAATAATTAAATGACTACTCCATCAAATACAACGACAAAACTTTAGCAAGAATATTAAAAATTAACGTTCCTGTTTATCAAGACTTATACTGAATAACCAATAATGTAATTAATATTAAGAGCTATTTCTTCAGCCGTCTACGGAAAAAATAAACTTTCAAAAAGACATAGTTTTACGAAATCATTCCAGGAGATCTTTATTAAATTCTAGATTTCACGTAAAATTGTAGGTTTTGTTTGCCGGTAGGTTTTCTTGATTAAGTAAGATATCTGCGACATAGGCTCATTGTTCCTCAGATTCTAACTCGGTCATTTAGAACAGCGAGCAACCCTTAGAAATCTCGCGAACAATAGTAGAATACACAATTAACTTTATGTATTTAAATAGATATTTAAAGGTGATTTAGCTTACTACCCTTTACGTTCCGCAACGCAAAAACATTCGCAAATAAGACTGAACTATTATTTGCAGAGCCCTAAGGCAATGGCACAACTAGTTTATCTTTCTCCAGTAAGTAACAACAATCTATCAACAACGCTTTAGATGCGAATAAGTAGGATTTAAACAGCAACAAATGCCTTTCGCCTAGGCGCCAACATCAGTTGTTAACACTGCCATCTATTCAATCCAGCCTGGAGTGACAGCCGGCGTCGGTTACACTGTCAGAACCACTGTGCGATGGTGTCTGACGGACACAAATGCTGTTAATATCACTGGACGGAACGCACAGTTAACTAGCAGTTAATTACTAACCCAGTAAAGTAATTACAGTTGTCTGCCAGTGTGGACGTTTATCGTGTCAGCACGACCACTGCCGCGAGGCGTATCTTTCGGTCTCCTGCAACTGTCAGTAGCTTCTCTCGGGATACAGTGCTATGTAATATACGGTTACCAGAAGTCCCCGTTTCCCCGGGACAGTCCTCGTATTTTGCTCTCAGTCCCGGTACCGATTTCATTCCCGAATTTTTACCTTTGTCCTCTGATATAGTTTTAAGAAAAATCTTGAGTGTTTTTGGTAAGTCTTGGTTGGCCAATGCATTCCTTCAAGGAAAGACATGTAAAGTAGACTTCTTTCAATGTACGTTTCTAGGAATAAAATGAAATTACCAAAATGTAGTATCTAGGACACAACTTCTTCGGAAAATCATGTCTGATAACTTTGTGCAGCAACTATGTCTGCGATCCCCACTGGAATTAGTAGAACGTTCACTACTGACAATGTGTTCTTTTATGCTACCGCAAGCTATTGTATAATTTAATCCAGTAGCTCCACAAGGTTTTAATTTTCCTGTTGACCCTTTATGCCAAGTTCTTTGCACCCTAAGTAAGTGTAATATGGTGGCGAGCTTCATCTTCATCTAGTGCATTACGTGCATACGATTTTATGTTAATCCAGTATGAACAAATTTACCAAAATTGTTTTTTCTATGATCATATGTTGAAACAATTTTTATTAATAACTGCATTTCATAAAATAACGCATTAGTTTTCTAATCCTGTTAATTATCAATAACATTTTTTCCGTGGGGTGAAATTAATTTACTAAAAGCGCTTTTGTTAAATTATTAAAGAATTTGGAGTTAGTTAAAACATTACATCCTACGATTCTGATTGGCTGTCTGACTCCTCAAGGTATAATATGGCACCTGTAAGTAGGCAACACTAAAGACCTATGAATTTAGTTTTTTCCAAGAGCATTTTCATATTTTGTAAAACTGCCACGATATTTTTAATTCAATATTCGCGTGAGTTACTGATTAATCTGTCAGTTGTTACCGACAGTGGGTCTATTGTTAGAGTTATTATTTATTGAGAATGGTCTTAGGAAAAATGAAGAAACTTTTGACTGCCTTTTGAGATCATGTAGCTGTTGGCCCATCTACAACTGTGATTACTATTCAGAATCAATGTTTCTTCCTAAAAGAAATCAGAAAGAGGAATTGAATTTGTTTTCATTTAATAATAATTGTACAGATATTTTTGAAGTCGTATAGTTAAATTTTCATTGTCAATTTATACGATGCTATGAAAATATACAATTACAGTGATAATGGTTTGGGTACGAGCTTCTTCCTGTGACTCGTACCATTTATATCCAGTGTTTTTGTGGAATCATAATAGGTTAGTTCAAGGTGAAGCAGTGACTTTCTTTTAGTTCAGGATTTACGGCCCGTCATATGTGACAACAGCACAACAGTAACTGTACAGCGGCCAAGACATTAGAAAAAGAAAATGAACCATGGCTCTTCTTGTAAATTATCTACCCCAGAATTTGGCTATAGTGATTTCTGAAGACATGAAAAACATAAATCTGGATTGCCGCGTCAGATATGAACAGCGATTCATCAGAATGCCAGGTCAGAAAGTAACCATAGCTCGCCAGGCTCGTTACCGGGAGAAAGTTTGTAAGTAGGTACTCAGTGATATAGCAAAAAAATTAGTTATCTGTTCACTGAATGTTAGTTTAATGTGTGTTGCTACTGAGATAAAATGGCGCGTATATTTCCCAAGAAAGTTCGTGTATTATTTTCAGCTGCTTAAGTACTGCTAAGTCAACCGAGAAAGACTGAGATGGAGAACAATAACGGAAAACATTTGGCTCTACTGTATTTTCCGACGTACGGTAGCCACGCATAATACTCCAACTGTTAAGATATACAAATTAATGCTTAGGCCACATAGTACACGCTAAGAGAAGTGTGCTAAGTGCAGTTCTTCTACATAAGTATTTACATTAACATCTTCATCATTGTACTTCACTTAAGAGTATTGTGTGTGCTGTAGGAAATACTGAGATTATAGGAAAATCACTACTGTTTATCGCACTTCTTACTAACACAGGAGAATAACAAACATTCACAAACATCTTTGAGATATCTTTTTACTTTTACTTTCATTGGGTTACCCATGCAGTAAACATAAGTTTGTATAAAACAGAGTAAAACGTGCGGGATTAATTTTTAGTGAGCTCACGTAAAAATTCCGCCGTTTCATAGCCTTCCCTTTTAAGCCGCTGTATTTCATTCACGCACTCACACATCAGCTGTAGAAACCACTTACAAAACGCGCTGCCTTTCCTCGAACTTTTCCAATATTTTCAATCATTCCTACGTGACACGGGTCCCAGATACAGTATTGCAAATTCGATCTTAGAAGTATTTTTTTCGCTTTCTTCTCTTTGCGCCAGCTTAGCATTTCTTCCTAATTTCACCTACGATACACATTTTGACTGCATTACGCATGACGGAATTTATATATGATGATTCCATGTTGATGTTACAAACTACCAGGAACGACGGAGAAGGATAAATATATAAAATTGAGGTAAGGGACCCGTAAATGACAAAGAGTAAAGTTGTTTGTGAAAGTCGTTCTGATATCAGTGACAGTGTTTAATAGAGACATACTACCTACGTTGTGGAACGTATCCCACTTGTTATTCGTCGACTGATGGAGCCCCACCTCACTTTCACTGAATGTACGTGAGCATGTGGATGAGACATTACCTATAAAGTGTATAGGCATAGAAGGTCTTGTTCCGTGGCCAGCTTATCTCAACCCGCTTGCTTTCTTTTTGTGAGGTCGCGTGACGCCTGTCCAGAGTGAAGACGATCTGCTGGCAAGAATTCTGGCTGCTTATAACATTGTTCAAATGACAACGGGGGTACTAGAACGGGTACGACAGAACCCTGTGCGACGATTCCGTGCTTGTATTGAAGCTGGGGGATGCAATTCTGAACAACTGTTGTAAAATGTTGCATCTGGTGAAACTTGTAAATTGAATTCATTATTACTGTACCCTATACTCAGGTTTTTTCGGTCTCTCGGACTTCAAGTTACATGCGCCGTTACTAATCCATCAACAAAGGAAATTATCACAGGATATTGGGCAGTGTTTAGCGGGGATTTTGTACGTCGTAATCAGGATACGGATGTTGGTGCCGTTAGTTTGAGTGCTGCGAGAGGCCAATACAGAACTTGAGTAGATTTTCATTTATAACTTTCGAGTCGGATGTTTCAGGACTAGGGTCCTTTATTTAAAATTGATGCATTTAACCTTCTCCATCATCCTTTAAAGTTTGTAAAATCATCACAAAATCGTTCTGTATGTTGAATCTAGTTTATTTTACTTTGTATCATTTCCGTTTATGGAACTAACCGTTGCTCGATTTCTATTGGTGACAGGATTTTCCTTGTTCGTTAATTCCATCACTTCTAGGCATCCTATCTGATACAGTAGTACCAACTGATACTATGAACGTTGTTAAGACGCAGTGTTCCATATTTGTAAGTGCTGGCTGAGGAATGCCATCTCGAGACGTATGAAGCAGCTCGGCTGGAACGTGACCTGTTGGGCAATAACGTGCTAGACGTTTCAGAAGCGACACTCGACGAGACAGCCAGAAACTCTCCCGGCGGGGGCGGTAAAACACACGCGCACACAGCGGGGATCAGGCTGCCGAGCGGCCGGCCCCGCCCCATATATCTTCATTGCAGGTGTAGCCGCGCCCGGCGAGGCGGCCCTGCATCATCGCCAGCGACCCCGCTCGGTGCAAGGACGGTCGGCCTTATACCTGCCATAATTTGCAGCGCCATCTTTCACGAACACCACCTCCGACTACGTGCAGCAATATATCAGAACGCTTCTGCCTTTCTACGTAAGCCAGTATTTTAACCTACACCCGAGGTGTGTTGCTACAAGCAGTGTCAAAGCGACGTTGTTCCAGAGTAATGGATGAGCTTCCTTACAGCAAAATAAAATGGCAGATCGCGATGAGTATTTATTTTTCATTAACTGCACTATGGTGTGTGAGAGTTTTAATTTAATGATTTTTAATTTCTTATTCATTTAAACAAATGAATTGATAATTTTCACAATTTTGAAAATACGAATTTTCAGCAGAACTAATTTCTTAGGATTTACATGTCAGTTCTGAATGCTTTTTTTTTTTGTTTCTTTTTGAAAATGTGTTCTCGCATTTCCATAACCTTTTCAAATGATTAATTTCTATAGTTCCTTTCTTTTTTGTCGAATAATCAACAAGTCAACCGTGAAAGTGTAATGACGTAGATTCAGAACTACTGCAGATGATGGAACTAATAACTAAGGGACATACTGTTTCAGCGTACATTGATTAATCCCGTACAATCCGCGGGAAGGGTAGTTGTGTCCAGGATTAATACATAATGCATGCGATATTCCATAAAGCCCAGTGAAAAAATTCGTCATTTTAGGTCGTTTCAAATGCACGAAGAAGAAGAAAGGTGATATACCATCTTGCCAACCATCCTTAACATTCTGTATTCTCTTACTTCGATGCAATCGTTGGAATTATGTTTTATTACATCCTTCAACACTGACCGTAGTTCTGTCTCTTGTAGTCACATTACAGACACATTATGACGTGCATCTTATGCCTATGCCTGTCTCCATCCGCATGTTGTAATTTACACTAATCATCCGTTCCAGTCTGGGTCTCAAAGACTGCTAATGAAACCATTCTTACTGTTGGACTATTTTTCGTACGGGAAATACGTTTTTACAAGGTTAGTTATGTATCGGTACGTTGCTCTTGTAGAAACGACGAAGACGTAACAAAAATCTAATCTGTAAACCTTTCTTATATTTGCCTGATCGAACAGATACGTCGCTAACATAGATGTAATATGAGTTTAAAAAAATAATAATATTAGTAGTGTTTGTTTGATCCAGTGAAGCTCTACGCAACGAATAAAATGAAGTCCTGAGAAGAAATCGTCCCTGTACCATTTGTTGCCACGCTTTCAATTATTTGTTCGACTACTTCGGATCATAAACCTTGGTATATTAGTTACCACTGCACTTGATTTAAGCATTGAACGTTAAAAAAATTAATTTTTGATTTTTGGGTGTTGATACTGCAGAGATTAAACATTAAAAAAACAGTTCACCACCACAATATATTGTTTTTACTCTTTCGATTATCACAATACTTAAATGGGAATCAAACACATATTAGGTCTATTGCTTAATGTAATTACCGTTCTTTATTATAATTATTACGAACTCTAATATGAGTACATAATGAGTAATTTACATGGGTAATCTGTAAACTTATTAACCCCGTAACCGTAAAGCATAAACCTGTTGTTTTCTTTCAGATTGTTTAAAATTTCTTCCGAGCAATATTGAAATATTAAATCAACGTTTTCCATTAACTCCAGAACTGGTAATGAGTTTGTTTTAATCAATAGCTCTCGAACTTTGCGCTGATGCATTTACTTCTGAAGGTCTGCATAACAGCAAACGCGTCTACGCACTAGATTAATTTTGTAGTTCTGCTGTTAGGGGTACCAGCTGCCACTGCTCATAATAGAGACCGAACTGATAAAACTTAATGGAGATGTAATAGAGTTTTGTCCTCGCAAAACTTCTCTTTCAGACCCATTGACGCCCTTAAACTTCTGTACTTTCTTGTTTATGCTTTTAAATTACTTGAACTTCAAACAAGAGATTACTGGAGCTTGATTGCTATAAATCTGATAATGGCTTACACTTGAATGTGAATGCGTAAGCATATTAACTTGCACGTGTGGGCTTTTGTATATGTATTAGAAAGGATATGATAAAGAACTCAGTATTTCCGGTGGAATTCACATTTTCTCCTAGCAAACCAATTTTGCATTTAACAGTCATATTAGTAAATCCTGGTGTAGAAACATTGCCATTTTTACGATGAGTTTTTTCATGATTCCACACTGAAAGCGGCAGCATGCATAGGATGTGAATAACATTGATGAATTTCGTTTTTCAATACCGTTAGCTAGAGCTTATTTCCCGTTCTTATTAGGTAGCTATAGCCACTGGTTTTCGCCGTTAACATTAATTAATAAACCTACTACATACTGTTGGAGCAATCCATAATTACTGTTGTCAAAAGCGGTTTATTCTTAAACTTTATACTCTAGGTTTCTGTTCAATACATTATTGATTCTGACTTGGGAACCATCAGACCTGTTCAGAACGGATTTTGATCCCCCGAGTATATGTTGAAGGGTATTTACTCCATATGTCTGTGTTACAATTATTTCTTCAAAATGAGCTCTGGGTATCGAGAAATTAATGTGGAAACATATGTAAATACATTTTAAATATTATAATTTTAGTACATTGTTTTTTTTTTCTTTTTTTTTTGGTTTTTTTTCTTTTTTTTTTCTTTTTTTTCAGATCTTTATTTTTTGCTATTTTAAATTTTACATTTTACCATTTTACATATTTTACAGTGAAAAACTGTCAAATTGTTTAACAGCTTCAGCGTGGTGTATGCGGTAAGGTGATAACTTCTCATTTTGCGAACCCGGGTTCAAATCCCCATATTGCCAAATATTTTTATTTCTTTTTTTATATGCAGTAATCATTGAGCATTAATTTTATTTCATTTAAAATTCATTTACGAATTTTTATTATGCGAAATAACAGACATTATGTTAGTTTCAAACACCAACACTGAACGGAAATAAGTATAACTGTGTAGGGGGGAAAAACCCCGACCTTATGGCTGTAATATATTTACTTTTCGATATTAATTGTAGAGATACAAGTATAGAAACGATGAACATGAAATATACCTGTTTCATTAAAAAAGAAACACATAGACAATAAACAATTAAATAATGATTTCCTAAAAAAAAAAAGTTGGGACTGTATATTCTGTAATATTTTGTTTTAAAAGTTATTTTGCATAATAAAAATTCGTAAATGAATTTTAAATGAAATAAAATCAATGCTCAATGATTACTGCATATAAAAAAAGAAATAAAAATATTTGGAAGTATGGGGATTTGAACCCGGGTTCGCAAAATGGGAAGTTAGCACCTTACCGGATACACCATGCTGAAACTTTTAAACAATGTACTAAAATTATAGTATTTAAAATGTATTTACATATGTTTCCGCGTTAATTTCTCAATACCTAGGGCTCATTTTGAAGAAATAATTGTAACACAGACATATGGAGTAATTACCCTTCAACATATACTCGGGGGATCGTAATCCGTTCTGAACAGGTCTGATGGTCTCCAAGTGAGTGCAGTTCTTAAGTGATGATACACATTTGTAAATGTATTCTCCACTTATTCTTATAAAAATAGGGAAAAATCTGGATTTAGATAATTGTGCTGTATTTGTAGGGTCGTTTTAACTTTTTTTAACAGTTGAATCTATTTTGAATTGTTAGTGGGTTTTTAATATGTATAACTTAAAAAAGTAGTGATATTTTGGGACTCATTAAGACTATAATTTGGATGTGTATTTCGATTTTAAATATTTAATCCAGTTTCTTCCATCTAATCCTATTATAAACATTAGTCACTACACGATACTACACCCTCAAGGTGGGTGATAATTTGGGAACAAGGACAGGTAAATTGGCTGCTCCTTATAGTTTTGGAGTGATGATGACTGAAAATTTTTCAGTTGTCATCATACATTGTTGCGTCGAACAATGTATTCGTTGAATTCAAATTACGAACGGACAGAAACCATAAGTAGGTGTGCAGGTAAACATCCATTACGTCATAACCTTCACCTAATTTAATATGTATAGTGAATATTCATTCAGTTTTCAAGAAAACGTATTTTAAGGACTATTTTAAATTATTGGAGTACTTTATTTTTATTGTAAGATTTTTCCATACCGCGTATTTTGCTTCGTTTTATAATTTCAGTGATGAAAGAAAGCTTCTCGTGTTTGTACTCGCGTCAAATGCTCATCGTTAGGCGATGATAGCTTCCGAAACTTCGCCTAACAATGGAGATTTGTTGCGGCTAGAAGCCCGAATAGCTTTCTTTAAGTGTTGCCTCCACGAAAGCGAACATAGACATTTAATATTTTCATAACTATGTTACTAAGTGGTAGCTGCTTCAGGAAGGCAATCTACACTATTTTAGTTTACGACATTTTTTAACTATTATATGGTAGTTAAATGTGAAACGTTGTTAAACAATTGTATGTAAGAGAAGCAATATGTTCCTTTTGTTTTGCTTTTACAGACAGCATTCAGTGGATGTAGCATGTCGCAGGCAAATGTGTGACACTAGTTCGATATATACAGAGGATTCATGTTTTACGTATAGACTTAGTAACATTGCATCGTAGAAAATATAGTACACATAAGAAGACACTTCTGTTGTTTTTAATTGTTTTTAATTCGTTTATTTTTGGCCCACTGAATGTAAACTCACTTTCAAGCAAAACGGCATAAAAGTGTACTAAAAGTGAGCCAAAATTTGTGATTTCAATCAAAAGGGTATAACTTCAGAAATTTTTAACAGCTTTGAAGATACTACACCGGTTTAGAAAAAGAGAAAAAATAGAAAAGAAGGGTAAACAAAGTGCGACAGTATCAAAGGTGACAAAAATTGTCTTACATGGTGTAAGAACATAAAAAAAAAAACAGGGACCAATATTAATGTTACTAAATAAAAATGGAAAGGGACATAGAACCATAGAACCATAGTAGGAAGACATGAAATAAAAAATGAGTTGAAGAAACAGCAATCAAAAGACATAATAGCATTGTTACAGAAATAACTGGGAACCTAATGAATAATTAAGTTGATACAAAAACTTTTTAGGAAATTTGCAGGAAAGCAATGAGGGTGAGAGGGGATATAATGAAGATGGATGTCAGATAGATGGACATGACGAACGTTGTGATTGCGAGGAAATGGACATTGGGCACAACATATAATAAAAGCACTGATGATTTTTTTTTATTATTATTTAAAATTGAAGTTTTTTTTTTTTTTTTTTTTTTTAGGTAAGACTTATTTTGTTAATGATTAATAAGTTAAAAAATTATTATATTAGATTAAATAAATGTTTTTCTAAAATACATATGCTTTAATTATCCTAACCTATCTGACTACAACTTATTACTGTATAATCAAAATGGCTTAATTGCATCCTAGTGGCAATCAATACGTAACAATTTAATAGATGGCAAACAAAATGGTGGAATTAAGGTTTTATAATTTGTAAATTATGAGTTTTATTAGTGTTAGGAATTTGTACTTTGCATTAGATCAAAGTGAGTACAAAACAGCGTATGAGTAAATAAAACGACATCCCAAAATCCTTTTGCATATATGTCATCTAATTTTTTGCTCTTCATATAAAATTTTAATTTGTTTAATTTTTACGTTTTATTCGTTTAGAAGGAAAAAAAAGTTGGTTTGATGCAAGCTAAATAGATGGATGACAACAAGGTGCAACAAAATTTGCAGATTGACGAAATGGTACGTGTAGCGTATCACTTACACCAGGTGCTCAACCATAACACAACCTTTTTATTAACATTCCGTAAAAATTAGTGTTTGCTTTGGATCAATAGCTTAATCTCAATCTTCTTTATCTCCTTGCACGTGCGTACATTATAAACATACACATGAAGAGATATCTTCATTACAACGAATAAGTTTTCAGATTAAAATATTTAATATACTGGCTGACATAATGACCAGGAGGAGAATGACTTCATCTCTGTCTCTGTAGTATATCCAATTCATCATTTTTTATTTTTAAATGTATTAAATTTAGGTTTCAATTATTTTCTAGTTTTATTACATTTCCTAGTTCCAGTTAAATTAATCGCCGCGCAGTTATAAGTTTAAAGTGAGACCTCAGAATATGAACGAAAATATAGTACCATTTAAACAAAACTAGCTTTTTCAACATTCTATATCTTTATTTTTTTTACAGGTGTAAAAACTTTCTTAACAAGTCTTTGAGGATTCCAAGGTACAATGAGTGCTGTTTTATGTTCCGTCTGTATTTAGACGTATGTTTTTAATTTATTTACTGTACGCTTCTTGGAATAAAGATAATCTTAGAAATGAAAATTCTGATTCAAACTTTTCAAGCAAATATCACGAGCAGTAAATGATAACAGCTTCTTAGTTATTTTGAACGGAACATAAAATGTGATAATACCTTCGTTACGTTTGATCTGAATCGGCTTTGATGGTAAAACACTCGAAGCTTTAGAAACCATTAATAATATAGCTCGACAAAAGCCTGCGAGCTCTTCTTGCAATATTCATCTTTGTTCGCCATGGAATTGAAAAGGTAAGACACTGATAGATTAATTCACATATTTCCTGGCTGGAACTAAGAACTTAATATTAGATTTCGCTTTGTATATTTATCAATTGCAGCCGACGGTAATCTTTTGTAATTATTTCCAATTTAAATGGCATAAAATAAAATAAAAGACAAAATCTTTTATGTTTCTTGAAAAAGACAACAGTGATTATTATTGGAACCCTCTACGCTTTACTCAAAACAAAATTATTTTCAGTAAATTAGAAACAAACGGAAAGTGTGAACGCATATTCTGATGATGCACTCAAATACTGCATTTTTAAAAAAGTTACAGTTTTTAAATAAAAAATTAAACAAATTACAACTGTATTTTTCATATTTATAATATACTAGATGACCCAGTGACGCGTTGCTGTGACTCAGTAATTATAGTACATTGGATCAATGTTATTCTAAGCTACCTAATGTAATCAAATTAATTTTCACTAATAAAGACAAAAACGTTTTAGTCGATTTGAAAATTCAAAAGTAATTGGTAAACAGTTTCGGATAGTTGAAATTAAGGACAAACGAACATAAAAAAATTAATTACATTTTATTACAAATTACTTAATTGAAAATACACAAAAATTGATATTTATAAAAATAAATAAATTATTTTTTATTTATTTATAAATTGAAATTTCAGTTTTATAAATCAGGTAGATGAAGTTGATTTTTAAACATTTTTAACAATTATTTTCATTATTTTAAATTATTACAATTTATCATTTTAATTTATCTAAGCGCTAATTGGTGTTCAATATTTTTGTTAGCCTGTCTTTTGCTAATACAAATAGATTTGATGGTTTCCCCACACGTGAGCAGGCGACATATAGCTGCCCATGGGAGAAACACGTATTTTCCAAGTCCAAGCCGCAAATGGATATTGTTGGGCTTTGAGACTTATTTATGGTCATAGCGAAAGCCAAACGAATCGAAAAGTGAAGTCTTTTAAATGGTATTGGAGATTCTGACGGTATCATTGGAATACGTGGCAACAGGACGATTTCTCCTTTAAACTTTCCAGTCAAAATAGTTGCTTCAAGAACATTTTCGGTGATTCTTTTGATGACCAAACGTGTACCATTGCATAATCTAGGTGGATTCAAATTCCGAAGTAGAATAATCGGTGAACCAATTTTTAACCGAAGATTGTGTGGTGGCATTCCTGGTATATCCAAAGAATTTAAAAACTCAGTTAGAAAATTTACGGCTTCATTTTGATCTACAATAATGTCTATTGATTTAAAAGACATCAGATCACTGTTGTATCTGGAAGTTAATTTCGTTGACATCAACATTTTTTGCTGCCAAAATAGCACGATTACTGAGCCAATTATGATCTGAGTAATTATTTGATATATCTGGAAACACATTCAATTAGTTCATTTTTTGAGTGAACAACAGTACAGAATTTGTCTGGCAATTTGATGTATTGTGTATTTCGATGCAGTTCTAATTTACCGTTTCCAATATCCAGCAATTGCTTACAAAATACTTGTGCCGATGGATCATTTTGCAATTGTACTTGCATGTTCATGGTCAATCGAAGTGCTTTGACATTCCGCCATAAAAACGATTGTTTTTAAACATGCGTTAATCTCATCGGCAAAAGTAGAACGCGGAATCACTGGCGTACTTCACATTACACAGCAAGCTGTGCCAGAAGTGAAAATGGGGTTAAATTCCTATGAAAATCCCCGCCGAGACAGGGATTCGAACCAGGGACCTTTTGATCTCCAGTCAGACACCTTAACCACTGAGCCACCAGACCACTCGCTATTATTAGTTATTGGATATGCATGAAGTATTGGAATGGAGAATTATAAGGAAAATTTGGGTCCATTCAAAAATGCAGTACAATGGAAGATAAGAACTAATGAGGAAATATATCATAACATCGAAAAAAATAACAGAATGTGTCAGAAAAAAGGAGAATAATTTTTTTCGACACATCTATCGCATGGATGACACCCGGATAACAAAGAAGATATTAAAATATTTTTTGGGATTCAAGAGGATAAGAAAAATTTGAAACGATTTTTTTAACTGCTTAACGTCTCTTAACAGCGAGGTCTTTAGAGACGGGAAAGGACGGGGGCAAGAAATGCGAAGGAATTTGGCCATGGCCTTTTGAAGGAAGCATTCCGGCATTCACCTGGAGTGATTTGGGGAAACCACGGAAAACCCAAATCTGGATGCCCGGACGGGGATTCGAACCGCCGTCCTTCCCAATGCGAGGCCAGGACGCTAACCGTTACACCACCAAGCTCGGTGCTTGCAACGAAATAATATCAGTGAACAGTATGGAAAGAAAATAGTTTCGAAAGCAGATTTCGAATATGGCAGGATTCCAAGGGAGAGAGGAGAATAAAACGGGTGTAAAATGGTATGAAGAGAGAAAGAGAAAACACAGTGAAATAATGAATGAGTACTGGAGAGGAAGAAAGAAAATAACAACAGGGGAAGAACTGAAATTGACACGTGGTCCCTAGCTGACCATAACGAAAAGAAGAAGAAAAATGAGAATCAAGCAACAATTACTTACACGTTTTTTAATTTATCGCAACGTTTTCTTCAATGTTATATTCATGTGTGTAATTACTTTGTCACAACACAATACACAGCACTATTATAAAAATTATACCACACGAAAAATTCACGAAACTGGGTTATGTCACACATAAACACATATGACGTGGAGTAGACTGTAACATAAATAAATCGAAACACAATGCCATCTACTGGATAGTTACCCAACCTAGATGACCTGGTGGCAGGGTTTCTATTGGCTGCGCATTCCACCCCTGCACCGGAGGTGAAGGCCGAGTTGGCTGCGTATAAAAATCCACGCCAGCACAGGGATTCGAACCAGGGACCTTTAGATTTACACTCAGACGCGTTTACCACTTAGCCACCAGAACGCTCCAACTAAAGATGCTTACAAATAACTACAAACCATTGTCCTGTGACAAACATTGAACTAACATTTAATTAGCAATAATAAATATTAAGGTCAATAATCTAGATAAAAACTATCCTATCATTTAAGTTGGACCAAATTACACAAAGTAAGCCAGATTTCATCGAAATCAGTTATGTAGTTTCGGAGTTCATCTCGGACGAACATCGTGACGCGAGATTTTTATATATATAAAGATTGTAAAATTTGTTAGATTTCCCATCATTTTTTGCATATACTGCTTCCTATAGGATAACTTTGACTTTAGTTACATACCTCGGTCAAGGGTTTTGTACATTCTCGTTTTTACTGACGCATGTCGCTAAATAATTTCCATATGTTTTATCATTTCATTTGAATTCTGTCAATTGATAGTTTGATTAAATGCTCTATTGGAGAAATTTACTGTCTGTTTATGAAATTAACGATGTCGTATTTCCTTGTTCTCAGGTTCAGTGCTGATCTAACGGCGCAAGCCGCCATGATTTGGACTCTTCTCCTACTTATTGGTGAGTTTACATTAGGCACCTAACCTAACTTTTATGTATGTATACTGTGTTTAGATAATGGTGCTGTTCACCCGCAACGTACCCGTCTTCAATTTCCAAACTGAATACAAATTTCAGCTGTATTATTGCATGAAGCGACGCGTAAAGCATAAACAGACTATCAACATAGCAGACACTAATTATCAACACTTGAGAGATATTTGCATTCAGTATTTTGTAAATATACACAAAATCCTGGTTTTTACCTAACAGAATTTTACCTAACTTAACAAACGTTTATCGACAATTTGCTCCTCGGTATAGTTTGTTTTTGTCTTCAATACCACAGGGTATTTAATACGTGGTACAGATTGGTTTGAAAATAAAATCTGAAATAATTTTAGATAAAACTTTTTAAAAAGAAACAAATTTTTAACACTTTGAGTAATATAGTTACCACTTTTGCAAATTAGTAAAATTACCATGCCACGTATTTGTCTGCAAACATTGTATATACGCTACAAATGACCCCACCACCTCGATTGCATTTTTTCATTGTTGTAGGAATAATTAATAGTAGTACGATTTCATTTTACATGTTTTTCACTCCTCACAATAAAGCTGTCTCACTTTCTATTGATCTATCACATTATGGTATCATAGATGGCACTGTAAAATCGTATTTACTAATACGTTCTACTATGAAAGTAAATAAAATCGATGCCGTTTTTCACATTTTTCATGTTTCAGTGTTAGATATTTTTTCTACGGCTGCATAGAAAAACGCAGCGTTAGAAACTCTAACGTTTAGATATTAATTTTACAGTGTCTTCCAGGCTATGGAAACGCATCTTCTCTACACCTTCGTGATACACTTCGTCCAGATAAGATGCGTTTTTTTTAGTGTAATGATTAATCTGTATTATAGAAAATGACTTTAAGGAATTCACCCTGTTTCAGCCAAACGACTATCTATAGGGCAAATTCAAGGAATATTCGGAAAGAACAAAAAGTATAAGATCTTTCAGTATTCTAGAGTTTCAGCAACGTCATATAAAGAAATTTTTAATTTGGTTTGCGAAAACATACAAAAAGATATCGTTAAGTTCTTCTATTGTGAAACGTATATAGCATTTTATTTTTCTATTTCGTATTTAAATTTTCCATTTCAAGCATATTATTTTCATATATTCATATAGAATCACTAATTTTACCTCAACAATATCGCGCCACCTTCACGTTCTAATTTAGATCTCAAACTGCCCGCAAATGTTCGTATACAGACTGGTCTGCTTTATCCGCGCCTGCGTTGTTAACACGCGTCCGGTTGTTTTGAACCGGTCAACGCCCTACTTACGCCAACGGACTGAAAACGCTAGTATAGGTTGAACTTTGTATTGTCTACTGAGCTGTACCATCGACATACAACGGTCGCATAGAATGAACCTATGGTTGAGATCCATACCATCTGTACAACTGAGCTTCCTAAAATAATTCTCTAATTCTGAGTTATTGCATATTTTCAAGAAAAAAAATTCCGGACGCATTTTTAGTTTATCTATATGGACTGCATCATTTAACTACAGTAATCGCAAAAATATTTCAAAATTTAAGCTGGTGGCAGAACATTAATACTACGTGAATGTGTTTAAGTTGTTTGAGTAACTAATGGTATGTAGTGTAGAAACCAAACTGTCTATTCGTGTAACTATTTTTTTTCAATATGATACTTATCGTGTTGGGAATCAAAGTTAAAACAGATTCCATATCGCCGCATATTCTGCCTAATCTACACTCCCGGAAATTGAAATAAGAACACCGTGAATTCATTGTCCCAGGAATGGGAAACTTTATATACACATTCCTGGGGTCAGATACAACACATGATCATACAGACAGAACCATAGGCACATAGACACAGGCAACAGAGCATGCACAATGTCGGCACTAGTACCGTGTATATCCTCCTTTCGCAGCAATGCAGACTGCAATTCTCCCATGGAGACGATCGTAGAGGTGCTGGATGTAGTCCTGTGGAACGGCATGCCAAGCCATTTCCACCTGGCGCCTCAGCTGGACCAGCGTTCGTGCTGGACGTGCAGACCGCGTGAGACGACGTTTCATCCAGTCCCAAACATGCTCAATGGGGGACAGATCCGGAGATCTCGCTGGACAGGGTAGTTGACTTACACCTTCTAGAGCACGTTGGGTGGCACGGGATACATGTGGACGTGCATTGTCCTGTTGGAACAGCATGTTCCCTTGCCGGTCTAGGAATGGTAGAACGATGGGTTCGATGACGGTTTGAATGTAACGTGCACTGTTCAGTGTCCCCTCGACGATCACCAGATGTGTACGGCCAGTGTAGGAGATCGCTCCCCACACCATGATGCCGTGTGTTGGCCCCTGTGTGCCTCGGTCGTATGCAGTCCTGATTGTGGCGCTCACCTGCACGGCGCCAAACACGCATACGACCATCATTGGCACCAAGGCAGAAGCGTCTCTCATCACTGAAGACGACACGTCTCCATTCGTCCCTCCATACACGCCTGTCGCGACACCACTGGAGGCGGGCTGCACGATGTTGGGGCATGAGCGGAAGACGACCTAACGGTGCGCGGGACCGTAGCCCAGCTTCTTGGAGACGGTTGCGAATGGTCCTCTCTGATACCCCAGGAGCAACAGTGTCCCTAATTTGCCGGGAAGTGGCGGTGCGGTCCCCTACGGCACTGCGTAGGATGCGACGGTCTTGGCGTGCGTCCGTGCGTCGTGCACCTTCCGCCAACCACTGGCGATAATATCGATGTACTGTGGAGACCTCGCGCCCCACATGTTGAGCAATTCGGCGGTACGTCCACCCGGCCTCCCGCATGCCCACTATACGCCCTCGCTCAAAGTCCGTCAACTGCACATACGGTTCACCTATACGCTGTCGCGGCATGCTACCAGTGTTAAAGACTGAGATGGAGCTCCGTATGCCACGTCAAACTGGCTGACACTGACTGCGGCGGTGCCCAACCGCTGCGCAGCTAGCGCCTTTCGACGGCCAACACTGCTGTTCCTGGTGTGTCCGCTGTGCCGTGCGTTTGATCATTGCTTGTACAGCCCTCTCGTAGTGTCCGGAGCAAGTATGGTGGGTCTTACACACCGGCGTCAATGTGTTCTTATTTCAATTTCCAGGAGTGTATATTAAAGTCCAAAATATTTCCTACCCTGTGTAGACTATATATTTCTATTGATAAAGAAATTATATTCAATAACTTCACCCAAACTTTACAGAGTTAAATCATATTTGGTACAAGTGATTTTTCGGGTGGAGAGTAATAACTGGTCTGAATTTATTTTGAACGCTCGAGCCATCCATATTTCTGTTACCATGGTTTTCGGAAATGATAGGAATGCTTGGATGGTTCAATAAAAAGGACTTGGTAAAATTCCTGGCCGTTTTTTGTCTCTAATCCTCTCCGGGTTCTACTGATTTCGATACCGACGAAATGTAAAACCACGACGAAACATAAAACAACTTAGAAATGATCGCTAAAACTGTAGATATATACTGTTATTGTCACCCAGTTGCAAGAAGAACATAAGTTAAGTTTCTCCCCGTATTCGTCGGATTTTAAGTAAACTTTGTTTTTATCAATATTAACGAAATTTATTTAAGTTATTTGAATTTTGCATTTATAGTGGTACTGCAAATCATTCCTTAACTAACAACATTTCGAAATATATTTTCCTTTTCACATTACTCGTAACTGAGATATACTTATATACCGCATTTCGTATCACTAAAACTGAGATGTAACTTTTTGTTGGCTGCATGGTGAAAAGGTGCAATTCTTCATACAACTCGCCGAGATAATAATATGTCACAGCACTCTTTACCAACTAGATTGGTAAATAAAAATACAACATTAAGAGAAATTAAAAAAAAAAATCGCTAGAGATGCTGCAATCGTTTGGTTAAGAATATGAGGGTCCGAATGTGTGTACTGCTTCCGCTTAGTAAGTAGATTGACTTTGTAATTTAAATATAATTTGATGATCGTAAGTACCAATGTCAATGCTTCATCAGTGGCTGAACTCTGACCTTTTTATGTCATGTTAAAGTGTTTCCGATGAGATTGGAACCATCGTACACAACACGACGCCCCTCCGCTGCCCTATCCCCCCTCTGGAATTGATGGAGAAAAGTAGCGTTCAGAATGAATTAGGAATTGGATAGCAAATCCATACATATTTATAAGTTATATACACGTTTATTCTTTCAGTAAAATAATCTCTGTTCTGGTATTTAAAATTATGGCCTTACTAGAAAAAACTACTATGAATTTACTGTTCAAAATGTATCTCTGAATACGCTTAAACACACACAGTAAGCCTGTAAACCCATTACAGCACTTTCCAACCAAACAAAATAAATGCCATTTGTAATGCTCGGTTTACCCAATGTGTAAATGAATAATTTTCAACGAAAAATGTTGATACTATAACATTAATTTTAAAAAAAAAAATTCGTTAGGTGGTTTTTAGAAAAAAAACTTCAGTGGTTTCGGTATGTTTCCTACAGCGCCGAGGAACAAAGAATTTACAGCATCGTGGCCTGATATTAAACGTAAAGACCAACCAGCAACTTCATTTTCTCGCTTAATATCGCAATCGCATGCTAGGAACAGGTGGAATCTAAGGAAGATCTCAAAGAACCAGTGGGTGCAGACCTGCATGCCGAACTCATTTTCCTGTACAATTTGCGAGGCAAATTATACTTACGCAGGTGGTAGTTAAGGAAGGAAGAAATAAAATTGAGCCGTATTAAAGGAGCGTTTCACTCTATATATGCATCGTATTCTCTTACTCCCACTCTTCTAGTTTTCTATCCTTTCAGGTCTTCCTTCTCAACGAATAATCAGTTCTAATATATCATGTATCAAATACAGAAACTGAAATCAGTTCAAATAATATATTTCTGTAGTTAAGATGTTTAGACGCATGCTACAGTCGTACAAATCGCAAAACTTATATGAACTGAAGAATCATTGTTGAAAATGTTTAGCACTTTAAATGTGCTGCTGTAAGAAATCGAGAAGATTAAATTATAAGTAACGTAATACTAAACGAATTCATTTTAAATTCAATATGCACTGGAAGCAGTTTGTAAAAATAGAAAGGAGACTTATCTTTTGTTATATAATTATTTCATTATAAATCTTAGAACATCGTATTTGTTCTGGAATACATTAAATGTAATGATCATGGCAGGATATATACATATAGAGAGAGATAAAATATCATTAAACAAATGCAATACATACAAAACATAAGATTTGAAACGTTAGAGATGTTACGATTGAGATATTAGAAATATGATAGACATTTTTTCATTTAAATTGGTTTATACCAATATTGGCGAAAATTTCTTGATTACTGATTAATTGTGGGCTAGAACCACAAATCTCCTTTTCTCTTATAGCAATATTTTCAGCAAAAGAAAACATTTAGAATTTAGTCGTAGCGATAAAGGTCTTTGTTTGTAAACTTACACCCGCCCAGTGGAAAATAGAATATAATTCACTACCGTACTTTCCTTAAGATGACTAGAAAAAATGTTTTTGACATAACCTATACTCTTTGCGTACCTATTTGGCGTTTATTAATTCCTTACTTCAGCTTGTGGTACTATTCGGAAAGTAATTGTTTCTTAAGCATCAGACAACTGAAAAATCTTATGGCTTCCATATAATTTGACTCTTTGAACTAAAACGATAGCTTTAAGCTACTCCGAAAAGGAAAAAAATATTTTTGATCACATATTTGATGGTGGAGCAAGGTTAATATAGTATTGGTTTGTTGTGTAACTATTATTATTATTATTATCGGACGCCAAGTACAACAAAAAACATGTACACTCAAATAACTATATCTATAGATTCAAGCCATCTTCTGGTAGCTGGTCCAGCTTGATGCAGTGTGAGAAGGCCTCCAGATAAACTTCTTGCTGGATAGTTTGTATACCACCACAGTCACTTCACGGAGACCCTATTTATGCAATGTTGCATTGCACACTCCGTGACCTGTGCGAAATCTGTTCAATCGACACCAAAGACGCCTAGGCAAGTGAAACCCTGGAACACAGGTTGTCCGATTTTTTACAAGCTCACAAATGTGTGGGCCGTTGGCTTCGCACTCCTTTCTCCACTCTTCAAACAAGTTAAGGTTGTTATGTCTACTTCCATGTAGGCAGGTCTCCTCGTTTTTAAACGTGTGCGAGGCAGGTGAGGAAGGTCACCATGAAGGTGAATCATGTTGTTTTCCTCCACTCCATCCATTTCTCTAAGCAATATCGTTTTTCTCCTTAAATGTGGTGGAGGAATGTTGGAAAGTACAGGCAGCCGGGATACTGGGGAAGACCTAATGACACCACGCTCTCTTCTGATAGCAGTGTTCAGCTGGGTGTCAACGGTGGCAGTATGAGCAATACCAAGCCATGTGGAGCAACAGTATTCTGCTGCACCCCATGACGTACCAGCCAGTTTCTTTACAAGGTTCGCAAGGGTCTATACCTTCTCTGCAGTGTTAGATAAATGCTGATGAAAAGTGAGGGCTTGATCCAAGGTAACTTCCAGATATTTTGGCAGGTCTTTGTGTTCTACTCTTCCAAGGGTTCTGACGTAGGCGAGTTGGTTTGAAAGGTGGGAGCAACAAGACTCTGTCTTTGTCAGATTTGGTTTTAGTCTCCACTTAGAGAAGAATGCGTAGAGCTGGTTAAGACTCACAGAGAGTCTAACTTCACAAATCTGGAAGTTTCTATCCTGGAAAGTAATTGCCAGGTCATCAGCATACTGTAATTTCCTGCAATTTAGTTGAGGTATGTCCCCAAAATATAAATTAAAAAGCACAGGCTCCAGCAACGAACCTTGAGGCAGTCCATTGTTGAGAACAAGCCAGCGACTCTTTTGGGCCCCGCAGTGGACCTGGATTTTGCAATTACTTAGCATGTTGTTCAAGAGTTCAGATATTTTTTGCACAGCGCAGCATTTAGTAATTTGAGAAGGAGACCCTCACGCCGGACAGTATCATAGGCTACTGAGAGGTCGACGAATACAGCTCCAGTTTTAAGTTTCTTTTGAAATCCAGTCTCAATGTGGGTCACGAGAGTCAGAACTCGCTCGGCACAGCTATGATTTGACCTGAATCTGCTCTGGGGAATGACTTTATTAATGGCGTTTTGAATCCGAGCCAGCACCATTCTTTCAAGCAGCTTATATGCTGTGCTGAAGAGAGAAATTGGCCTATAGTGTTCTGTTGCAGTTCCTTCTTTACCCTGGTTTTGCAATCGCTATCGCCTTAGCTTTTTTAAAGGCAGGAGGTAACTTTGACGTCTGTAATATTGTAACTCATGTGTTGTAACATTGTAGAATGGTCTCCTACTATATTGAAGGAAAATGATGTACGTTATGCCACACGCACACCTATGTTTTTACCTTCTCCTACTAGTAAATCAATCACCTGATTCTGATAGTTGCTGAATTTCAGGGGATAGTATGCTCTTCGTCATCTTTTCAGATCAGGATAGGTTATTAACACGGCGCTGATGGTCCCCAGAGCCTCACATGTAAATGAGATTCTATCGGACATTTTCTGGCTGCTCCGCTGATTTACTGCTAGCGCCTCGCGATTGACGGGTAACATATGGAGGCTCAGTTATTGACATTGTGGATTGGATCCCAGTATGGTGGATGAGCACATCTGGTTAAAAAATCTTGTCATCGGTTTTATACGTACCATCAGCCGTCATTAATCACATGCGATAAACATCAATGAATTTAAATTGTGTGGAGAAATTATTTTTAATAGTATTTTCGTAATAATAAATTGCATCTAACTATGAATGATTGATTCTGGACTCTTGAATACAGAATCAATAGTTGTCTTAGCACTAATTCAGTTTTAAGACATTATTTCCTACGGGATTAGGAATATAAAATTGTTAAAATCGGTTTTACACAAAAAAATTGCTGCTGTTACGAGAATATCTAATTCATTTCTTTCATTTTTCTTTCTCATCATAATTCTCACTCCTTACGAGCTGGCCGACTATACGGTAAATTATTTTCAATTTGTCCCATGTATGATGGCATCTGAAGAGAAGGAAGCAACGAACTATTTTCGAAATATCCTAAGTCCTAAATCTAGACTGAGTTCAGTAAAACAGTATGAATATACAATGGTGACTAGATTTCACTCTCAGCTGAGCTTTCCAAATGAAGATGCTTTCCTCCACTTTCATAAATCACAACCAGGGAAGTCAGGATATTTCCTTAACTGACCACAGCAAATTCTCTTCTGTAATTTTAGTTTCCGTTTAACCGAGCGTGGTGGTGTAACGGATAGCGTTCTGGCCTCGCATTCGGGAGGACGGTGGTTCGAATCCCCGTCCGGGCATCCAGATTTGGGTTTTCCATGGTTTCCCCAAATCACTCCAGGTGAATGCCGGGATGCTTCCTTCAAAAGGCCATGGCCGAATTCCTTCCCATTCCTTGCCCCCATCCTTTCCCGTCTCTAAAGACCACGTTGTTAAAAAGGGACGTTAAACTGTTACAAAAAAAAAAAAAAAGTTTCCGTTAAATAAATTGCCAGAGATATTCAAAGAAGTAAACAGTCCAATGTTAATAGGAAGATAAACGATTGAGAACTGATACTTTGCTGCCTGCTGACATTTTTCAAGACGGCTACTAGCACAAAAGAAATTTTACTTGTATTTCACAGATTTAATATCTCCAATGGAATAATAGTTATCTTGCTAAAACAGATGATTAACTGCAGATAACTCTGTGGAGGATCAATAACTTTTATAAATATTAATTTAAAAAATCCCTCCACTTTCTTTCCAAGTTACACAAAAGAACTCTGTTATCTATTACTTCGAAGAACTTCAGTATTCCTTTCCCTTACAATTTTATTTATAAACATTGGGTTTAATCAGCACACTTCCACTTGAATATTCCAGATATTAACTATTTTTAAAACTTAATTTCGATGTTCTTTGACAGTGGCAATCATTATTATTTTATTAAATAGACCTGCCAGTTTGAAGTCGAATTTAATTCTCCTTTAAAAGAAAATATTATAAGATAAATGTAATTCAAACCCGGCATCTGGCGCATAGTTGCTTACCTAGTTGGTTACAATGTAGGGTGTTACGCATCCGCAGCAGCTTCCAAGGGAGATGTACAAAAGATGTCTCCCCCATATATGTCTTAGTTCAAGCGCGTGTATAAATGTGATGGAGTGTATGAAGTGAAGAGATTTGTTTCTATTGTGGACGAGAAAATAATGAACGCAGATGTAGAAAGCCAATGTCAGCCGCTTTAGGCATTCTCTTCCGAAAGACACCACGAGCAGTCCTAATCTTAAAGTCCGTATCCGACGGACAAATCACTGTCAGCAGAGCTGTATGCTTTTATTCCGTATGTTCTGTGAAGAGATTTCGGATTTAACTCAACATGTTAAAACACAGTTTAGTGGTCGTGCCATGTACAGTACATCATCACCTCTGGTATCCTCCTAGTTAAATCCCATACAGTAACATATCCTCCACTACACGGATCGAACCAGCTAACCCTTCTTGAACATACAGTAAATTGAAGGTCAAGTGTTGAAAATTGGTTAAAATTTAATTATTTCCACTTGTATAAGTTTGTGATCTATATTAGATGACATTCTGCAGAATAACAAACAATTTCCTTTTTCTTAGTTGAAAATGAAAATTTATTTTCTCACCAACATCATAATTATTATTTGAAATACTTAACTATGGAACTAGACGAAACTTTACCAAAACATTAAAGCAGAACTTATTCTTGTAACTGAATTAGAAGTTGTTTCACTACTGCGACATCATTTCAGTTGACCATTACACAGGAAGTTATAATCATTTCGTGCTGTCTCAAAGTATTATTAAGGAAGTTTCTTACAGGTAGCTTATGACGCCTGTGTAGAAGTTCCTACTTAGCACAAAAATTCTACCGGAATCCGAGCGACGGAGTGTTCTTTCTTATTTTATACTAACGAAAAACGCTTTGGAAGAAATGTAGATCAGTTTAAAGACCCACAGAAACACCAGCCGACCATGGATTCGTTCCGGTGACCTCTTGATCCCCAGCCACGCACTTGGACCAGTTGGGACACCGAACCACTTTACTTATTGCAAACCATCTCCGCTACTACTAATTATTGCTTATATTACGATTTAACTGAAATAGTTCTGACGTGGTAAATATCCATGATTTCATAGCAACATATTACCAGATTACTAAAATCGAATACGTAATCTACTACCATAGCGTGGAAAACGAGACCATGTAGTTTCCTTTTTCGTTTCTATCGCTAGTCTGTGAACTAATCCCGTATGAAAACAACTATGATTGAGGAAATCAATACATATGAAAATACTTTGGTAAAATATTACCTGCTCCACAACTTTGTCGATCCCTGCTATGTTTCACTTAGCGTAGGACCCAGCGTGGTGGTGTAACGGCTAGCGTTTTGGCTTCGTATTCGGGAGGACGGTGGTTCGAATCCCCGTCCGGACATCCAGAAATGGTTTTCCATGGTTTCCCCAAATCACTCCAGGTGAAAGCCGGGATGCTTCCTTCAAAAGCCCATTGCCGAATTCCTTCCCATTCCTTACCCCCCATCCTTTCCCGTCTCTAAAGACCTTGTTGTTATAGGAGACGTTAAGCAGTTAAAAAAAAAATCTTAGCGTAGGAATGTTTTGTTTTTCCTTTAGAATAGTTTTTATCGGTTTTTTTCCCACGTGAGTTACATCACATGTAGCAACAAGTTCACGTTGGTGACCTCAGATCCAATAATGCATCCAATGTAACAATGATTATGCTACCGTTGATGTATACAATAACTGTGCAGTTATAAATCAAATTTAAAATAACAAATCGTAATAAATAGAAGATCACCTTTTAAATGATAGTATTTATTTCAAAAACTTTGAAAAGTTATACAAAATTTGCATAAAAGTTATTCGTTCTACGTACTTCCTCGATATCTCAACCAATATCTAAGAAAGCGCACAGGATTTTTTCAAAATGTATCCTTGAATTATTTAGCAAGCTCTTCCATCGAATGACAGGACTCTTCAACATGCTTGAGACTGTTGCATTGGCAGTTTTCTTAATGGTTCTTCTGATTCTTCAATTCTAGTAGATGAAGCTACTGGCCTTAAATCATTCATATTTCTGTACGATGTATCTAGTCTTAGTGACCCAAGAAATCCAGAATTTTGGTGTTTGGTCTGAATAATTTTCTACTCCAATACTAAAAACAGCTTTCTCTTTTGTATATGTATAAATTGGGAGTGAGAGTTGTAGATATTGGTAGCGTGGAGGGAGAGAGTTTCGAGAGGGACATTCATCAAACTTGTTCCACTCTTCAAAGTTCTAACTTGGATAAACGCAGATCAATTTGAGTTCGAGGCAAGGCCAATTAAGAACCAAGGATAAAAAGGTAGGCCTTTGCAGTGTTTCCATTAATAGGCACTTAAGTGAGAGCGTGAAGCAGTGAAGGAAGGTAGTCAACAAGACGGATGAGGCTTCTTGTGCGTCGCGAAGTTTGCTGGCGGCGCCGCTCTAACGACTCTGCTGCCCCCTGTTTTGTCTCGCCTAGGCGCCTGTGTGCAGGCCGCCCGCAGCGCACAAGTATGTGTGTGCAGCGCGGAGTCTTCTTTTTTTCATCAATTTTTCACACTTGTTTGTGCAAGGGGCTAACGATCTCGTTCCTAGCTCATCATAAAACTTTGCGTTACAAGAACCATGATCTACGTTGGGTGCACATACATCAAGTAGACAGTTGTAATATTTATCTTTCACGCCTTTCAGCGTGATAGCGATCGTGTTATAACAAAACAGTGTCCCTTCCAGAATTTAAAACTATTTTGTTATTATTATCTGCAAGAGTTGTTTGTAATTCGTGATTTATTTACTATTGGTGGCACTCAAAAGATTTTGTAACCAGAAAGTCTTCAAATGGTATTCATTACAAGTTCTATTATTTCATAGATAGTTTGTGTAATTCACAAAAAAAGTAAATTGCCGACTGTTAAAAATTACTTCGTTTATAGAGTATTGTCGTGGTTACAAAGTTATCTCTTGGACATTACACTTCGGAGATTCGCTATGCTTAGAGCGATAGTTTAAGCATTTCGTTACAGAATTCTATTTTCGACGAGTGTACTGTTTTCACGCATCTGCTGCAGTACACCATATTTTCGAAGGTGAAACTAGAAAAGCCATTCGCTGACGAGTACCAATCAAATAAGGCTGCCAATTTAAAGTACGCTTGTAGCCGTGTTAAGTTAGTTATAAGTTCAGTTATTTTTTACACAGTAAGAAGCTTCAGATTAAATTGTGCCAGTGTGGTTCTTTACCTAACTATTGAGCAATTGAAAACGATTTTTACTACATTGCAGAAGTATAATTAAGTAACCCCTTTATGATTTCATAACTAAGATGTAATCATAAATCAGCAGTACAGGATTGAAGGTAAGGTCAAATTAACGTTGCAGGTTACCACACACAGAATGTAATTGCACAATACATTACGTTCTGAAGTCAACGTAGGTTTCTTGCAACACACATTGGAGTAAACTTAAAAGAAAAAAGTTAGTTAAATTTTGTTGTCCAGCTGACCAATGACGATCATGCATCAACGAATAATAACCTCAGTCACATCGACCATTCAATTACAACTGTTTTAAATAGTCTTAGAAAAAGTGGTTATGGTGCTGCATTTCTATTTACTCTGGCTCCTATAGAAAAAAAAGTGGTGTAAAATGTAAGATTCAATTCCATTACAGTATAGCTAGTGGATAACTGATAGCGTTCAGCCCTGGCATATGGAAAGATGAAGGCTTCATTCCGTCGAGAAATCCACAATTTAAGTTTACTATCATTTCCTTAAATGATTCCAGTTGATTGGTAAAATAGAACATTCATTAAACCCATTGCAGACTTTCCTCCTTATCTATACACACAATTTTCTCTTTGTTACAATCATCGGGTCGTGGAGAATCATTAAAGATGACTGTGTATACTGAAGAAGGTATTGTGGTATAAAATCTTTCGGTAAATGTTCAACTAACGCGTTGATTAAAATAATTATAAATAACTTATGAAGAAGGTATATTTGAATGATTACAAACGCAGTGATTAAGAGTAGAGGACTATTCTTTTTCCTCATTGCTTTACGCCTCGTTGGTTATAGTAGGTGGGCCATCGCTTTTCGAACGAGCCATCCAGTTATTTCGGGAAACTAAGGAAAACATAAATCCTAATGGTTGGATGAGGATTTGAACCTGCTTCCTCTCGAATGCGAGACAAAAACGTTACAGCTCACCCACATGCTCACTAAGAACAGATGATCCGCGTTCGATAACCTAGAAAAAATTCATTTCTAATATCATGATCTACATGTTAAAGTGCTACTGCAGATGTACTTTTTCCTAACACGTTAATATATTTTAATAAGGTTTGAACTGAAGTATGTAGCGGCTAATGTACGCGTGAGATTAGAAGCAGTGCTGATTTTTATGTAAAACTGCAAATGCTTCAAGGCAATAACGAGTACAGTATTCGTAAAAAAGTAGTTTTGTGCTGAAGGCCAATAGTTACATTGGATATGTGAAACGTGATTACTGGTTAAATGATCACTGCATATGGCAGGTGGATTGTTTTAACCTCATCTAAATACTTAACACATAATTAATACATAGTTGATGTAATTTAATCAGATGTTCTGTTATGATTAGGTCCTACAAATATTTCTGCATAGCAAAATGATAAAGTTTGTTCGCTCTACGTCCATGCCTTGTGATTATACAAGATCATTTACATTTCATTCGATTGTATTCGTGACGAATCAACCATACGTTTTTAAAATAATCTTTTCGAAGAGTTTCCAACACCACTCATCGAGGACTATGAAGTGTGTTAATTTGTTAGAGTGGATAATTGCCAAAAGATAGAAGCAATTCACAAAATGAACAATTTAGATGACTTTAATGAACATTGAAGTAATCGTGGGCTAAAGTTTTAAATGTTCAGTTTATAATAGGCAGATTTTATTTGCAGCTTATAGTAATAATAAAGCCTTTTGTTTCCCTATTTTCAGAAAATGGCAATAATGTGGAGTTTTCGAGCAGATATATAAAAATTATCGAATCGGAAATTAAAATTATATTCTCTTAACGTCTAATTTGTTTGTAAGGATAGTGATTTTTAACAATAATTGAGACACTACAGCATAGCTAATGACAATTTTAAAATAAATGAATATTGTTATTTTTAAAACGACTCTAATAGATCAATATTTTCTACATGTATGTCATTAAAAATGGACTTAACCACACCATACTATTCATACAACCTTTAAACATCGTATGAAACTACCAAAGTGCCTTCTGATAACAGGAGCAGTCTTGATCACTCCCTCTCCCAGTGTCCCTCCCCCCAAATCTTACAAGGGCACACTGATACATTACCACACGACTGCGAAGGAAACAGTTTCACTACACACACTAAAATGGAGAAGATATTTGTCGTCTTTCCTCCTTTCGTTAATGTTGTTAGATCCAGTGCTTGGATTTATCGGAAAGGAAGGTAGCAAAAGGGGCAGGATTTTCGGGAGAGCTTCGTGAGAACATGTAAAAACTTAATCCTACTAAAACTGCTATACTACTCATTCAGTCTACCGGTGATCCGCTATCCTTGGAGGGTAAATTTCTTGCAGCCTTCTACTGCAGTGTTATTCCTGTGTCTTCAACTTCCGGAGATTATTGAAGTTCTGTTATAAGACCGAGCAACAATCTGACTGATGACCTATGTTTGCCACGTCCATGAATTCCTTACACGTGGCAGTAATAGCAATAGAAGAATTTCTCGTGTTTCTCTGTTCCTACTGGAAATGTGAAGAGATCATTCATTCCATTGCAACTAGTACGTGGAACCATGATGGTAAGCGTTATGGAAATATAATAGCGGAAGTGTTAAAGATACCTTAGTCGACAGTAATTTCTTTCGTATGACTTTTTCGGTATTCTAGGGGAATAACAAGTATTTTCACAAGCAACAAACTTAACATTTCAGATGAAGCATATGGAAAATAGGAACAATAAAAGATTTTTGCGACTGAGCAAAGAAAGATTAGTTATAGTTATCCTCATTATTTTGTTACTAGTACACAACAAATGTAAAGTTCTAACAATATGTAATTTTATTTAACACCTCAAGAGATGTGACTGAGAACTGGGGTGCCTCACATTGGTGCTGAGAATATTCTTACATCTTACTATTTTGAAACTAACCTTGCTCGCACGTAGACTTTTGTTTCTACTCGTTTTCTGACGCAGGAGGGCAGTCTTAGTTGAGCCGTCAGTTGTGAGCTCTGCGAGCGTTCCAGACGCCGAGCCTCTCACGCCGACTACTGAAGGAGAGCCGAATGCGTTCGATAAGACCCTTGACGGCTCCTCGCCGTGACACGAGGACGGCCCCGTGCGGCGGGCGGGCGCCTGCGATAGATAGCGGCAACCCGCCTGACAGCTCTCACACCGTCTCGCTGCGGTGGTGGGGGAGGGCATTTATTTTCATCGGCGGAATATCCTCCGTCAGCCCACCACCCGTTCTTCAAAGAAAGGACCGCTCTGAAGAGATATCAGGCTATTACACGCAGGACAGCGGAAAAAATGTCTTTAACAAGAAATAAGAATCAAGAGCAAATTCATCACCCGTACATCCATTTCAGTATTTCGCTTTTCTTTAGTTAACATATTTACTTTAAAGAGAAATATCTTAAAACCGGTATAAATACGGTGCTGCTGATGAACATATAGTAAATACGCAGTGTGAACCCTTCAGAGGAATATATATTTTTAAATTACTTACATAATTAATGTAAACATAAAACAAATATTACGTTGGAAGTGCTAACAATTAATCAAATGGTAATGAAGAGTTAATAATATGGAATACTATAAGGAACATCCGGGGGAAATATCTGTTTAAGACAACGGTTATTTTACTATTACGTATTGTAATTACACACATAACAGGCGTGTGAAATTACATTAAGGCGCAGCCACCAGGTTGAACCCCGTTGCGAGAGCAACGTGCAGGTCGCAAATCTTAGCGAGGACACGGAAAGAGTGCGGTTACCCTTCTCTCCTCTCCACCCCTGTAACCATTGGGCGGGGGAAGCGAGGCCAGGTGGCTGCGAGAAGGACACTCTGGTTTGGTGAACTGGAGATGGAACCTCGTAGCAGAGGTTCCCCGGTTTTATCCGCAGACGTTTTATCTTAATTCGCGGGTGTGTGTGACTCAAGTTCGATTTCGCGAAATTGTTGGTTGCGTTGCGCATCGCCCAGTGTTTGGAGGATCGACTCAAGTTAAATCCAGCTGCAGTGGAGCGGTCTTCGCATCTACTGTGTGGAGGAGGAGCGTTGGTTCGCACCCTCTCTGACCGAAGTCTTCAATTCGAGCCCTGGAGGACCACGGCTCTCGCGAACGATGAAGGTTCTTCGAGGGCGGGAGCTTATCGCACGTGGACGAAAAGCTGATTCCAGCATGGACCCACTAGCCGCTAACATCGCTAAAGACAACGTGGTAAAGTAGCACTACAATCTTTTGCGTGCGAAGTGCTTCTCACCACGGCGCCCATTTAATTACCCGTTACGACCTGGGGAGAGAAACTCATAATTTAGCCTTGCACAAATTAATTAACCATCATCATCGTCATGTGCTGTAATAACGTACAATGAATATAAAGCCAATTTCTTTTACTCCTATTATCGTAAATTTAAATGTTGCCTTGAACATTAATTGATTCCCATTCTCCCGTCAAACTTCAATCAAAAAAATCCAATAAATGAAATTAATTGTATTTCCTGCGTCCTGTAACAGCGTGACATCTCAGTATGTATATAAATTTATTAAATAATTTGTATAACTATGGAAATGTGTTTAAGCTCTCTTATTAACAGACAGTTAGGGAGCGTGCACAAACCATGTAGCTTCATTTTGGGCTCCTGTGAACCCCCCCTCCCCCCCACGTAGCCCTACGTGGCTTTTGCCTAAACCCCCCACCCCACCCCCACGTAGCACGTAGCTTTTTCCTCTTTTGATTCCAGAAGACTTTTTGTACTGTTTTCTCTTGTCAGACTATTGTAAATTACATACGGAGATAATTAACTGATGGAAGTAAAGTAAATATTAACATGCTGTTGTGTGTTCGGTTCCTCATTTTAACGGTGAAAAATGTTATGAAAGGAAAGCTACGTGGCCTGGCTTGGAACCTCCCCTCCCCCCATGTAGCCCAGCGTAGCCTTCCAGCAAACCCCTCCCTCCCCCCTGGATCGAGCCACGTAGTTTGTGCACGCTCCCTTATTAAGTAATGTATTACCATTTTCTAGCTTACACAAACACAGTTAAAACTTTATATGAAAATCTATATTACGAGCACATAGTAAAAGTTTGTCTCCCCGTCAGTTACCAAAATACCTAAAAAGCCACGGAATGATTGAAACAGAATTCAAGTGTATTAATAGCTGTGATACTTTATGTTGCAGTTGGTCTAATTGGCTATCAAATAAGTGTAAGGAAACAGCAACCATTTGATTTGGAGGTACATAATTATTTTCGTAAATATCTTGATGATTAAAATGTAAGTTTGGAACTTGCAAATTAACAATTCAGAAAATACAAAGTCAAATCAGTTCTGTTCAAGCTTGATGAAAGTTCGCAGCTGTCAGCACTAATTGATTCAATCTGGTACAACACAGGGACACATTTTTACTAATGAGCTAAATGCACGAGACACAAAAGTGCAGTTAAACAATAATACCCCAGGCAGACTCATAACGATCAGCAGTTCACTCATCCATAAAACAATAAGGAATATTAAAGAAGAAATTTTTTTGACACTGGGATGTCTTTTGACAAGATTGAAGGTTGGAAAAACTTATAAAAAATATTAAAGGATATTATCGCATGTCACGACCAAATTGAATTCATATTGCCTTCTGATATATTTCACAAACACGTTTACTTAAAAATCAAATAATAATAAATAAAAAAATCATACATTCAGCAGAAAGAAAATGTTTCTGCTAAGTAAACGCTGCACATATTATGTAGACCAAAATTTTCGCCTTACTAAATTGTAAGGGTCAAATGGATGATGCAATAGTACCTTGGCGGCTACAGATTCATTTATTATCATGAAAAGAATTATAACAGCGAGCTGATAGAGGTAACCCAGGAGAGACATATCGCACCTGCAAAGAGTCGATATGAAGTGATATTCCTAACCAGCCAACCGGCTGTTGCTATTTTATTGGAGTTTTAATAAGTAACTTGTGATTTTTATTTATTATATTGGTTCTAAGTTGGTATTTTATTATTCATAAATGTTGACGCTGTTTAGCTTTAGCAATGTTGTTGCGTAAATTCGCCTTACATATTCTAAATATGCATAAAAATCTTTGGGATTCGAACAGCACCCATCGCTCGAAAATGGTACCTGTTAATTTATATTTACCGTTAATAGTTCTTCAGCTGTTACTTGTGCCGGAGACGGATCTGCTATTAACAATAGCTCACTGTCTATACAAGCAAAACACAGTAAATAGTATTTCAGTTTAATTGCATGTCGAATATTGACCCACCGCAGGCTTTGTTGGCATACTGTTAATTAAAGCAGCGTTGATGGACTGGAATAAAGCGTGTAATGAAATACGTGAGCGGATATCTGGATCAAAGGGTTTAGTCCATTTTCAATTTACTTTAGCGGAAATATACTTTCATTTATCTACCGTTACTTTGTCCATTTTGTTCACTTCGTGGCTTATCAAACGGTTTTTCGCCAGCGCGCTTCCGTTAGGGCCCTCGCTGACTTAACTGATCCCATTTCGTTTATCAAAGTACGGTCAGTTTTTGGCGTAAATGTACATACGGCGTCAAGTCAAACAAAAAAGCGGCGACAAGCGCGAAATGTGCCAAATCGCTTTTCCGGCGCTGTAGTTACGGACAATTATCCGGTGGGGCGCCGCGCCGGCCTATGGGGGCCACTTGTTCGGGCCTGCCCCTGCCGTAGCGTGCTGATTCGAATTATCGGCTCTAGCGGCCGACCCATTGTCGCGGTAAATAATGCTGCTGCCTCCACCCGACAGCGAATGGATCAATAGTTGATAAAGACCTTGCCTCTCACCCGCAGCAAGATAAATTGACACATCAGTATTCATGCCAAACATTGAACTGTGCCGGTGGCTGCTGCCAGGCCTCGTGAATGCGGTGACATTGTGGAGTAATGTTGTCCTTCGAATGAGAAGATAAGGTGTGCTACTAAAACAGTAGCTCTAATTATTAATCAGATGTATTACGTTAGTCTTACGCGTTCTTCAAAAGTGGGAAAAAATAGTAACAATGTTTCTAATATTTTCCAAGTTGTAAAGTCGAAAAACATTATGTTCTGACTACGTATGTCATCATGATTTTGACACTGCTTTGTTAAAAAAAAAAAAATTCCGACGCCAAACCATTCATACACAGTAGGTATAAATTCGCCTTTATAGATAACTTATCTACGAAACATCCTGATAAAACTGGTACCGAGTAACAAATAAACATTTCGATTTGCTCTATAGTGTGGTGTAAGAACATAATTTGAGACGGGGATGGAGAGACAGCACAATAAATTGAGCCAGACGAAAAACACATTTGATGTAACGTACTATAATTACAAACATCTAACGTGAGGGCTTCAATAGGCCCTGAAATAATTTAATGGAAAGATTTGTCATTTTCATTGACCAAATTTTTGTTAACAGTAGGTCAAGAGAATATTTCTCGGATTTCTGTAATCTGTTCGAGAAACGTAACCTGGTTATAAACTGTTTTTTTTTGTTGCGTTTTGTCTCTAGATTTAGTATATGATCAGGGTCCATAGTCTGAGGAGAAATTTCTAGATACCATTTCTCAAATAATAATGTAGGAGGCACCGTGGAATAAGGATAAATATATTCGCTAGCACAGTACTAGCCATTTATTAATTATACACAGCAAATAAAAGATTCGTAGAATCCTAAACTGCTGAATGACTAGATCAACTTTGTTTTTCGGGCGTCGGTAATGTGGAAATATAGACACAATAAAACTATAATAATCAATTAATTCTCTTTCGTATTTCTATTACGAAAAACTTTCTGGAAAGAATTATCATTTTATTAAACTTACATCATAGCCGCAGAATTCGAAGAAACAACACAATGTTCACAAAGAATTGATTAACTTCGTGCGGTTATAATAAAATGTTAGTGAGTATAAAATGCTTAATCCGCATGGAAACGAAAGTACTTTGACTCTACAACCTCATATTTATGGCAACCTCTTATTGTAATGTTGTATTCTGATTGGTATAATAATAATTACGTGTGGTCGTAATGACCTGGAGATAGGGTTTTTGTTGGCTGCGCATTCCGCCCCTATCGTAGCCGCCTTAATCTAACCCGACAATCCTGCCGGGTACAGGGGACCTACATTTTAACGTGAAATCCGAACAAGGGAAACGTTCTGGAGTACTTCACTTTGAACAGCAAGCTGTGGCAGAGGTGAAGGTCGGTTTAAGCTCCTTTGAAAATTCCCGCCGAGACAGGGATTCGAACCGGGGACCTTTCGATCTCCAGTCAGATGCTTGACCACTGAACCACCAGACCACTTTCTGATTGGTATGTTTTACTTTTGAAGGCCTCTTGTGGTTGAAAGAGGCCAAACGCTTTATTGTGAAAGCAAGAAATTAAGTTTGTGGTTAAGTACGAGTTGCAGCGTTTACTGCATCCGCCCTGTGGAGGAAGTCCTACAGGAAGAGCCCCAACCCCCGGACGCCCCTACTCAAATATTTGTCGGCAACTATGGGTGCAGGTGGAAAGCACACGGTGAAGCGAAACGCTCGCTTGCCCGTCAACACGGACGCCGCCTGCCGCATCGTAATTAGTTGACCAACTGGCGCAAGTGCAGCGTCAACAGCTGAGCCTGTTTGCCGCGCTCTTCCACAGGCCGAGTCAGGTCGGCCCGGCGCCAAGTTCCACTGTCACGCCTACGTCACCCACACAGTGTGATTCTCCAATTCAGTACGGTTTCGCTGACACCGGGTTTATTTGCTGAGATTGCTGACAGGCAAATCCGCCAAAATCTCAAATTTACTGGAACTTTAAGATTCTTATAAATACATAAACAGTATTATAATGAATCACGTTCCCAAGGCGAGGCAGAGTGCAGCGGTAGATGAAGGACTGGTCTTCGGCGAGCTGCAGCCGCTAGCCCGGTCATTAAGCCACCCACAGCGCTGTTGTCTTTAACAACAGGGACACGGCCAGCCTACGAACAATAGTGACACGACTCTCGGATATTCTTTTATGTTGTTCCATGGAATCCTGCCCCGAGGCTGGAGGGGAGAAGAGGCACTGGTGGACTGTGTGTCGAGGTGAAAAGACGGACTGCCGAGACTACTGCCATCATCTGTGGGCCTGAGGTTCGCTTCCCGGCACCGGCAGTGTCAACAGTGCGCGGACACGGTAATGTGCCTCTAAAAGTGCGACTTATTGCAACATATCAAGGGCCCGAAAAATACCCCTGATGATTAGCTAGAGACTTGTTCGAAACAGCAGACTGAGCTAACCATCTGTAAAACTATTCACATGTAAGATTTGTGTCATTTAGTTTGGTAAATAACTTCATTCCTTTTTTTTTGTGAACCCATTTTGTGTTCTTGTAACCCCTGAGTCATGTCATGTGTAGGGCGTAATGTAAATATGTTGATACAGTAAGATCAAGTAGTTTCTATTTCAGGCGCAATACAGTGCGTCTAACAATTTTTAGAGTCACCACCAAGAGATCATTGCAGTATTTATTTCTCTGGTTGATCCCTTTTCTTTCTTAATATTTCTGACACAGCAGGCAGTTCGAAACTTAAATTATATTTTATTCTTCATCACAGGAACAATTGCGGTGTTTAAACTACTTATAATTTTACAGCTTGAGGAATAATTTAAATTTATGGGAAACATATTTATAATCTCATAAGCAGATAAAAAGTTCGTATATTGAGACGCTTTTTACTGTTTTCCCCAACTGTTACTCGAGTTTTCATTCCCTTTACTAACCTGCCGTCTATTTTTGTGCTAGATCCAAATGTTAGAAGGTAGTCTTGACGTATTTATGGATAACATTAGCCGCACGTTCACAGACCAGTCGAAGTCTGAAATGAAGATACGCGTCGTATCTGCTCACAAAATGACGTAGATAACGCAGGAAACAGTTTTGCCACTTTGTGGACATCGTAGTTATAGTTATTGAATAAGGCAAGATGCTAACCCCCTTATTTTGGGTGAACTGAAAATCAAGTTATCATAATTTTTCTTCTGGTATGTGAATACTAAACTTCAATCTATTCGACGAGTCTTCAACAACAGGCTAGCCGCAAATAAGTGGTGCCTTATTACGAGTTTCCTATCGCCTAAGTAATCACACTAAAATAGTTGGTAAGGTCCGCCTTATCCCTTCAACAATACTGGAGCCGCTAATCGCGACGCAATTTAATGTTAACCATTAATTCTCGAAAATAAATACACACATAAAACTTCGACCTTGAAGTCGACCTCACAATCCTTATTATCAGCAAGTGTATGGACGCTAATATAGTAAATTATCTTGTAATTAATGTTGTGGATTTGGTTGACAAAGTTAAGTTAATTATTGCAAATAAAATTAGATTTAATTCTGTAAATTAAAAATGAGTTTTAAACATTTCAGTATGGAGAGGTATACGTGAGGTAAATTTATAATAAAGGCCACACTGAGAATCAGTAATATTGAAGCAGTTGAACTCATGCTTACTAGTTACTCACACTGGACTCGTCGCCAGCGAGTGACGCACTACCAACCTAAATGATACAAAATTATGGTTGCCACAAAGGGCAAACATCAACCCTACAACTGGCAGACTCAGTCAGAAGGACATGAGGCAATACTAAGCCGTTACCGCGATAGCTCGCAAAGCTCGCGTTGGGTTGCCTATTGGCTGTCCACTTTGCTAGGCATCACAAAAATAGAAGAGAAGAGCTCGGGTATTTATTATTTGCTGAAGTTCTTAACATTGGTCTTTGATTTTCTGTCTACGCTGATTTAACGTTCCACCAAATGCTGACTATACTACAGATGAGAAGCCCAGTAACGACCAAATGTGTACATCATTTACTAAGTCACTCTCTCTCCCTTGAAATGTTTTAAAGAAAATATGTTAACGTATGATGTTATAGAAGATGTGCTTAAGATGTCGTTCTAAAGAAGATGTGTTAAAACAAGTAGTAAAGAATATTTGAAAAAGAATGTATTGTTAAAATTAAGTTGCTGTAGTGTGTGATGATCAAAAAATATCATACATTAGTAATAGTAGAAAAATCTTGTAAATCAGTTAAGTAAAATTGATTGTAGTTGAAGTTTCATAATTGCTTGTAATATTATCCAACAACAAAAGTAGAGCACAGTACATTTTTGGGAATTTTTTTTGTATGAAATGAAAGCTAACTGGAGGTTAATTAATATAAAATTATACTCCTAAACAGTATTCCGAGAAGTTGGATATTGACACCGTAGGCATCTAAGGATGCTACCTGTAACTAGAATAAATGTTTCTTATAATCACAGTACAGATCTTAGAAGCTACGGATTGGGTTGTTTATAGTTTCAAGTTTATGAACCGTCATGGAATTACCAGAAAGTGTACGCTTCTCATACTTGTTTCTACTCCGAAATTGATATCAGGGAATTCCTCCGTGCAGTCAGCAGAAGTTCTGTAAGGTAAGATTACTCTGACAACATAGAACAGCATCAGAACATAGGCACGTGTAGTCTACGCGCGTCGCTGAAGACGGGGTAACAAGATGTCAATGGGGTAATGCCGTCATTCGGACTGAAGGCACTGGTGGTTCCGCTCTTCGTAATACGGTATTCCAGTGAATTTATGAGATGGTAACATCGTCATCGTTGTAAAACTACTAAAGAAGTACGTTTTTTTGTTGCTTTACAAATATCTCAGGCAACAGACACAGCTTTGCAACAATAAATATTTTTTTTATTTTTTTTTACTTCAGACTTTACTCCTCATCGGGTCATTTGGGTTCGACACATCTACGGGAAAGAAATGGGAGGAAATTCTATCACGTCCTACTGAAGGAACCGTTTGCGCATTTACCTGGATAAATTTCTGGAAAACATGCAAAATCTGAATGACCGCACTAGTATTTGAATCCATGTCCTCCAGAGTTTCAGGTTCGTGCGTTATTGCTGATGTGCTAGGCTTGGTGCGGTCTTGAGAGGTAGTTAAATGAAAAGAAATAATATTCCAAATGTCCTTTAGGAATGTCTGTTCTGAAACTACTCATAAATAATAAATAAAAACTATAAAGAATATTATTCTGTGAACTTAAGAATTTAAAATTTTATCGTACAGTGAGAATTATACTAAAATTTCAAACACATCTCAATTCAATGTAGTCTTCACGGGTGTGCAGCTGGATGGTGTTTTGGAAACACAACGTTTCGACAACCAGCTCGGCTGTCTTCATCAGGTGTCCGGTTTCTACAGGATGACGAAAGCTGGCAGTCACCGCGTGGACTGGCTTAGCCTCCCAGACGGACCTCCTAATATACCTGTCGGCGAGCTAGACACCGGACACCTGATGAAGACAACCGAGTTGGTTGTCGAAACGTTGTGTTTCCAAAACACCATCCGGCTGCACACCCGTGAAGACTACATTGCTTCAGTACGCCGGGAAAGTCTCCACGCACACACATCTCAATTCATTGAGAAAACAATCTGCTTCGTTTAAAAATGAAACACGGAAATTTTCGACATATTGCACCTATACGCATATTTTTTTACTCTCATATTGTGTTTCAGAGTTTTCCGTCGTTGATTCACTAAACAAACTTGCCCTAGTGATCTAAATTAGCGAAAATAATGTTTTCAAGAATTAAGTCAAACTCTTGTACACGTTACCAACAATCTCTACCTTTTATAACGGATTGTCTTCTATGTTAAATCCTGAGGGAGCGAAGACACGCAGAAACTTAGAATAAATTTATTTATTAATAAATTTCATGAATTTCAATCATAGCTACTATGAATTCAATTCTGAAGGAGAAATTATTTGTTAAGCAAAATTAAGATGTTTTCATTAATCTAAATGAGTCGAATTATTATTTACTAACCTAGGAATTCATAGTCATCATTGTCATTAGAACAGATTGTATATCTCCTACTTTTTAAAAAAAGATGCATACTGATAGTTTTAGTAACAATCTCTTAAGATTAGCTATAGGTTTCCTTTTTAATATTAAGAAGTTTCGGTAGAATCTACGAACGAAATTAAGCCAAGTTTAATATAGATTTCTTTCTTTAAGAGAGACGTTAGGGAAACAAATCGTTGACACGGTATTGTTAGCTTGATGATAATATGAACTTTCCTGCGTGCTTTGAACAACCACAGAAGTATATGTACACTAGCCTTTAGAGACTTTACACACTGAAATGTCCACATTTAACTCTCAAACAAAGTTTTCCTCAAGAAACTTTCGGCGGCATGAATTTTAAAACTCCATTGTGTCTGGTTTTGAGGGAACCAGGTGATTTTAACTAGTTTTATCGTAATTGGACCTAAATATACTTCTCGCTTCTACACAATAGTAAATATATTTTAATTTACCTTTGCATAGCGTATTTTCCTTTCCCATGTTAGCAAATTATACGTTATTTAGTGCAATTAAGACGTCATGCGTGACTCACATTTATATTTTGTATATTTTATTCCCATCTACCTCAAAATATTATTCTTAATATTCCTTATTTAATTCCATTTTTCTTCTTGACTATAATCGATTACTCCATCAATCATTTTAAAACACATTTTTAGTAACAACACTGATACAATGGAAGACTTCGTTAAATCTTAACACAACTTTTAAAACATAACCTTCTTAATCTTGTCGCTCATAGCCGATCACATCGTTGTAAAAATTTACGATTCATCGTCAGTGTATGCCATCTTTCCTTTATCTGTTTTGTTCTCTAGCTGCCTTTTATTTACTTTGATAATTGCTCGACATCAGCCTCCGCAGTTCTATGTCGATCGGTACAATTCTTTGAAAATAATTGCATTATTAATTACTTTTGATATCTTTCCTATTTTCGTTAACAATGCATTTACAAACAAACCTAAATTTTTTTGACATTTATGAGGTACGTTCCTTAGATACATAAAAGAAGATTTTTAAACCTTAGATCATGCTTGAACTACGGTTTTCAAGAAATATATTGCTTCGTAGCTGGAAGTGTGAATAATGTGGCCACGACGTTTTTTTCAAACCAGTTTGACGTAGAACATTAAGAAAACGCACAGTATAGAAATTTAGTTTTAACTTTCAATCTTCTGTAAACAAAGTCTGTGTCATTAATTAACTCTTTGCAATGGATCTTTCGTAGATACTTAAAGTGCTCCTTCCACTTTTGCGACAAAACCTGAGATACTTCGAGGTCCTCAATCTCAGGAACCGGGTGATATATATGCTTCCCTTGGAATTAGGAACAGTAAAGATGAAAACGTGGGAGAACCTGAACGTATTAAAAGTATCTGGTTCGAATCTAGTTGTCTACATATGATACCTGACCATGACAAATTTTACTAAGAACATAGTTATCATTGGATTTACAAATACTGAGAGTAATTATTATTTTCCGCTTGAAGCGATTACGATGACAAAATTGCTGCAGTCAACTGTTATACGAAATTATAGTCAGGTTTTTACTGGTTTATTCAGTAATTGATACTTAGTCGAGTAGTAATTAATTTCTGGGAAAATTCTTTTTATTTGTCTTAAGACCTTTGAAGTAGTAAATGGGACTTTTAAACCTTAGTGTTTTCTTTTTTTGTGTGCATCAGAAATTGTAATAACAGAAATTCACATTTCTGGCACGGAATCTTCTTCAATCCATGTCAAACGTCTTGATCCATAGATAAAATTCTAGTTGAATCTGCGTATCAAATTTTATTTAACTCTGTTTGACAAAAAAGAAAAAGAATACTTCAGACATTCAATTTTTATGTCCTCCAAAATAACAGAAATCCCGCACCCACTTGATGTTTAAGCAATTAACACTATCATTCTAGAAGGGCATTGTAAGACAAGAATACTGATGGCATCTCTTCAAGATGGTTTGCAATAAGTCTAATATTGAAAATGCCATCTGTAACTTGCTGCACCTTTACCACAGAAGCTGAAACATATAGAGCCAGCAGACTTTACGTTTATATTATTAAACGATTATGGATCGGGTTCGTATTTGATCTTAAAAGTAGCTAAAGTTGGCAAGGACAGTTCAAGAAAACTTTCAAGACTTTTTTTGTCTTGAGAAGCATATCACTGAAAAAAGCTTCGGAACCTAGAAATGAGAAACATTTTCAACTTCAATATTACAGCACAGCACTGACATGTTTAATAAACGAGTGTAATGGTCGTTTTGGGCTTTATTATTAATTAAGAATGATTTTATAAATGTTGGAGACATTGGCGAAGCTAGAGTGAAGAGTTGCAGTCACTCAGCGCAGACGCAAGCAAAGTCGTTGCCCCGGTCACGAATGCTGAATAGCATGTCAGCAATACCTTCTTGTGACGCAAATCAGAGCCGAAGTGGGCTCTGTACAACCAATAAATCATTCTATTCATTACCAGCGAGCTTAGGAGCAACATCGGGTAGCGAACCGCTAGCTTAAAGCTTAGCCGCCCTGCCTCGGACGTCGTAACGATCTTAAGTTCCATCGAGTATTAATAGACTGACTTTCACTTAATATCTTCTACGATCAGACTAGCGATCCAGTGGAACAAGTGTGGACTCTACTTCTTGGTATCATCGTCAAATGTACTATCGGCAGCTTGGTTCCATTAAACCGTTTATCTACATTCCATCTTGATTATTTGAGAATATAGTATTCCAATAGTAAAAGGGTCGTGACCTTCACGTGGTGTCAGACAATCCTGATTGAATTAATTACTTAGCTTTCAAGAAGTCAAGACGGTATCCGGAAGAAGATAAGAAGAGGAGATAAACGCTGAGGTCAGTCACATGTAAAGTCACATTCCCAATTAATGGTCAAAACGCCCAACGCAGTCACCTAACCACAAGGCCAGCCCATTACAGTGGTTTCAGAAGTCGGGATACGATCACCGGACCCTAAGTGGGAAAACCTCGAAAAATTGTGGCTTTACGAAGTAAATGTAGACGTTACGACGTCCGAGGCAGGGCGGCTAAGCTTTAAGTTAGCGGTTCGCTACCCGATGTTGCTCCTAAGCTCGCTGGTAATGAATAGAATGATTTATTGGTTGTACAGAGCCCACTTCGGCTCTGATTTGCGTCACAAGAAGGTATTGCTGACATGCTATTCAGCATTCCTGACCGGGGCAACGACTTTGCTTGCGTCTGCGCTGAGTGACTGCAACTCTTCACTCTAGCTTCGCCAATGTCTCCAACATTTATAAAATCATTCTTAATTAATAATAAAGCCCAAAACGACCATTACACGAGTATTATTAATCTAATAAAGAAACTGAAATATATTATTATTATTAATTTTAATTTCGATGGAGCCAATGTTATAGAATTTCGTTTTCAACTAAGAGGATTCCTAGCATTTTTGTAATAAATTGCTGCAATCATGATCTTATTAAAAATTTAATTACTCAGCGTTACAGGAACTAATTTTTGCATATAAGGCAGAAATGCTTTCAACATAATATAACTATGAGATTGGGTAATCTACAATTGCTCATTATGTATCTGATGTTTCCTTTTAGAATAAAGAACTCGAGACTTAGGTCGAAGTAGACTTAGAATTTGTTGTATCGTGCCGGTAAAATTTTAGGAGAACTAAGTAGACATGTTTTGACAAAAAATATTCTTTTGTATGTTCTTAGTATAAAATATCTTTCATCAATGAAGTTTAACAGAAACAATCAATTTGACGAATTACGACTGTAAATCCAAACTGAAGCTAAGCGCACATATTCTGCTGAATAGCTCTGGAAAATGTGATGTTTGTATGCTTTGTTGAAAAATAAAAAAAATCTTGTGACATTTAATATATAAAAGAACACTTATATACATCGTATACGGGTATTGCAATCAGTGTCATTTAATAGAACAGAATTTTGGCAGAGTACCAAACAGTAATATCCAAATACTTTCTGAAATCTGATACTTATTCTACATCTTATTTGTGATAAAGCATTGTCCACGGAGTTAGAAGACAGAGCTCGGCATAACCTGTTGTATCGTACGCTCTGATGATGAATATCATATCCATTTTCGGAATAACTACGGACGTAAGCAATTCTCCGACGCGCCGACAGATGGCAGTGCGGCTCACGCTCTCTCGTTAATGGACTGTGAAATTCACGTAGCCTGATTCCGCAAGTTCGCCTGCCGCTTAAAGGCGAAGTGTCAGTGCCAGATTTCAAAGCTGAGAAATAATACAACTGGTTTGTGACACCATTAGCAAAAGTGCTAACTCTGTTCGCGGCAAGGATATTTTATGATCATTCATGTTTTGTACCATAAGGCGGAAATGTATTACGAAGGGTAAAGTTTCGTAGGTGAAAAACATTATTTACCTCCATTTCGAGTATTTTGCTTATATGGTCAGAAGCATGAAATAAATTAGTGTATAAACCTATTTCCATATTGAAGCTGTAATAACAAAATATGTTACAAGGCACTAGATTTTTTATCAGTTTGCTAAGGGAACACGTTTCATTTTCCTTAAATACAATTTTCAGTTTGATTTGACAATAAGAACAAAGAATATTGCTGCAGCTCTTTGCAGCCAACCACCACTTTACAGTTGTTACATTTATTCCCGATAAGAGCTCGTAAACTAATAGCTCCACTAAATATATTACTGTTTACTTGGCGTATTATTTCCCAAGGTTTCAAAAGTGTATATATATATATATATATATATATATATATATATATATATATATATACACATACACATATATATGCAGCTTGGTACCACAGCCTTCTAGAGATGATTCTTCTTCTTTCTGAATTCGGTGGACCGTGGAAATTAACTACATGCCTTCTTTCTTTTCCTTCCTCCCAAACGAGTGTGTTGGGTGAACGGTTAACGTTCTGACCTCGCATTCGGGAGGACGTGGATTCGAATCCCCGTCCAGGCATCCAGATTTGGGTTTTCAATGGTTTCCTCAAATCACTCCAGGCGAATGCCGAGATGCTTCCTTCAAAAGTCCATATCCGAATTCCTTCCCGTTCCTTGTCCCCAGTCAGATCTTGCCTCTAATGAACTCAATGTCGACGAGGCGTAAAGCCATAAGTAAAAAAAATCCTCCCAATATTTCTTTATAATACCATTTTATTTTTTTCTGTAAAAACAGTTCTCCTTTGTTTCTTTCTGTTAGAAAATCTGAAACCTGAGATCTCATTTCGACACCGATCGTCTTCATGGTTTCTTTGTTCTTAAGATTATATGTCAGCAAACTAACAAATTTGGTTTTTGGGTTATTGTATTAGAAACATTAACGAATAACTCATAAAGTATTAACCATTAAGAGAGGAATGAACCTATTCGTAATTAAGTTCTTTTTACTGATTTTCGAAGATCTGTAGGTTATTTTGTCCGGTCGCCAAGGTATGCAACTAAACGTCTTGAATTTCTCAATCACAGGTTGCTTCTCAAACTAAAACGGCGCTGAAAAGGTTTTTACTGTACTTCAATTTTGTAGAAAATGTACTAAACTCTACAGCATATTTCGTTTTTCCGAAACAATACAAATCATGCGAAATCATTTACAATTTAAACAAAATTAGTTAAACTCATGAGATAAAAAGAAAGTAAAAGGGATATACAAGCATTTAATAACATATTTACTGCATTAAGCAATTTCAAACAGTCAAAATATCACTCAAAACATTATAGCCCACACAAAATTCTCAATTACTGTCTTTCAATCAAACTTTGCATACACGTTAACGCCAACAAGCATTTTGTCCATTAACAAACCTTTTACCTATGAAAACACCACTCATTCAGAAAATAATTATAAAGGTTTACAATCCACTATTTCTCTTCTCTTTCGGATTCAAATTAAGTTAGTTGAAAGGATTTTAACTAGCAGGAAATGGATTGGCGAAGTAATAATCCTCTAATAATTTTGTATAAAATTAATCAATTTTGCAGTAAATGCTTGTTTTACAAAAGGTTTCTTGGTTAATGACCTAGTTTTGTTATTAATTTTTAATTTGATGGTATGTAACATCTGAGAAAAATTAGCATCTATGTGACTCGGGAGTTTTAGTTATGGTGAGGAAGCTGGCATTACTGATCAGTGTATATAATTATAAGCCTCGAGGAAGCCAATGACTTGAGGTCACAATTTGAAAAACTGGTTTGCAAAGAAAGCTGTGATTGTATCTTATACAAAACCAACAGTGATTACCCATGTTAATAAATTCATTGGAGATACAGATCAAATATATATAAAACAATGAAAAAACACAGAAAAATTGAAAGTATTGCGTGCGGATTCTTAGTGTATCAATCCTTGGCGGAGTCGCGCCGTTGTGTGAGTGCGTTTTGACAAATAAACTAAACCAAGATTTCAAGAAAGATTTTATTTATTATCATGGTAAAGGGAATAAAATAGTATTTTTGCTGTCTGCGGGTGTGTATATTATTCTTTCTTCTGTAGTAAATAAATATTTTCAACGCGCGATGATCTACCGTAGTTGACTAATTAATGATTTAGGATACATCGCTATCGGGAGGACGAGATGGCGCTAGAAAACTAAAATTCCTTTAAAATAATTTCTGCGCGTTACAGTTTGTTTGATCAAAAATGATCAAAAATAATTTAGAGTAATCCAACAGGTATCGTCTATCCTGATAAGTGTAGGAGTAACTTATGAGAATCGACCTATAGGAATAACTTCTGAATACACACGTTAACACCAAAACACGCACATTTATTACACTTCAGAGGAATTATTTTATTAAATTAAAGTAATGTATAGATAATTAAACTCGTCAAACATGTGGCTATAAACTAAATGGTTAATTCAAAGAACAATACTAATCATCAAAAAAGATCTAGATGTCATTTTTGTTTCACATAGTTGCATGAATCAGCTGGTTTTACATTGAAAATCATGCTGATAATTACAAAAATTAGTTCCAATAATACTTTTAGAATTAGCTTGTTTGAATAATAATTTACGTAATATGCCATTCAGAAAAAAAAACCTTCTTTTTTGCTGTCATCAGTCTCTGTCTTCCTATCTTGCGTTAGCCTTTTCATCCCTACATACCACTTACAACCTACGTCCTCAATTATCTAATTCATATATTGTAATCTCTATCTTCCTCTACTGTTCTTACCTTCGACTGTTCCTTCCACTAACAAATTCTCCAATCTTGCATCTCTCATAATATGACTTACCATCCTGTCTCTTTTTTCTGTACAACTATTCCACAAACTTCTTTCCTTAACTATCACTTCCAAAACTCGTTCATTTCGTACTTTATCTGTCCACTTAATTTTCCGCATCCTTCTATAGCACGACATTTCAAATGCTTCAATTTTCGTTATTTCTGGAATTCCTGAAGACCGTGCTTCGCTACAATAAACAGCTTTTCTCCATACATAGAGCTCTAAAAAGTCATTTCTAAGAACTATATCAATATTTGATACAAAAATATTTCCCTTTCTGAATATGTCCGGCACAGTGATTGGTGTTTGTTACCAGAATTGAGATAAGCAGAACACTAATGCTCCAGCACACATCAGAGAAAACAATAACCATAAACACCATTTAAAGATCGAAGGAAACCGTTAAGAGGCACTAGGCGTTAGCATGGATGTAACATCATGCTGATGAATATTTCTGGTACTTAGTAAAGGGTACAATTTTTCAAATATTTTTAAATTAAATTGAGTACAAAGCTTTAATTTTAGTGTCAACGCTGGAACATGCCACGGCTAAGCCCAGGGTTGCACCACTAGCGGCGATTGTGTAGTGCAAGTAGTGTGTGTTTGAAGTATTGTTTTTGACATGTCACAATCAAGCAGCTTTTAGGAAGGCTGCTTGACACTAACAATGGAACCGTTCGCAGTTCCTCATACACCGGAGTTTTCGAGTGACAATAACCGCGCAGGACCCAGAAACGATGCGCCGGAAGCCAGGTTTGTATCACTCACAGTGAAGCTTTAACTCCATGGCGCCGAGCTCATGTCGAGCCGTCTCTGCGCGAGGCGCAAATTAAATGTCTCGTAAAGGGGCCTTTCATTTACGGAAAGCACTTGAGTGCGTACTCGTTGCGTTTTAACGCGACCATTTAGCATTTCCCTAAGTGTGCTGTCAACGAGTTCCCTATTTGATAGCCACGTAAAAAGTCCAGCGAAGCACACTCTTATGCTGTTAATAGCAATGGTTTTAAGTGCAGTTACACAGCAAAATTATTTAAAGAGATATTGATACACTTACCCCCAAGCGTATTAGTTGAGTTAATTATCTCTTTCTCTATCTTCATGGCTTTGCTGCCTAGAAATTGGTGGTGTCATTGCTAATATTTATTTTGTGTAATGTCGGAAATCGAAAATTTGTGTTGTTAAATCACAGCTAAACTATCAAAGAATTATTGGCTGGGTTGAAAAGCCAGAGAAGCAACCATGCTTTTTGGTATCCTTCATATACCTGTATAAGGGTATGTATTGTGCTAATGTGTTTGTGCACATAATTTGTTTCTACCACCCCTTGATCCTGTCACTAATTCGGAAAAATTACATTTGCTGATAGCCCAAAGGCGCTCTTCAGTATTGTTCACGGTTTGTGAATGATAAGGCTCTGACCCGTCATTTGGGAGGACGCGGGTTCGAATCCCCGTCCGGGCATTTAGATTTTGGTTTTCCATCGTTTCCTCAAATCGCTCAGGCGAAAGCCGGGATGCTTCCTACATAGGGCCATGGCTGAATACGTTCCCGTTCCTTGACACCAGTCCTTTCCCGCCGCTAATGGTCTAGACGTCGATGAAACTTAAAGCCGTAACAAAAAACAAAGAAGTTATAGCGTGAGGCGCTCACACATAGACAAAGATTCCAAAATTTACGGTATTGGCGTTTGTATCATCGAGAACATTGTTAATGATCTAAATATAAAGTAATCTGTACGTTAAATAATGAAAAACTCTTTCATTGTGTGAAGTTACAATTTAATACGTTCATTAGTTTTCGCGATATTTGCGCACATTTAGGCAAAATTTTCAGTGTCACAGTTTATATCAGCTGGTAAAACATACCTTTTTATTCACCGGATGTGTACCTTTCACACTCCCACCTATTTCTACACCTTAAGAAGATTACATCTGGCTCTAATTTCAGATCAAATGACCAGATGTAGAAACTCAACTTTTTTGCGCATCTGAGATATTCTTTTACGGAGATGACTAAAAGTATTGCAACTTATTTGCGGAAGGTTGTAGCGCGTGGTGGGGGTGCAATATACGCTGCGCTCTGAGAATGACGAACTTCACCTATCAATACCTGTTGTTTAGTCAATTCCTTATTAGCGTGGCAAAATATACATCAGTCAAACGATCAGAACCGTAGATAAGCGCTTTAGTGAGCACCAGTATGGTGTGCCCTCGCTTCTGTTTAACATGTCCGTATTAGCCGATTATGCCACGGAATAAATTTCAATAAAACTGAAGTATTGGTGAAGACTTCGTATTTCCGGAAGAGAGTCGTTGTCCATAAGACTGAACAACAAACAGGGAAGCTGGTCTCTTTCTGAGTGTTTTGCGGCCGCCCACTATCAAAGCAGCAGGTGGCAAGCATGCCCACCGGTAAGGCGACTGGCCAATAGGCGACCGGCTGTGGTAGCCATCACACGAGTTGACTAGGAGTTCTTTCTTGTGCAAATCGAGAATTAAAAGGAATTGGCTTGTAACAAAATGCAAGATTTAGGTTTTAGATCTTGGTATGTGTACTTTTTCAGTCAAGATCAATATCGATGACCACGTTATTCCGTTGGAAGAAACAATGAACACGACCTATGGCAATCTTGAAATGGGAAAGGCTGTGACTATCCGACAAGTGAGTGGCACGGACGTTGATCTATCAGAGTCTATATCCTCTACGAACAGCCATTAAGAGTGGGACAGTCAAAAATATTAGAAAATGGACCAGAGTGAATAGTGTATCCATGAAGACGCAAGACCACTCCAGCAAGTGGCAAAGAAAAGGAAAATGGAAAGAAGGAGGAATGTAAAACTAAATCAAATTCGTACCAACGAAGAAATTCAAGCTGAAAAGAAATTTGTCCTGCTATAATAAGAGAAAACAGATAACCATGTAAAGAAGAAAACGTTTATAAGCAAACAACCGAAGCGAATGCCGCACCACGTGAAAAATTTTCATGAATTGTAATACAAGTGGTTGTGGACTATATAAACACGAATATAGTAATCAAGAAACACCCACAAGGAAAAACTGCAAGTTATAAATTGTAACGATAGTGAACAACGGCTGAGGTTGGAATTTGTGCCGATTGTTCAGAGAAACAAAATTCCATATTTCACGTACCAATAAAAGTTGTAATTAAAGGAAACAAAATAGCTATATCATGCAGAATGTTCACCAGTTCAAGAACAAAGACTAAGAAACCAAAAAACTGATGCCGTTGGCACTATTCCAAGTAACGCTAACAGCAGGCCAAACCTCCTAAAATTTCTTTATTAAGCGCAAAGGTGTTCATGCTGGGAACGGAAAGGAAGGTACATAAGTATCTTTTTTCCTCTGATATCTATTGGCTTTCTGCTATGTTTAATGTGCCTGCTTCAGTTCCACAAAGGATTAAATTAGTGGTAGAATCTAGAGAAAAATGTGCTAATCATTAGTGGGACTACGCCACTTCATGGAGAGGTTTCCCTGCTTTTCTGGCAGAAGTGAGGGCAGCATCGATAATGCAATGCCGAAACACAACAAACAACCATCTTCGAAATCAAGGGAAAAATAGTAACATCTTGCCGGGACCACGTGCAGGAAACAAGGCAGAGTAGTTAATATGATAACGTGACTGTTGTCAGAGATTGTCGGAGCAATAGATAAAAGAGAAACACAATGTAAATGGCAATTGAGTGGAGAATAAACTAAAAAAAAAAATGTATCGGAAGTTGTAGGAGCAATACAGGCAATTCTGACAAAGCCAGAAGAAGTCACAACGAGTGGAAAAAGCACCACAGAAACATAGGAGAAAATTATGGCATTGGCAGAAGGCGTGTCGGATTAATCATCAGATGTCAAAACCGTGAAGTATTTTTTTGTGTAAAGAAAAAATCGAGGAACTAGAGAAACCAGAGTGTTTATTAAATCAGTCAGCGAAATGCGAAAGAAAAAATCCTTACAGGATTAATGACAATATATGGGCGGACCGACCCCGACTCCAAGGGGGAGGAACAGCACTTTTCTTAAAAATCATCATAGCTCATCACGTAGGTTTAATTCCGCCCCTAATGGAAGATAAAACATCAGCAGAAAATTACAGGGTGTTTCAAAAATGACCGGTACATTTGAAAAACCAATAAAAACTAAACGGGCAGCGATAGAAATACACCGTTTGTTGAAATATGATTGGAACAACAGTAAATTTTCACGCAGACAAACTATCGAAATTAGTTACAATTTTCAACAACAGATGGCGCTGCAGTCTGGAAAAATCTAAAGTACGATATTTTCCACATATCCACCATGTGCAGCAATTATATGGCGTAGTCTCTGAACGAAATTACCAGAAACCTTTGTAAACGTGTCAGGCGGGATGGCTTCACACGCAGAAGAGATGTACTGCTTCAGTTGTTCAATTGTTTCTGGATCGTGGCGGTACACCTGGTCTTTCAAGTGTCCCCACAGAAAGAAGTCACAAGGGTTCAGATCTGGCGAATAGGGAGGCCAATCCACGCCGCTTCCTGTATGTGTTGAATAGCCCATAGAAATCACACGATCATCTATATCTTTCAAATCGCCTGCAGCGCCATATGTTGTTGAAAATTGTAACTATTTCGAAAGTTTGTCTGCCTGAAAATTTACTGTTGTCCCAAGCATATTGCAACAAACGGTGTATTTCTATCGCTGCCTGTTTAGTTTTTATTGATTTTTCAATTATACCGGTCATTTTTGAAACACCTGGTACAATCCTCTAAGGACCATGTTGTCCAGGCAGCATTATATGTATCAACATGTAGAGACTAGTTGGAACAAGAATGGAAACCAAATCCTCCACAGGGGACGAAGTATTAGTACTATTTGATTTAAATGCAAAAAACCTGTAGCCGAACTTGAGCAGAACAAACCGGTAAAGAGAACCACTGTTTAGTCTCAGTGGAAAATATAGCAGTGATTGGTACGACCAAACGAACTTTCATACCTAACAACCGTCACCTGCTACCAGACATCTGGCCGTAGCAAACAATATCACAAAAGAAGTTAGCTTGAATGCGGTAAATCTGTCTGTTTGTCAGAAACCAATTAACAAACTGGGTCCAATCACACAGGGCACCGAACAAGAAAATGAATACTTCAGACACTTTGTTCATAATCACACACGAACCAAACATATATTAGATATACTGGAAGATATCGATTGACCAGTGTATCTCTTTGATGAGTACGAAAGCAGCATATAAGCGAAAGTTTCATCGTCTATGTACAGAACTGAAGCAGAGATAAAAAAAAAAGAATAATGAGAGGAAACTATGTCCAATTTGTTATCGAAGAAAGAGGAAGCGTGATAGCTAATACTGGTGCTCAAGGCTGTAAGACAGACAAAGAAGGGTATGAACAGACAATATGGTGTTTCCTTTTTACGCCTAGATAAATGCTAGCGAAAACTTCGCAGCTCAGCGCTCAACTGCTGCTTACCAGCTGAGAGACGGGGGAAGAGCTTCCACTACAAGCAATGCAAATACAATTGTATAATCATCTATACTACGAGAGACCTATGGAGTATATAAAAAACTTGGTAGCCAAAAAAGCGCCTGTTACAGATAAAATCAACAATAATCGCAGCAAATGTCTGCCCAAAAAAGCGATAGTGTTTCTTACATGGATCGTAAATGCGTGTGTGAGTGTGAATCACTTCCTGACACAACGTAAAATAGCCAAGATTGTGGCTGTTGTAAAACTTGACAAAGTCCAAGAGAATTTCTAGAGCTGCAGACCCACCAGCCTTCTGAGCCGCCAGCACAGAGTGTGAACAGAATGATCTTGAATAGAATAGCAGGAATGTAACGGTTAGCATTCTGGCCTCGCATTCGGGAGGACGGCGGTTCGAATCCCCGTCCGGGCATCCAGATTTGGGTTTTCGATGGTTTCCCCAAATCACTCCAGGTGAATGCCGGGATGCTTCCTTGAAAAGGCCATGGCCGAATTCCTTCCCATTCCTTGCCCCCCATCCTTTCCCGTCTCTAAAGATCTCGCTGTTAAGAGACATTAAGCAGTTATTAAAAAAAAAAAAAGAATAGCAGGAAACATAAAAGAAAACTCCACAATGAGAGAGTAGCAATTCTGGCCGCAGTCAAGATCAACTGCAACAACTCTTCGGTTACATCTCGCAAATGATGTATGTTATCTAATAACAAAGTAAAATCTGTATCTGGTGGTTTCCTACACTTAGACAAAACCTGCGATAAAGTATAAAGGTACAACTTAATACGAAAACTGGTAGCAAGGACAATCATTCCACGATTCTACGTAAAGTTGATAGAAACCTAAATAAACACAAGAAGACCTTTTGTGACATCTGGAATTGCAAACACAATGCACGGAATACTTCAGAGATTGCACTTTCACTCACTTTGTATAGCACATATCAGAACGATTTGTCTTTTTCAAGACGTAATCAATATGATCCAATTTACGATGATATAAAACAACAGAAACAGCCACAACATAAACATCAGAAGGCAGCATAAAGGACTAGACAAGCTATCTGAATGGTTTACAGAAAGAAAAATAACGTTTAATATCTCAAAACGGTTATTACCTACTACACGAGGAAAAACCCAGACTTTGATGATCTTTCTCGTCTATAAATGGCTTGATGTTTTCAGGTCCATGGATAAAGTCGCATAGACAGCTGGGGATCAAAGTTAATCTAAAGATGTTGTCCGAAGAACACGTCAGGGATAGAATAAGAAAAGGAATTTCCACCTTGATCAGTCTGTACACAACGGTAAATAGCAAAACACTGACGACACGGACTAAGATCGGAGTAACTAAGACCGTCATTCTGCCATCCTTGCCTTATGATTGGGAAAACTGGGAAGTTTTATCGAAATCAGATATCGAACTCATACAGAGATTACCAAACCACTGCTCTAAAATCATTCATGGTGCTCGACTCCAATTAGTCAGCTCAACGACCAAACAGCAATAAATTAAATAAAATCTGAAATTATGACACGAACGGAAAAATTATACAGTAAAATAAACAAAGATACGAATACAGAAACCACAGTAAATTACATTGACACCTGTGATCCAATAACGTGAACCAGTACAAAGTATCTCTAAGTGTTTCGAAGCAAGTTGAGCAAAATAAAACTATATGACTTTTTGCGTTAAAATCATTTAGCTGAGCTCATAACTGGACACCCCAAAAGTGTTTCAATATAGAGTTCTTCCAACACACCAACAACCTATTCCCTAAAAGAAAAGCGGAAGCGGTAATTTAGAAAATATTGTGACAAAACAATGAGAAAATGATAGGAGTTGTAGTAAACAGCAGGAAACCACTATTTCACGTTATGAAGATAGCGATTGAAACACTGGATGTTAAAGAGACAAAACGACTGGGCACGCGTTAAGATTACCTAGAAGCAATTCTCCGGTAAAAATTCTATAGTCAGAAGAGGTTACGTATTAATTGAAAAGAATTTCTTTAATATGTGGCAAGTTGCTCTGTACCAAGATTGCTTTGTGTTACATTCCTACACTGTAGTTTGGTAGCGACGTTACGGAATCTGAGGCTGGGGTGCTCTACCGAGTACCATCAATTGTGGATAAACAAGTTGTAAAATATTCACGCGTATACACACGGGTGCTTGCAAAGTTGCGCGGTTCAGTTAACAAACCAGTGCTCAGTCATGGAAAGTTTGCCGGGTGCTGCCGGTGCACCGAACCGCAGAGACCTATGAAATAGTGCTCTCGCATTGGCGCAGCCGATTGCATTATTAACGAAACTACCGGCGAGCCGCGTGGCATGTGTCCGCGAGCCGCGCAGTGAAATTAGGTTGGCCGCCCTGTCCCGCGTCTCAATTCCCGACCGCTAATCACGTGACGAGTCACTCACCCTACGCGCACCTGCTAATTAGACTAATACCCGGCGCGGGATAAATTTCCGACACCGTCAATTCGTCCAGCGAAAAACGTTAAAAGAATGTTAGCGCACTTTTCTAGTGATGGGCTATGTTATAGCAAATGTACGAAAAGTTGTACAACATAAGCTACTACACAATATAATGTATCGAAAAAAAAAAAAAAAAATCCTCAATTGCTGATAATATTGATAAATAAGTGACGCCAAAGCAATGTTTGAGTATTTATTGGACTCCCGAACGCTTTTCACTTCTTTTGCAGAAGCATCTTCAGCAGGTTCTCCTGCTAGTTATGTACAAATGTTATAAATTGGGTTTTGTTTTTGGGTTTTGTACAGTGGAATTATTATCTAAATAATAATCTACTCACAGTTTTCGGTCTATTCCATTTGATTATGCTCCACTCTCAGCATCAGTGATTCGTTTTCCAGATGGTTTTTAAACTGGTGATTATCACAACACAGACACGGAAAGCAAAGTAAGTGAGTATCGCAAACACTGCACTGCATTGCACTGTACTGTAAGTTTCTTACGAATGGCCGATCAGTTTTGTTTACTATCGACTTGGTGTCGCTATGTGATGCTGTTTGGTCTTTTTGTTTTTATTTTTGTCTTCCAAAAACAGCACCTCATAGCGACACCAAGTCGATAGTAAACAAAACTGATCGGCCATTCGTTTGAAACGTACAGTACAGTGCAATACAGTGCAGTGTTTGTGATACTCACTTACTTAGCTTTCCGTGTCTGTGTTGTGATAATCACCAGTTTAAAAACCATCTGGAAAACGGTTCACTGATGCTGAGAGTGGAGCATAATCAAATGGAATAGAACGAAAACTTTAAGCAGATTATTATTTAGATAATAATTCTACTGTACAAAACACAACAACAAAACCCAATTTATAACATTTGTACATAACTACCAGGAGAACCTGCTGAAGATGCTTCTGCAAAAGAAGTGAAACGCGTTCGGGAGTCCAATAAATACTCAAACATTCAATTGCTTTGGCATCACTTTTTACAAAATAAATGAATAAATAACCTATTAATTCAGTCGTTTTCAGTAAATTCACATTGGAATCACATATGGATTCATGATGTGAACAACTGAAGCAACATGATTTGATGGATATGAGTACAGTATTACCTAATTTAAGAAACAATAATATCCGAGCCTGAGGAATCTGGCGTGATTGTTGACATAAGGGACCTGTTACTACCAACCCGGTTGCTCCAAGAATAAAGATTTTAATTATTTTTTCAAAACCTGTTTCATGTCTCGAGTGCCGAGGAGAAGTGGTATTAACATCAGTTGTGGACAACAAGCGAAGTGAGTGATCGGGCGCTTGATAATAGACGGATGTTCTGGTGTTTGAGCCGAGGCAGCGGGTGTTTGCTAGGGTGAACAGACGCTACATCCTGGAGCCAGACGTAGAGCGCTCAGCCGTGGACACACACCGGATTGTCGAGCCTGTGGGAGAGCACTGACTAGTCTACAGCACCACGAAAAGAAAATGGTAATGTTACATTGGTGGCAAGAGAAGATTTGCAACCCTTCAATCATCCGTAAACAGTGCCTTTTGAGATTTCTCATGCGATTGCAATTAGATGAATTCAGTTAAAAGTAGTATAAAAAATCTGTAATGTTCTGTTAGTTAACAAGAATTATTAATAATTTGACCATTAAAATACAGCTTATTGTAAACTCATGTTTTTCTATCCCAGAAAGTGTCATTTGGGCTTATTTTAATTAATAATATTAACACCTAAAACGAATTAAAGAAGCAATAATTATTATACTAATTACATCATTGCGAATTGGTAACGGCAATTACAACGTACATAAATTGTATGAAAGTTCTTAACGTTTTCCTCAGACGGCCATACCAGCTGTAAAATACGAAATGTGAGATTTGCTGACTACAGATAAATGAAAGTTTCCCGAATCATTTTTAGATTTTGTTTCTTTTGTCATAATCGACATCACCGGGTGTGACCAGTCAGCGCGATTTCAGGACAGGATGGTGCCAATAAACAACAGTTTAATACGAACATACATATTTCCATAAAAAGTCGACAATATTTTTCGTTGTTGAGATTTTAGTAGGTATCGTAAAACAACGGCAATAATAAATAGTAAATTTTCTGGTATAGTAAATTTGTTAAAACATTTATAAGAGACACACCTCGTAAATGACAGATAATGTTTAACATACGAGTAAATATTTAACGTAAGGAGAATAGATATCAATCATGGTTAATATTGAATTATATATAATATTTCTTTTACTGTCAGTAAAGATAGAAAAGGACTGGGAGCAGGGATCTGGAAGGAATTTGGCCATGGCCCATTGACAGGGAGTGATTTCAGGAACCATGAAAAATCGAATTCTGGATGGCTGGACGGTGATTCAAACGCGAGTCCTCCAGAATGTCACCAACCAGCTCCACCAATTATATTCAAGGGATTTATTGATCGACATAGAACTTCGGAGGCCCATCTTAAGTGATTAGCAAGAAGTAACGAAAAGACCACTAGAGAGCGAAAAAGATGAAAGAAAAATGGTAGATTTACAAAACGAATCTTGAGTTTTGATGGAGATGTGATCGAGCGACAAGATTAAAAAGTTACATTCTTTTGAAGGTAAGATTTATTGAAATTATTCAGTGTATCAATGTTGTTATTAAAAATATGTTTTTATGTTTTTTGTGGTCTTATTACTTTAGGTCATGAATAAAAGTGGAACTGAACTAGCAATATGAAGGATAAGTATATATCTTTTAGGTAGACAAAAATAAAATATACAAAATATAAGAGCTAGCCTACATGCAACGTCATTATAACTCTAAATATGTCTGATAATGTTCTATGGTCCACGGGAAAATACGTTATGCGAAGGTAATCTAAAATATATTTATTATTGTGTAGATGTTAACGAGAATTATACTGAAGCTAGGCTACGTTAAAACTGCTGGCTCTAATATAAATTACTGAACGATTAAACTGATTAAAATATTTAGTGGTAAAATTGAAATGTCTCTAACTTCAAGCCAGATCATTTTGGGTACTGTTTTATCATCCACTCTGTCACCTAAATATTTCGTGTTTGTTAGGAATTTTTTTAATTGCCTTCTCTTATTTGTAATGACTGAAATTCAGTACTGAAATGAAATCCTTTCAATGTCGCAATGAAGACTTCAGATGTAATAGCGACTGAAATGATAAGTAATACCGATAAATACAAATAGGCAGCATACAAATTTTCTCTTCAAACCACAAAAAAGTTGTGACACAGGATGATTTTAGCCATAACTATTTTCTCTTCCTTGCAATCATAGCCTATTGGCAGGGGGAGGGGATAAATTAACAGACGCGTCAGTAAGATTCCGTATTTCCCTAATCTCACAAATCCTGTTGTTGTGGCTCAAATAAGTTGCTGAGAAAATTGGTAGTAGATTTTGGTATTTCAGCAATAAAATGAAGCATGAAGCCTGAATGTCAAAGTATGCGAACTTAACCATTGTACCAAATCTGCGATACTTTTTTATCATGCAATATGATAGCTGGTCACAAAACTTGCAGGTAGTCTCCGCAATTTTTCAGTGCGTTACGAATTACATGCAGAAGGATAAATGAGTGCGGTAGAGAGTTCATATGGTGTCTCGTTTGTAATGTAATAGTTGTTTCAAATTCAGGCCATGAATATTAATCTGTCATTAGCTTCACCTCGCACGAAAATTATGGGGTTCATTCATTAACTTCTATTTCATCGATTGCGATGTTTCCACAACTTGTCAAAATTATTAAGAAGTTTATTTCTGCTACACAATATTTCTAAAAATCTGAAAAAGTTAGAAACTATTACGCCAAAGCATATATACGTATATATATATATTTGTAATTAGATGGTAAGAGAAACAACAACTACATCGTAATATCAAACAGACTAATATTTACAACTATTGATCACACTAACAAATGTAGAGGGCTGCTGGCATTTTTGCGACCAGAGAAGACTTATGATAGGTCACAGTTGAAAGTTCAGAAGGGATTCTTATTTACGAACTGTATATATACGCATAACATTTCGCAGCCTTCAAACAAAATTACAATCAATATTGTATTATTAAATGGCACTAAAACTCGTATGTAGTAGTTACTAATTTTTTAAAAAAAAGTTAAAGATAAAACGTGGTGAAATCATTGGCTGACAAATATACTGGCAGGTATCAATGCGTTACCTGTCATGTTAGCCGACGCTATTTTGTACGCGTCGTTAATGACAGGTAGAACAAGCAAAATTTATTACCACATATGCAGACACTTCATTAACAGTGTTGATGCTAATGATTTCCGTATTAATGGCAAACTGATTATGTATTGGCTGCCTGCCAAAAACAGCCGATTTCCCAATTAATCTAAAAAAACACGTTAACTACGAGCCATTCATTTGAGTTGCTCTTGCTCATAACGTGAGTAGCAACTCATTTTATTTTCTATTAAAATTGTTAATTGTTACATACACGTGTCACCACTCCACAAACGTTAAAAAAAGTTCAACGATTGCGTATCATCATTACAGGTTTTTGCTAAGCAGACTTCGAACAAACTAGTAAATTCTATTCATAAAAGAACCTGTACGATACGATTTTATTACAGAGCAGTTAATATTACAAATTTCCAGTTCCTACATAAAACAGTCCAGGTAAAAAAACATTGTTTAAAAATATCATATGTTACTGACACTCAATTATTTATTCGCCAGTAAAAAAAAAAAGGTCTCACGTCCTCACTTTACGTGGTCTAAACATTGATTCTTCACATTCTGGAATAGTTTCAAGCACCAAGGTTTCGAAAGGGAATACAAAAGAGCTCAATTTTTTCATATACCGTCAACTAATGAATACGGTTACCCAGGTAATCAGAGATGAGAAATAAATCTTCAGCATTGAATTAAAATGTACTCGAGACTTTGTATGTGGTCTCAAAATTGAAAAAAAAATACAAATTCTCATTGCAGTTTTATTTTTATAGCGCTTACTAAGAGTAACCAGCTTCTGCTGCGGTAAATCATCACCAACTGTTTATGATAACTTCTTGTATCTTACTGTATCTGGAGAAACGAAGCTATATGATGAATTATTAGCGGAAATGTTTAACTTCTTTGCCTAAATAATGTCCACCTTTGTTGTTTCCAGAGAGAATTTTAGAATTTTGTCTCAAAATAATTCTATTAATTTTTTGTGTGAGAACGAACGATTAATCTCACTAGATTCGCCTGAAAACAGTTTGGTTGAAGCCCTGCGAGGATACAGCCAAGGGTTACAGCCGTAGTTGTTGACTCACCACATGGAGAGTGAGGAAAGCGAAGTGGAGAGTTTCCGCCAAGCACACTGGCTTCACCCACCAGTCCGGTAGGAGGACAGCCTGTCTGTTTACCTCCCACTGGCGGATAGACAGCCCTCCTCGGGTTTACCGAAGAGCCGCTACCACGAGCAAACAAATGCGGCCGGTGCGATCTGAAGAGACTCTGCAGATACTCCAGTGTGAGGGGAGCGAGAGAATGAGCACGTGTCGCCGGCAACGGTCCCCACGCGTGGTACTTGAAGCTGGGCTCTCCGGACCCTCCGTGAAACAATAGACACTGCGGGCTGTGAGGATGGTGCGTATTAACGCCAAGCACTCCACCTAAACACTGCTCCTCGCCGCACAACCTTCCGCTCGTAGAAATAATAGCAAACCAAGCCGGTGTGTAGTAGAATCAGTCATCTTACATTTGGTTTAAATACACTGAAATCAATATTTCGAAAAAAGTATTTAAATGAGCCTATTTTCGCATATCTACTTACAATTTTTATATGCAATGTTATCTAAATCGATGCCGTAAGGGATTCTGGAAGGTAATGAGTCCAGGTACATAGATCTGGCGCGATTGATTGTGGTTTTTAGACAGTTTTCCGAAATTCACCATGTGTCTGCTTGTTCGGCTCGCAGTTCCCCATGAAAAACTACACCACAGGAAAACAAATGTACTATCCATAACATATGTTACAATATTCGCAAACAGTCAGCTACAGGTATGTTCCATCATAAATTGATAACTCATAGGATCGTCAAAGTAATAACCATTCCCTGAACCTTTACAGAAAATAAGTGAAAATGTCCACCAGCGATACAATAGCATAAAGTGGTACAAAAAAAAACCTACTTTCTAATCTCTTCTGAGTAGAAAATCATTACATTTATTTATACGTTCGACATTTGATTTCTCAGATTTGTTTGCTCGATTTTTCTGATTTATGTAAGCTGTTGGATGTAATTCGCTATATTTGTTAACGTTTTTGTGCGTTTGTTAGAATATCCCACCAAAACCTGTCACTCGTATTCAAAAGACTTTTGCAAATATTGATCACAATTTGCGAGGCATTTTTGTTCCTTTTATTCACCTCTATTTCAAACTCGGCCACACATTCTAAAACCAATGCAGAAGTATGTTACAGGTTACCACTTTCGTGGTCTCTTTACATTTCCTCGCCATACAAAGACCCTTATAAGGAGAACATTTCACCACAGACAGAAAAGGGTGGTTGTGATTAAAGATATTGTATTACATAATTTATATCGGGTGTCAAAGACTAATGCGGGTCGTGATCAACTTAACAGCAATGATTAAATGAGAGGCGTCAAGATATACGGAAGAATAGTTGAACAGTTACCTGTTGAAGAGTTGATGGCTTGAAGTTGAACAAGAAAGACTAATAAGTGTGATTGTTTGGAAAGAGAAATGACACGTTTCAATAAAAATATTGTAAATGGCTGCAGTCAAAGGAATTGTTATGTCTTGTATAAAAATGCAAATGTATTAAGAAGTATGATTTTAATTGAATGTATAACTGGGAAATAAATAAGAAGGCCACGTACATCTGTTTTCAGATTGATATAAAATTTTCAGTAATATAAGCTGATCCAGTATTTGACCGATAGATTCAATCTGCTCAGCATTTTTCTAATTCGTTTCTTACTGATGATTGGCTGAGTTTCGTATTAATAGTATTCAGTCTCCAAAATGCGGTGATAGTAATAATAAATGTAAGTGGAATAATTGCGAAAAGAGACATGATTGCCACATATGCACAGGAGACCACACCAAGTGTGATGATTGTGGTGGAATCACATGTCTCTGAATTAGATATAGATACATTAATTGAAATCGAAGGGTATTATCATATAAGATGTGACTCAGAAAGCAAACACGCCGGTGGAATAGTTATACATGTTACTGAAAACCGTTCATACGAGGTGGAAAGGACTGATGTAAAACAAGGTGAATGGTGGATGGTAGCTATCAAGTTGTATATGGTTTCACATTTACGGGGGACAATGGTGGGTGTTTATAGATCACCTAGTAGTAGCAAAGGGTTATTTATAGAAAGGTTCTCAATGGTAATAGAGGAAATACTAGAAATCAGTCAAAACGATTGTATTATTGGGTGGGATTTTAACATAGATTGGTCAAAGAAAGATGAATTTTATACCAAAATGCTAGTATCACAAGTGACAGGTCTAGAAATGAAACAAATTGTTAATAAGATGACTAGGGTCATTCCCAATACTGAAACATTAATTGATCTCGTGATTACTGATAAGTTAAATCTGAAATGTATGGTAGTGGACACACCTAGAATATCAGATCATAATCTAGTCATTATCACAGGGATGTTTAAAAATAATATTAAAGGCAGAGGCAATGTACTAGTAAAGGGTAGGGTTGACTATAAGAAATTAATAAAAATAATTAGAGATAAAATAGGTAACAGTAAAACTTGTGATGATACACATGTAGGGGAAAAATATATGGAATTAAGAGAGAATATAATACAGAGTATACAAGGAGCTAGAAAGTCAGACTTATTGGTTAGGTATTTACCATGTCCTTGGTTTTCAAAGAAAATCAAGGAAGTCAGGATTCGAAGGGATATAGCTTATAAAAAGTTTCTTTTATTAAAAAAAATGAAGAAGCAACAGTAGATAGAGATGAGGCATGGAATGAGTATAAACAATATATGAATAATTTTGTAAAGCTCTTTTTTATTGAAAGTATTGAGGAGTTAATAGAAAATATCCCTAAAACAGATGAATATGTAATGACACACAAGATTGATAATCACCTTGCCAAATTTCATGAAGTGACAGAGGAAAAAATTGGTTTTATAGTTCGAAATTAAGACATATCATGGGTTCTGATGGACTAAGCAGTGAGGTATTAAAAGTGTATGGCCAGTATTAGGAAGTACAGTAACTAGTATAATTAATGAATCATTGAAACAAAGAATGTTTCCAAAGGAATTAAAAACATCTATTATTACTTCAGTTCCTAAAGTAAAGGCTGGTTCAAAGTGTGTAGATCCTAGGCCAATAAATAATTTGCCATTGATTGCAAAACTTATCGAAACAATAGCTTATGAGACTTTACTAAGTTTTACAAAGGAAAATGATCTCATAACTGAATACCAATCAGGATTTAGAGAACAGCATAGCACAGAGACACCAATTCAGTTGGTTGTAGAAAATTGGTAAGAGGCAATAGGAAAGGGAAGGGGGGGGGGGGGAATAGCAGTATTTTTGGACTGTAACCTGAGTTGGTAATGGATACAATATCAAATATTATACTAATTTCTAAAAAAATATAACTTGTCATTCTTTGTTAATAATATGCGTATTAGCGTGTACCAAGTGCAGTCATTGAACGTAGTAGGAAAGAATAAACATTTTACCATTATCATAGAACTGAATCTAGAGAGTGCGTGGTAATGCTCTGGCCTCGCATTCGGGAGGACGCGGATTTAAATAGCCGTCCAGCTATACAGATTCCTGTTTACATGGTTTCACAGAATCACTGCATTACCTTTTGAAGGAGCCAGCAGACCGCTCAGCAGGCAATATTAAATGGATATACAAAAATTCCAACATTTACGGTTCTTCCCTGAGTAACAAGAACGAAATATGGAACTAATCGGATTAAAAAAAATATTTTGTATGTTACCTTATGACATAAGCTATCATTGTGCTAAATTTCGTTTAAGTTCAGTTCTATAGTTTATGCGAGAAACGCGCACAGATAGCAAAATTGCAATATTTACGGTTTTGCACTGTGCGTGATAGGGAAATATGTGCTGATCAGACAAGAGATATCTGTATCCTAACCGGCGTATATGTTGTTTTTATTTGAAGTTTCGTTGAAATCCTCCTACTTAATTTTTTAAACGTTTTTACATGAAAAATTCAAATTGACTATCATTAACGAAAAATATAGTAACAACACGTGGACAGCAATTTATGCTACATTTCAAAGATACCTGGATAAGTTACTATCTAGTTCATTTTTAACCTGTATTATTTATTCTATAACCATTGTAAATTTTTTTTTTTTTTTTTTATTGTATTTACGTCTCTCAACATCGAGGTCTTTAGAGACGGGAAAGGATGGGGGGCAAGGATGGGGGCAAGGAATGGGAAGGAATTCGGCCATGGCCTTTTGAAGGAAGCATCCCGGCATTTGCCTGGAGTGATTTGGGAAACCATGGAAAACCCAAATCTGGATGCCCGGACGGGGATCGAACCGCCGTCCTCCCGAATGCGAGGCGAGAACGCTATCCGTTACACCGCCACGCTCGGTGCCATTGTAAAGAATATGCATATAACGAATTTTCGTAATACATTGCCAATAATTTACAAAATAATAATAATATCTGAAATACAATATTATTTCAAGGATTATAATCCAGCAATAATCCCACTCAATATATCCAACGTGCATTCTTACATTAGAAATATAATATTGTACTGAACAGAAATAAATTTAAAAAAAGGAATTTCACTTGTAACTTGTGATCATCATGCAATACCACATTACCTTCAATGATACACTCCTGAATAGTTTAACCAAACAACAAAGCGCTCTTAGGCGAAGGAGGTCGTCTGGCGACTGTCTCTCTGGTGACAGACAGGGCGCTGTCGTCGGGTTAAAGTTTAACTGCGACCGGGCGGGCTGTCGGTTACGGCGCCTCACGCCGCTGGGCCCTCGGGCAGTGCCACTGCTGCCCTCTGCTCTGCATGGCCTTTCTCTCACTAATAACGAACCCGGGAGTTTTTACTCGTATTTGTCCTGCAACTTAAAGAGGGCCGTCGGCGTATCTTCCGGCCATATCGGAATTGAAATTCTAAATGAAAATTCAAACTTTGTCCTGCAAACAGTATACGGAGAACATGTCTTCAGCTTCGTATCTCATATATTCTGCCAGCTTATGAAATTCGCCCACGAAGTAATGTGCAGACATTTTTAATACGTCGAGCACAAAAAAAGGGAAAAACTCTGACGTGCTACATACGTTACTCGCTCAATATGAGAAACCCATTAGGAGAGTCCAGCAGTTTCGCTGCAAGTGTTTTCTGTAACCGTATTGTTCACCGATAATACGTTCTCCCATTTCTCCATCTAGAAACACACAAAACCAAATTCACACAGCAAAAGCGATGATTTGCGGGCATTCTCTTTCCTGTTTTAAAATATACTATTGTCATAGATTTGTGCTGTCAAAAATGTTAGACAAAAGTAAAAAAAAATGCTACTATATGTTCATAGCATCTAAATACCATATATCAATCTAAGCCAATTAAATACTACTGGTACGTGTTTTCTCAATATTTTAGAATTTATTACCTTTTGTTTACAGCTTAAGAAATTCAGATTCCATGTTTCAAGTCCTATGCAGCAAAAAAAAAAAAAATGGTTTTCTTTGGTTAAAATATATGGAATCAACTATTTACAAAGCAAGAATATAAAATATTACATTCTTTATTATTAATTTATATGCATGTTCCAATGTTGTTCAAGGTCCTTCCAATTTTTGTTTCTTTAATTGATCTTTCACTAATCTTTTCTCAGTCACCAAGACAGCCATTTCTATACGCAATAGCAATGTTTGATCCGACCTGTAATAGGCTACACCAATAATCGTATGGTAATTTTGTCATATATGAAAATATGTTTTTAGATAGCTGAAACAACTTTCTATATTATTTCACCACTTGGACTGTTAAGCTAAACTCAGCTCTGACATTAAAGACACTAACTGCGCTTTTGTTACGTATAAAAACATCTCTACTCCACTACTCGACTCGGTAGTTCCTTGCCGTCAACTAATGTATTTAGAGAGCTGGGTTACGATGGAACACTGGTACTTTAGAATCACCGACCCGAATCTTACTTCTCAGTTGCTATGCTCAGTTGATGTTGAATGGGGTCGATTTGATCAGACCATATACACCTGGATTCATTTTCGATAGCAGGCTGTGTGGACGTGGGTGGTACCTGATATGCGTATGTCCTAGGATTGTACGATTGGCTGGTGGTGATATGAAGCCGGCTGATACAGTTCTTACCAGATTGCTCTAATGACTGAGCTTTAATACGCGCCGATTATTTAACTAAAACAAAATGACGATATTCCATGGAGACATCAAAAGCTGGGGTATTTACTCTCTACTCGTTTGTTCTTGCAGCTAGTAATTTTGTGCGCAGTGTTATAATATGTAAAAAGTAGTACGTCTGTTCTCATGCTTATAGGTAGAGTATGTATGAACTTGACGAAGCTTCACGTAAAACACCTTTATTAGGAGTATCCATTCACGGAATCATTAAAATCTTTACTATGTTCAGCATCGAATAAACTATTTGTTATAGATTTCGATTTTGATGAACTGACAGAATCTACGAAAAGCAACTGATTATACACTATGCTCTCTTTCTAAAAACGAATGACTTCTTTTCCAGAGAAAAATGACAGCTCTTACTATCTTCTATCGGCCTAAACAATTGTTCGAAATTATGTATATGTTGCTTGGAAAGTGTATAGCTAATGTACAAGCTTATCAAACGATACAGGTTTTACCGGTAGTAAAACTGTCGGGTCAAGATGATACGTTTTTATTTGATTTTCTGGTATAATCATTTTGTATATTTATCGCTCGTAATTACTATCACCTTCTGATGTCCCATGGTTTCGTCATATTTTATGTCCTTTTGAATCCCACTTCTTACGAATTCACTACACCATTACTGTTTTCTCTCATGAATTTGACAACGTTACCGAAGAATTCCAAATTAAATTTCTTAGTGAGGATATTATTGTACCCATTTACAGCATTGAGAGGTCAGAGATCTGAAACTTAATAGTGAATAAATTAACGTAAGATGTAACTCACGACTATAGAAACAATAATATGCTATTTTATTTTCTACACTGATCATGTAGAGTACCTGTAAAAACTGCTTCCACAGTTTCAAAACAATTGCACAGTCCCATAATAATTTCTTTGAAACAAATCATATTCCAAGTGGAAAAATAAAGCTCAGTTGACATGTATCAATATCTTTTTACAGAAATCAAAACAAACTTCGATTTATTAACGGAAGTCAAATAGTAGGTACACCAACAAAGCTTTCTAAAACAACAACACTTGGAAAAAAATAACTGAGGAAAGATATAGAATCGGCTACGATCGATGGGTCAAAATGTTTGAACGTTTTACTGTGTGATGCATATGGTAGTGGAATGATGATGTGTACGTTGACGCGATGTAACTATTTAATTTTGAAGAAATGAAAGTGATCTTAGTTTAAAAATAACAAATTTTTGCACATTTACAAGTTTGCTTACATGGCTTCATATTAAGAATAGATTTTTTCCTGTTGTTTCGAATATGCAGTCAGAACAAGAAGTATAATGACTATAGCCAAACGTGAAAAAGAATTCTGAGGAATAGTGATCAAGAACTAACTTAAATCCTGTATAATGTTAGTAGCTTAAATTATCAGTAATAGTACGATTCATCGCCATACGTTTGGAAATATATACCAGCAATTGAATTAATGGTATCAATAATATGGGTGCGATGTAAGAACGTAAATCTAAAGTAAATACTGAAATTCTAACACATTATGCTGTACCGTGCAACATTAGTTAAAATTCTGTTTCGGGCTGCACAGATCGCGGTTGAAATAGAACTACTTTCATCCAGATTGAGCAATAACATCAGCGAGACACTCATGAAAGCAACGCAAAATAAAAATGTATATAAAAAAATGACTTGCTCTCGTCTAGGATGCATATAAAAAATTTACAACATTCGTTCAGTTACACATTGCACACACAAAAAAGTAACATGTAATATAGAGAATTTGACAGACGAATGTCGAAAGTTATGTTTCGTTACTACATCTAAAATGCGCGGTCTCACAGCTCTGTCAACTCGTGATTGGTCCTTCGAGATTTCCCGCCCTAGGGTGGCAAAAATTAAGCTTTTGTCTAAAGATCGTACTTTTTTTAAATTTCTAACTTGTTATAACTACGGCAATGTCCTTCTGTTAAATAAGAGCGGTGGAAGATCGCAATTATCACCTCCTCTAGTTGTCTATTCGAAAGTTATGGTATTTTTTTGTGTTCATTTAGCGTTTATATATTTGTGAAACGTGCGGCTGTCAGGCGAAAATTGGGAACTGTCGCAGTATTACCAATCACGATTACCTAAAACACTACCACCAATTACTGAAATAAATTCCACTAATCTGCTCGATCCACCGCATTACGGATCAGTTAAAACGTTCACATCAGATTGGTGGGATGCTTAAGCGCGTTGAAATGACAGAAAAAAAAAAATAGGTAATCGTATATTATTTCTGAAACGTGTTGTTTTGTAACAAGCCATCTTTCTCCCTTCATACTTAGCCAAAAAATACATAAATGAAACATTTTTTAGATTAAGTTTTCCACTTTGGTAATATCATTAATAAAGAGAGGATTTTTTTCGAAATTCAAAATGGAAAAATAATGAACAATCAAGGTCACGGATACGCGTAGTTTAAGAGTTAGGATGTTACGGGTCGCTGGCGTCTATAAAGAGATATCGCATTATCGCTACATAGCAACACTACATATCAGAGAGATATGGATTAACTGTGTGTTTTTAAGAGAGTAAGTAGCTATTCGGATATTTATTGTTTCTGTTTAGGAAACATTCCATTATTTCCAATTGTTTCGTATTAGTGTTTGCTACGTACCTATTTCAGATGGAAAATAATAATTGCTACAAAAGAGCAGGTTCCTCTCTCATTCTACTACAAATCACACCAACCTCGCTATTGATCGTATATAATTCGCGAAAATTTCTCATTGGCCACCTAGTAATCTTTATTTTTTTACAACATTTTACGCTTTTAGAAGGCGTCATATTAATTAAATATTTCACTTTCTTTTTCGGGATTCGCGCTGCTTTTTTCGATGTATTACTACCGACGTTTCGGCACCCAACCTGGGGCCTTCATCAGGTTGCAATTAGCGAGATCAACGACAGAGTGGTGTGAACAACGTCATGAGTGATACTTCACTGGCAGACATTCCTGATGAAGGCCCTAGGTTGAGCGCCGAAACGTCGTTAGTAATACACCGAAACAAGCAGCGCGAATAACGAAAAAGTGAGTGGAATATTTCATTAATCTTTATTTTTGTTGGACATGACAGAATTTCTGTCCGTAGAAAAAGACTTCGTCTTGAGTTTTTATTTACGAATGTAGTTGTAGTATTTATTGTATTATGCATCAGAGGAATCCAGTTAATTTGTAACAGCCTGTGGTGAGATTGACTAGCGTGGTTGTTCTGTTTTATACATCATCGGCCTCCCTTCCGCGTGGCATCCAGCAGGCAGTTTGTGTGCCGCGTCTGCCCGTAATGGACTCCCGAGAGACATGTTGTACTGCTGTCGTGACGGCTCGCGGAGACAGTTCCTACATCCTCGTATGTCACGGCCCGTGTCCTCGATGTCTGACGCCCGTTTACGACCTCATCAACCAAGAAAAGCGCCGAAACCGTCGCCGATTCTTTTCTTTCCGTACGTTGCGGTACCAGGATTCCACGACTCGTAAGTGTCACTCACGGTAGCTCGTAACTCCGTAACAATAGTAATTCACATTTTGTGATCAAGATTATACGCAGTGGCATGGAAGATTCGTAGCCTACACGAGAAACAACTTGAACTGTATTCGCTTTTGGAGATAACTTTTTACTTCAAAATTTTGATTGTTTCAAGTAATGCAGGGCTGTGGAGCTGACGGTACAGCACACGTTTCACTTAAATCGCATCTGTAAGGTAGAAAACCAAAATTAAATGCAAATCACACTCTGCACTCAAGTGAGGGTACATTATATCAGGATGTCGTGATATTGGTACGCTGAAGCTTTATTCGTAAGCTGAAGCTATAAAAGCCTGTTAACAACCTGTGGGATCCCTTTTGTCCGGTGAATTACAGCAAATAGACGTTGTGTTGACTCATCAAGTGCCCTGAAGAAATATTCAGTCCATAATTGCCACAAGTGTTGCCGGTCCAGGAAATTGTGCACGAACTGATCTTTTGATTATAATTGGATTTAGGTGACAAGATCATTCATTGAAATTGTCCAAACTGTTCCTTACACCCATCATGAACGATTTTTCCTCGGTTACATGCCGCATTATTGTTCTGTAAAAGTCCACTGTCTGTAAATGGTCTCCCCTGGATCCATCGCCTCGTGGAGATTGCACTACACTAGAACCATACCATCAGCTTTTACCAACTGGAATCGTGACTCGTCCGACCACACATCAGACACGTCCATCGTACGTTTCTCACTGAGTGTTTCTGATCGTTGACGAAGTGTTACCTGGCTGTGAACATTAACACGTATACGCAGACGTCGCAGTTTCGCTCATTAAATAGACATTATCGGTTACTGAGTTATCCATGGCTGCAAGTATTGCAGTAAATTACATATTATAGGCACAATTTTGACAGTGTGGATCGTGGAAGGTTGAATGCACTAGCAGTTTCCGAAACAGAATGCCCTATGCGTCACCACCAACTATAATTCCGCGTTCAAACTCTGTTAATTCGTGTTTGTACGGCCAATATCATTTTAAGGAACATTCCACATTGTTCAAGAGAGTACAATTAAAATACATACCACGCTCGGCACATTTGGATATTTGCGTCTTCCTATCCGATGACGTTTCGGCACTGCAGTGTAATGTATTAAGGACTAGAGACTCAATTTCGATGATAAAGAAGATGCAATGGAACTGAATTTTCCAGAAGACAATATCATATCTCTAAAATAATAATCGATTCACATTTTCAGCTATATTTCTAATTATTTTTTCAATAAAATAAACAGGTATTTCAGTGCATTTAAGTTATCACTTATACCAAAATATACAATTTAAAATATTTTGTCAGAAAATATTTTCAGTTATAATGTTACTCATAGAAATATTAATAAAATTATTTGGCTAAAGCCAGCGATTGTTGCACTCTGCAAGTAGCTCATTAACAATGAGTCCGATCGGGGAGCTGACAGAAATGTAACCTGGCCGGAAAAAATTACTTCTGCCAGTTCAGTGGAATTGGACTTTCACACGAGCGCCTGCGCTTCTCAGATATTACTGCCGACCTTATCTACGCTCACACCCATTCGGCTCCAAGCCCACTTCAGCACCACACACATTGGTTCCTAAATGGAAAGGATATTCCTTCCTAGTGCTTGGTAGACGAGGTGGTCTGGTATTATGCTATGACATTCACATAGAATTCTGCAGGTATTCCGCAAGAGGTAAAACATCAACTTAGATAAGCTCCTTTTTAAAATCCGTACTGTTTGAATTCGATATCTGCAATCAATCAGCAACGAATATTTTCACACTCTAAAGTATCATAAAGAAATTTTGATATGAAAAAAAAAAAAATCTCTAAAAGTTCTGGGCATTAACTATGTCATAGCAATTACCTCTACGTTAAAAAATTTAAATTATTACATTTATACTCGTAAGTAATAAGGACATAACACTTATATGATCAGTAATGTTTGAAGTAACTTGCATGCTCTGAAATCAGTATGTAGTAAAATTTACATTAAACTTTACTGTAGAACTGGCAGAAACAGCCACAATGATAGTTTTCTAATGAAATACGTTGACTGTATTGGCACAAATATTCAAAATGGCAACTGTTACTATAATGCGATGTAAACTTCAAGATCTCGAAAAATGTGACACACAATCATATACTCCGCGAGTGAGTTCGCGTAAGAACGAACTACTGTTAACGTGTTCGTTTTCATTAGTTAATTGTCTTTATCATGTGTCCAGCTTTCAAACTTCCAATGCATACTACTGAACTAGATTCACCTATCACGTGAACATTGTTATTTTGTATAACGCTCGGGCCTGGTATTCGGAAGGATCCACGCACAAATCCTCGTTTGTCAATCCAGATTACGGTTTTCCATGCTTCCAGAAATCGCTCCAGGTGAATGACGAAATGATTCGTCGAGAAGGCCGTGGCAAAAATCCTTCCCGTCCTTTCTTCCCACTCCTCCCCCTCATTTAGTGGCATTAACAGCGAGATAGAGCCAACCTTTGCCATAATAGTATCCGTTGCAGTACAGTTACAGAAATGTAATACCACTTGTACTTGAGAAAACATGAAATCTGAACGAAAATTATATTCCTCGGCTTCAACAGTCAGAAGAACAAAAAGACGCAAAGGTATCAAGTGCTCACATTTTTTGTCATATTATGCCTTCAGGCGGTCTTTTCTAAGATGTTCCTGTTTTCTAGTTTCTGCTTCTACAGTGTCCTATGTAGTTACTAACAGAGACAGTATACGCCTGCACAAATCGTATCAAATGTGGATACAGTTTGTGAACAAGTTCAAAAGACTGACGTAGCGGCTACTGAAGTAAAGAGAATTAAAGAATTATAATAGTGACACTAACAGAAAGTTTAAGAATTTTTCGAAACCAGCAACTCACAAAATACGTTAATTGTTGAAAGTAGCGGTTCGGGTTATGCATGTATGTAGGTGTTGAGCGTGTTTAGGAATTTATTTATGCATAGAAAATTGCTAGAATACATTTAAAAAAAAAAAAAAAAAAAAAAAAAAAAAAAAAAAAAAAAAAGCTTGACTTATTACAGCAACAATATTCAGAGCCAAAGTATACGTTAGATGCACTGCATCGCCGTAGATATTGTATTAGGGAGGGGGACGTGGGTGAAAATATTAATTACAATTTCATTAATTATTCACCTGAAAATGAAAATGATTTAAATGGTGAACTAGAAGGAACTAGAACCATGAATATTGTACACAAAATAATATCCCATTTATTGAGTCTTATGGCTTATACAAGCAATACCCGACGTTTACAATCCGCCGATGAAAAGCAAACATAAAACTGAATTAAATATTTCAACAAATAGCAAAATCAACATATTATCAACGTGGCAACACAGGCCATCAAATTGAAGTTAACATTTACTACAAAAAGGAGTATCCCAGGGGCGCCATATAAAGTTAAAAAGCATCGTCTTGAATTTACACAAATTAGCAAGATGCTTGGAATTTGAAATTAAACATGAAAATTAGCTAGCTCAGTGATTTTACGACGGGAGCAGAGTCTTATCTCAATGCCGCTTAAGGGCTCACAAGTCTCGTCAAAACCCAATGAATCGTGACCGTATGCGTCGGTACTTTACCATGAATGCATCGTCGTGATGAAGTGTGACACGCACAGTGCCACTGCAGCTGTGAAAGCCAGGTTAGCGGATACGACCGCGTTACCACAACAGCTTCCAGATTATGGCAGGCATGCCATACAACTTCTCGCTTCCCAGAGCAAGAGAGTGTGATCAGAAACAGTCAGTGATCACCGGACGAGAACGTGTCGGCTGACACGTCTGCACAGTGGATCGTCCCGGCAGCAAGTGTCCTCAAAAATGGCCTCTTCTCTTCTTCTTCGGCAAAGTCGTCTCCCACTCACCACATGCAACAGAATCCCTTGAATTAACATTTGGGAACCCCTATACACGTTCAATATTGGTCATTGTTACATGTCCGTCGTCACGTGTTTTATATCGCGGCCAGCATTCGCTGTCTCCGTTCGCGCACTTTTTGCCTGACCTCGACCAAGCATCGGAGAGGGGTGGGTTCAGTGCACCCGTCTAACGGAACACCGCTGTTGTGAACGTCGGCGCCGCTCAGTCGGGAGACCCAGCTATTGTCTAGCTCTCGATCGTTCGAAAATGGCAGTTCCAGCTTCCCATATCCACTACGTTACTGAGCAGCAAGTTTTGTAGAAATTAAAATTATAATGATAACTCTGGCTGCCCGGGTTTAATATACAATTATTTACCTATGCAATATCCCTATTATTTATGATATTTACACCTTACAAAATTGAATATTATTAAAGAAAATCTGAATATTAATTAAATTATTTAATTATATTCATTGTGGGTGACTCTGTCATACCACAATATGTTAAACTGCCAATATTTCAAGCGTGTACTTATCTCCTCATATGCTCTTCTTCATGTAAGCAGATACATTTTGAAAGTTAGTAGGTATCACGAAACATGATTACCGAAGGAAATATAACAAAAATTAACAAGACTGGAAACGTTCTGCAATATGCTGGTTCCGTTTCTACCAACGGCATGCCATTTACATTTCACACATTTCAGGTGATTTTCGCTCCATCCATAATTTACCTCACCTCAAACGCATATTCTGCGAGGATCCATCACCACAATATACATCAAGTGTTTTTAATAACTTGCCGTTTATTTTTCAAACGATTATTGGGTTGGTAGGTTACATTACAAGAAGTTATATTGCTTCATATGATATAATTTTCCATAACTGAATTAAAATTGGAGAGTACAGTGAACGTCTGCAGGGGGATCTAGACAGTATCTATGGATTGTGATGTAATTATGATACTAATATTTTTGTGATTGATTGATTATGGTATCCAAATTTTTGCTAATGAAATTAGAATTAATTAGAAATTTTATTTGGACCGATATCGGCTCTATACGCTTTGTCAAGGAGCATCCAGTGATGGAATCTGGCCGTCTCAAATTTTGGCTATTCAGAGGCAGCGAGGAGGCTCGAACACCAACCCCGCAGGATGAGCCCGTGTTTCTCCATAGGGAAAGTTTCAGGTGTGCGAGTGTCTTAGCTCACCGTAGGGCGCGTCGTATATGTTCGGTGATTCTCCGTAGTGGAGTTTTCCAATTGAATGACGATGTGAAAAATTCAGATTCCCGCGTTTAGTGAATCTGGAGACTTGTGGGTGCTAGACAAATAACTAAAAATCAAACAGTCAGATTACAGACAGAAGTTTCGTTGGCGAAAAAGAAAAGCAAGAAATGTAAGGGATTCGAGAGGCGACCGAATATCAAATGGCAATATTATGGTCGGGGAACAGACCAGCCACTTTTGATGAACGAGGCGAGGGAGTGACTGAAGTAACCAACACACTAATTGTTTATTTGGCAACAAAGTAATTTTTATTGTAAATTTCTCCATGTCTGACTAATGTATAGGGAGAGTGGGAAAACCGACCCGTGATTAGTTAGTGCATTTCTGTACGAAAAGAGGACCGCGCCTAAGCGAAGACATTGTGGAGTTGGTGTTACGATTGTGAATGGCCAAGGTACGTTTATAGAACCCAAGTCCGGTAGAGAGTCAATAGCGACCTGTTCATAAAATTTACTACTGTGACATCAGCATGTTGGTAATACTCGTGCACAAATGTCAGGCAAGGTGCTACGAATGTGACTAGGTAACGCCAACTCCAATTGCCATTTACAAGAAGGCGTATATGCTGGACGTGGTGAGGAAACTGCGTTGTGCTATCCTCAGGATACTTAACTGAACTGCTGCTGCACTGTAAGGCCAGCGGGAGGACGGCGGTTCGAATCCCCGTCCGGTCATCCCGATTTGGGTTTTCCATGGTTTCCCAAATCACTCCAGGCAAATGCCGGGATGCTTCCTTCAAATGGCCATGGCCGAATTCCTTCTCATTCCTTACCCCCATCCTTGCTCCCCATCCTTTCCCGTCACTAAAGACCTCGCTGTCGAGAGACGTAAAGCAGTTAAAAAAAAAATGTAAGGCCAGTGGTGATTACCATCCCAGACATCAGATTCCACGCTTCGTTAGAACTTCCTTGTTGAGTCGAAGGAACTTCTAGTGAAACTTTAGCAATTCTTACTCATGCGAGGAACTAATATATCATTAATATTTTTTCTTGTAATATAATTATAATTCTGTCAAAGTGCTTGTTTTAGTGTTTTAGATTTCACGATTTGTATTTTTACTGTTCTTGTAATTTTAAAAAGTAGCTTCGTAAAGCGATTTATCATTAAAGAACCCTTCCATTTTAAATTAATAACTGATAATAATATTTATAAATGGTTGTAACATTCCTCATTGGCTGTAAATCTATGGACTACCTCGGTTAGACTATGGTAGCTTAAGTCAACATAAAATGAAGAAAAATTTCAAATAGAGTCGGTTTACAAGATACACAAATAGAAAATCAACGGTTATTTATGATAGTATGGAAGAAAATTAATTACTTCCTTCTTGAGAACCTTAAACTTAAATTTCTTCCCATAAAATGTTATAGCGAAGATTCTTGGGCCGAACGCATTGGACAGTTGGTAGTGATGAATTTTAAAAATCTTTCATTTACTGGAGAGACATACGAGAGATTGAAGCAAGGTAATGAGGGAACTGGATTACAAAACCTTTGTCAGACAATTGCTTGGTTTTGATGGGGTAGCATGGAACACGCATTATGGACTGGAGGGGGGTGCAAACGAGGGTAGCTTTGTTTCAGGAAGAACCAGGAATAACACGCGGATGAAAAGAGATAACCATGACCACAAGGTGTAAGTTTCTTCTGTGGTAAGGCATTCAAGATCTGGAATAAATTGCAAAGGGAAAAATGGAACAATTTACCTAACGCATTAAAAAAATTTAAAATTGAATTTCGTAGAGATCGAAAGTGCAGTGGTAAAATTGGCCTTAAATATTTTAAAATTAAAGAACAAAATCGGGAAACTTGAAAGTATTTGTGTATAGATATTGTCACTATAACATTATCAATCACAATTAAATTAATTTTTAATAAAAGTAGCCCTACTCTTATATACTCAGTACAGTTTGTGAAATGTATAGAAGACTTGTCTTATATGTTCACGGAATTGTTGTAAGACTGGCAAACTGGAGTGCGCTGGTCCTCCTACATACATTCCACGTCACTGTCACTTAATTCAGTTGTTGTCGGGAAGTACGAAGCTGTGTCTCTTGGTAGACCGCTCTCCATGGAGCGCCTAGTCCCCAGCTGCAGCTGTTGTTGAAGTCTCCGGCCAATTGCAATAGGCCGCTGCGGTCTGCGGTGAGCCGCGTGCCCTGTCTCCCGCATGGCATGTCTGCACCCTTTTTCAGACCGGTTAGCGTCAAAGGCAGGCGGACTGCGGGAGGCAGATGTTGCACAGTGTAACGCTACCCGATTGCTACCTGACCGCATGCACCAACCAGAATTCCAGAACAGCTGTTTAATTAACCTCTAGTGGCTTTTTCGAGCAGTAAATATTTCCATTTCGCTGGTCACAGTTATATTTGTAAATTTTCCATTCTCTATAAAACCACACACCACAGCCAGCAACTGCTATTGCACATTCCTCAAAGCCAATTTCTCTATAACAAAGGAAAATGTTCTAGTTTACATGTTTCTCATATGTCGTGTACAATGTAAGAAATAAAAATACATTTCTATTCAGAGTAATTGTTCTTGCATTATAAAAGTTCTTTATTTTTCACTATAAAAATTAACTTGACCTTAGAGCAAAAATCATTAATTCAGGCAATACATTTTTTCTACAGTTTTTTTTATTGAAAATTTTATTTACAGTTATTAATCAATGGAAAAATCGACTACTGCCACAGCTTCATGTACTTTTATTTTGTGTCAATGTTTTATTATTTAATCCAAAAACTTGTCGTTCATCTGTTTAAGAAACAAATTCTTCTGCAAACAGGAAAATGAAACCATCAAAACTGAAAAAAATTCATATAAAAAAATCTAAATGTTATCTTCGGTGAAGCAGACTCTCATATTTTAAGTTAGACGTCTGACATTCCACAGTGATTGGACTCTTGGCTCCATAGTATCTCTTCTGATTCTAAACCGCATATAGGTTCGAAAATTTTTCACGGTACCGGTATGGTTTTTAGAATCATTTAACCTGTTCTTAACCTCCGAAAAGTTTGTTATACTCGTGTAAAAATCATTAGAAAACTTGTGTGATTCATAATTTGGGTAAAATAAAGGTCTTAAAATTATTATATCGTCCTTTGAAATGTAGATTTAACTAATAAGATTTTGTTCGCAAGTGCTTAACGTGGCACTAAAATAGTTTAGTGGCCAAAAAGTCTGCAGCCCGAATGTCTTTATATTCTTTTTTTTTTACTTATGGCTTTACGCCTCGTCAACGTCGAGGTCATTAGAGGCGGGATGGGACTGTGGACAATGAACGGGAAGGAATTCTGCCATGGCCTTTTGAAGGAAGCAACCCAGCATTCCCCTGGAGTGATTTGGGGAAACAATGGAAAACCCAAATCTGGATGCCCGGCGTCTTCCCGAATGCGAGGTCAGAGAGTTAACCACTCAGCCACCATGATCGGTATGTCTTTGTCGTTGATTACATTGTTCTTCGAAGTTGTAGCGTATTAGCATGTCTTCGAGGCTCTACAGTTCAACACATTCCGTATCCTTTATGGTAGTCTCTTATCTTCATAGTCCACTCGTATCACAATGCTCGTTTTTAACGTTTGCCCGTTCTCAACAGTAGGTGATATCCAGCTGCAAGTCCTTTCATAACAGTACCCGGTGTTTCTACGGGTTGGTAGTAATTGCTTTCCTTGTCTGAAGTGACCTTCTTATCCAAATCATACAGTATAGGTCAAAATACATAAAAAGGGGATGTTGAAAGTGTGTTTTCTGTTCATTGATGTATTTTTTTAAATTAATTTCTGACACCTCTCTTCTCCTACTAACAAGAAGATCTATTCGCAGAAGCTGACAGTATTAACTGGGGATGCCCTCATGTAACAATTCACAACATGCGCTATTATATTCAGTGTGTGAGGGAATTATTTGAAAGAATTGAAAGGTTTGTATCTGATACATTTATTTGAGTAGGAGAGCGGTTGTATCTCTAGTCAGCATATAACATTGATTATCGCTGCAAGTGCAGTCAGAGATGGGCTGGAATTATCACCATAGTGAAGCTGAAAGCAGAAACGTTGTAATTATTGGAGATCGATAAATGTACTAAGTGATGTGAGATAAAAAAAAATTGTTATTTAATGTTAAGTTGTTAAGTATAATTATGAGTTTGGTACAAGCTGCTAACAACGACAGCCAGTTTATTCCACGCTAATTGATGTGCAGCAAAAGCAATTAAGCATTCCAAGAGTAAGAATAATCCGTTCATATATCAAAACTCAAACTGAACCGATAAAATTTTGGGTGAGCATATTTACGCCATAATGATGCTGCATATTCTTCTGTTGTGCTCCCAGTGAAGTAATGTAAGTTTCTGGAAGACTTCAGTCGTTGTTCTAAATTCCATCTTCGTATCTTGACCGCATTTCTTGAAGCTTAAGGGTTAGATGTAGCTTCATACCAAATTATTTAATATTGCATAATTTGACAGAAATTATTCGCTCCAAATGATTTACAATTTCCTCCTTAACTTCTCTGTTCATCTGGTGGAATGCACACACTTGTGTTTTACCACGATTTTGTATTGAGATGGTTACTTTCGTAGTAAAGTGAAACTATAATACGAGTACTTTCAATGTCTTCAGAGATGTTGTAATCTGCTGCATAAATGAAGGATGGTCATTTGTGAAGATACTACAAAACAGTGGGGCCATAATACTTCCTTGTGGCAGCCTATTTATTTGGTACTTGTAGATGCATATACTTAGGGTCAATATACAATCCAGATACGTAGTTTGTTCAGCATCCTCTGGGAACATATATTATTCAGGTGGCTACGACCAAATGATTGTTTGTGAGAGTTCCCCAGCGTTATCGTCAGAGAGGTCCAACAGGACTGAATGATGAAAACACAGTATTTTGATAGCTGGATCTGCTGTTTTCCTTAGGCGCCGCTTACCTTGCTATGGTTTTAAGCCTGCTGTTACTGCCTCTGCTGCAGAGCAGATTCAGCTTTAGGAAGGTTGTGTTTCACAACGCCATTTGGATGGATATACTCAAATATTACATTGTATATGATCGTGTGACCAGCTGGAATTCATTCACTGTCCAATTATTAATATTTCGAAATGCGGAAACCTTTATTTGCAACAGCTTTGTAGTTTTGTGATTTTATTGGTTTTTTTTTTAGTATCACACAGTATGGTAATTACAGTTGCGGGGTGGTTCTAACCACATGATACGCAAAATTCGAACTGGGTTCTGAGTCAATCTGAGATACGCTAAGGAGTTTTGTGGAAATGTTACTGAATAATTGTATCTCTCTTCGTTTAATTTTCCACGGCAAATCAGATCAGGTAATATGCTGTGTTAGCTTTACAGCCGGGAATATTTAGAGGATTTTTATGTTTATTAATTTATATTTTATTTCATTCGTCAGAGAGGAAAAGTGTTAATAAAACAGTGCTTTATGAATTATTTAAAAGAAATCCAGAGAAGCCATCTACCGAATTAAGCTGGAGTAATTTCTGGAAAGCCTGGAGATGTTACCTAAATATTTGAACTTGAACTAACTTCCTTAACTGGACACCCAAGAGCTATTGCTCTTACACCCGTTTTAGTGGTGTATTATTATATCAGAGTTGTGTAAATCGTTATTTGTAACCTACTAATGAAGTTTAAAGTAATATAAATTATATTGCCATGATACAGGGCACTTTTAGGCAAATTATCATAGTCATCAGTCCCACGCAGTCTACATGGGAAAGAAAGCAGCCTGTACAGATTTCTCATAAGTTAAGATATTTTTAAAATATCCTTTCAAGAAGATTTGTAAACTACATATGTGTATATACGTTTCTATGTGACGTGCATACGTGCCCAGACGTTGTAAGTTTTTGGAACAGGTTGAAATGTCTGTACCGTAGAGTAACATGCAATGAAAGAAAAATCTGTTGCAGCTTAGAGACTTTGGCTGGGGTTGATTTTAGGCTCCATGGATCAATCAAGATTGCCCTAATGACTAGCAATCTGTGATATAACGTAAGTGCGGACTACTGCTCCACGTTTCATTACAACAATTTGCACTAAACAGTAACCTTGAATAATGTCTTGAGAAAGAAACATTACTATTTATCAAACATTTTTTTTAAAATTCCTCTGAATATATGTTTGTAAAAATATATTATCTCAAATCTCTTCAATTCCAATGTTAATAAGCGATTGGTTAGGAGAGATCTAAAATAATTACACTGTCAGTTTATGAACTGAAACAAGTGAATCTTTATTAATTTCGAAATCCTCTTTAGATTATACCATAAAGCTACCCTTTAATAACATTAAAAGATTTGTGTCTACTAATTGTGATGTAATTTAGAGAAAGTAATATTCACAAACAATAACTGTCGTAGTAGGAATGTTAAATTACGGCGCTGGAAATTATATTAAACACATCACTGTCATCATAAAGACTGAAAAAAGGCATTACATTATCAACTTTAGCACAAAGTTATTTTTAAGCTCATAAATATCACATTAAGCGACAGTATCTACTTGAGTGGGGTTTACGGGCTGCTGGCACAAAGGTCAACTTGAGAGTCAGACGTAAGGCCTGATGGGGAGAGAAATGTCTTCAGCTCTTCGAGTGGAGGCTGTCCGAATGGCGGGCACTCCAGATCGCTAAAACGTTCCGCCCGTTATCTCAGCTGGGCGTTTCATCTTGAGTTCGTGTTCAGATTTATTTTACCAGTTTCTCCACTCTCTCACTGCGTCTTAACAAAAACCCTCCTGCGTTAAATGGGTAACGAGCTTCTGTATAAAATATGTCTTTCTCCAGTGTAGTGGTAAAACATAAAAGTGTCCCAAAACTGTTTTCTCAAGGCACAAAAAACATTCACTGAAATATATAAAAAATTACAGTTTTAAGTCGCAATCTTAGATTTTCAAATTACAATTTGTTTCAAATTTTATTTAATTAATAACTTTTTTGCTGTCATTAGTATCTTCACTGTTTTGATGCAATCATCTATCCCTTCCTGTCCTGTTCTAATCTCTTCATCTCAACATACCCCTTCCAATCAACATCTTCAATTATCTGCTTCATATATGCTAGTCTTTGTCTACCTCTACAGTTCTTTCCTTCGACTGTTCAGTCCAATAACAAATTAACCAATCCAGCATGTTTTAAAACGTGACCCATCATCCTGTCCCTTCTTTCTGTAAGACTCTTCCACAAACTTCTTTTCTCGTCGATCATTTACAAAATAAGTTCGTTTCGTACTTTATCTCTATATTTAATTTTCAGCATCCTTCTATACCACCAAATTTCAAATGCTTGAATATTCCTTTTTTTTTTCTTTTTATTCTTCATGTCAATGTTTCGCTCTACCCATAGAATTATAAAAACTTCTTTCTAATTCTTGGATTAATATTCGAAACTAAATGATTTCTCTTTTTCATGAAAGCTTTTTCGCTAGTGCTATTCTGCTTTTAACATCATTCGTGCTTCGGCCATCAGTTGTAATTATACTCCCAAAGTAACATAATTCATTTACTTCTCCTATAGCCTCCGATCCTATTTCCATATTGAATCCAGTACTATTGCTATAATTTCTACTATATTTAATCAATTTTGTCTTGTCATGGTTTTTAGTTAGTCCAACATCTTCCATTAATATTTTATTCATGGCATTCAGTAACTTCTTAATATCCTCAGTCTGTTTTGCTAACAGGTCAATGTCATCAGCGAACCGTAGCATACGTATTTCATCTCCTTGAACATTTGTCTCATATTCAAATTTTTCTTTAACTACCATCATTGCCTCCTCTACATACAAATTTAATAGTAATGCAGATAGACCACAACCTTGTCTCACACCCTTCTTAACTGATGCTGGTCTCTAACTATCTCTACTTTTATTATAGCCACTTGATTCTATCTCGGTACGTTACAATTACCTTTGATATCAGTTTGAATGATCTTTTAATTTCTTCTTCCCCCAGGGATTTCAGAAGTTGCGCAGGAATCTCATCAATTCCAACTGCATTATTTGATCTCAGAGCTTTCAAAGCTCTGTAAAATTCTGCTATTACAACAGAATCTCGAAGTCATCAGTGTCGACATCAGATTCTTTTACCAGTACGCTGTTGTTTAAATCAATCTCATGATACTGTTTCTCTATGTATTCCTACTATCTGCCTGCTCTGTCTTCTGAGTTTAAAAGAAGATTCCCAACAGCAACTTTAAATTCTCTTCTTCATTTCTCAAAAATCTTGTTTGACTATCCTATACGTCCCATCTACTTTACTTACTACCATTACCTTTTCTACTTCTTCGTACTTATTTTGCAGCCACTATTCTTTTACTTTTTGCATTTCCTGTTTATTCGATTTCTAATTTGTCTGTACTGCTTACTTCAGGATTCATCCTGAGCATTTTTGTGTCTTCTCCTCTGATCCATCAAATCCAAAGTTTCTTCTGTGATTCAAGGAATATGGGCGGCTTGTTCCCTAAAATCTAATGTTTCTTTACCAGTTTTAATTATTACTCTCTTCAATGCTTTCCGTTAATTTTCAGTTGAACTCCTTTCACAGTTATTTCTTAGACATTCTCTGCAAATTTTTCTCTTATGTTAGATTGTTTCGATTTGCTCACTTGAAATATGTTCTGCTTATATTGCTTCTTTATTCTCTTGAATTTTAGATTTCAGACTGTTGTCAGAGTCTATGTCAGCTCCTGGGTACGCTTTACAGTCTAAAACTTGATTCCTGAATCTCTGTTTTACCATGATATAATCTAGCTGATATCTACCTGTATCCCCTGGATATTTCCAGGTGTATATCTTTCGTGCTTGGTTCTTAAATAGTGTTTTCACCACGACTAGTTTATTTTCTTCACAAAATTCTAACAATCTGCTTCCTCGCTCACTTCTTTCTCCTAGACAAAACTTCCTACTATTCTCCTCTTCACCTTCTCCGATTATCTAATTCCAATCACCCATGATTATTAGATTTCCATCCTCCTTAACAGATTGGATTAGTTCTTCAATTTCATCGTATACTTTCCCTATTGCTTCATCATCTTCCTATGACGTTGGCATAGATACTTGTACTAACGTGGCTGGAGCAGGTTTAGTTTCTGTCCTCATCAAAATAATCCTGTCACTGAACTGTTCATAATAACTCACCCGATTCCCAACTCTATTGTTCATAAAAAAAAATCCTACGCCTGTAACTCCACTGACAGCTTGTGTCCTGATTATTCTTTGTTCCTCAGACCAGACCTGAACCGTACCCACCCGGAGATCCGATCGGGGGACTACTTCACCTCCGAAATATTTTACCCAGGAAGAACATTCTATATGTAATTTCAGAGGATTACACGTCTTCGTGATACCCTTTGGGTCTTTCATACATTGGCTTCCCTTTTGTTTTTGTGCATCCCAATTCTTCCGCCTTTAGGGGGCGTTTCCAGTCTCAAGGGAAAGAGGGTGCCCTTGACCACTCCTGGCTCGTCGTCTCTCCTTTCAGAAGGCCGCTTGCAAGCATTGGGCGACTCCTTATATATGAAATAATTCAATCACCAGAGCCTCGTCCGTACACACGGGGTGCACCACGTGAAGGAGAAGTTGACATTTGGTTGGAAGAGGTTAATTACTGCATCCTTTTAAGGCATGTTCTGAATCTGGGATCTTAATACCTGATTTAATTTTTCACTTGACAATTATTTAAGAACGTATGTTCTGAATCAGAATTTTTATACATAATGATCATGCAAACAGTATATATTTCATACTCTCTCGTTTAAGAAAAATTTTAACGCTTTGTCTTAGCAAAAATTTAAATTTGGCTAATTTTAGTTACTTACTCCTTATTAGAAGATTAAAAACGTAGGTGGTACTGATAGTTATATGTTCTACTGAGCTCAAATTTCTCTATGAAATGTTTCATTATCTTGATATTTACTGACCCCTTATAGTGGTACCTCTTCTATGATTTCTCTATGACATGGTTTTTAATTTATATTTTCTAAGAGTTTTTATATCAAGATATTTACCATACCAAGCTAATACATTTGTCTTAATAACATCACTTCATATGCAAAAATATCAATCCTGAAAGCTTTGTTCTGATCCTACAGCAACGAGTGACGGTGTATCTCCCTGAACATTATCGATGTTCGGGAACTCATTATTTAACTGTAGACAATTGGGTACTTTAGTTTCGTCTCTGAAGAGGAAATTATTCATCTTTGATCAGGCTCAAACAGATTGAACGCGAACTCTTTGCTGTTATAATTAATTACTTACCTACGATCTATGAGAGGGCTGGTGGTTCAGGTTTTTGACTGGGAATCGATAGGTTGCCGGTTCGAATCGTTGCTTGGCAGATATTTTCGTAGTTCCCTAACCCGAAATTCACCTCTGCAACAGCTTGCTGTGAAATACGCCATAAAATTACCGTTGTTCGGATTCCACATTTAACTGTGGATCCCCTATATCTGATAGAATTACGGGTTAAGATAGGTAAAGAGGACAGGAACTGACCCCGCTGCCTCAAATACCAGGCTAAGTATACCTCCTTCGGTGGGGTCCAGCCAACCTTCGGGTTAAATACCAAGCATAGATTTTTATCTATGAATTATGGTCACTAATGAAGAGGAACTGTAAGGAAGATATTAATTATTACTAACAAGTATTCAGCTTTCAAAGTAGTATTTGAAATTTAAAAGCAAAGTAGCGAGAAAGTTCAAGGATGAAGAAGATGTTACCCACGAAGTTTATGAATGGACGACTGACGTCATATTAGCCGCAGTGGCTTGATGTACGTATCAGTTGGCTATGGCTGAGAATGATGACGGAGATTATGTTCCTATAAATATTCCAGAAATTGACACGGCTCGAAGCTCGTTAAATTTTTAATAATATACATTTCCATTAAATCCTATATCATGACGAGAAGTAACCTTTCAGTAGAAGGAAACAGATACAAGCTTGATTGTGGGAATATGTTATTTGTCAAGCATGGCCATCTTGCATCGCATTGTACCTTGTGCTAACTGTTCGAATAGGAGTTTTGTAAACAAATTGGTTTTCTCCAGTTTTTGACATAGAAGATCCGAGAATGCGACAGGCCATCACCAAAACAGAGTACGTTAGGCCATGATGATGCAGAAAGTTCAAACGTGCAATCTCGAATGGCAACACAACAATGTTAGTTTCGAAACATTAGGAAACCCAACTTTGGATCGCTGGAAGGGATTCCACATTGGTGATATAAGTTAAGATCCTAAAAGACCTCCTTCTGTGCGTTACAAAGCATAACTTTGCTTATTCCATACACTTATATCTGATCTCGTTAATGGCTTGAGTGAAAACTGATTAAAATTTTTTGAGCATAAACTGAACGAGTATGTTTATGAATATTAATTACGGAAAGCGTGAAAGTCCCGTATTGCTTCAAATATTTAACACTTGTTCACAGCGCGCGCGCTAGTAATTCATCTGGCTGGGAAAAAACGCAGTGTTGACATTTGCATGCGCTCCACTTGTGGCGGTTGGTTGGACCTCTTTCACAGTTCCATGTACTGGAAATACCTAAAATTTCCTTCAGGGTGAGAAAAACGGATTTTTCATTTTTTTTTCATTTCATTGGTCAAAAATTGATGCCCGCAAACCTTTCCTGGGACGTTAGATTTCCTCATGCTACCCTTCTCTAATCTGGTTTCCTTAATTTGCACAGGTTCTTTTTCCCTTCAAATAAAAATCGAGGAAACTAATTTCCAATGAATATAATTTTGTTGTAATCCTTCCATATCTCGACCTTAAACATTAATATAAGCTACCTAGTTACACAAAGAATTTATAGAAAATTTAACAATGGTTTATACGAGTATGATAATCTTGGACATGTAATAGCGCTAGTGGCACAACAAGCACATAAATCATGCAGAGAGATGACTAACTATCCCAGGCCTCCGCTACAAAACCCAGCGAGCAGTTTCACTGACATGGTTTGAGGATTTGCCCGCTGTTTCATCGTGTGTATACTCGACTAGAAGTACAGCTACACAAACACTGGGTTGTGAAGACGAACTTGTGAAAACCTGGAGCAGTACTCGCCACAAATTCATTTGATGTGGACAAAACTGGTAGAAAGAATAGGAGGCTTTTTCTCAAGTAGGTACAGAATATACGTGACGACATATAAAAATCGTCAATGATACAGATTACAATCGAAATATTTCTTAAAAATGTAATATTTAAAGAATTATAACTGCCCAATATTGATTAAGAAAAGTTTAAAACTTGCGTTCCAAAATAAGTGAAACTTAGGTCAGTATTCCTAATATATATAAAAAAATATTTATCACCCAAAATCAGTTTTAACTTTTATTTAATCGTAGATAATCATTGGCATTTCTTGAACAAAATACCTGCAGAGCTCTTTATTGCCGTTTAATGTTTTGGCTTTAGCTTGCAGATAACTTGTTAAACTTCGTGATCAGTCTTTCCAGTAAATTCCAAGTTCAATATGGAGGCGGCTTAGCGCTTCCAGCCAAACTGCTGGCTCTCAGAATTCTCACGCCAGGAAATCACACGTAAATCATGTACGTCGACTCGGAAACTAAGACCGGAGGGCAGTTAACTTCCACTACATTTAAACTAAAATATCGCGAACCGCGGTGAATGAAATGAACACAAGCAATCTTTCACAGCGGGAAAAAGTGATTGAACAGAAGAACATAGAGGACAAAGTTAAAGGTAGAGGAATACGATCCGTCAAAGAATGTGATAACAAGATTTCAGCATTTCATGTTCTAGTATTTCTGACTAAAATTTTCTGATTTATTTAGTCCCATAGTTCCAACCAGAAATACAACGGTTTAAACAGTCAAACAAAAGAAAAAAATATTAAATACAAATCTCCAGAGCTAAATGTACCACTACCATTTTCAACATGATTAACTCTTTTAATTATCTTAGTTGTATAATATTTACTCAGAGACGTAAGTCACTCAAGTGAAACTAGATTAATTTCCAGAAATATATTAAAACTCCTGCTCTTGTCCTTATTTTATACGAAACAAAGACTGTTTCTACTACAGCTTATACATCAGAAATATTATTAGGATTTCTGACTGACAATGGTCTATGAAATTGAATATAAAAATATTATGGACGCCATTTAAAATGACTGGTGCTATCATATATAATTAATGGATGATCCTAATTAAATTAACCTATGACATCCCACAGACATAAGATACACATGAAAAGGTGAGGTAAACAATTAATCCTGGAGACGGAATAGTTTCCGTTGACGATGATAGTTCTCAGTAATATGCCTCACCACAAATTCCTCATAGTCGGTTTTGCAACACTCATAAAATTTCATATCTATCACTTGCTTCCTTACTGAATTATACCATTCAACAGTGGAATTTATAAGTGTAAAGTTTGGAACCTCTACTCGAAGTAAAATTTTTTTCACTGAATTTCCAGTTCACTGAAAGATTATGAATTTATGTTAAACCACCATTTTCAAACTGGAAATTTTTGCTAAGTTTATGGATGTTACCAGCAAGAAAATAAGAAAGTCCCTGGCGATTTCAAAATGTAAATTATTTTTGCTCTAAATCCAAATCACAACAGCAGTTATTATTATTATTATAACGCAAAGAAGTGAGTGAAAAATGCAGATTTGTAGCAATGAAATGCAGTAGTACTGTTACATGCGCTCCGTATTAGCTACTTGTTTCATTATAGATTATAGTTCTATTGTCTTAACTGCCGATTATGCCTCTTGGATTCATGGAAGGACGGTCGTTTTCACTTGCTGGCATCTCTTTCCAGGTAAAGCTAATTAAAGAGAAAACGCACGTGTTGTGTTGTCATTTGCCTGTAGTTGATGAAAGCTTTGTTCTATATTTTAGTTTCTTTGTAAAATTTGAATTTTCTGGGGAGGAAATTGAGGACGATTCCAGCATTTACCAATGTCCGACAAGCCAGAAATTCGAACCTGTGCACGTTTTGCCTAAGTTTGTCCGGTAAGGTGGGTCCATCTTGCAGTATAACGTTGTTAGACTATCAGTCGTGGTAAAATAACATTCGAAGCTGAATAACAAATGTGGACAACAAAGGAGAGGGAGCTCAAACCAAATCATCATTTATAAGCTTGATTTATATCAAAAATCAAATAAGTAATTTACAGAGGTAGAAATTGCGGCTCATTTTAAGTGATTCTTGGAAATCTCTATATGCGTTGCTCTACGATGAACAGCCAAAAGTCAGCAACTCGATGTAGAAATCTCTGGGAGAGATCTGTAGCCATTTTCTATAATTACTATAATGAAACGAACAGCTCTATCGGTCATATTATAAATATGATCAATGAGCTTCATATCTACTTGTCATCTGGTGGAACTGTCAAGAATACTTCTCAGGTCAGCCGAGCACAAGCTATTCTCGCAAACAAGACGCTTTATAACGTGCATCTTCCGATCTTCATGGAGATGCATGCTGTAAATGGTCACCAAACAATTGATCATAGTGATGCCCTATCATGGATCGGTTCAATTTGTTCAGAGGACCAAATTCATGTCAGATTAATATGTCCCTTACCATTACGGAACTACCAGTATTTTTTTAAATTCTTGCTTGTTAATTTTATCCATGGGTTCATAAGATTTGCACCACATCAGAATCCGACTATAAGCGTGTACCAACTGTTACGAGACTTTCCTGATCAAGTTCCCTTGGCCTAGTCACTTAGCGTATAGCTTATGTATCCGCGAGCCTATGTTAGTCGCTGACGCCGATTAAGTGTTGCAAGGCACCGGAGTCGATCTTCTGCTGCAATATTCCCTGCAGCGCAAATGTCGAGACGGGAACCACAGACACGTTGCTATTTGTCCCTCATGGATTGTGACAGTCTGCAGGCACCAACGCATTTGCTCATCTGTGACAGGTCCGGCCATTGCAGTGTCCTGTGTTTGAGGTAACACCATCCAGGAGGAGGTCTCGGTACACCTCTGACAATGTGGAGCACGGAATCTCGAATCTTGCAAAAGTTTCCGTAATGCTGTGCGTCACGTACCAGGCTCGAACTAATATTCCGCATTCAAACTTGGTTAATTCTCTGTGGGTACCCATTATCACGTTACTAAACGATTCATAGAAGCACTCACGAAGCCAAGGACAACACTAACATCCATCTGCCAATTAGTATCCTTTTAACGTTATGCTTGCACCGCATTTTGATTTCCGTCCTATGATCCCATCGTATTTGGAAAGTAGTCTCATATTTATACACTCTTCTCTTACATACTTTTGTATTACCTGCTGGAGTAGAAATCATTCAAGACGGGTGTATTAGGTGACAAGTACTACGCAGCATTTTCTGTACTTGATCACAAACGTTTCCTTCAGTGGCGTGTTAAACGTGAAAGCGACAAGATATGGCAACAGAAATTCATAACGTTAAAATTTTTATTAACACTTATCAACAACAAATTTACTATCGCTATATTTGATCAATGTTTAATTACAATAATTATACAAAAAATATTTTATAAAGTTTAAGGAGTTGTCGGTTTTAATTATTTAGATGATCCCTGCAGAATGTATCCTCATCTTATTATGACAGTTCTGGCCATTCGTATAGAATTCTTTTTTATTGAATACCTTTATTAATAACTTATTTAGTTTTAGCAAATTTTATCTTGGTGGCATACACTACACTATTTGAACTATAAATACCCAATTTTATGACACACTGCTAAAATCATTATATATGCACAGACAAAGAAGTGCATATCAACACAAAACTTTGGAAGAAAATAAATATTTCGTTACAACGTGTTTGAATGCTATAGGATCCGCATTTTGTTGTATACCGAAAAAAAATTCTAAAATTTATTGATATCAGTTTTACGATATTCAAAAAGCTTTATCTGTCTGCTGACAATCCAGAAGACTCCTATATGGAATTAGATATGAAATTATTATCAACCGTAATGCTTGTCTGCTGAATACATACATTTAAATATTTTGTATTAGTAAATGCTTAACTTAGATATCCGTACATCCTGAATGTCACTCACAATTGTAATTAACGATAATATATTCCTATTCAATACACTCCAATTATTACCGATTGTGATTACAGTTAATACCATAATGTGCCTTTATTCTCTTTTGCGTGAACATGAAACTCAACTCTGATTTGCAAATTGAGTTTTCAGATAATGCTATTCAAAACGTTTCTATAGAATAATTGGTTCATTATTTCGCGTGTTATCTTGTTCACAGAAATAAATCGCTACACAAATACACATATATACAATCAGAGAATGCTAGGGAGAAAGAGAAAATGGAGAGATACAGAGAATGAGAGATGATGGTGTTGATGAAGTGTGTAGATATCAGTTCAAATTTGATGACTTGTCATTTCTCTAAATATATATGTATATATATATATATTTGCACAAAACCTTTTATTAACATGTCACATATGGCTAAAGATGGGAGCAAACAGAACGATGAAATTGTTTTTGATTTGATAGTTGTTGTTACAAGTGTAGCAACCGTACTTGAGATTGAAAAACCATGTAATTGATGTAATGAAACGTGTGCCAAGTTTTGTGTTTTTTAAGAAATTGGGATAATAATGCATGACATTTTCGTTCCTAACGCATAAAGTAATATTGGTTAACACGTAGAATGTAAATACTCAATAAGATAAATAACGATTAAAAAGAAGTTTTAGTCTAATCAAATTATAATTTAAAACGGATTTTAGACAAAATCTTTCATGGGTACATGTTCGAGAACTACTAACCTTGTCAGACACAACCTTTACTGAAATTCTATTTTACTGTATCCTAGAAATTAATATTTGAACCCACAAAAATTGAAATTGTTTTTTATTTTTATAAGAAGCGTTCTCATATTGTTAGAAATAAATCCACACATGTTTGGTATTGTTTACAACTAAGCATTGTAACTTTTCCATCCTACTATGAATTCTTATCACTTTCCGTTTCCTATCATTTTCTTTGGCTGTTAATGATATTTTCCTCTATCTTCATAAGTTCAAATACTAAATAAATCCTATTCCAGGAATATTTTTAGCACATACACCTGCCAAGAACAAAAAATTCAGGTAACTTGTCAAGCAGATGAATGGTACTCACGTATTAATGATCATTAACTTGGTTTAGTAAAATATATAACGGTATAATGTTTTTGAACGTTCATATTCAGTTACGATTATTAAATCGATAGACGGTATGGATAAGCCATTAAGGGAGTCGGAGGCATATTGTAACAAATTTCAGCATATTGTATGTGTTAGAAAGCTATCAGGAATTTTTTGGTTATGATTATTTTTATTAATAAGTCCGTAATTCATATACATATTTAGAACCGAAAATATATTAAATAGCATACCTTTATCCAGCAACAGGTGTATTATAAAAATGGTTGGTTGTTTCAATTTGCACCGTTCTGGGATTAATTGTACACCATCAGGGAAGGCAGTAACGATAACAATAATCTTAAATATATCAGTAAATCGTTCTAATTGATTCTTTATTCGAACTATCAACATTTTGCTTTTTAAACTGAGATAACATTTTCCCGACAGAAAGAAAGAAACTACAGCATTTACTTCGCAAGTGTTATCAATATTTTTTTTATGGAAATAGCAACATTTTTAAACTTAAATCTAAAATAAACTTTATTATTATTAATAAATAGAAAAAATTTATGAGTTTACGTAGGCTTCATAACCTTATACCTCTTTTCAGCAATGTTGCGCATTCGGAAACATGAAATTTATAATTAATTGACTTTCGGGTTATGCCGCGTTGTTTATTTCATTACCTGAGCTTTCGGCTGGTATCCTCCAGCCTTCGTCAGAGATACTGTTTATGTTGACATAGCAACGAGCGCCAAGCATCGCAGAGTAAAAGGCCGCTATCTTCGTTGATGTTGTTGGTATTTTTTAAAATTTCTGCTGCCTCTTTCACCCGTCGGGGCCACCACTGGTCTTCTCTCCACAGTAGCAGAAATTTTAAAAAATACCAACAACATCATGAAGATAGCGGCCTTTTACTCTGCGATGCTTGGCGCTCGTTGCTATGTCAACATAAACAGTATCTCTGACGAAGGCTGGAGGATACCAGCCGAAAGCTCAGGTAATGAAATAAACAACGCGGCATAACCCAAAGGTCAATTAATCATGAACAAAGATGGCCGTGGAAGTCTGAGGTATGAAATTTATAGTTTTTGAACAATACTTCATATTTTTTTTAGATCGTTAACATTAATATTGTTCAAAGATGTTGCTCTACTTAGTGATGTTAGTGCCGAAGTTCTTAAAGATAATGGGGTATTCCTGAAGTTGATATTTTTATACCAATCCAATTCAGCAATTTTATTTTAATGGCAACAATGAGGTAAATTTTTATTTCAAGCAACACATCGCATTGGTAAGTTAGTTTTATGATTTTTATAGCCAGTAACCCAAAATACAAAATTAGTGAATTTAAGAAAATAGGAAGCATCCCCTCCCAGTTTTCCTTTTACAGTACCGCATACTAAACATGGAAAACTTTATTTAAATAAACTAACTCGAATTCAAATAATAATTTAAACATAAGAATAAACATTATGAGCATATTGTGGCATGTTACAACTATTCCCAATAAACTATTACTAATTGCCTCGTGGTGTAAATGTTTAGGCTAAGTGAGATAGACATTAAAGTATAACTCGTGATAAAAACTAAAAAGTGTTATCAAAGGTAAGTACATTTAGAAACTTCATGTCCAAAACAATCCTGAAAGAATTAATAGTACCTATATATCGAAAATCAAAATTTCCGTAAATTATTTTTTTTCTTCTTTACCTAGTTAATTTGGAACACTTGTATACATGCTCTTTTTGCAGCATGGGGCTGCTGACGTCATGCGGGACGTTATAAGAATTAGATCGAGTAAGGAACTAGACTACCAAGAGATCAAAATGCTGACAAAAACTGTATGCTACTATTTACTCTGTTACAACAAGCCCCAGGCTTCCTTAATCGCTCTAAAGTATTAAACACGGGACTTTTTTTTTTAATTTTGGCCTCACTGACCTGATTATGGACGTTTCTGCACTTATCTTGTGATGCGGATGGGGTTTACTTACTGAAAGAGGAAATATGTTTTCACAGATGTTGAATATTGTTATAATATGGTACAGTAATAATAATTGTTCTTTGGTTCTTTACCTTACTCTACAAACAACTTCAGCGAAGTACACTATTAACAATTTATTTTCATTTTTTTACCTCCCTGAAACAGTTGAATTATAATGTTTTATTGTTCGCCGGTGTAAATTTCAGAGTTTTTTATGTGATAAAAAATTCCTTTCTCTTATCAACAAACGATAGAAAAACAATATTTAATGTAATAGCTGATTTAGAGTATTATGTCCAGGTTATAATATTAATGTTTTCCCAGAAACAAAATGAGTTCAAGGTTAATCACTGCTAGTAGCCGTGATTGAGCTGAGAAGGTCGTACGAATAAAATAGAGATAATTTTAAACTAATTCGAGGAATAAAAGATTGATACTGTAAGTTTTAGATTCAACTGCAAGGCTGCATTCAATTAATGTGTAGCAGAAGTCTTGTGAGAATTCATTTTTTAGCCGAGGCACCGGCAGTAAAGCTACCACTACCTGATGTTTGGCTTATTAAAGTGCTTGTCTTGAACGTTGCAACATTTTCGGCGCTACTTTACTGCTGTAGACACCTTCGGCATCAACGTACGGTACACTCAGCATGCGTCAATAGTGAATTAATTAATTAGAGTGCTCGGATTTTAAACGTGTTTTATTCATATTCTTAATAAAAGAGTATTAAACAAACGCACTTGCAGCAATCTAGCTGATGAACATTGTTAAACTGTAAAAAAAACCATTTCGTGTAATTAATTAAACGCAGTAGAGGCATTTTCGAATTGCAGGATAATAAATCAGAATCCGGCGAGAGGAACAGCTGTACCGGTGGGTTGCGAGCGGCATTAAACGCTAACGAGATTACCTGAACTACGGATTGTGAGCTTACATTCTTGTTCACTCCAGGTTTTTAATTAAAGGACAAGACTCTTGCCACTGGTCATGACATAAAAGAGCTTTTTTCTTAGTGTCTTCATAACGTCATACGTTACTTAAGAAACAACAAAACTTTATTCGGACGAAAGAGAATTCTTAACGGTAAAAATACGTTATCCATAAAACAGATATAAGTTGACGCTACAATATATATTCCGTATTTAATTATTTAGTAGAGATAAAACTGATAGATATTGTCTACTTTGTAAATAAAGGACCATGGAGGGGTTGGTAATATTAATTTCTGTTTATATAATTACTGCCTACTTGTTTTGCAAAAGGTTTCTCGGCTAATAGATTCAGAAGTATCTGTGGAATGTAAGCAGAGTTTAATGTGGTTTTGTTTTTCTAACAGTTTTTGCGTAAAGTAAAACAGATAGTGTAAGAAAAGTCTCACCAGATGATGCAATTGTAGCATCAGCGATATGAGATCGCAGATTTGCAAGAATTGTTTTGATAGGGGAGCTGCGGTTGTAATTACCAAACCTAAAACTCTTACTATTTCAATGTGATATATGACGCAAAATAGTATACGTGCATTGCTAGTGTTTTAATTAGCGATGGAGTCGATCTGTTGAGTCAGTTAATCTAATGGAGTCAAATAAATTGACAAAAAGTTTTCCTTTTATAGGTATTTGGAAATAGTAAGGTATTATCTTGTTCTTTGCCGGCTGCGGGTGTCACTTTTCTTTCGGTTTTGAATCAATATTTACATTAGCGACCATCTTCCGTGATCACCTGATGGCTGACTCATGATGTATCGCTGCTTGGGAGTACAAGATAGCACTTACAATATCCTAAGTTGGCGACTAATTTTGTTATTACTTGCGAGCAAGAAGTTTAACATGACAAGACTATAAGGGGATGATAGGAATAAAATTGAAATTAAAGAAAATTCACACAGTAGTCTATAACTCATAACTCAACCAAGATTTATTAACAATCTAAATTACTATTATTATATGAATAAAAGTGTTAAAATCGATTTTTATTGAAGTGAATAGATCGTGGGCATTGTGAAATAAACTTAGTGATTTATATAACTTACATCATCTTTCTCAGCGCGTTTTAATGTAGGTATCTATTGAACAAGTTTATGATGTCATATTATCGCTGGCAAAGTGATGCCGATGACCCGACGAACTGTTATGTCAGTTCCCAATACGCAAGCACTCTACATCTGTTTGTAGTAGAATTAAAAGGCACTATGAATTTTCTAGACTAAAATAATTTGAATTCACCGTTGTAATACGGATTTCGGAAGAATAGGTTGTATGTAACATAGCTGGCCCTATGTACAAATGACGTAATGGAAGTTATTGATGCTGGTTCACGAGTTTATGCAATTATTCGGATTTTCACGGTACAGTTTTTTGGCGAAGATTATAGTGTACGGTATATCGTATCTGCTTTGCGAATGGATAAAGGATTTTCTAACTGATCGGTCGCAGTATGTCGTCGTTGATGGAGATACCCCTTCTAAACTAGATATTACATCAGGCGTCCCCCAGGGAAATGTAATAGGACTACTTCTTGTCTTAATTTTTATAAACGACTTCGGAGACAGTTTGAATAGCAGTTTGAGATTGTCCGCTGATGACGCAACCATCTGTAGAGATGTAAGGAATTGGGCCGATTGTTTAGAAATTCGGGCAATCTGGAAGTTATTTCGACATGGTGCGACGAATGGCAACTTACGCTAAATTGCAAAAACTCCAAGACAATGGGCATAGCTAACAAAAAGAAGCCGTTTGTCCAGAAATACAAAGTAAACAGTTCAGTTGTAGATACAGTCAATTCCGTAAATTACAGTTAATAGTCGTAGCGGGTGGCTCCTTCTGACTGCACCATCGTTGACGCCTTATCTCGTCCACCCCTTCTTCAGCATCGCCGCACTCCAGGCGTAGATCCGTGCCAAGTCTTCTTCTCGAATCCCGTCGGCTGGAAAATTTCATGGTCCATCATCGACCGACCAAGCAAGAAGTAACCGAAGTGTTAGCTCATATTTATTGTAAAACTTCACTATTGGATCTAGGAGTCATTGACCTTATTCTCGTCCACCAGATTGTGAGGAAGCTTTCACTTTCGTAGGAACACAGCCATTAATCAATGCACCGTGTGTGTTACATAGCTTGAGCGTATTCCTATGAAACCGTCAAACTATTTAAATCACTGGAGCCTAGATACACTATTATACAAATTGCCAGTTGCGACTCGTATCTTCAAGGGCCAGCCCCGAAATCTCCGTATCAGTACCTGTAGCATTGAACTGCCTTCCTGCAGAGGTACCTGCCGCCATCTACTTACCTATTTTTTTTTGGTATAATCACTTACTTCCAGAGAAAGTTACGCACACAGTTTGTTGGAGAAGGCCGACGGCTTGTAATACCTCACGCAAGAATGTTTATAACTAAATTGAAGCAATGCTGAGAGTATTAATTTAAGGGTTACAAAAAAATTCAACAAGACAACTTGCGATCATAATGTTAAATTATAAGAGAATGATGACTGAACCTTATCTGGGTCGGAGTAGATGTGGTACGGGAAGAGCTTCTTCAACGCTCCACACCTAGGGCTGGGCAGATTCTCCGTACTGTGACTGCGGTGAGGTTTTACAAACTGTGTCACACATTGTGCAGGACCGCCCACTGCATGCCTTTCCTCGTAGTCTGGAATACTTAAATTTGGCTACGCCGGAGGCAGTGGCTTGGTTGGAGCGCCTCGACGTCACGTTGTAGTGGTCGTGACTGGAAATCCTGTCTCAGTGGCCTGCTGTGGGCATTGTCCGCTGAGCTAAGTGTATATATGTGTGTTTACTTTGAAACAAGATTGTTCATTGAATACATTATAATTGTTGTTGAATGTTGTAAATGCCATACAACATCGTACGCAAAATAAATAACTGAACCTTATCCTGTAAATATTTACGCCAGCTTCTTAAATCAGCACAAACATCAATCTGAAACCGAAAGTGGCGGGTGTGCTTAAAGAAATGGCTTCGCATTCCTGAGGGCGCGGATTCGAATCCCCATTAGATCATCCAGATTTCGGTTTTCCTTGGTTTCCAGAAATCACTTCGGACAAATGCCGGCATGTTTCCTTCAAAAGACCATGTCCGTATTCCTTCCCGTTCCTTGTCTACAGTCATTTACCGTCTCTAATGACCACGACGTCCATGAGGCGTAAGGTCATAAGCAATTCTAATCTATACCATTAATCGCTAAGCTTGTTCATTGTGTAGCCATTCCGTAACGCTGTGACGTCACGCAGCCTGATTTCGTTGCGGAATCAACAACGGCCATAGATATTACTACTGTGTTGAGGTTATGAGTTTTTTTAAGTAACAATTCTATCTAGTTGAGCACCAGAGAAGAAATGAATTTCCATAATACTGAACGCAAAGTATATATCTATTTTAAATCAACATATTAATTATTAATTGCTTTTTTGTTTATTTCTATTCAATCGATTGAGATTTCTTATAATCTCTTTCCAAAGATATGACCAAATAAATACATTATTGTAGACAGACTTACAAGATAGTTACATTCGATTTAGAAGTTTCTGTTATATTCTATGTCCCTGTTACTGTAAACTCGAAAAAAACGAATCGACAAACACTGATTTCTAAGTATTTATTACGTTTAAATTGACATATTCATTAATTGCTGTTTTTTATTAGTGGTGTCATTGTATCAGCAGCATGTAAATAGTTCCAATTTGTCACATTTAGATGCCGTTACAGTGTATATATTCATATGCGGGTGACAAAAGTTTTGATTTTCTAACGGAAATATTAGTGGAGGTTTTTATTAGGTTGAAATGCAGCCAAGACTTGAATGACAACTGACACATTTTGTTACAGCATAATTAACTATGAATATAGCTTTATAAACAATTTAAGCTGTTTTTTTTAAAGCGTGACGTTACTGAAGTTATTACTTCATGAGGATGGTAGTAGTTCTATGTTTATCGTGCTGATTGAGGCCTAGAAGAGGAATGAAACTAATGTTGCGTGATATAGCCGAAGTTTTTGTGATTCCTAATTTAATTTCAGGTTCTTTGGGTCCATACTTCCGTCGTCAGTAACTCAGAATTGGTTTTCAACTGTATCAGTATGTAAACTACAACCAAAGCATGTAAAACATTACAAAATGAAGATTATAAGCATTATATAATAAAGATTCCATGTAGTTAAGCAAATGCAAAGAAATGAATGGCCAGAATACTGCAATCGCCCGTCATTTTTGACAGGTATAGAAACTAATTATATAACAGCAATTCTGTTTAGTGGTGAATTGCCGGAACACTGCGTGCGGCCCTACGTTTTTGAAGGATTTAGAGGCTAGTAATAATAATAATTTGTTACGTGAATGCAATTGTTAATCTCACCTTGGCTAACTTTATAGTATGCCGAAATGAAACAAGTTATCAGTTGTAGATATGATTTACATCGGGAAGAACGTTCGAGTTAATAAGTACATTAATCATATGGGTAGCTACATACTCAAAATTAAACCCCGAAGTTATCCTTGTATATGCAATCTCGTTACAGTAAATCAACAAAATCGTAACTTTGGTAATTTTCATACGGAATTACAGTTAGTGCAGATTTATATGTGAGCTGTTTGTTCCATAATTCTTGAAATACGTTAGAAATTGCGTTTTCAGCACAAATGACTTATTCAATAGGGAGAATCTGTAGGTTTTCATTTTGTATCACGTTAAAACATTATTTTGTTGCATCCAACTTCTTAGTGGTTATTTGAAAGTTATCAAAACCATCATAATATCATATATGATATTTGTTTTATGAATTCGTTGGCTTTATGATTTCAGCGATTTGAATCAAACAGCATAAAATATGCTATGGTGGAAAAGTAATGTTTCTGATAAAAGTATACCTAAATATGCAAAATAATAAACGGGTTATCAATGAAGTATAGTGTACGTCCGTAGATAAATTGTACATTTATTTCTCTAGATGTTTTAATATTCAAGCAGTGGAGTGTACTAATCATATCTATTTCCATCGTCATGTTCACGAAATGCATTTTGGGCAAATAAAAGTTTTTAATGCCATAATATTATTGGTGAGGTTGAATAAATTTCCTCTACAATCTTCCGGACATTTGTACGCTCATGTATTCATCAATAAAAAGGCGACTCGTGCAACATAACGTTGAACTGCTGAGAACCTCCAGCTGTAAGTTACATTTCTTTCAAGTCCAAGGATGGTTATAAAGAAAACTCACGAACTCCGCTACATAACTGTCGGAATAAAGTCGGCAAGATTACAGCGAAGCATTTCATGAAAGCCTTAAGGACGCCACGCTTAACAATTGTCAATTTATGTGCTGAAAAAATTTTCAAAACAAATTAATTTCGTAGATAACAATTTTGTATTGTTAATGTTTAATCAGTTCAAGTAGAAAAAAATCATTTTTTTCATTTTTTAAGAACTGATTTAATACGAGTATGTTTTCAGATGATAACTAAGTTTGCCAGAGTGTAGCAAACATTGTTGTTTAGAACACTAAAACCAATTTTAACGGAAAATTTGATAGAAATTAACTTAATGAATTACTGGGATATAAGGCCAAAGTTTTGAATTTTAGAAATACAGAAAACCTGCTATAAAAATTTGTTATTAGTTGTCCGAAAACTTGGTGAAGGAACAGTAATATTTAGTTAATAACAGATCAAACACAACTGGAGAATAATCAGAACATTTAAAATTACAGTTGTCTTTGCTTTATAACAATCTTTACAATCTCTGAGTTGTGAGATCAAAGAGGATTTATTATCTAAACGACAAAATATTAACCACACTCAGTCGTTTACTTTTGAGAAGAAACGTTAACAGGCAACATTGTGAACAAGATCTCTTAACTTTACATAATGATGACAGAGAATAACTTTTTTCTAAATCTTACTCATAAATGTAGCAGAAAATAACAATTTAAGAACAATTATTATATGTAGAATTCTGAATTATTTCCTCTACATCGCGTTAGTGTAACCTGTACAGGAATTGATAAAATCATTGAAAATAGTGTTTGCTCTGAACACATAGAAACGTTGCATCATAGTGTGGAACCGCCATTCCTAGCTTGATCAGAATACATGATTAGTCATTCTACATGTGATTTTTTTTTTCAGTAGGAAGAAAGTTTTTCTGATAATGAAACAAATATTATTTAAATAAGCGTTTTCGAATGAAGAAAATTTGCAGTTCATCACAAACCCCTGCACTGGGAGCGTCTGTTTCTTATATATCCTACGAGTCTTTGCAGCATTATTGGTGTAATGCGGAGAACGTAAATTGGCTTTAAGATCAAAGGCAAAACGTCTACTTTACAAGCGCTCTCTCCATTATTACTGCAGTCGTCTTCAAACATACATTAATGGCTAATAATGTCACTGAAAAATCTCCAGATATCGTTATCTGCGATATTTAAAAAGGATATTTCTCTCATATCCCTGTATCATGGACTGTTATTGAGTAAAACTTCTAATGAAAGATATTTCAATGTAAAGACAAGTACAAGGATGTTCTAGTTACTTACTTAGTGTTAAATTTTAAGGGAATGGAAAATTCACTCTGATTTATTGATAAACCAAAGCTATAAAAAATATCTCTTCGTAATGTTTGTTTGTAGATTTGGGTGTATTTTATAAGTACAATAAAAGTAAATTTGTATAGTATTACGATTTGGTGGCAGAATTCCAATTTGCCGTGTGTTTATCTGTGTTGTGGCTGGACCTTACGGTTCAAAGTGGAACCTGTACTACAGAGCGTCCGGTGCTACTCACATGGACAAAGCAAAGCCCTCCTAACATGTGATTTTAAATTTAGCAAGCATGCAATCACCAGACTGATCGTTCATTATATACAGTGTATTAAAGATCTGAAATGCTAACTATCTACCTTGTAATTGTTGCTCTCACCGACACGAGAAGAAGAAGAGCATCCACTTGCTGCAAATGCTGTTATAAGTACTGATAAGAGTCATTGCACTTAGAAGCAATGAAGAGCGCGTTAACAGCTGATAATTATTTCCGATGTTAATAAACGTACTATGCAATCAAATTTTCTGTTTTTTTTTGTGTTTCATAGAACAGGAAATAGAAAAGATATTTTTAATTTACTCTAAACCACTCTGTTTTCGGTCGCATGACAGAAAAAATATATCTTGTATCACACAAGTTAATAACGAATGTTATGAAAAAGAAGTATGTGAGATGTTATGAGTCTAAACAGTATATCAAATCTAGAACATGATATTCTGCTCTCACACTGAAAAATGTAAACAGCGTTTGTGATTTCTGATCAACATTTTACTTGGTTTTGCATGCGTCCAATGTCAGCTTGACAATAAAATCATCTACTATTAACTGCACTGTTTACCAGTAATAACAATATGATAATCGTTTCATACCGCCTATTGCATCCGAGATCGCCAGATTAAGCTATATAGTGTATTGTTCAAGTCAAGATTAATATCAATAATTCCTTGAAAGTCTATACTCTGGAAAACTTAAGGATCATTTTATCGTAATGAAAAACTGTACCGGAAAATGTCGTTACGGTTAAGACCTTTTTGTTACAACCAGAAAGAGAAATAGCGTTGGTCTGCAAAATAATGTGCTTCTCAAGAATGAAATTCGTCTGCTACTGTTAAACGTTTACTTCCATCGTTATTACCAAAAGAAGAGGAGTACTAAATTAGGAGTTAAATTCCAGCAATTTTTACATACTATTGTGACTAAGTTTACTGCTTATCTAAATCTTATACTTCACAATTAAGCTGCTGGAACTTGATATTAGAAAGCTACCGTAACCCATGTTCTGTTTGCGTGAGGTGGGAAATGACCTGCTCTGAATGCATATTACACCCATGGCGCCATGCTTCCTCACAAATACGCTAATATCGCTCGTACAGACAGGGTTCCGATCTTGCTGGGTTTTCTATTTGAACAGCGCAAGGTTATTAGCAAATATTTCGGTAATTATGAGGTCCTCTATGCATAGAAGTCAACAATTATCGGGTATAAAGAAATTTATAACGCAATACGTGAATTTAGTGAAGCAAGAACACGTTAAATATTTGAAATTGGGAACTAACACTTTTTACTACAAATATTGACGAGGAAGCTGTTAAATAAAATGAGATTCTTCTATTTCTAAACTGAACTATTAAAATAATCTTTAGTTTTGCAAAAGAAGCGATTAAATTAGGAATAAATTGGATTTACTCGGTTTTTGATGTTATACTTTCAATTCCGTTGTCCTTTGACGACCAAATCTGGCACTACAGCTTAGTTGGTCCACGGTGCCGTAGGTTATTAAGGCTACACTACCGTAATATTGACATGCGAACTGTGGCCGCAAGCTGCTAATCTAATGCAAATTATTCTGGGTAATATTCCCATTCACACACACATGTCGAATTTCACCAATGGCAGAAGTACGAAAAAAATAGTATTGCATTGAAACAGAAGTTTGTACCGTTTTTAGCGACAACAAAGACAGCAGAGTTTTAGTGATCGCTTTGACACGTACAGTTCCCACAAACACAGAATGTAAGTTAATCAGTAAATCAGTTTGGAAGCGACGGTACTGCATTATAGGATGGTTAGGAACGTACTTTTGTGCTCATACTTTAGGAGTCTGCTGAAGATGCACGACTGGTTTTGACACCAAATCAAACTAATGTGATAAGTCAGTGCTACCGTGTTATAAACGAATTACTCCATAAAATCTCGACGAATTTCTTTACAAAATCATAGCACAGAATAATATGGACAGAAATAGGACCAGGGACCAAATTTTTCATATCTAACATATGCATCTTATACTTGATATGAAATCAACTTTTATTTGAAAGGTTTTAAAGCAATCATTCGTTCCAGGGTGATGACGATTCTTCTTATAACGCAAGTTATCGACAGACAATTACAGGTTTCTGCTGATTATTTAAAAATTCAACGTGCTGTTGACGCCATTTCCACAGGATGCGACAAATGGAAGCTTTAATTAAACTGAAATAAGAGCTAGTTAGTGCATATAACGAAATGAAATATACCACTATTCCATAAACGCAAAGTAAGCCATTGAATTCTTGGGAAAATCAAATCTTTTAAGTACTTGGACTTAAAAACAAGAATCAACATAACATCGGTCGTCCGATAATCTAATTCTGCACTGCTAGTAATACACAAAATTTTGAAGAATTTAGCGTATCTCTAACGTAAATAGTTTATAAAAATTTTGTATTGTAGTGATTGATGTGTGGGATTCGCATTGAAGGGGCTGATTAACAATATCGAGAATGTGCAAAGAAGAGTTGCTCGATTTATGACGACTTCCTGTAGTCGTTACGAAAGTGTCACCGCATTGATACGGAGGAAGGGTTAGGAGTGCTTAATAGATTAACAATATAGTTTCCGTAGAAATTTAGGCGAGTAGTTTCTCTCATTTACAAATGCAGTAAACTACTATTGCCACCAACATTGCAAAGTTGCAATGAGAAGTTGCGTTCTGGAGCACATACGAATTATTTATTTCTTCTTGGAGTCAGAGATTTGAATGCTCAGAATAGAGGTCAATTTTGACGTAAAACACTATATGTCACCGCAGTTCGAGTATAGAGTGAAATGAATTTATATTAAATGCGCGAATGTGTTTCGCAAAGTCTAATCTTAAGATCATATAACTATCTTTAGACACTGCTAAACGACTTCAACATGCTGCGTAACAATATTCTTCTACAACGTAGGTCTATAAGCACAATTACAACTGTTGATGAGAACTAAACACGCCTAAACCCAGCCCGCGGTGCATCTACGTATTTTCCAACGTGGAAGATAGGGTCTGAATGCGATGTTGATCGGGTTTAGTGACATTCTTAGACGTAGAAGAATGTGAACCAGAGAGCTTGAATATCTGTCGCAGTTCCGTTTACATCTGAATTTTTTGATAACATTAATTCTATCCAAGAAAACCATTAAACTTGGAGTGATCGTTCTTGGGTTACAACCAGCAATATCCTGAAGGTAGCGTCTGAGATTCTTCTAACAAATCAGATATCATTGCTTCCTTTTTTAATTTAAGGTAATAGGCACTGCCCAAACGGATGCTTGAAACAAACAAATTGTTACTTTGGAGTAATAGGATCTTCCTTCACTGGCGCATAATATTTTGGAATTAGTGTATTTAGGCATAAAACTATGGTTTCGTCCGCTTTAACAAGTAGATACACAGTTTGACCTAATCAACCATTCTGGTTATTCACAACAATAAAAAGTATATATATGCTGATAAATTATTCTTATTTTATAAACATCAAATCTCTCATTTTAAGTCATACATGTTTCAGATTCATATTTTTTTTATTTTGATTCATTTATTGAAGACCGATTTTATAGCGTATCGCGTCATTCGCTTCATTTCCTTATTGGTAAGGGTTGATTAAACGCTGAATGTAAAAGGAATTCAAAGAACATATTGTTGGAGTTGGACTACAGATCAAAAATCGCATAAATCCGAGCAAGTGCGAGTAGAACCACGTAGTGTAATTACCTAAATAGGAATCTTGAACGTGGCAACTCAGAAAATCGTCACTTGAATCTTTTTAGACTCAGCAGTGGACTTTTTTGCATGGTTCCAAAAGCCAATCCACAATGCCACCGGAACCGCTAGTGGGATCGTTCTGATCCGATAAAATTAAGAGCAATTTCCAAGAAACTTACATTAGTACAAGGAAAAAACTCCAAATAAATAGGTTTGCTGGTTTTTCTAGAAACTAAAATACCATATTAATTGTAAGTAATTTTAGTATTTGGATATGATCAAAATTGGAGAGAAATTTTTAGTTCCTAGATAATACCAATTTTGAGATAGACTCGCTAACAATAATGATCCATAACTTTTGCAGCCACTGAAGTCTTTATTTTTACATGAAACAAATAGTCCTCTATCAATAAAACTATTTTTTTCAGATAACACATGTATTTCTATGAGAAAATTCCATAGAAGATAATTTTGTAAAATTTGAAATACGATATTGGATTCTGAGTGAACGATACACGAAAATTTATAAATTTTAAGTATTCAAACTATTCTGTTTTAGTTCTAGAGGCCTGCGACAGACGGACCCATATACCGGAGACTCAACAAAAGGTGTCCATTTCATATTGGTTGTGGAACCCATAAAAAAAGCAGTAATCTACTATATAATTTCGTAAGGTCACCCACTCACCTCGATAGCTATTGGCTGGAGAACGGTGTCACGTGTCAGCCTTCGCTCACAAAACAACGACCAGAGATACCATTAGAAGGACTTCGTGGTCATGTCTACGATTTAATAATGAAGCAACTGCTACCAAATTAATTGGCATAATACATTCACTAAGTCTACTTTTCATAGCTTTTCATAGCTAAAAAAATCTTAATAAATTTTGTGGCTGTAAAAACGTGGATCTGCTTTTCAGTAACATGTAAATAATTAAAGCAACTTAAAAATAAAATTACTCATAGTCTCTACTGTAACCACAAATGCCAATTGTCATTTAGGCTTAGGATAAATTTCAGTTTAATTGCAACTTTCACTAATGTTGTTACTTGACCAAAATTTATGCATTACCGTTTATTTGCTTTCCTTATTGGTCTTTATTCATGTTCGCTGTGAATTATTAGGTTATTTTAAGTGGGCATCAGACCAAATGTGTCATCGAATCGACTATTTTGGCAACTTATTTCTGCGGAGTTGCTCAACTGTTTCCTAATATGGAATGTGTATTTAGTCCTCTGGCCGTCACAGATATTATGACCAATGTTTGCTTCATGAGTGTTTGCCCAGTCTCAATAATAAACAACGTGATGCTTTCGAAGCAAACAGGATTTTTTTTTAAAAATTGGCAGAGTGAACAAATACAAATGAAGTTCGTATTTAAGCAAGTTAGATTGTATGATCTTTGAAACAGTTACACGATAGCGCGATCCTGTCCGTGTTTAATACCTACCTGCTCTATTAATATTAATGGTTCTGACTTCTTCAAGCTCAAGAGATTTTATTCATCCTAAGGCTGAAACACAAGTTAAGCTTATATTTGGCCAGATCAGATCAACCTGTCAACAGTCACGAGCTTACACTAGTAATTAAAATAAAGACGGCAAATTAGTTCTTTGATTGTTACTAATATATGAAGGCATATAACTAACACTAAAATTTACTTTAGAAGATGAATCATTAAATCGTTATACCATCCTTTATGAATGGCTATAATTTTACCAATTTTCTGTATATCAGATCTTATTTAATCTGGTTGTAATTTCATACCAGCGAAAGAGCTTTGACTTACGAGATGAAGGTAAAAGAAACAACATTATCTCAAACAGTAGTGTCAGGGGTGTAAATGAACAATAAATAAATTATTAATTTAAATGAAATATGGCATAAGGCGTTGGCTGATGCGAGCTTGCATCACGACGCGGCTTGGGAAACCAGGTCGCTAGAATTGCTGAGGAGGATCGCTGACGGAGCGCGAGCGACGCACGCAAGCACGCCTGCAGGAGAATGAGGGCAGCGAGGTTTCTTAATAGCTAATCGCCAGTTGCTAGTGACTTGAACTTGTGATTCGATACCGACACATTCGCCTCGGGCACGGCCACCGACCACGCGCTACGCCGCTATCCTGCCGATACTACCGATAGTCAGAAACAGCAGTAGTTCCTGTCGCGGTGTGGACCGTACCTTCCGGGCGTAACTTACTTGTAGCTTCTACGAATAAACTCACAGTACATCACAGTACGTCTCATTCTTGTAGTAGCGCTAGGACCCTCTCATGCCGTCGAGACGGCTGGTGTCAGACCTGATCATTCACGAGAGCGGCCTGTGCAAGTAAGTTCCACTCTCACCACTCGCCTTCCTGACCACTACCGGGACCTGCACGTATACTGCAGAAGCGTCCCGTACAGATTGGTGTCAGAGTGGCTTCGAACCCGGGACTCTACGAGATTCGTTCCAAGAATTGGGAGAGACGATTCGACGTGCGGATTCGAGACGGGACAACTGCTGGAGCCAACGGAGGGTCGACGTCAAGGCATCACGACTCCACGGCTACACGACTTCGGAAAAGGCAGCGGCGGCAGCGGCGGCGGCAGCAGCGGCAGCGGGCATCGAAGCGGCGAGCAGCGGGCGGAGCGGCCAGCGGGTGACAACGGGTGACAGCGGCGAGACAGTTGCAGTTCCAGGCTTCACATTCCGCTCCAGGCGGTACAACAAGGCGGGTCTCTACGCGGGCTGCGAGCGAGGTGTCGTGCGGGTAGCAGTCTCCAGGCGCGCGAGCGGCGTCGGCAGTCATAGCAGTTTGGTGAGTAAATTCCAACTCTATTTATTATGGCAGAGTCTCAGCAAACAGTCCAGGATGTTGTCACGGATTTGGCCAAGAAAGTAGCTACTTTAGCAGCAGAAAAGGGTAATAGTAGTAATGCTACGGACGCAAACGCGAACGGAAAAAGCAATGTTTGTAATGTTAAAGACGGGAACGGGAGTAGTAAATTGCAGTTCCTAGGTTCATTCTTGGGACAGGATGTGGTGTTTGGTGGTAGTCCTGGGGAAGATGTTCAAGAATTCATCCTAAGAATCGAAAATCTCCTAGATTTATTGCAATTATCACCAGAGGAGAGATTAAGAATTTTGAAGTGTCGTTTAAAGGGAGACGCGTTTCGACAATTGTTGCACGATGAAGATTTTAAAAATTCTGAAAGTTTTGAAGGGTTGAAATACGAGCTGTTGAAACGATATAAAGACAAGTCCAGTGCACGTTCATACCGGGAAAGATTAAGAAATTTGAAGCGGTTACCAGCTGAATCAATAGGGAATTTCGCGGATCGAATAAAAGCTTTGAGTAGCCATACATATGAGTTAACGGGAGAAACTGTACATGATACAGCTGTCAAGTACCAAATTGATCAGTTAAACTTGGACACCTTGTTAAGCGGTTTGTCAGAGGAAATCGCTGAATATGTAACATTGCAACGACCGCGAACTTTTGCTGAGGGGATAGAGTTAGCGACGTTTTTCGACCAGGTAAAGAGCAGAACTACCAGTGAAGGTAAGTGTAAAATTAAGCATGTTTTTCATAATAAGAGAGTGATTAAATGTTGGGGATGTGGATTAATCGGGCATGTTCAGAGGGAGTGCTTCCGCAATCCAGCTAACAATTTCAGAGGGAGAGGTTTACAGGGGAATAATGGAGGCAGAAGAAATAATTCTAATGGGAATACTTGCTCTAACTGCAATGGGGAGCCTATGCAAGTCAGTAATGGGGCTAGAAGAGGTAACAATGGTGCCGTAAGGGGGAATTTTGGAAGACAAAATCAGAGTAACAGAAGGTCAAATAATTTTGAGCACCAGGGAGGTAATAGTAACTCTCAAGGGGGTACTAGTGATTTAAACTAGGACCGGGTAGACGGGTCCCCAACGAACTACCCAAGGTAATTAACGTTCCTGTGACTCATAGGCAGGACATTACGGGGGTAAGTAACACAGAATTGGTCCTAATTGCATCAATAAAAGGTAAGTTATGTCGTTTTTTAGTTGACTCCGGAGCGGCAGCATCTTTGTTGTGTGTTGATATTTGTGGGAAGCAAGGTTTACGCTCCACAAATTGTAAGATTACAGGTATAGATGTAAGTTGTGAAATTCCTGTGTTAGGGGTAAAAAAGGTAGATGTTTGCATAGAGGGAGGAACGTTTGACATGTTGGCATATGTTGTTCCTTCGTTGAGTTTAGGATTGGACGGTATTGTCGGAATAGAATTTTTGAGGAAACATGCCGCAATTATCGACTTTGCTAAGCATACGATTAGTCTACGACACCCATCTATGGGACACGTACTAATCCAGCTTCAAAGACCCGATGAGCACTTAAGGGATCCGATAGGCATATCTGAACCCGCTATTCGAGTGTTAAGGTCAATCGCAAAGGCGGACACTGCGCAAGTTATACCTCCAAATTCAGGCAAAATCATCCATGTTCCTGTGGCGAAAAGCTTGGCAGTTGATCTAGAATCAGTAGTATTAGTCGAGCCTCCACAAGATGCAGAATTTTTAGACAGACGAAGAGTGTATATTAAAAGAAGTGTGTGTCATGTTAGAATAATAAATGGAGAAAAATTCGTGCCAGTAGTAGCGGACAATTTTAGTAATTGCACTGTGGAAATTCCGCGAGGGTGTAGTTTAGCCGTTTTGTCAGTAGTTGACAGTACAGATATCGAGGATAATAGTAATAACGGTATTGATGAATCATGTAATGGACATGTGAAGCAGATTATGTTGAATAATGTAGATGTTGATGTAGATTTTAAAGGTAAATTAGAACATTTGTCTGGGGAACAACGGGATAAATTGCAGGAGTTACTGGATGAGTATAAAGTTTTGTTCGATACTAAGCGGGCCTTGCCGGCCACGGATCTGATCGAGCATACAATTGATACAGGGGATGCGAAGCCAATCAGGAAGAAGCCGTATCGAATTCCCGTGCATCAGAGAGAGATAGTTGATGAATTTATTAACAAACAACTAGAGGAAGGAGTGATTCGTAAATCTCAATCGGCTTGGGGGGCTCCCGTAATATTAATAAAGAAACGGTCTGAAGACGGGGAGACCAAGTATCGATTCTGTGTGGATTACAGGGGGTTGAATAGTGTCACAACACCAGACGTGTATCCTCTACCGTCCATAGCAGAAACGGTGGATTATTTAGGGGGATGTCAATTCTTTACAACCTTGGATTTGAGGTCAGGGTATTATCAAGTCCCTGTAGCCGAAAAAGATGTGCACAAAACCGCTTTCATTTTACCGAACGGCCTTTTTGAGTTCCGAAGATGTCCTTTCGGGCTACGCAATATGCCTAGTTTGTTTCAGCGTTTAATGGACACCCTGTTGTATGGGTTGAAGCCCCATGTAGCATTAGTCTATCTCGACGATGTTTTACTGTTTTCTAGAACGTTCGAGGAGCATGTTGAACATCTGAGGGAGGTTTTTGAGAGATTGCGTAAGGCAAACCTGACGCTTTCTCTCAAAAAGTGCCATTTTGTAAAAAATGAGACAGAATATCTTGGCCACGTCGTCTCACGGGAGGGAATAAAACCTCACCCGAGACTACTCGCGGCTGTGAAGGATTTCCCAACTCCGTCCAAGGTCAAAGAGCTTCAGTCATTTCTAGGGCTGGCGAACTATTATAGGAAGTTCATTAAAGATTATGCCCATAAGGCGAAACCTCTCACGGAGTTGCTGAGGAAGGGGGCAGAGTTTAAGTGGACACCCGAGTGTGCGCGAGCTATGAGCGAGCTTAAAGAACTGTTGACAACACCTCCCGTCCTTGCTTACCCTGACATGAAAAAACCTTTTATTTTGGCTGTTGACGCCTCAGGGGTAGCTTTAGGGGCGGTTTTATCGCAGGTAGTTGATGGCCAGGAAAGACCGGTGTGTTATGCTTCGAGACAATTGAGCCCTGCAGAAAAAAATTATAGTACTACGGATCGTGAATTGGCTGGGGTTATCTGGGGGATCAAATACTTCAGGTGTTATCTCCTAGGTTCGAAATTTGAACTAGTAACAGATCATGCTGCAATCAAGTACCTGTTGACAGTGAAAGATCCGTCGAGCCGATTGACCCGGTGGGGCATCCTACTCTCGGAATACGAATACACTGTCCGTCATAAGCCAGGAATTAGTCACGGAAACGCTGATAGTCTAAGTCGCAAAGTGAGGGTGGTGACAGCTAAGGAAGCTCCCACTTTATCTCAGCTTCCTGTGGAGCAGTCGCGGGACCTCGAATGCGAAAAGTGGCGGAAAGACAAAAGATTTGTGTTGCGGGATGGATTGTTAAGGCGAGTAACAAGATATGGTGAGCGCGTAGTGGTACCTAAATCATTACGTGAAACACTGATCAGTCTACATCATGACAGTGTGTATGCCGGACACATTGGTTGGAAAAGTGTAAATAGAACGGTTGCTAGAGAGTTTTGGTGGCCCGCGAGAAGACAAGATGTAAGACGGTATGTACAGAAATGTATGATATGCAACGAACGTGCGGAAGTTCCGCAAGCCAGGGAGAAATTGCAATCTCTTCCTGAAGTAAGAAAACCTTTCGAGAGAATTCATTTGGATTTAATGGGGCCCTTTAACCGAAGCGAGGAAGGTTATTCTTATATTCTAACAATGATCGATGCGTTTTCAAGGTATTTGGTCATGATACCGCTCGAAAATCAACAGGCTGAAACGGTTGCAAATGCCTTTGTGGTTCACTGGGTACTTCGCTTTGGTTGTGTAGATACTCTTGTTTCTGATTGTGGAAAAAACTTTTTGTCGGAGTTATTCTCTCAAACGTGCAAACTTTTGGGGATAGAGAAGCTTAAAACCTCTCCGCACCATGCCATGGGCAACGGAGTTTGTGAACGCGTTCAAAAGACAATTATAAAATCATTGAAATGTTATGTAAACAAGTCTCAGAGGAGTTGGGCAAAATTACTTCCATACATGGTCAGCGCGTATAACGGGAGAGTGCACAGTTCCACGGGGAAGACACCTTTTGAAGTCTTATACGGTAGGGAGATGAACGCACCATTCACGATGTTTCCGGATCGGAAAGAAGTCAATAACCCAGAGGTAAGGAGCTTAGCTCATAAGTTAAAACGGATATGGAGTAGTGTGCGTAGAAATAACGCGAAGGCTTTCGATGCCTACAAAAGGCAGTATGACAAGAAAGCGAGACCGCAGAACATAAGTGCCGGATCCTACGTTATGTTGAATTTTCCTTACAGGAAGCCAGGTAGCTGCTCTAAGTGGAAAACTAGGTGGTCTGGGCCACATGAAGTACTTAGTTGTTCGTCACCAGTAAACTTAAAACTGCTGGTAAAAGGTAAGGAAATGATAGTGCATAAGAATCGGGTACGACCGTATGTGTGGCGCGAGAACGTGAGAGCGGGGGAGGAGAAGAGCGAGAGAGGCTCGAACCGAGCGCCGGAGGAAAGGAAGGAGCCGGCGCCCCTGCCACAAGCTGTGGATCCAAGCAGAGAGAAAGGTAGGCATAATTACAACCTTAGAGGTAAGGCAGGTCGCAGCGGAGCCAGGGGCCAGGACAGCGCGGCTGAGCCAGCGGCGAGTAATTCGCAGAGTATTGGTAAGACCGGGGGAAAGACGAGAAGTGTAAATAATAGTGGGTATAATCTTAGGAATAGGCGGTAAGGTACTTTCGGGGGGAAAAGTAGAATTGCGTATTGTGTTAGTTATATACTTTTCCAGGATTTTCATTGTTACTGCACTGTCCAGGAGTGAACCAAGGACCTCAGGGTAGAGATCTAGCACAGACCATGCTATAAGAATTCTTAGTTGGCATTTCATTGTCTATGTATGTGACACGGATACTTGCCGTAATTCATCGGGTTGGAATTTGCCTGCCAGATGGACGAGTCAAGTATTCGCTGACAGTAAACAATTCTTGCCGTCATGTTTCGATTGCAGCATTGCGTGCGTGCGGTGAGCCAAGTGGGGCAGCCGACACAGCGCTGACGCTGGGGATTACGACAGACTGCAAGCAGCGACTGGATGTGCAAAGACACTAAGTATTGCAACGCATGCACTACAATTTAGTACAAGTGGAATAGTAAGGGTATAGTAAAGGGTATTAATTTTCGGGAATCTTATATATTAGAGAAGGGACATTAGTATTAAGTTCTTTTGGGTAGTTAAGTTTCTAGCATTTAAGTAAGTAGGCATTCATTTCATTGTAACCATGAAGCTGCTTAAGCAAGAATATTCCTTCCTTATAATATTTATGGGGGTTGTACAGGTGCAGATGTTTGTAGTTACGCCCTTAACAAGCGGCGTCATTTTTTCTAAAGGAGCTAACGTTGTAGCAACGACTTAGGCAGATGCAAAAGTTCCATCGTTACCATTTGTCCAATGATGACGTTACTAGACCGTGGGGTAACCAGTTGTGAGGCATCAATGTTTTTTTCTGATGACTTTTCGGAGCAATGTCGGCGTGAGATTATAATGTTACATAGGCCGTATTTGGCGCCATTGAATAACAATTGGATTTTTGCTATGCCTAAGCCAACTAGTATCACTGTAACATGCTGGGAAGACCAGATGCAGACGCATGTCAGCAAAATAGAATTAAGAGGAGCTGGAATAATTGGTAATGCAACTCATTGTCAGTTTATAGGGCAAAACTTTATCATTCCTCCTATCCATAGATCTTCCACGATGTATAACCTTGAATTTCCACAATACCACCTTCCAAAATTTAATAGAAGTATTTACCACAGCCATAAGCTTGTAGAATTAAATAAAACTGATCCAAACCTACTTAATACAGAGATTGAAAAACATCTGAGGCAGTCTCAAGACTCCATTAAATATAATCAGATATTAGCAGCAGTAGAGACGCAACTTCAAACACAAGGGAGACATAAGTTTATTATAAGTACCATAAGTTTAAGCAGCATTGTAGCAGTATCTATTATTATTGTTCTGATATTGTACTTGTACCGGCGTCATTCCGGCCAAGTAGCAAGGTTTAACGCTGAAGTGGCTATACCAACGGCGGCACAGATTCTTGTTGACGTTTCTGGGTCGTCGCGTAACGCTGACGCTAGTGCAAGCGCAGAGTCACACATGTAGAATGTTATGCTTAGCCATATAGCGGTAATTACTATTGTTATTATATGTATGTCATTTGGGGAACACACTTTAATAATTGTTTATGTCTTCAGGATTGGACACCTGGATCTAGCAGAACGGATTGGTTTATTATTTTTCTTGTTGTGTATTTCTTTGTGAACTGGGAGGTACAGTCCACAACTGCGGTCCACAAGCTTAATGTAAAAATGGGATATGGAGTGACGCGTTAGCGGAGTAACGCTGTTTTGGTCGGTGGGAGTGTGTCAGGGGTGTAAATGAACAATAAATAAATTATTAATTTAAATGAAATATGGCATAAGGCGTTGGCTGATGCGAGCTTGCATCACGACGCGGCTTGGGAAACCAGGTCGCTAGAATTGCTGAGGAGGATCGCTGACGGAGCGCGAGCGACGCACGCAAGCACGCCTGCAGGAGAATGAGGGCAGCGAGGTTTCTTAATAGATAATCGCCAGTTGCTAGTGACTTGAACTTGTGATTCGATACCGACACATTCGCCTCGGGCACGGCCACCGACCACGCGCTACGCCGCTATCCTGCCGATACTACCGATAGTCAGAAACAGCAGTAGTTCCTGTCGCGGTGTGGACCGTACCTTCCGGGCGTAACTTACTTGTAGCTTCTACGAATAAACTCACAGTACATCACAGTACGTCTTATTCTTGTAGTAGCGCTAGGACCCTCTCATGCCGTCGAGACGGCTGGTGTCAGACCTGATCATTCACGAGAGCGGCCTGTGCAAGTAAGTTCCACTCTCACCACTCGCCTTCCTGACCACTACCGGGACCTGCACGTATACTGCAGAAGCGTCCCGTACAGTAGCAGTGAAACCTATCTACAAAAAAAGAAACCTGAATCAAAAATTGCCAGAGCAGCAAGTTTGGTATTTCTCTGAGCAACCTTAATGAGAAGCGAGATTTGAATTAAGACACGATTATTCAGAGAATACTTCTGTAGAACCAATAAGCGAAGTATCGGCACTGCAAGATAACTGAAGTTTATATTACTTCCGTACCACAAATAAAGTAATTACGAAGAGCCTCGGCACGGAATTGCTTTTCGATGGATTCATGCAAGAACATCTGTGAGTAGCTTCATCGAGCGCAGTTGAGAACAGAACTTAGATATCGAATTTTCGATCTGCAATACTCTTCCAAGATTTTATGCTTGAGCTGGTAACACTAGCAAATGCGGAAGCAAGCTGCGCCAGTTCTACGGATGCAAACATAGAAAAGTGATAACGAAGTCGTTGAAATGCTGCAGCATCTGAACTAAATTGTTCAATGCACTTTTATTCTTGCTGAATTTGACATTTCCTTGAGAAACGAAAGGGAGGAAAATCTATCTTTTTACAATATTCAGAATTCTTATACATCCGAACACATGTATGTGTTCACACTTTCATTAGATTCCATGCAAAACTGTTTCCTTATAGTAAAACTATACTGAAACAAATTTTTACTCTATATGTTATCGTCATTATTTGATTAATATACAGCATTTCTTTATCTTGTAAAAATAATGTAGTGATTTGTTTACTTCATTCCGTTACGTGAACTGAATCCCACATTTATTACTAAACGCTTTATAAAGAAATGTTTCGTGTTGCTGATGCTAATCATTAAAAATTAAGACAACGGTTCATTTTAGGCTCGCCCAGCTGAAAGAAAGTGATGATCTTCGATGCAGTACTAAAAATGCAAATGATCTACCCAAGTTTTTTCCATATTTATTTTCAACGAATATTGTTCGTTGACTCTACGGTGATTCTACCAAAAACCTTATGTTTAGAAGTCTATTATAAACCAGTACGAAACTGAAGACTTAGACTTATATGAGATGCAAGTGAAAGCCTAGGTAAACATTTCGTTCACCAACAGCTGGTCATCAGGGAAAGACTGGATGGGGACATTAATACCAGAACGTGGCTTACTCTTAGTTGTTTTTATATATCAAAGTATCGATTCACGATATGAACTGAATCTACCAAAAAGTGAAAATTACCACTTTATCGTTCAAAATCGTAACATTTATTTTTGTAGATACAAACTTCCAAAATCTTTAAAATATTTTTTCAACGTCTTCTCCCTTGCGAAAAAAAAAAAAAAATCAAGAATTAATTTCTCATTTTACAAAGACCGCACACAGAATACTTAGGGTCAGAGCTGTTTTTAATTTATAAATCGTGTCTGAATGATAATAGCAAATTGTCTGCTTTTAACTCAGCTTTTAGAAATTCAGTGCAGTTCTTTCTAAACTCCTGAAAAAAGAACTAAAATAGTAATGCTTCTCTGATTTAGAATTTATTTTTGTAGATGGGACTTGTTTCTGTTTTATTGGTAGAGCTTTGACATCATTGGCTTAAATTTGGTACTGTAGACTGAAACTTTGTTCTTACTCGACCCAATGCTTTAATTTTTACCTCGTCCGTATGCATCTGTACACATTTCAGCACCGAGATCGACAGAGAAAGCCATATCAACAAATAGTCTGCATCTTCTAACCACTTGTACTCATCTTCCATATCGTTTAGAAGGATGTCATTCCCTTTTAAAAAACCTGAGAGTTTATTTATTTCCGTCTGCCTTTCTACAAAATAAACATTGAAATACTTTCTACATTTAGTTTCGTAACAATTTAAAAGCAATTTGCATGATATTACATGTTTTTGACTCCTGCTAGGGAAAACATGTCCCAAGCGTTATTCCATTAATAGTTATGTCAAGAATGTTGTGCTATACATCTACTGTATATTATGTTTTAGAGGAAGAAATAGACAAGATTAAATAAAGTAAAACTATATCAACCAATTCCTTCTTGTTGCTGATATCTTATTACTCATTCCAATAAAAACTGGCTGTAGAATGATATCTGATAAAGAGAAAAAGCATTGCAACCGGAAAAATATTTTTCTTATTCGAATTACAACCACGTTTCTTGATAGCTCAAATTCTAGTTTAGAATCTTGGGTCTCAATTTCTGTTTTTAATGTACTTCAGAACAATTAGGCGCACTTACAAGAAAAAATAATTATAAAATTTAGCATGGCTAACGGAATTATAACAACGTTCCATATTATCCTGTATTTATAAAGATAATTCAGTTTTACACAGGAAACAAGAAAAACACATTTTCCATCATCATAAAGCAATACATAAATCTTTTTTTTATTATTAATATAGGAACATTCCCTATTATTACTTTATGCCATCGGAAGTAACTTTGGTAAAAACTTTGATACACTTTTCCACATTTGTGGCTTATCAACATAATAACAAGAAGCTATTAAAAATGTAAGTTTTCGTAACATCTGGCCAATCTATTTTCCCGGTTTATAATGAGTCTGCAATCAGAAGTGAGATGAAACTACGCGACAGTTTAAAGCGCCAGGTGCCTTTTTATCATTTCTGCAGCAGACCAGTTGTAATGTTACGTGAATAACAAGATATGGAGGTCATTCACGTGGTTATTTTCGGAATGAGATTCATGTAAGCTGGTTAATGAAATAAAAATATTAATGCTTCCTCTTCAAAATCTCTAAGATATGACATAATTATAGAATTTTCTGCTTTAACAATTTGGTTCTAAACTAATAATGCCAATGATCAAAATTCAGTCTGGCAATCGATCAATACTTTTCACGTGAATAGTTTGTTTTGACACAGCTCTCCGTTATGCGGAAAGAAATATGGGTAGAAGACTTTTTATTAAAAATAAAGCTGACAATATGTACTCAGATGATAAATAAGTTCGCGTGATAGTACAAGCATAGTAACTCCGAATACAAATAAAGAAGAATGGCGGTGCTCGATAGTTCTAATAACGTGGTGTATGAAGAATTATTTACTTTACTGTACGCCCATGGTCAACTGTTATCAATTTTTATATCTGGCCAAAATACTTTTAAAAGTATTTCACCAAGCGATAAAAACATTTTCCTTATAAACTACGCTCAAAATAATGTTATCGTATTTTATTTTTTCTTTTTGCCATTTTTACTTAATTTACATCACACTGAGCTCAGTGCTCCATTAAAATACAGCATCAATGCTGAGCGCTCCTTTGAATAAACGAAATGCGACATTGCTGTTATTCAAGCTATATAGTCTTTATGAATCACTACATTGCTTAAGAATTTTAAAACAAGAAACGAAACTTGCAGCAGTTTGTATGTGGCATTACAAATATTTGTTAAAATATTAACAGAAATCACTTTTTTTTTTCTTATAGCCTTACGACTCGTCTACGGCTAAGGTCATTAGAGGCGGGATGGGACTGGGGACAAGGAACTGGAAGGAATTCGGCCATGACCTTTTTGAAGGAAACATCCCGGCATTCGCCTGGAGTGATTTGGGGAAATCATGGAAAACCAAAATCTGGATGCCCGGATGGGGATTCGAACCAGATTCCTCCCGAATGCGATGCCAGAACGTTAACCGTTCACCCACAACACTCGGTGACAGAAATCACATAGTATAAATTTGTACTATTAATAGTTATTTAGCTTTTCAGAAGACCAAAAATATTTAGCGCTGTACACTTCTAGTTGAGATTCTGGACTTAGTCATGGATGGACATAGTCATCTGGTAATACTGGTACAAAGGGAGTTGAAAACTACTAAACATTTGCTGACTTTTGATAACATGGCAATCAAACTGAAAGAAAAAATTCTTAAAATTTTATATCTCAAAATCTTTCCTCCTGTGCCGAAAAACTTAAAACTACTGTTAATGTCAAGGAATTAACGTCAATCAATAATTTAACTAGCTATTTCCTATTTAGTAAATTATTCATTACATAAAGAAAATTTAAAAGTACTAATTTCTTGAGAATTTAGAGAACTCGGAACAGAGAAGAAATAATACAACAGCACGCAGTCTGAATCACTCAACGTGGAGAATAATAAAAAGTTGTCCTACCAGGGTTTTATTACTCAAAGAACTTATACTTTAATGAGCTGTCAACGTACTCATCTGTTATAAAATCTACCTTCTGAAAGTGACTCATCACAAGATTATTATTAAAAATTGGCTAAAATTTTATTTACCACTAGCGTTTCAGTGCGAAGTGCAGACATCATTTTTCAGTGGTATTACTGACAAAAGAATAAATATTTATCAAATAATCTTTGTAATTATGAACTTCTCAACTTATACAAGATGTCAAAATTTCTTTGAAAAAGTGTACTCTACTATCAACAGAGTCTTTTGGTCCGTGATAACTAATGCTGTATCAATGAGAAATTCGAGTCAAAAGTACCCTCACTTCGTTCTAAAACTAATAACAACAAGAAATTACATAAGTTGTTTTAAATAATCTTTTTAGTAACGAAGAAACTAATTACTAACTTTTTTGGCACTTTAATTGTTGTATTTGCGTTTACCAAGTTCGCATTCAGTCGAAGATGAGTATAAAATAAAAGGCATTAATCGTTGGAAAAAAAAAAATCCCCTTCATTTCCAATAAATGAAGCACAAACAGATCTTGTGACGCGAATTGTTATAAATGGGTAAAAAAAAATTAAATCTTCTTGAATATGAATAATCATCTGAGAAACTCTTTCAATTATATAAAATGAAATTTAGTAAAAATTATACGATAATGTCGCAACAAAAATCGTTTATATCATTGTATTATTGTCAATCACTAAACAAAACAGATTAACTTGGATCGACTGAAATTTCTGTAATTTCGAATTGTCGTAAGAAGAGAGTCACAGTTATATTTATTCGATTATACATTATTTGCTCACGCAGTTAATTTGTCAGAATAATTTTGAAATAGAAAAGAATTGTCATAAAGTCGTCCTCTGAAATGCTCGAATGTATTTTTGTTTCGTTTTGTTTTACTTCAATGGTTTTACTTTCAGCAGTAAGTTATTTGCTCAATTACTGTGTTGTTAAAATGTACCTCATTTGTGATCTACTTCCTGTTTCAATATTTACACTGAAAATTCTGTTAGACATTAGTAATTAAAAGATTAAATAGAAAATTATCGTAACTCTTGTTTGTACAACAAATCTATGACATTGTAATCTATGTTACTAACACATTTTATGAACTCGCACCCTTTTGATTTGTACCGATAATTCGTTGTTCATGAACTTCTACATCAATTGCTTTTCCATATTTTAAAAATATTTTCATGTTACGCCGTTCATTTGAGAATGTTTTCAAATTTGTCTGTATTTTATGGAACTAAGTAGTAAGAGATATCAATCTCATTTGGCAGAGTAATATCCTTTGACAAAGGAGTAAAGGCGTCATTAAATTGAAATTAAGAAGTGACAAACACAACTGATACGAGACGCAAGACTCAAATAACATAAATCCGTATCGCAGTTAACAGCAGATGGTTTTAGTTCTTGTGTCAACGCTGCGCCTTGCACTCGTGATGTGATTACGTGTTTGGCTTCCGTTTGCCGCAGGCGCTCCCGCCGTGCTGTCCTCCAGCCAGCTGCAGGGCCCTGTGTTTCTCCAGGAACCGCCACACCGAGCTGACTTCTCCAACTCCACTGGCGTCGCCCTGCAATGTTCTGCCCACGGCAACCCGGCCCCTGTAAGTAGAGTACCCAGCAGCTCACATTGCCTCGACAAAACTAACAGCACGTTGTGCACAAAGTCAGAACAGAATCATTACACTTGCGCAGGATTTTAACAGAAATACTGATGATGATTTTATGCTAATTTCTTAAAAAAAGGTTTAATTTACTGTTCAGATATTTTACATAATGTTTTTTCAACACTAATGAATGATGTTAGCATTTAAACCGCCTCCTATTGCATTTTGGCTTGCAAGATGAAAGCTGTTGTTCAGCGTTAACGTAGACATCAAAAATCGTACACAACACATTTATAAAATCAATTATTAAGATTCTAATTTATTAGCACCATTTCATCTAATTCTACTCTGTATTCGATGAAGGGAAGTAATTTTCACACCATGATCACTGAGAAAAACACATTTCGCAGCAATTGCTGACTATTTTAGTAATATATTTTCCCTTATATACTTTTTTCAGGAACCTGTGAATATATATTAACACAATAACATAGTAAGTGTAATTAAATTTTAAAATTGACGTAGAAATGCAGCATGAGGTGAATTTGCCTATCAGAAACCTTGAAATCCTGTTCTGGCATAAACAGTTTTGATAGTTCAACTTTATCCTAAAGTACAACTGATTCTACTTAATATTAGAAACTCACAATGAGACATCAGAAATAACACTATTTTTTATACCGGAGAAACGACCATGATTTAATCTGTAGGAATGGATATATTCCTATAATACTAAAAGTGTATGCTCTACGTGATGTTACGACGTAGACGGTTGGTATTGGGGGTTTCTATCTTCTATATGAAAGCCACATAGAAATGTAACTGAAATACAACAAAACACGCCATGTTTGATGGCTTTACCCTGCGGACGAAATGCTAGCGACAGTGTCGTATATCCTTATTGCATTGGAGATGTTTATGATTTAACCCAGCACTTTGGTAACAAGTTGATGATTACGGATTTACCTCCACAACTCCATCTACATTTACTGGCTAAGATCCTTATTGTAAAAACACTTTCAATCGCCATCGCTCGAGTCTCAAACCACATGACGAGCCTCAGTAACTGTCATTGTGTCCTGGCAACCTCAGGAAATGTATCAGGAAACCATATCTACGTTTTAATATATATAACACAGTAGTGGGTTGATGATTAGAATGGAATAAATTGTTGGTAAATGTGAATGATCACAACACTTATGTAAAGCGTACCATGCTCTAGACTAATTTGAACCACTATCCCGCCAACTCATGGTCTACCGTTCCGCTAGTTAAAAAACTTCATAAGTTAATTAAGTGTATTTCCGACACTAGGAATGGTATTAGTATTTATTAACTATCTTAATCAAACCAGTGGAAGATTTTCTGGTTCTAACGTTACAAGCGTGAATCTGGAAAGGGAAAAGGATTCTACTAATAAGATCACATGGTAGCTATTGATTAGTGTCAATAAAGGAATAGGGCCTATTTACTAGAGGCTGTGAATTGTGAGAAATCGAATGAAGTTCAGACTGAGTTCACACTAGATAACAACACATTACAATCTAAACATCAGTGACAAACAAAACAGGTGGCTTTTGAACTATGTGATACAGTAGTATGAAAACACTCTATTCAGTAAGCATTTTAAATAATTTTGTTCTCCCATCTCTCCTCCCCAGCAATGACTTGTTAACTAAGGAGTGGAGGGGTCAAGAGGGACAACAATATCTTAATAAAGTAGTGAATCTACGGCCAACATGGTCTTAACGTTATGAAAGACAACATGGAGTGTAATTAATGTTAAGAAATGAAAGCTTGTAGCTACCATTACATTTCTATCAAAAGAACAAGAGTCAGATGAAGGTATTCCACTATAAATATGTGAGAGCTTTGGTTTAAATTTTTCATAATTTTTTTTAACAACCTGAAAGTACCAGTGTTCAAAGATAAAAAGCAAATGATAATTTTATTTTTAATATTTGCTACGATGCACAAGAATTGAAAAGGATATCACTATTACTGTCGTAGGAGATCCTGAGTTAAACTGATCAGCTTTCGTCATGATCTCTAAAATCTTTTGGATAATAACTATTCAAACTCATATTAAGAAATTATTGTTAATTCTCCAGGAAAAAGGACGAACAGCTGAATATTGAAATTTTCCATATTGAACTACACATGAGAAGATCGACAACTACTCATTATTTAGGAAAGTGGAAGAAATATGAGATGAGCATAAGTCATAAGAAAAACCAAGCTTCAAAAGCACCGTTTACTATTGATATTAGAAACACAGAAGAAGAATAAAACATTTATTGCTTTTGTGGATTTGTAAAATGGTTTGTCACAATTAATGTTATCATAAACATTAATAGTGCAGAGATTTTTAGGAGTCCCACATCCTCAGGAGTAAAAGATAAGGATGGAAGAATATTTTATATTTTATTTTACAATAAACCTAAGTCAAGATATGACCAACGTCTTTCACGTCCTATCTAGATAAAAAAAAAATATGTATGTATAAAGATTACATAAAGGTTGGAACAAATAACAGATTCCAAGAAGATCAATTAATCAGTTTTACTGTGTTCGTCTATAAAGAATCGTAAATTTTATGTCAGAATAATTTGTGATAAGTATTTTAAGAGGTGAGATACATTCAATATCTGAAATTTACGTCTAAGTAATTAAAATTAGGAATTAAAAGGTACAATTTTATTTAATGCAGTTTTACCATACACACAGTTTTACCATAGATAATTTTCGTAAGATATTATTATCCAAAAATTATAAAGCATAATAATTTTTACTTTTCTCAGTAAAATTTAACTGAGAAGCTGAAATGAAGCATCAAGTAGAACATTTTCCTCCCATTGAAGAAATAAATGTGATTTGTGCCACTACGGTCTTTCTACTACCACACTGACGCCCGTTCTTGACACGCAAACTAGCGCCAGCTTGGAAGTAACTGTGTCGCTTGTTATTTCAGACATCACAGTGTCATTCTGATGGGGATTGAGAAAGTAATTCACCCGGATTCTGACAGATATAAATAATGGGCCCATGTGTCTTATATTAAAACAACAGAATGTTACTGCAGCTCTTTTTGTATCTTAGAAGGGCAGTTATAATTCCAATGTTGAACCAGATTGGTACATTCATTTAAAGTTACGTGTAATTATTACTCGCACATTGTTTGATTTGGCTAAATCTATTACGATGTCACAATACTCGATTCCATTATAATAATTAAATTATTCGTTGGCGTATTAAACAAATTTGAACTGAAGCGTAGTATCAAAATAAAGCAGATCAAGTATTCGATGATTTCCAATTGATTTATTTTCACGAATGTAGTACAATACAGCTGATTAAATCGCTGCCTGGATATTTTAGAATGCATAATTTCGTTTGCCTGATGAGGATGAAATAATTAGAGCGAAATGAAATAAAATGTGAGCAAGTGAATACGCTCAATGTTGTAGCACATACAGCGTTTGCCTGATCAATTCACAATTTACTTTTAATTCCTTTTTAATTGGTTAAGTCTTCCAATTTAAGGAAAGCATTTCACAGATAATTTTGATCCCTTGAGCAAAGCCATTAAACCGTAACAGATGAAATTGAATAATTTGTTAAAGAATTATTTATATCTTATGCTTTTATTCGGTATAAGCAACAGAAGTCCTCTAAGTCAGTGGTTCCCAAATGGTGGTCCGCGGAATCCTTTGGATCCGTGGGGGGTCACAAGGGTTCCGTGTTCCATCCGAGAATTAAAAAAAATGTTCGTTGAAAAGAGTCATAACCGCGCCGTGAGAAGGCTATCATGGTTCTGCTTCCTTGTGGGACGACGTACCGATGCCAGACTGGTTTTTCAATTTACGCTTATAAAAATGGGGATCCGCCAAAAAGGTATGATCATTTAGGGTTCCTTGGCAAAAAAAATAAATAATTGTGAACCGCTGCTCTAAGTAAATCGTAGTCAGCGCCGGATAAAGGGGGCGGGGAGGGGGGTAAACCTGGGCGTAGCCAACTTCAAGGTGGTGGCAGTCTCAAAGTTTTTGCCTCGGCTCGGAAAATTCGCTGATCCGTCCCTGTTAGTAATACGAATTTTCTTGCTACCCTTGAACAGTAATTCATTCTTCAAATCTTCTTATAATAATGTAATCAGTGTTACATCTCTCTCTGAATTCGATGAAAAAATCGCAATAAATGATGTAATACAAGTTTCTACAAAAACATGTTGATGCAATTGTTAATTATTATTCCAGTGCTACCGATTTATTTTAAATTACAATTATAGGTCAACCAACCTAGGGAAAAAATACTTACTTCAAACCGTGCCAAAAATATTACAGCTTTCTCGCAGATAACAGTGACTGCGTTTATACTTGTTCCCTTATATTAGGGTTCCACAAATAATCAACTACTTGTATCGAAAACAGAACCACATAAAATCTGCGCATACTTCTTTGGTTACTGTGAATGCACTACGATATTCTAGAGAATAAGTTTACTTTCAAGGATAGTTATATTGTTCTCTAGATCAATATTGTTTTCATTAATAAGCATTAGCATCCGATTTTCTTAATTATATCCCCTTATAAACCGATTTACATACAGAAAACTATAACTAGTCTGGAAATTTCACTAAAAATAATAACTTTTGTCTTTCATCCAGTCTTATGTAAGCTACCACATACTGTACATCATTACTAATCACTTCAAGTGTGATATTTATTTTATAGTTCAGTGGAGCCTAAATGCAATGCATTACGTTTTGAAGCAGTAGAGATTTTTGGAAATGGTTATTTAACAATACAGCATATATCCACCTGCAGTAGACGTTTACACTGGTATACACATTGTAAATGAGCGAACAGTTTATTGAACAGACTGGAAGCGCAGAGGAAAAGATAACAGTAAGCTAGAAACCTCGGAGTATTTTGCCTGTATTCAATATTAATTGCAAAGTCAATATGTGATGCTTACTAGCAGAAACGTAAGTTTGAAAGTGTTCAAAAAAAATCAAATGTTTTTTCGTTGGAAATTATAAATTGGCATTCTTTTGAGCATAAAGTGTTAGAAACTGGCTACTTCATGTAAGTAGAAAAGGATTAAAATAAATCTTTTTTCCGTAAGTAAGCAACGTTGTTCAGTTACCTTAGGAGTTACCAAAATTTTTTGTGATTTCATGTTTACGAAAACAATTTTTTGTTAAAAATAGAGCCTTCTGTGTTATTCGAAATCTAATTACATTTTTCTAATTTATACACTATTTAGCTAAGTTTCGTGCTAACATGTTGCATTATCAAATTTGAATTTTAACACTTGTGACAGATGATTTCAAATACTGCCTTAAGACTTTATACCGAGTATAAAAAGTGTAAGTAGCAGAACCATGTTACGATTTTCTTATATTGTAGTACAATGACTCAATTTCCACCAGCCAAAAAATTTTCTGCTCAAATCTGTCAGTAAATTTAAGAATTTCTAAATGGGTTTGTCAACAGAAATAACGCGGCCGACAGTTATTCCTTTAATTTCTGTGTACTTTGTTGCTATTTGTATTCTATATTACTTCTGCATCAAGTGGGAAAGAAACTGCTTATATGTATATATACACATAGACCAGACATATTATCTGTAATTCATTTTTATATAATCTTGCTTCAAGGAAATTGGGGCCGACAGAGCCAAATAGGATCTAGGCTGGTAGGGTAAGACTGAATCTTCGGAAAAATCCTTTCATGATAAACCTGGGGCAATATAAGTGGAACAGACGGCCATGCACCATATTCAAATAGTCTTACACTTCTGAAGATCGCTTAAAAATTTGAAACTGAAATTTAACATGTTCTGTTGTATAGGATAACAGCAAAAATCAAAACTCTGTAACGCTGCAGAAAACTTGAAGTATTATTTTCTATATAGTACGTAGATGGTTAATAAATATCATAGTATCTGCTCTTGGTTATCGATATCACTATACGACGTTCTAATGATAAATTCATTCTCATTACTGCTGTAAATTATCAACAAAATAAATCCATCTGAGTGTAGTGAGTTTTGAATAGTTGTGTAACACAGTTTTTTTTAACACATTATACTCATAATACCCTGTGCGGGCAAGAGTAGTAATTACTAGAAAAAAACATGACAAATACTACATAATACATTATATAATCCTTGCCTAAATCTTGTAATACAATTCCTCAGTTACTAATCAGCCTTCAAAGGCATCACAACGTCGTAATAAAATAAAAATTATTTGTTCTAAAATTCAGTCTGCCTTTACATACACACGATACGGCTGTTAAGTCTAGTATTTGAAACACTTGCTGCAGTACTTTAAACCATGCTATAAAAACGTATCCCGGTTAAGAGAACAACATATACCAGATATTACATATTTTAAAATTTGTGACTAGGGTTTTTTTACCGGGGAATGTGAAGTAAGTGACGGAGATAGATTAGGATCAATTCAGTTGTGGTAGAAACCAGCAAACAATGAGAAGCAATATTCTTATTACTGTTTCTGTTATTACGAAGCATTAAGAAGTTATGTGTTTGTGGACGTCAAAATAGCCTTCTTGTAAGTATCAAAACAAAAACTTTTTTAATTGGAAAAGAAATGAATCTAAGCTAATTAGAAGAAATACTAAATCACTGCCTACATAAGATTAAGTTACGTGAAGTAGATAATAATGGAATTCAAGCGATTGTCAAACAGGGTGTGGTAGAAGACTTCACTGTAGATATTTAACTCGTATGTAGCGGAATCAGTCAAGGAATTCAAAGACAAATTTGAATATTCCTTTAACGAACATGGAGAAAAAATTGATATGTTGCCATCGGTTAATTATAGTTTTCTACTTGATGATAACTGCAAGTAAATTACGGAATAGCTTGAAAGGGGTATTTTGGAGTAAGAATCCACAATAGCGAGCCGTGAATATTAGCAAGTGCAGCTGACTAAATATGAAATACGAGGATTCTGTTTCACAGGAACTACTAGGACGCGAAAGAATAATATTAAACGCAGATTATAAATACCAGAATAAGAAGAAACATTCAGGTATTAATGAAAAATGGCTTTCTCAATGATATTACACAGGAAGATTTAAGGAAATATGGGGTGTGGTTGAGATCCCCAGAAACAATTAAGGTAGAAGTATCTTAAATCTTGTTATTTAAAATGAAATTTAAGTGTACACATTAAATGTAAACAAGTGCTTTCTGTAAACGCTGAGAGTTGAAAGACTTTTCCACCACAATTTTCCAAAAGGAAGAATTGAAGTGTTGGGACACATTTTAAGAACACTGTAAATCCTTAAGGGAAAATGGAAACATCGATAAAGAGCAAAATGTCAGCAGCGAATATCTAGAATGTTTTTATGACATGGTGCAGGAAGTACTTCATAATTCCACTGCAGATAGTAGTGATAAGTAGGTGGTTCTAAGTTGGCGTGAGGGAGCTTTCCGTCTTCCAAGTTTTCGCCTTGACGTGAGTTTACTTACGAGAAGCGCTAGAGACGCGTGTCCTTCCGAGATAGGCAGAAGGCAGGTGTCGGCCGCCTGAGGAACGGGTGAGCCTATCCGTCAGGCGCACCGGCTCTACGTGTGGCCATGTAGAATAACCAGTGATTGATGAACCGCCGGCTGCGCGTTACCGAAGTGCCAGTCACGCTAAAACCCTTTTATGAACTCTCGAGGAAAAGCTTTCGATCGTCTTTTGTAACTTATGATTAAAATTGTACTGGGTCTTGAGCGCAAGAGCTCGCACGTAAGACGCGGTTTTGACGTCGAGGAAATTTCACGCCGATGGAGAGGGTAGTGAAAAGCACCCTTTTATACGATGATCTCTTTCCCCTTACTTCACAAAAAATGGCCCTTTCTGAAGCTATTTGATGGCTCGTAAGTTTTGCGATTTCTTTAGGGCTCTAAACTGACAGGCCTCATCACGCCACAACAGTGCGGAGTAATGACTGTGAAATTGCTGCTTGAAGAAAAAGCTGGAATAGATTTTTATACATGAGAATAGGAAAAAAAAGGGCTCTTCTCAAATAATGAAATTACGATACTCAATCCGTCTAAAATTTGTTCGCGTCTTACGAAATCGAGGGAAAATAATCGGAATACAATCTGCTTCAACTTTTTCAGCAAAAATCCTCTAACTTAATTTCTTTTAAATGTGTATAAGAATCATATGCGAGGTTTGAAAGTAACTTCCACATATAAAAATAGTTTCAAAATTTGAATTCCTCTTTGAGATTTCTATAATGTTCTTTCTCTCCCTCCGATTTGCTATCTCTGTGATTTATTTTGTATTTTACTTTTTGTGTTGAAAATACTTTTACACAAATCTTTCAGTAATGCTGATAAGTTATAGTTCATGAACCTCCGATGCAGTCATGGGCGCTGGCAGGATTGCTTCTAGGGAAGTGCACCAGGGCCCAAAAATTTCCGGGCGACCTTTTTTTTTTTTTTTAGGTCTACAACTGACCACACGGCGACCCGGGATGCGGGATGTAGGGGGGTGCACCCGGGATCCAGGGGGGTGCACCAGGGCCGTAATTGGTGCTCCCCACCCCCTATCGGCCCAAATTTACGGGCACCCCCTTGCACCCCCCTCCCGGCGCCCATGGATGCAGTTACTTTGATTAATTACACTTTTATTTTGAGAAAAAGTTACTATTTACTAAAAGCTACTTTACACAATCTACTTATATAATACTAAAATGACAGCAGGATGTAATTCGGGGTTTGGTGTGTCAAAAACCATAAATACGTTTTTCTAATAATCGAAGAAATGTACACACAATCTGACACCAATTACGTAATTTTGTAAAAATAGATATACTTGACCACTTAATATCAGATTTTTGAAATATTACTGAAATTCTCAATAGCGTTTAAATGTATTGAAAGTGTAAAGATCCATAAGTATGCCACAAGTAAATTGGTATAGATCACCGTGAGACTAACGTACTATACTAAACAATTGATGTGCTAACCTTCACAGTGCAGGTTTGTAATATTACTCATATATCAAATCTCAAAACCCAACAACAAGCGTCCAAGCTTTACCACGTCTGAGTACAGAAGAAACTAAATAATTCATAAAGCAATGCGAACTCGCGTTGTATTGTTTTAGAGTTCCAATTTACACTTGGTTAGACCTAGCACTAAGCAGCTTGATTGAATATTTTATAAACAATTCTAAGGAAACAGGCCGTATGTTCTTATGAAACACATTTTTTCCGCGTTTAGTAGACTAACGGCAAGTCATTCCCTACCGTATTTCAATGTTATTGTGATTTTTTTAAAAGTTTTCTTGTTCTATAAGTTGCTCTTCTTACTATAAAAGTTACATTTGGTAGTGAAAATGGAGACTTACTCCTTCGACATTGCAACAACACATTTTTGCGAGAGTAATATGAAAAATCCCGTATCCCATACATTCAATTTTTCTCCGCTGAGTTTTTCTCTGAATATCGCATGATAACTTTAATCGGTAGGGTGTTTTTGGATACTAAAACCTACAAATCTATGTGTTTAGGTGTCCTGTGGATTGTATAAGTTTACGCTAAATAATTGTGGTGTCACTCTCAGTATTACATATTAAATTTGGGAGAGATGATCCGGTAACTCTAACTGCTTCAGATGTAATTAATTTCAAGTTAATTATGTTACAATGATTCCAACTACATGTCTGGGATGAACCCGCGAACTATTAGTTTTTATCGCTATCAAAAACTTTCCATTCATGATTTTACACAAACTGAATTACGCACTAAACAAGTCACTTGCGTTTTCATGACACTGGTAATACGTCATCAATGATAACTTCCGGATATGTCGTACTGCGAATATTCTTTTTTTTTTTTTTTTTTGCTGTCGTCAGTCTTTAGACTGGTTTGAAGCAATCCTCCATCCCTTCCTATCCTGTGCTAACTTTTTCGTTTCTACATAATAAAAATGAAAAGAAAAGAAAGAACCAAGAACTTTCTTTTTGTACCAATATCATGAACACAAACAGAAAAGTTTTGAAGATAATGAACTACAATGTATGTAATTTTACAAGATTTCTAACTGGTTAAGATTTATTATTCAGAGTTTTGTCTTTTCATTAGTTTATATTAGCTGGTGCACTAGACTTCGTTTGTGTTTGACAAGAATTTTTAAGGGTACATATAAACTGTTTATATTAGTTAATAGCTGTAAAACCGGAAAAATATGACGTATTCTAGAACTTTCTAGTTACTTTAAGAACATTTTAGAACATTAAAGAACATTTTATTATAATCTAGAAGATTCCTAAGATTTTTAGAACACTTTGGTCGAAATATGAAAATGCACTAGGTCTATTGCTTTCAACTACCGTATCTCCCATACACCCATAGCTACCGACATGCAACCACTATAGCGCACGATGGGAACTCAGGCTACTATCACAGACAAACACAAGTTCTCTGCACCAGGTATGTGTGGCTGCAAAATGAAATATAAAGACACACACAAATCATTATATGAATATAATATTTTAGTAGCATCTTTAGACGAAACGTGTCCGTATTTTTGTATGTATTTCAAATTTTATACTTTTAAATATATTAGTTTATTTAAATAAAGTTCTGGAGTAACGGAATATTCCTCTTAACAGATTTCAACATGTACTCTGGGTTTTCGACCGATTAAGTTAATAGGATGTTAAGAATGATTTCGGTTCGTGTCTCTTTGTGCACATTTCAAAAACATCTTTAGGAAATTTCCTACTGCACCAGTAGTTGCGGTGCTTGGAGCAATTTTCTTTTAGGTACCTGAATTTACATTTGAGGACTCTTTATTTAAGCAATATTTCTGGCCATTATTAATTTCCAAAAGTGTGTACTAACATTTCATACAGATTGGTTGAGCCATACATATTATAATGAGTTGTCATATGATATCACCATTTAATTATGGCTAAATTGTATTTTTTCTATTGATTAAATCTTGATCATCGATGATATCATTGAATTTTTAAGTAATTAGATTTTAACCTGTATCGTTTAGTAAGGTTTCCGAGTTTTCTAATACCCACTAACAAGAGAGAAAACCATTAAAAATTACACGTCACGTATGGAAGGTAAGATACCGATTTACACTTTTTTAGAATTTCAGTAACTGGAAAACTAGCAGGAAACTTTCCGAATCAGAAAACCTTACCTTGGTGGTGGCCGTCATGTACCTTTGAGATATTCCTTATTTTAACGATTTGCTACACATATCGTACTTCAGCTTCCAATTAGTTAAATTAGTTCAGTATTGATTATGATTTATTTATCAATTTTTTGACTGTAGCACATCCCCTCATGGTAATATTTTTTCAGCTTTTTTCAGAAACATTAAAGTAGTCAGCAGAACGACAAAGAAACACTTTTATTGCAGAATGTAAATTAATGTGAGTGTCTTAATATACTGAAAATTAAAAATTATACATTATGTCCATTTGTAATTAGAATGTCACCAGATCTTCAGTTTTGAATATATTCTTCTGTGGGGTTTTGTTTGGTCAGTTGTAGAGAAACTGGCGTGTTTAACTGACATTTTGAGCGGCGTCACGCTACAAAAAGAGAAAACTGCTTTCTCGAGCCACAGATGAAAGAAACGATGAGGGTTTAGTTCCACAAGGGAACAAAGCGATGAATCTTCCAAGCACAACAGAGGATACAGTAATCATATGTTTAAATTCGTCCTACTGTTTTATTTAATAATACAATAGTTTTCCTTAAGCAAAATTCAAAGGTAGTTCTTCCTATGATCTAAAACTGAGAGGAATATAGTGGCTATAAGTGGTCGTACTAACTATTACGGTAAAGATTAATCCATTCGAATTGTAATATGGTAATTCTGAAGTCACGAGCGTTTGATTTTGAAAGTGTAAACTTAAAAAATGTCTTGCTATGTTTTTCGGAGCTTTGACATTTCAGGATCAGTACAAACTACTGTTACATTCAATGTCACGTCATTCTGTAATTTTAAAATGTTTTTTTACTGTCATCTCCAATTTTCTGATTTTTTTAATTAGTGTTTCCTGAAATTTCTTAAATGTATCCACACCCTTTATTATCTGTTGCAGCAGTGTTTAAATTTCAGTATTATACCAGCAGTTATCCACTATAGGGTATCTGCTATATGCCAATAAAGTAGAGGAGTGTTTGAAAGAAATAGTCGACAACTGTCATTACGATACTGTTTATATGAATGTATCCAATACGAGACAATACTTCTCACTCATTTGTAGACGACATTACTGATTAACGAATCTTAAAGGTATAGAATTTTTATGGCTTGCCTGAATCCTCTTATAGTTTGTTATATTACAATAGCTTTAATAGCTCTCATCGTTTTTCAGTTTCTCCATTAATTCAAAGAAGAAACAACGTTTCATTTAAAACATTTCAAACTGATTTCACATTCTTGCGTATCTTGAATCTGATGCGAGTGTTTCCATATTAAATTATATAAAAGACAATATTCCAACGAAGTGCTCGTGTTTGTATTCGCAACTGATGTGTGTAGACTTGATAATATTTTTTTGTAACTAGATTAATGCTGAACACAGACTTTAACCGATACTCGTTTTCAATTAGCATCGAGCCCACTGGTGTTAGAAATGGCACGCATTCAAAAAAAAAAAAAAAAAAAAAAAATCTGGTAAAAGGCTCGTGACAGAGAACGATGTTGAATATTCTTAGTTTGTTGCACTGGAACTGCTAAAATGCATTCTACAAAACATGAATAACGGCGGTTTGTTTTACTTTCAGTCGAATGTACGGAAGTCAGTTTTCTACACCGCTTTATGACAAAATAACTCATAATGACTATCCCGCTATCATTAATTTTTAATCAACTGCTGTTTGGTGTTTGTTTGCCTACTTACCCACCTAGTGCGCTAGTAGATCGTCATGTACGAAAATATACAAGTCAGGTATTCAGGTATACGTTGTCTTAGTGCCTCAGTACTCCATATTTAGCGTTAGATGCGTTCAGTTAGTCGAAATTAATGCATGCAGCTATAGAATTACTGTAAAGTTTGACTAACAATGTTTCTAAAGCAATAGTATAATTTATATTCCTTGAACAGTGTCATTATACAATTTACGTCATGATAATGTACTAGATATCGTACAAGATATGCTTCTGACATTATTCTTTACTATTTACCGACAGGCCTCCAGATGTTTACCGGAAAAAATTAACAGAATCAGAGGAAATCTATATCGTAAGCAATTAAATAAACACAATAATCTGCTTATATGTTGCATCTGTAAGGAAAACCCCGTTTTTTCGTCAGTAATGAATAGTTCTGAATAAATTACAATCCGTTAGAAAGTTATGAACACCGACAAGCGGCGAAGGTTGTTATTAAACTTTTTGACTCATTATTTACGGTAGTAAACATTGAACTTGACGACAGAAACATAATATTATCAGGTGTATTGGGAGAGCCAAAGTGCTCGATAATACTAGGTCCGTCGTCATAAGTTAACAGGAACATTATAGACACGATTATAATTATATTGATTCCAATAAAAACTTGAGATCACTATGTCGTTCTTGTTAAATAGGAGTTAAAAAGTTACAAACATTCAACAAAGTCGTTATATATTTTCCTATACCAATGTACACATACGTAGCATTTTTTAGGATCAGATCACTGAATGATGCATTTGTGCATATTACAAGAAACCATGTCCAAATCTACTGTGGATTCCGTTGCAACATTAATCGTTATTATGAAATTGTGTGGTTTGGTGATTGTTGTTTGTAGTCGTAATTTTGTTCGTGATCATTGTTCATTCTATATGTATATACTCTTGATTTCAATAAAAATATCTTTCTAACTAGAGAAGCATAAACCAAATGAAGTGTGATTAAATCTAGCGTAAGCTTCTAGTTTATGCATTATACATCTTACAATATTTTCGGTTCAGGGTTATCAACTTAAGAATTTTTTGTGTGATACGGGTCAACAGTTTCACTCAATCCTTTTTATCAGTGTTTTTATGACGTTTTCGTTATAATTTTGTCCCGAACACAGCGAAACTCTGAAGGTTTATGAACCTAGTTACAACAAATACGTAGGTCTAGTTTTTACTGGAAATACATCACCAATAACGATTTAGAGTATACCGGTACCAATAGTTACTGCACATTGACAATGTTATTAAATCAGTAAATTGTTTTCCCATAGTAAAAGTCAAATAAAAAGTTACTATCGTAATAGAACTAGTAATTTGGAACATCTAGAATTGTGGCTATCATCTCGAAACGAGTTGTCGTATTTTATTAGGATTATTGTAATTGTATTTTAATGTGTTATCGTCGTGTTTTTATTCTAATAAATATTCTTCCCAAGTCTTGGGTCGAAACTTCAAAACAAACTTAATCCTTGAACACTTGAGTGACGATAACCTTTCATTTAATTCATTGATCTTTATTTCATTTACACTTTACTAATTCGTATCCGAAGATTACGAAGGTCCTCTATAAGCAGCAACTATACGTCTTCAACCCCAAACGTTCACACTAAACCTTCTTGCTCGCCCGCTGGTTCTTGTTACGCTGCTGTTTCCCTAGCAACCAACTCCTTTTTTTATACTTTATAACTTCTCCATGTTATGCCACACAGTCACTACTTTTTTTAGTTTTTTTTACCAATGACTGGCTAGTTAGATCATCATATGGATCTATAGTTCTTTAAAATACCTTTGTTTCTTACATTTTTCAATCATAAAATTGATCGACTCATACTGCACGGGGTTTTATTCAGTGCACTGTATACTTGTTCAGCTTACAGATTTTCCTCGTTGGTCAAAATCAAACCTAGATGGGAGATCTTAAAATAATGATACGTGTGTAGTTCTACTAGCATTTCATTCCAGAACTGTACCACCATCATGTTCTTTTTTATAAAAACAGACGCACAAAATCCTAACTTCGTTTTTGAAAAGAGGAACGATTAAAAATCCAGGCTACTACTTTTTTGTGTATCCTTTTGCTAATGGCTCAGAATTCTACAGGTTTTAATAAAATTTTCATTCAAATATCACACAGACAAATTCTGATAATTGCTGAGAGAACTGATTGGGGAAACCATGGATAACTCATCTGGATCACCGGATGATAATTGGAACCTGCGTCCTCCTGAATGGATGGCCAGACCTTTACCGCTCACCCACTACGCTCGTACTATTTTCGTTATACTGTCAATATATTTATTAGGTTAAAAGAACTAAAATATAAATGTTGCTGTCCTTTCAAAGAGATGTATATAAGTATACCAAGTAATGAAAAAAATGGCTTACGGTGTATTCTCACTAATTACCTTTTTCAACTAATAAACTCATTTAATTATTTGTCATTGAAGATGATTTGGGGACTTATTTGACCTGTATCATAAATCATCCGACTTATCAGCCATAGAACGCAATTAAAATCTGTAACAAACGGTGTTGTCGTCTTCGTGCTGATTTTCTAGCCGTGTAGATGTGATGCAAGAAGATGACTACATTTCCTGCGTCGATTTTGGCCTGCTCTTATGGAATATAAACTTGAACCGTGATGAGTCACTGGTTCACATTCTAAAATGCTAATCTTTTCGTAGAACATGGTGTATTATACTGAAAATAACGTGAGATTTCGAAGAAAAAATATTTGCTTTTGTGTTCGCCCCAAATGAAACGAATATGTCAAAATTAAAACAGTTTTCAAGTTTATACAAATGCAACAGGTTTTATAGTAATGATAAAGGTTTATTATTGCTTTAAGCCTTTGTCTTTACTGAATAGTTTATTGTCTGTGACTTACAAAAGCAATATTACTGATATAGCCTACATTTGTAATTCATATTTAATATTTGTTTGAAAATATATAACTCTACCCGTATTCAAACGGAACGCTTTAACATTACGTTTTTACTCAAATCATTGTAGAGGTTCCTAATCTAGATATAACTTTTCCTGAAGTTCACACATGCGTGTAATTTATCTGCTTAGTGACGCCTTGCGCTAAAGTGTGACATTCATGTTAATGTATGTTCGTTGTAACCCAAATTCTTCTCGCGTTAATGCAATGAGAAAAACTTTATTTTACCCCCTTTACAATTTAAACCAAAATTAAAACTGCATCGTGTTGCATTAAAAATCCACTAATTATGTTATCGCACCGCGTCGCTTCAAAAATTTTAGACGAATTCTGTGATTTGATAGGAGTTAAATGTCTGTTTTTTGTCTGAATGATTATTCTGGAACACTTTATATAGAAGCTTCCCCGGTAGGATTTGAATGTCGATGGCGAATTTAGTGGCATCTAATTATACGTTACAAACTGCGATCTTGATATATCTAACTGAGTGGTTTATGGTGTACGAACATTTCGTTCTAGCTGCTGATACAACACAATCATAAATAAAAGTCAAAGCAGTGAAATTCTAGATATAATTTTTCATTTTTTAATCATTATGTATGAAAGTTAAGCCAAGCACAGTGTCTTGAAGCACTGCTTGTCGTTCCTAACATTTTTTGTTTGAACTTCGATTTGTTTTTCTTTGCCCATATTATATCACGAGTATTCGACTTCACTTTGTAACATCTGTTGTCCAAACAGAGATCAAAAAATTCAATACATAAGCAGCAACAATTCGAATTTGAGCAACTATCGAAATACGATCTATGATAACATACAATTTAAATGTAAAAATTTCGTGATAAGAGATTTCATAGACAGAATAACACCGATATGACAAGGATTATTCAGTTGTTTTAAAAAAAAATGTCAAATTTTTTTTGCAGTACCAGTTATTTTACACATTTTCTACTTATATCTGAACGGCTACAATGCTTAGAAAAGGCCCAAGGGATCAAAAAATTGCGGAACAATTATGTTTGTGTAACATAATCTTTGTAAAAACTTTGGTACATGCACGTTGGAACCCCTTTCGCATGTCTTACTCAATTTTTTGAAATTATGGAGAAACGATATCCGACACCTAAGTTACTTTCACAGCTAGAGTAATTGCTTGCTTCATAATTTAAAAAAAAACTGAGTGTGTGGTATGTGGAAAATGGCAGCATCAACTTAACTGTAAAAAGTGCAAGGCAATGAAAATAAGTAATAAAAAGACCCCGTTTGCTCACGACTACAAAGTTAACAATTCAGTTGTTGACACGGTCGATTCCCTGAAGTATCTAGGCGTAACAGTACAAAGCAACATGAAATGGGACTTGCACATAACTTCAGTCGTAGGCAAAGCTAATTCAAAACTACGTTTTATAGGTCGTATTTTGAGAAGCTGCAATGCTCATACAAAGGAAATAGCGTACAAAACACTAGTGCGTCCGCATTTGGAATACTGTTGTGCAATTTGGGATCCGTATCGCAAGGGATTGATTGACACGTTAGAGAAAGTACAGAGGAGAGCCGCTCGATTCGTGACCGCTAGTTACAGTCCTTATGTAAGTGTCACAGAGCTGATACGTGGGTTAAGCTGGGATTGTTTGGCGGACAGACGACGTCGTTTTCGTTTTAAATTTGTTGGAGAATATGCGAAAATCTCTAATTTACGAGTGCAACGAAATACTTCTTCCGCCAACCTATTTAGGTCGCAATGACAGGAGGGATAAGATTCGAGAGATAAGATGCCGTACTGATACATTTATGTATTCTTTCTTTCCTCGTTCTGGGATTGGAATACTCTAAAATAGGATTGGTGCTTAGCACCCTCTGCCACCCACAGTAATTGTGAATTGCAGAGTATAGATGTAGATGTAGATGTGGTTGGAAGAACGGCTGAAGTAGGGGAGTGATTTAGGCACAACCGTTTGGTAGCAGAGCTTTAAATAAGTTCAGTAATAGACTTCAAATGGATTCAGAAATGTTTTGGGAGCTCCTAAAAATAATTACACCCGTTCAGACACAAGGGAAACAATAGCTGCAGAACAGAGATTATTAGCTGTTCACGATAAAATCAAGCAAGAATTCTTTATTATTATTAATTGGTGACGCCATAATAGTAAACCGTACACTTAACAGTAAATAGAATGAGTTTTTTCATCGGCCAACTTCCATCGAATACTGCCATAGACGTTTAAACCGCTTGTCATGCTCTAAGTGTTGCACAACAAATTCCCATATCTAAATGTTTGTTTCAACTAGTCAATCAGTACAATACACCATCAAAATATTTGTGCAGCACACTTTGTTACACAAATTGTTTTATCATGTATAAGGCACGTTTAAAATTATCAAACAATCTGTGAAATATAGGGTGTTGTTTAAACATTTTTATGGTGCAATGGCACAGACTGATTAGTTGTACAATTAGTTGTGAAATCAATATGTCTATACCGAAATTAGTTGCACAACCTAAGTGTTTGACAAGCAATTTGAGCATTTATGGCAGTGTTTGATAGCAGCTGGTCAAGAAAAGAACTAATCCAGTTCACTGTTTTGTGTTCGATTTATTATTATACCACCGACAATTAACAATAATAGTGTTTCTGGCGTTAGTTTATCGTGAGTTGCCTCGAAGTGGCTAATCATCTTTCCCGTCAGTCTTTGTTCCCTCATGAACGTACTTTTTTCAATTAAAGATATCATCATTTCTAGCATCTCATCAAACACGTCTGCACCGATTCCAGAATACTTGTTGTGGTATACTGCTGAACTTAGTTTGAGCTTTGCTGTTAAAGGTTAATGGCAATCCTCCTCTTCAGCCATTCTTTCATCCAGATCCTCTTTTTTTTGTTTTTCCTTTCCGTCAGTCAATCAATTATTATAGCAGCTCAAACAGCTTTCTTGTAGGATATTTTACTTTCAGAATTTTAAAAAATTAACTGGGGTCTACCCAAATTATTGCAACGTTATGTACTATAGATTTCGGAAACATGATACTGCACAAACACAGTTGTTGAGCGTATTGTTTGAACGTGTATGGGATCCTTTAACAGAACATGTTACCGTAATAATGAATAACGAAAGTCAAAAACAAACATTAATAACTAAAGGAAATGTTACACAATATTAAATGAAAAGTGATGTGTTTTACGTTTTTTGGCGAAACAATTTGTGCTTGTACTATATTTTCAAGTTGAAATATTTTTAACAGATCACTTTATTTCATTACGTTCGCATATATAGCCTTGGATATTATTGTATTCACAATAGTTCTAAAGGACATTAAAAAAACATTATTCAACAAAATTCTGAATCAGTACATTAAATTTGGGTCACAAAAACGGAGAACGATTAGAGAGATTTGGATTACTAGTGAAAGACAGCCATTGAAATGAAACAGATTTAAGGCTGATGTAATTATTAAAACACTTGAAAACTGGTACAAGACTTTTCAAAATAACTCCAACGTTGACTTATCAGGATTAAATGTACCACACCATGTGGGACTGTAAATAAATATGCATGAATATCACCATAATTTTCGCTTGAAATATCGTGTGACTGAACGCTTTTTAGTTGAATTCATTCGTGCTAAAATGTAAACGGGCAATTTAATAACCAAAACCGCATGTAGATATGCCGTAGGTAATTGGTCACTGTAAGATTGTGCGAAAAGACACGACCTTGCGTGTGCTGGGTGGAGAGGGAGAATGCGAGTCTCGCGTGATGCCAGCCACAGCACAGCCCGACAGCTGCCGTGCTCACAGCACTTAGCAACGCTCTCCTCGACCGATGCGTGACCAGAGTCGTCCGATCGCGGTCTGCTGAACATCTTTCTAAATACAAAACATGTTGCGACCCCTCCACCAGCCCAAAATATAAAGAACCACACGACACATTTCTCGATTCTGAAGCTTTAACACAGATTTCTCCTAGCACAAACAATCAGAAAATAGTTTCTGCTACCAAACGAATCGCTGCAGTACCACAAAATTGTTATAATGGTCAAAAGATTACTAATTATATAAGTTTAATATTAATAATAAAGTGCGACGGAGATATATAACATACGATGAAATTTGTAGCTAAGAAGACATACGACAGTGAAAGGAATGTTCGACGTGGCCTGATGTATTCAATCACATCGTAAACTATTAACGGCGGAGTATTGGAGTGGGGTGAACGGTCCTCAGACAAGGGAAGGCTTTGGAGTCATTGTTCCCGCCCGAACTGAGTGTCAGCACAATATGAGCCTTTGCCTGACCCGCAGTCAAGTAACACAAACCACATATAAAGTGCAAGCGTGTGACGGTAGAAAATCTGAAGGATTAGAGGGCAGTTTATTCTTAACATGCTTTCGTGTTAGGTGATGAGGAAACGGGATCGACATTTTGTGGAGTGAGGAAGCCAAGAGTTACAAGCCGAGTAAACACACTGAGAAATGAATCGGCAGGCAGAGTACGAATACTGACACAATAAACGCTCGACAGGAAATAGACAGCCTGTGAGATTTTGTTTTCTGTTCTGTTTCGGTCAATCTTCACTTACGTGACCTCTGACTGGGACGCTCTGGTGTTCTGAAGATTGACAGCTGAGACCTCCTAGCTGCTGTACGACAGTGTGGCGATGTCTATTGACTGTGGAGCTGATAACAGTATTACCATCATACTGTGTAGGAAAATTACTTCTTATACAAGTCTACAAACGTTGTAGATACTGGTCATAGTGTCCACGGCGCTATCTACGTTCAACAAACACTGATATACTCCCACATAAAAGCAATCTGTTGAATTGTGCTACACTCGATTGGAATCATAGACATTCTGTTAGGGAAGCTTATTAGGTAGGTGTTCTCGGTTGTTTGTAGCAGAAATGAAGATGTTAATCTAGCTGAGTGGCACCCAAAATTTTAATTCTCGTTTTATTGGGATAATGCATGATTTTTCCATAAGGTCCTTATTGCATATAAACGTGTACCAATTACAAAAAGACATGATTTCCGCCATTTAATTATGTTTCTATGAATAAATGTTAAGTTGTGAAACATGATTCGCTTATTTAAAATCGAAAGTTTCCCATCAATCAAATTAATACCAATAATATTAACCAGTTATGTGTTACCCATGTGAAGCCGTCAAAGCTAAGTTTTATATAATTTCTTGCAACGTAAATACATCCTCTCACACAAGCATTCACACTAAAAGTAAGTCGGGAGGACGGCGGTTCGAATCCCCGTCCGGGCATCCAGATTTGGGTTTTCCATGGTTTCCCAAATCACTCCAGACAAATGCCGGGATGCTTCCTTCGAAAGGCCATGGCTGAATTCCTTCCCATTCCTTGCCCCCCATCCTTTCCCGACTCTAAAGAGAGAGTAGATAAAAAAAACTAACAGTAAGTTAAAATTCTACTTCCACCGGCTGACATGGCATGTAAAATTCTTTGCTATTGCGCATTATGTAATACTTAGAGAAACATTCCACATGAATTAGGCAAATAAAAATCTAGATTTGACGAAGAATATAGTCAAATTCTCTTCTAGCAACATCAGGAGAGTCCAAAACGGAATTAGGTTTTACTGCAACTGAAATATGCCAGCATTATTGTAAATACAAACGTCAAATATGAAAAAACTATCTTCCTTTTTTCAATGGCATTTTTTTTTTTTGTAAAGTTTAAAACACTACACATGTGTTGTCTTCACGATCCTCTCCTTAAAAGTGTCCCACCTTCAGCTTTTTGCCTCTATCCAAACCATTTGCTTCTTATTGATGATATTTAGTCATGTGCATGTAAATTCGTTTCACCGTGTTACACATCTTAATTTCCCTACTTCTTTTATTAACAGTGTAGTTTCTGTAACGTAAATACGGTTGGTACGAAATATGTTATAAGAAGTTTTATTATTTACTAAAGGAAATGGATAGACTAAGGAAACGAACACAAAACAGAGGAGTGAAATCAAACGCTCGTGCGGTAGTAATGACCTGATGACACAGTATTTATTGTCTGCTCATTCCACCCCTATCGTAGACACGTTAACTTAACCCGAGTATCCTGTCGCATAACAGGGGACCTAAATTTTAACGTGGAAGCATTTTGGCGTACTTCACATTACACAGCAAGCCGTGCCAGTACTGAAGGCTGGGTTGGCCTATGAAAATCTCCCCCGTGACAGGAATTTGATGCGGGACCTTTTGACCTCCAGTCATACACCTTATAAACCACTGAGCCACCAGACCGCACATCAGACACTTTAAAGGGCCGTGTCCCCGGCCAGAGGCTGGAAGCTTCCCAGTACAATGATAATTATCTACACAACAGAGGTATACGTTGGTTGTTGCAAATGTTAGGGGAAACATAATTTAATTTTACTTTTATATGAAATTTACATACAATGATGTAAATCTAGTATTCACGTTTAATAGACTAGGGAATTACAAACGGCATATATGGCTATGGTAAAACAGAAACCGACAGGGAAAACAAAATATTATTTAAATCGCAATTGTTATTACTTCATTACCAAACAACGGTAGGTAAGGCGCTGAATACAATCTATTAAATAATGAGTACCACCAAACATCGATACACCATTACAATTTCTTCTTTCTTCGAAAGCGCTTTCGATGCAATGGCTCCTTCATTTTCAGTGAACTAAGATCTGGCGAATAGGGAGAGTGTTTCGACCTCTTCCGACCATCTTACAGCAGAGCAGGAAGAACACTGACATTTTTGCATGCTGTTAAAGAGGCGCCTCATTGCACCATCTGTCTGCTGTATTTCCAAATTCTATAAAATATATGTCTTTGATTTCCATTGTAGCTACTGTTCTGAAGAAATAACAATGTTAAATTAAATCAGTTGGAATTACTGTCCAAGAGAGTATTTCGGACTAAAACGCAGTGGAACGTATAATCTGAAACGACTATCATGCAAGCAGAACCTATGGTTTTACGTGCAACCACGGAGCGTTCTAGCGGACTTATATAAGCAAATCAAATCTTTGCAACAGGTGAAGATCAGTTTAAAGGCCCGTAATAACCTTGGTTGGGATCGTTATCAACTTCCTATCGCCAATCAGACGCCTTAACCAACTGAACCATCAGGCCGTTCAGTAATGTAGTTACCATGAATTATGGAACGACCTGTGTGCAATAAAAGTAGGAGAAATACATTTTGCCTATGTGCTTTGAAGTACCTGGGTGATCACGATCCCTAGGACTTTAGCGTGTTAGCTGCTTGTTTGGATTTGACCATGCGCACCGCGAAATCTGGTTTCCGGGATACTAAGTTGTTAAGGGGAAATCCATAAATTACGTCACACCTTAAAGGACGAAGTGTGACATCGTACAACAAAGTGAGGGAGGGGGGAGGGGGGGAGTCATAAGCTCTGTGACGTCAAATGTATAAATTGTATCACTTTTTGGTACGTGGTTCACGCACGCTGCCCCTTGTATGGTGTCGCACATCGGCTGTTTTTGGCATGCGCCGAATGGCCGATACCACCTCTGAGGGCTTGACAAAATATGACTTCCATATAACTTATATAAACCATCGTGTGGCATCTGTGGTCTATATCTTTCATCATAAAAAGCCACCAACCAACACAAGCAATAACATAAGAGGCAACACGAGGTTTTTCCCATCACGAAGATTCGTCCTCAAAGAATTGCAGCTAGAACCGACAGACAAGTTCTTTTTTCATAATCGATGCTATATGGTTGGATGAAGATGTTGACACATCGAATGTTCCTAGTATTATTCAAATCGAGAACTAAAGTGACTGCTTAACCACTCATAAAAAATATATAAGAATGATTTCAAAGTCCATAGACTCAAGATGATTAAATTTTGTATCATTTGTTTGATTTGTTATGCTTTGTCAATTTTCTAAAATGTTTGATTTATTATTGATTTTATGAAAACAATATTTTCGATAGGAATATATAAATAATTTTGATAAATAATTTTGACAAATGTGGCCGCCTGTGACGAGAAAAAGGGGGTCTCTAAAAATCGTGAAATTCGTGTTACGTAATTTTGTGGGTGGCCCTTGAAGACCTTGTCGCAGTGGGCGATGATCCAATATTTTCGAGGTTGTATTCCAATTTCCGTTAGTACCGCAACTGGCAACAAAAAATAAAAAACCTCACTCAAAACCGCTGGATTCTGTAGAGGACGGGTTTTTGCTTGCTCGCCAATTGATGAATCAAAGCATAGACATTGTATTACTGGCGAGGTTTATCTCGTTGGTTCACTATTCTTCAAACGGCGTAACACAACTCTGATTGAAGCCTTCTCAGAACCATGTGATATAGCAATGGTATTATTAAAAATTTCGATATGGGCCCCAGCTGTTGCAAAAACTGCAATAATTCCAGTTGGCCCGGCGCACAATGCCGTATTTCCGAGAAAGGATATATAGAACGATTTTTGACTCTGCGTTATCCTAGCGAATAAAAAACGATGAAGCGTTAAAATTTAATAGTGACAGCGTTTTTTATTCTTATTTAAGTAATTGCGCTAGAGAAAATGTGTTGAAGAGTGAGTCGTATTAAAATAAAAAAAAAATTGTTTGCAAAAACATATTATTGTCGAAATTGTTATATGCTTGAAATTTGTTGACTATGTTTAGTGTAGTAATTAAAGTAAGCAGGGTATTGATTGAAACATTGAATTGAGTGGTCGTGAAAAATGTATCATGTCATCAGAGCGTATCGAAGCAAAAAAAAAAAAAAAAAAACAAGTATATGTAGTGTAAAAACTTTTAATTGTAAATAAACAATATAAAATTCCATATTTATAAATCATCAGAAGCAAGAAACATAATATCTAAAATGGTAGCTCATTTATCGAGTTTGGTTATATATGAAGGGGGAAAAGAGGTTGTTTTTTTAGGAATAATATATAAGAAATCCTAAAGAGCTGTACATAATCGGTAACAATTCTACTAGTTACTTTATTACACCTCTAATCAGTGAAATATTCTCAGCCTATAAGCTTGTCACTTAGAGGGAGTAACATTCGAGCTGCTGCCAAAATCACGACACAATTACCTTGCATGGCATTTCAGCTCACCCTCTGACATTGGTTTCACAGCTTGTCCCTACGGTGAAATAATGTATCACTTATTAAAAATTTAACACTTGACATAGATTTTTCAGTGTTATATTATGTATGTTATGTCTAATCCGTAAATGGTATGGCCTTTAAGATTTTACTATACCATACTCCTGAAATAATCTGTTCTCACAATTTTTATTTATCACAAGTTGCCATCAAAATGTTATTAATCACCAACTCTTCATTTTAATGCAATCAATGCACAGTGCCTATGACAGTGCGTAAGATCATTACATTGACTAACAAATACTATTTTAGCAACTGTTCTCATCCGCAAACTCTTAAATTATAACCATCTACAAATTTCAAAGCAGAATTTACGGGAGTTCTGTTCTCAGCTGTAAAATTGAATATTTAGTTAAACTGTTGTTAGTGCTCGCGACAACATGTCAACATCAGTTAGTATTAAAAAAATGTAACAGGAAAAAACAGATACCGTGTATAAAACATTACACCTACTCCATGTGTTAAACGGGTATAGGTTGATACGTGAAGTCATTCTATTCAGCGCAGGTAATTAATTAAAATGAAATTAATAACATCATCAGATGAAAAGGTTTCTTAAAACAACACATACAATCGAATGTCATAACCTGACCATTTATATAAAAATTGGACAAATGACAGACAAGAGTGGTTTACTTGAATTACCGGCATTGTGCTACGATTTTCAGACAGGATGTTATTGTCTCTGCATATTAGACACTACTCGGTAGGGAATATAAGATGCTAGACTGGCTGGTCGTCGTGATTTAAGTCATTATAACCTGCATTGGTCAGCGTCAGAATTCGGGAGAAGCCGCTTGGTTCGGTTTTTCATGTTACAGCAGCTCTCACAATCCTTCCACACCAATTGTTTAATTTTTGTATTCTCGTTCGTCGACTGGCCAGAAACAAAAAATGAAATAATCTTTATATATATAAAAAATAGAATAGTGTGTCCCTATATTTCACTTTGCATCCGCAACTGCCTAGCGCAGACCACTGGTGTTTGTGTGTGGAAGTAGCCTAGATTCTCCCTCCGTACACTACGGCGGTTGCATGTCGATAGCTGTGGAAGTGTGGGAAATATGGTGGCTGAAAGTGGTCAACCTAGGGATTTCAAGTTTCGACCAAAGAGTTCTAAAACAACATTTGGAATCTTCTAGAATTTACTAGAATTATCTTGAATATTCTAAAATGTTTTGAATGAACTAGAATGTTCTAGAATACCACACATTTTTCAACTTTTTCATCTATTAACAAATAAAAATCATTTATATGCAACATATTTAGGAAGTGAAGTGATTTTGACGGAACTATCACTGGCGGGTTGCAGATTTGCCAGGAAGTAACGTATGCTACATTTAATCCTTGAAATATTTAAGGTTCCATGCAACAATATAAAAACCTTCTAAATTCTTGACAAAATGCATGAAGTCGTGGGCATCAGCTAATAGGTCTAGTCCCACTCGTTGGTTTCTATCACGTGAGACAAACTTGTTCGTAAAATAATTACGCCTTCTAATTTCAGGAACTGTTTGTAACGGATCGCCATGGCGTTACTTTTCAAATCAACTACTACGGGTTTTAGAAATACATCATCCTGTTATCTCACTAAGGAGTTCGCAATGTCACACTGTCACTCAACATTATTACCTCTCGCATTGTCTACCTGCCTAGTATCTCTGATGCCTGGTGCCCCGGCTACCAGCCCGGAATGTCTCCAACTTCCACAAGCTCATTGTCTGCTATATCGCGGCGCAATATTCACCGACATGTTTTTAACAAACTGCACTTACTTTTTCGCTGTTATGGCGTTGACTAGAACAGTACTTCTGACACTAAATTATTACTCCCGCTGTCCTTACAATTTTTTTAATTTCACACAACTTATACTCGTAGTTTGTTCACTTACACCTCAACATTCATTTTCTCCTATGATCGCTTTCACCTCAACTGGAACATGATGATAGGTAAATTAATTAGGGAAATAACGTTTTCCAACCCTTTTTCCATCAATATTGCCAGCCAAAGAATTATCGAGACAAGAGTAAATGAAGTAAAAATAAAAAATGAGCTTATGATTCTCTCTTTTCACTTTTTATTCGACAGTCTCAGTAGTTCTTTGGCCAATATTCGACGTGCAAAATTGATTGGCCAGCGCAGAAACTTTTCTGGGTTGACGTTATTTGATTGTTAGCTAATAATAACATACACTGGCGGAAATTCCCAACACCCAAACAGCAATGGCGGAATGTTAGGAAACTTTGTAGATATATTCAGGGTCATACCCAGAAGAAATGATAACAAATTGAAATGGATCAGGATAAGTATATTACCTTTAGATGCAGTTGTCGGTAAGAAGTGCATCCACCTTGAGCACCTATACATCGTGGATCCTTGCCGCCATTGAATCAATAAGTGTTCAGATGTCTTCATGCAGTATGTGCTGAACCTCTCTCCCTGCATGTTTTGTGCAGATTGTTGTTGCACAGTTTGTGCTGGGTGACCATTTGATCTAACGTGTCTACTCCTGACATACCTGACATGCTCTTTTGGGGAGAAATCTGGGGAACATGCAGTCAAAATTTGTGTCGTAACCCCTTGCAAGGATTGTGTGCGATGGCCGCAGTTTGAGGAGGGGAATCATTCTGCTGGAAGTTGTTATTTGGTTGGTGAACATGAAGGGTATCACAATCGAGTGCAGCACACCGTCCACATAGTGGTGGGCTGTCATTGTGCTCTCAACAACAACGAACTCAGTCCTGCTGTCGAAACTGATTTCCGCCAAACCATGACACCAATGGCTGCACCTTTGTGGCGTTCTGAAATCACAGCAGGGTAAGCCGTTTCTTCACTACGCCTGCGAACATGTTCTGAAATATCACTTTGTCACAGACAGAATAGAGACTCAACACAAATGTACGCCATTCACATGGCCATTCTCGTTTTGCATTACACCTGGTCAGACGATGCTAGAAATGAAATCAGGTTAATGGAACAAATTGCATAGGATTCAGAGAGTGTAACCAACCTTCAAGCATTTGGTTTACAGTCGTCCGAGAGGTGACTATCTCTGTAACCACTGTTTGGATCTGGTCTGCAGCAACCTGCCTGCCTGCAACAGCCACCAACACAATTTGGCGGTCTTCACGTGCAGTTGTCCTTCTGTAAGGACCTTTGCCTGCCGTAGGAGTACTAGAGCCTTCTTTTGTCCACTGTGTAACTAGTCTATACACTGAGATTGCGCTACGGCCGATCCATCGGGAGATTTCGCAATATGATGCACCCATTCTCCGACCTCTCTCACAGTTAGATAGGGACGCTACTCTTCGTCTTGGCATTCTTGGTCACCAAGAACTTGTTGACAAAAAAGTGTAATGTTGCACCACACTTTTCACCACTTATACGCTAAAAAAACATAGCAATTTTGCATAACATTACTCATACTATTACACGTAAAGCTTTCAATTTGTAATCATTTAACACTCTTCATGTGGTGAAACATAGTGCCAAATAGCATTAATTTATCACAACGATGTCTGGGTGTTGGGATCTTAATTTCTGCCAGTGTATACTTCGAGTAATTTCCACTAAATAATTGGATGCTGCTTCACGTTTACACAGTGCAAAGAACATCAGTACGGGAATGGGGATAAATTTCTTATCGTGAGTCATCCTTTATAACCATTGACGTGCGATAAGTTTGTTTTTCTTCCGGTATGAAAAAGTTGCTAGAGTGTTCACATTTTTAATTTTCGTAGATTATTCTGAAACAGTATATGGACACCCAGTATTCTAGGCTTGTCTTTCTCCCCAATTCCTTTACGGTGGAGTATTAACGCACACGTACTAGCTTGTGGGACTCAGCTATAGAAATGAAAGTGCACAGCCAGCAACATTCATTGAGAGAAAAACTAACAATGAAATAGCTTCAATAACATGTATTTTACTATTTCAAATGAAGGTCCACGCTGAAGAAATTCTGTAATTTGTAAACTGTTGCAGTTCGTACTTAAGAGAAGCGTTATTTTTGTTCTGATAATGCATATTAATGTTTGGTTCGATAATAACGCATCATCCTCGAATACTATGGTGGCAAGGAAATGCTATATCTTCCATTGGTGATGCAATGAAATCTTCACGAGTGTACCGCTGAATTTAATTTAATTTAATTTAATTGCGATGATAATTTCCTGAACACCCACTCTTTCCCTCTGCTGCACCCGCATACTTTCGCCCTCTACAAATTTCAACCTCAAAATCTTTCAGCGATTTTAAAATAATATTTTGACGGTTAGCTTTGTCGATGATACATCGTGTTTTTAGGATACGATATGGTGGTAAGTACAACCGTAAAGAATTCATTGTTACCATACGCCGAGAAAAGTTTCCGTTCTTACGCACTACTGTGATATTTGACCGAGTGTGTTGGGTGAACTGTTAACGTTCTGGCCTCGCATTCGGGAGGACGCCGGTTCGAATCCCCGTCCGTGTATCCAGATTTGGGTTATCCATGGTTTCTCCAAATCGCTACAGGCGAACGACGACATGCTTCCTTCAAAAAAGCACTTACTTTACATAATGAATTAGCGTATAGTTTTTCGGTGTGAATATGCAATCTTTATATTCATTGGTAGCACACCAATAAGAAGTCCTTTTCTTTCAGTCCTCTGTAAATGAACTTATGTTTACAGTCTAAAGAATTAGCTATTGCAATATCTACGCTGTAATTCGAATCATGTTTCGCCTTACAATTTCGGTTTAAATGGATTACCTTTATGTTATTTGCTTTTAGCTCTAATCACCCTGGAGATGATATGCTGCGCAGTCGTTTTGATAAGAAAAAAATTCTCTCCACACTGGGTATAAAACTTCGGTCAGACTATTTCTTGAATATTGTGGTGTAGTTTGGGACCCACATTTTGGGTTGGCGGCGTGCAAAGAAGAGCAGCTAGATTTGTTTGTAAAAATTACCGCGGGACCCAGTCAGTAACTGATATGACAAAGGAGCTGGATTTGCAGTCACTGCAAGACAACAGGAGAGTGCTTGGAGTGTGCGAGGCATATGTACTGTATGATGGTGATGTGGCTTGAAGAGATATAGGTCACAGAATAAGAAGTAATGCATGGAAAGGAAACGATGGCCATGGGCACACTGTGGCACTCTATTTCTTGCATTAGGCTGTGGGCAAAATTTTCTTTCGTGGGTAGAGGCGTCAGGGATTGGAATAAATTACCTAGGTACGTGGTGAATAATTTATAAGAAACGCTGAAGAATTTAAAATTAAAATGCGTAAATGGAAAAATAGATGGGCGCAGGAATTTAACATTCAGAGTATTTAAAATAATACAAAAATAATAAGAAAGGGATACTTAGATGAGTGTGGGGAATTGCCACCAGGACGTGCACTCTACTGCAGTTAAATTCCGTTCGGGAGGACGTGGGTTGGAATCCCCGTACGGCCATCCAGATTTGGGTTTTGCATGATTTCCCAAATCTCTCCAGGTGAATGCCTGTATGGTTTCCTAAAACGGCCATGGCCGAATTCCTTTCCGTTCCTTGACCTCCAAGTCTTTCCAGCCTCTAATGAACTCCACGTCGGCGAGGAGTAAAGCCATAAACAAAAAAAAAAGGCAATTCAATTCAACTTCTTGTCTTGTTGTAGAATGTGGAACACTGTGCTCACACGCGTATTAATACGTTCGTGCAGTTAATATTTTTAGTTTTTATTGGATTAAAGTTCCCTGTGATTTTGCGAACACACAGATATAAAATTCCATGGAAGTACTGGCGTATGGACAGTATTTGAGTATTCGTAAACAGCCATTTACTGGGCTCTCGCCAGCAGGCTTGGTGGCAGTCATTACAGGTCTGAGCTTTAAGCGACGAAACACAGCAAACGACTTCTCAGCTAGGCGAAGATGTAGACGACAATTACCGAATCCCAAATTTCTTTTCAAAAAAATATTATAAAAGAGCGCTTTACTTTGACGTCATTTTGTGCAATGAGCGAGGATCTCATTATGAAATTATTAATATAAATCGCGTTTGTAATTACTGGAAGGCCCCTGGGGAAACTCAAAGGAACTCATTCGGAAACAGAGATTCTGTTGTTAGCGGCATTTTAATGGAGATCGCTGCGGATGGTCTTCCAGGAACAGCAGCGGCTCTGAAAGAGGTGCCTTGTTCTGAGCCGAGAAGCGACGGCAGCCTGGAAAACAGAGCCTCATTAACAACCGGCACATTGAGTTCCCCTCTGAGAAAATCGGGTCTTCCGGGAATATCAGTAGTGGTGAAAGCGCTCCAAATAGTTTTTCAGAAAGAAAATAAGTAATAATTGATAACGGCTTTACTTCCCTTAAACCCATATTCCTAATGACGTGTGGTCTCATCAGTTGCATGGTAAAAAGAAACAGAAGATTCTCTCCGAAACAATGTATTTCTAGTCGTAGTGCATATTTTTTCAACCTGTTCTAATAGATTTAATTTTTAACTTTGCCTTTTATTTGGGTGTGAATTTCCTAGTATTTAAATGCTTTTTCTTATGGCCTCACTTCCAGTATCAACTAATTATTACCAAAACAGAAATCCGCATTCTCTTCAAGAAAAGTCTTTCAATCTGCTCCACCCAATAAATTTTTTATTTATTATTTTCAGAATGGGCTGCAGTGTATTCATTTACTCTTTCTTGGGAAAGTATCTTCATGTTTCTCTAAAAATACTGACGTTTTCAAAGTATACTCTTCTATTTTTGACTATCCCGATTGGCGAATGATGTAAGCTGATTATCTGTAGTCAATATAGTTTTATTTTAATAGCGATGAAGCATATACACACGTGGAAATTCCCATCACAGCTACTTTCCATTTTTTTTATCCTAAATTATTTGCTTCTTGGGCATAGTTTGATGAATGTTGTGACATTAGAGTGGCAGTTGGCCTTTTCCACTCGCTGTCAAGTAAATTCATTATCTTTCACTGGGATTAGAATATGTCTGTGGACAGACTCGGAGTTAAGACTTGAAATCTGATATAGCCCCGTTGTGACCATAAAGAATTTTTGTTATTTCAGGCCCATGTTAGATGCTGAATAATACCTTTGCAATAGTAAAATCTACTTCTCTTTGCCCCAGTGTATTGATAATGCAAAAAAAAAAAAAAAAATATACGGGAATGAAAGTCCATCAAGGCAAAAAATACACATAGTTTCTTAACCAATATTCTATAGTATAAACATTTTATTTTTATTTCGTATGGGATTCAAAATAATGAGGTATCGAAGTAAGAGGAGGAAAGAAATCTTTGCTTATATAAGGAGAAATGTCGAAGTACAGGAAAAAGCCATAAATAATATCTAAAAAGATGTTTTCGATTGAAACACAATATAAACATGAAAACGGAGAAAATATGGAACTGCTATAAATAAATATCATAGTTTTCTACTAGGCCTTATAACATTGGATTCAAAAATAAACCTGCAGTTACCTACGATCAATACTCTATGACAGAAACATTGTGCGATAAGCAACTGTAACGAGCATACTCTTTTAGTGGTATGAGTTTGCTGGCTCTAGCAGTCAGCGGATCGCATTGTCTGTGTGTAGCTGCAGGCGCCGCGCATTGAGTTCTGACGGAGCTTTCCAATGGCTTTGATGCTGGCCGCTGTATGGCGTCACGTTTCGGCGGCCTGATCAAATATTAAATTTCTCTTTCCGTCCTTTGTGACTTCGAATTAAAAATTGCCTACATATGTGGTATCTATTGCGCTTTGTACTTTCCATTATAAAATTAAAGCATACGTACTGCTGTGTGGGGATAAAATGAGGATTCACTGCCGTATTGTAAATTTGTCTGGGAGAGTAAATTATGGAATACACTTTTACCATTTCTGACATCGCTTTCTATTTTCAGTTTCACTCTCTCTAGCTAAAGCATGCGAATTATTATTCATTCACGTTTTATCGACGGAGTAGTCATATATGCCGTTCTATTTTCTTCGTTGGTTTCTTGATGTCTTTTCCTATTCTGTATGATTTTTTTTTATTCACACTATACCCACACAGACTTACCAATTATTGACTCAGCGTATACTACTCTCTTTGTTTACGAAAACTTTTATCTTCTACTATTTGCGTTCCTATTTACATTATAATAGTTGATCCATCATAGGAGAAGGCACAAAAATGCTCACTTCGAAACAGGTAGAGAGCAGTACAGATATTTTAGAAATCACAAAAGTGAAAAAAGAAAAAGCGATGAAGTAGAAGTCGAAAAGGTAGTATGAAAGTACGTTTGGCCCATAAGCGAGTAAAACAGAACTATGAAGAATTGAAAAAAAAAAGATCTATAAAAATTAAAGGTACCGATGGGGAACCTCTTTTAAACTGTAAAAGAGGAGATAACCAATGAAAGAATACAGTGTGAAACTTTTTTGGTATAAAATTTAACAGGATTTAAAAGATTTGAACATAAATAAGTTAGTGGAAATTGGTGATATCCCTGCATAACTTCTAAATTCTCCAGGAGCAGAAGGGGTCCAAACTAATATCAAAAGATGAGTCTCCAACTGAATTTAATAAAAATATTGTCTCCACTCTTCTGAATAAAACACAAGCTAAATTGCCTCCCAATATTTCTGACATAGCTAGGTTAATATACAGAGAAACAGAAATATAGTAGAAGAAAAATTAATTGGAGATTAGATTAGATTTAGGGAAAATCGGGAAACAATCGAGGTACAAGAGGAAAATTTCGAAATTTGTACTAGGAGAGTAAAAAAGAAAATGAAGAATGCTTCTATGGCGTTTGTGAATTTACAGAAAGCTTTTGTTAGTGTTAGTTGGGAGTCAAGGTTCAAAGTTTTAAGGACGTCAGATAAAAAATATTGAGACAAAAATAAATTATATTCTTCATAAGAATCAGGAAACTATAATTGAAGTAGAAAATAACGAGAGACAAGCTTCAGTTAAAAAGAGTGTAACACAAGTTGGTGGTCTATATTCAAATTGTATATAAGAATAACAATTAAAAATTTAAAAGAAAAATTTTAATGTTGCATAATGTAAAATGCGGATTCGTGGCTTTTAATTTATGCATGATTTTTTACTGTTGATCTCAAGTAATTCATTAATTAAAATTATATCAAACGAAGAGAATTTTTAAAAATAATAAAAAATCATGCTCATGTTAAACTAGACCGTCATAACATGACCTTTTTTGTGTGAAATACATTGACAAATACGTCAAATTTAGCTATAGTTAAAATTTTAAAATAACACCAAGATTTTAATCACCCATTCACAGTCAGCCTGTTTAAAAATTTAATTTGTGAATGAAGAAGTAAACTAGGCAAATTATCATTTCAGTTGGAAATATAAATTATTTACAAACTTTAAATATTTTACAAGCATAATTAAAATAAATCTAAAAGGCACGTTATTACTTTTACAAGCGATGAATGTAGGCCTATCTATCAGCGCTCCGATCCTAGTACATTACAAGTCGGTAAATCATGGATTATCATCGAGAAAATCTCTTTGCTGGGGCATTATTCGGTTGCACGAGATCAAGTGAACTTTCAGCTGATCGCCACTGGTAAGCTGCCAACTAATCCAGTGACCTCTCGCCCGTGGAAAGTCCTCGATCCGACGCAACTCCCCGCTCTCGCAGGAACTACTGTCGACTCTCCTCTCAGGCTTCGAAATTTCAAATTACTTTCTCCCGTCACCGCATACGTTATACATGATACCTCATTGTCAGGTAGTAAATTTGGAGTATCTAAGTCGTTTTCCCCTCCACACACCACACTCTGTCTTAGTTTGATTGTCTGGGATAGTCCGCTACATGCAAAAGTTTTAGAGAATTTTCTTATCGGATGTCTTTTTCATAGTTTGTCTCGGTTCGCGGGAAATCGTTAATATGACATATCTCTGTTTTGAGCACGCACTGTATAATTTGATACCAATAATCTTAAATCCTCGCTTCTCTGAATTCCGTATGTCCATCGATTCGGCACAGCCCATGCACAGATGTGTGAAGCGGACGACCAGACATGCATTCATTCAAGAGAGGTGACAGCTGACAAGGCTCTAACTCAGTCCATCCGCCTTTCCGAGAAAATCACAAGCCGGTAGCGGCGTCCATTAATTACGTGAGGTGAAATGGGAGGGGGGGGGGAGGGGAGGAACCAGGCTATATCTAACCGAATCACACCAAAAAAGGGGGGGTGACAAAAATCACACGCGAGCTTTTGAAATTCTTCAAGGACAATAGAGGTAAAAAAAAATGTTCACTAGCAAAGCGGATGTGGGCTTTAGGAGGGGTATCAGTATACAAACGACGCGGATACCGACTATGGGGTGTGTGTGTGGGGGGGGGGGGGGATATAACCGCCCTCGGAAGCAGGAGAGGTAAAGGAAAGGTATCAAAAACTACGAGGTCGATCAGCATGGAGGGGGGGAGGGGGAGGGGTGTGACCAGATCTCACCAGAGAGAGGGGGGGGTTCGGAATTCCGAAAATACCATACGTAATTAACGGACGCCCCCTTACAGACTAACATCACTTACATGAAAAACTGCGCAATGAACTTGTCTATTATACAAGTTGATTAATAAAATAATTGTGATGTTAGCATAACATTCCAATAAGAACTGAAGTAAAAACACTCACAATGCTCCGATTTGCTGATAATTATCTTCTCAGACAGGTTATTGAAAAATTACTGAATAGGAAAGAATTGGGACAAAATATCAACCAAAACAAGACAAAGGTCATTTTTAGTTGAAGTTATAGCAGTAACAGTAGATTAAGCATAACGATAGAATCAGATGAAATAGGAGAAGTCAGTGAATTGTGTTAGGAAGTAAATTTACAACTACATGAGGAGAAGAGCAGTAGCGAATAGACCCTTAGTTTCTTATATTGATCCAGGATTTTGAGAAACGATCTAAAACTATATGTATGGACCAAAGTACGTTATGGGACTGAAGTATGGATTTTAGGAATACCAGGAAGAAAGAAGATTGTGCCACTTAAATTTGGTGCTATCTTGTCGAAAATTAAGTGGTCGGATGAAGTATTAAATGGGAGGGAAAAACACTGCAGAGGAGAACTAAAAGACATGAAGCAGATTTTTTAGGAGGTAGACTGCAAGGGGTACGTTGAGATGTAGATTGGATGAAAAGCATACCTGCATGAGACTGGTGACAAAAAGAAAAAGATTTTCATAGCTAATTCAGATGTTTTAGCCATACATATAGGATCAGATGTTTCTTCCAAGATCCTACATCAAATGTTTGGTATTAAATCCATTATGCTGAGGACAATGTGTTTCTTATGTTTAATTTGAATTCGTAAATAACTGAATTGTCTTCAGTCTTCAATTACTTGTGTATTGGTTTCAGTATTTGATACGTGCTTCATATTACTGTTGCACTTCATGACTTTATGTTTGATTTAAAATAGCTTCTCTTATACTTTTCAATTCTGTCAGCAATTTCGTTTAAGCAAAAAGGGCTTAATAATAGTCTAATTCCTTCTACGTCCTAAACAGAGATTTTGTTTTACTTCCATCATTTTTAATAGAGGCTAGTTTCACACTCAACGACTTTCTGTCGAATGATAAAAAGTCAAGCGACAATTTGTTATAGCTACAATGGGCTCCTTTCACACTCAATCGTTTTTAGTCGTTGCGTGTCATTGTTTCTGAGCATGTTTTTGCCCATTGTCGGTATTATTCACAGCGTTCTGGCATGGCTAAAATGGAAAAATTAATGCGCTGAGGATAAATTTGTCGACGTAGGAAAAGAAAGAAACGCAATCGATATCTTTGGCCCCCATCAGTCAGAAAAAAGAGGAAGTTTTTTTTTTTTTTTTATCTTTTTTTTTTTTTTTTTTTTTTTTAATAAATAAAAATAAAAAAAAACTCAGTGTTGAACGGAAATAAATTTTTTAATTATTTTGAGTGATTGTTGCTTCCTTCGATAGTATATGTGAGGCTCAAGGACATTCTGCTACGACAAAATACATAATTAGAATTTGCATTCAATGTACTGAAATGTTGGCCTGTGATGTTAACAAAATTAATATAATAAATTTATATATGGACAACAGTTTAATTCATATAATTTGTATCAATTAACTTTGTGTGTGTAAATTCACAAAGTTGTTTCATTTTCCAATTAAATACAGAAAAAAAAAAACGAATGATCATGAAAAGTTATTACGAAGGTGAAAAGTCCACAATCAGATCTGTCAGTAACTTAATATTAATATTTTGGGCCTTTTTTCTTCCTTTCAGCCACCGTAGGAATCTAACGTAAGACTAAAAGTCGTCTGGAGGGAAAGCATGCATTTGTGCACGTAGGCCACTGACTTCTGGGGACGCCACGAGGTCGTCGCATCTAGTGACAATGGACGACTTCTGAACGACACGATCACGACGTCTAGTCGTTTTCGCGTCGTAGTCGTTTGGTGTGAAAAGTCCAATGCACCACTTCACTTCACTATTGGAATGTGGTTGTACTACTTTTTATCGTACAACCAAAATTGTTGTGTATGAAAAGTACCTTAGGCTATATAAGAGATAAACATAGTATATTCACATTCTAACCATATGTTACTCTCCCAACCCTTTATACATTATGTACTGCTATTGAAGTTATGTATTAAGGCCGAAGCCAGCAATAGCGTAACATGACGATCCTAAACAAGACCAATTGCTCCCTGAACGTGTTAGGGCATAACGCGAGTCAAAATCACTGACACAAGTGGGCTTAAAATATGAGCTCGGTCGTGGCGTAGCCTAATGTGTTTACGCCGCTCCCGGCACTGCGACAGAACCGCTTTTCCAGGGAAGCCATCCGTAGCAACAACTCGCAGCTGCGTCGAGTCGCGTTGCGGAAAACCTGCTGAATGCGTTAACAAGCGACCGCGCGAGGCAATAACTCGGCCACTGGCTAACTCGCAATTAATATCAGTTTTACGGCCGAAAATAACTAACGAAGGGGACGACTAATGTGCAAGTGATGTCCAGGAATAAATTGCAGCGACACCGTTGCCGCGGGCAGCCGCATAAATCTCGCAAATTGCCGTCGCTGGCTGCCGCGTGCCGGCCCGTCCATAATTCGCGCATTATTTAGCAGCGAGCCGGTAGCGATTTACCCCAACAGCCACCGCGTTTAACCCAGTATTCGCGACTGCATTTTAAAAGCCAAATTAAAATTTGCTTTTAATATTCATTACGTGTTTCGTCAAAGTTAAATTGAAGTTCCGTATATCTCGAAGGGAAGCGGGTAGGCTCGGGGGAGTGCAGAGTTGGAAGGACCGGCTAACTTGATCTCTCTAAATTCATTTTCCCCGCTGCTGACGACGGTGATTAAAACTGTCCGACCTGAGACAAGGTCGAATTAATGCGGGGTCCGGCCGTACATACAGATGTGGGCTGGGGGATTCCCAGCAGATGCGAGCAGAGAGGTCTCGAGGAGAATACTAAAGAGACGAGAGGGCGGGAGGCCTCCGAGGTAACTCAATAATAAGACGGATCTCATTAGTGTCGGGCAGAAAGGAACGGCGGATGTTGCAGCGGTCACCTCTCGAAATACCATACAACAGAATGAAGACAAAATATAGTTAGTTTGGCTCAACTCACAGGTCAATCAGTGCCTTGAAGTAAGCGCTTTAATCTCATTTACGGTTTTGTTTAAGCACTCACATATTGAGAGCTAAATATTTTCAACTTATTTGCCTCGAAGCCTATTTGCCTTGGTGCTAGAGGTTGTCCTAATAAACCTCTGCTTGATTTTCACCGAGTGTAATGCAATGTATGAATAAATAGTAGGTACATCAAAATTCTAATATTTTGCTATATAGTCTAAGCTTCCTGATAGGATATTTTTGCCTAAAATTTACTGGTCCTGCTGCCAAAATTAAGGCATTTCCTGAGAAATACTGAAGTGACATTTATATTTTTCAGCTCACAAACATGTATCTCGATCACGTTGCATCACTGATATACTAGATTATGTTTGCTTCTTTGCACACGTAGTCACTGACACAAGTGGGCTTAAAATATGAGAAACTACAAAATTATAAATAAAATTGTAGCAGATTGTAAATTCTAGTTTATGACTATCGTATTTAACGAAGGGGGAATAATTAAAGAAAGTTTAGAAGTACAATCGGAAGATTTTTTAATGTAGATCGTAGAATCGCGATAGTCACTGACGTTTTTATACACTTTTAACGCGTAGTGCTGAATCTAAAATGAACTATAGATTCCACAGAACAAGAGATACCATCTCTGAGAATCACTGAAGTGGCGTGCCTTGTGTGGAAACATCCAAGGAATTCTCGAGTCATAAAGCCAGTAATTATCGTATTATTCATGATAAGAAATATTAATGATTTTCCACCATGCTTTTAATTTTTCCAAGTGTTGCTACGTAAAAGCAAATACCCAATTAGCTTAATATGTCTTTCCCAGCATCATCTAAGCAAACCAGAGGAACCGCGCAAACTAGTGGCCATCATGAGGTACCAGAAATTTGTCCCCAAAGTCGGCGTGAAACGTTTTTCTCACGAAGCCATGCCACCCTGCCTTGGAAGCAGCCACCATGCATCTGTAACTAAGCGTAAAAAATAACAATTTATTTATAAATGACGAGTCAACAATTTAATTCACGTCTTCATTTATTAATATCTAGCAGAACTGGTGTAATTCAACGAACACTACAAAGGATGTATTTATTCGAAGATTTCAGTATTGGCATAAATGTAAAATGAGTTATATGCATTACATAGAAACAAGAACGAATAGGCTCGGAGACATGTCTGTCCTGTAACTACTATCGTCAACCAGCCAACAACTGTTTATGCGCCAAGGGACAGGTTCATGAAACGTGGTTCAATATTCTACAAGTATGTGCGAGACCGTGAAAATACATAAATCAGAATCTAAACAATACAAAATCGTTAAATAACAAGATACTGAGAGCAAATACTGATAGAAAGAGTGCCAAACTAATTTAAAATGGCTACAGAAGTTGCTTCAATGTTTATAAAACAACTTTGAATCCAATAGACCTACATATCTGACATGTAACATAATAAAGTAAAATTATACTTTGTGCTGCTGTCATTCTATCAATACTATTAAAATTGTTTTAGTTGAATTTAGGAAGGCCGGAAATGTTTCTGATCCGCTACATGCCCTCAGATATTTGGATAATTTGAATCCCACAATTCTTGTAAAAATAGGACAATTCTCGTGTTCATGTAGTGACAAAAAGTTATGAGATCTTCTTCTGAGCCAAGTCTGCACTTTACAGTGTGTATTCACTTCACTTTGTGAAACAGATTGGTTTCTCTTGTTGTTATAGATCGAGACTATTTTTACAAGAATTGTTTTCATGGGATCTCATTTCTTTTTGTAAGTTAATCGTTTATTCTGAATAGCCGCTCTTATGCAATGATTCCATTTGAAAATCGGTGAATAAGAACATTTAAGAACTAAAGACGTCAGCATACGTTACCAACAATGTCACACTCTCTGAAAACACTGGGTGTGCGCCGTAGCTGAGCAATTGCCGTTGGTATCACAACCACCATAAACAGAATTACTTTAACTTCCAAACTAACCATATGAACAAAACAAAATTTATGATATTACTTAAATTTGCTGATCTCTTTGCATTAACAAATCCTCAAAGCTTCATCTGCAGCAAAGCAATTAAGCCGTAAATATGTGGCAGAATTTTTCATGTTTGGGATTGTAACTAAATAAATACGGGTAAAAACTCTAATATCAGATTTTTCTTATGATTTAGGGATGAAACCACATATGTGTACCAAATAATTTGTTTCTAGCGTTACTGGAAGTACAGTGGAATTTTGATGTCTGGGTGTCTTAGTAGAAATAAAAATTTGAATTTCAATAGATTCCAAAGTAAGAAAAAGAACGCAGTAAAATTTAACACCTTAGTTAAACTTAGTAAGTTCACTATACAATGAAAATCATCATATTTATTATTTCTATAAGGAATTTTTTGTCACAAGCAATTATCTCCCTTCATACTTAACCCAAATCAATGAATTAGGTGTCAATTTAAAGTTTGTGATCTCCAATTTGGTCACATCATATTTTAAGAAACGAATTTTTTCGCAATTCGACCCTCACGGGGCAAAAATGTCAATATTACTAAAATGCTGTTTTTTGTGTTATAAGTCATTTATCACCCTGCATTCCTATCAGAAATCGCTTAATGAAGAATCATTTTAAGAATTAAGATCTCCGCGTTGGTAACATCATATATTAAGACAGGAATTTTTCAGAATTCGACCCAGAAAGGGCAAAAATATCACTATTTCTGCAAAGCGTTTCTGTGTCACGAGTCATTTTTCTCCCTTCATATCTAACCAGGATTGATAAATGAGGTATCATATTAAAGATTAAGGTCTCCGCCATGGTCACATTACATTTTAAGAAAGGAATTTTTGGTAATTAGACCCTTAAAGGGCAAAAATGTCAATATTTCTTGTCAATATTTTTTGTATCTTCAGCCATTTATCTCCCTGGATATCTAAATAAATGAAATAGGGTTATGAAGAGTAATGTCTCCGCTTTGGTGAAATCATGTATTAAGAAAGAAATTTTTTGGAATTCAACCCTGAAAGGGAAAATGTATCAATGGTTCTACAATGCATTTTTGTGTCACGAGCCATTTATCTCCATTAATATCTAACCGATATAGATAAATGAGCTATCGTAGTAAAGATTAAGGTCTCCACCGAGGTCACATCTTATTTTAAGAAAGGAATTTTTCTGAATTGAACCGTTATAGGTAAAAAATATCAGTATTTCTAAAATGCGTTTTTTGTGTCTCGAGACATTTATCTCCCTGGATACCTAACCGAAATAGATAAATGAAGTACGATTATGAAGACTAACGTCTCCGCTTTGATTACATCATATATTAAGAAATAAATTTTTTGTAATTCAGCCCTTAAAGGGAAAAAGTATCAATGGTTCTTCAACGCATTTTTGTGTCACAAGTCAATTATCTCCATTAATATATAACGGAAATAGATGAAAGAGGTATCATATTAAAGATTAAGGTCTCCTTAGTGTTCACATCATATTTTAACAATGGATTTTTTCTGAATTGAACGCTTAAAGGGCAAAAATATCAGTATTTCTAAAATGCTTTTATTGTGTCCCTAGTCATTTATCTCCCTTGATAGTTAAACAAAACTGATAAACGGGATATCATTTTAGACTTAGGTCTTCGGTTCCGTTACACCATATTTTAAGAAAGGAATTTTTCAAAATCTTACCCTTAAATGGCAAAAGCATTAATATTTCAACATTGCATTTTTCTGTCACGAACCATTTTTCTCCCTTGATACCTAACCGAAATCGATAAATGAGGTATCGTTTTCAATACTTAAGTATCCGCTTTCGCACGTCATATTTTAAGGGAGAACATTCTACAAATTCAATCCTAAAAGGGCAAAAATATCATAATTTCTAAAACTTTTTTTTTTACCTCGCTTGATGCCTAACCAAAATCGATAAATGAGGTATCATTTTAAAGACCTAGGTGTCCGCTTTGGTCACCCAATATTTTATAAAAGGAATTTTTTGCAAATTGACGCTTAAAGAACAAAAGGATCAATATTATTTCTACAACGTATTTTATTATTATTATTATTATTACGAGCCATTTATCTCCTTCGATCTCTAAACGAAATCAATAAATGACATATTGTTTTAAAGATTAAGATCTCCAATTAGGTAAAATCATAAATTAAGAAAGAATTTTTCGAAATTTAATGCTTAAAGTGGTCGTGCGCATGATCCAATTCAGAGCCAAGTCCCTAGATTAAAGCAGCAGATATCACAGTGATGTCAATAAACTGTTTTTTATACAATAAGTAGCTTTTAGGATATTTTTTTCTGTTACGGAAATATTTTTGTTTTGTTGGACAGTTCCAATATAAACATTTTATTCGCAAAGCAACACATACTACAGAGAAGTTGATATGCTGTGTGCATTTTGTTCAGGTTGGTAGTATTCTGTTAAGGTCAATGACAGTTTGTCGTACATACAGTGTGTTTTAAAGTTTCCTAACTGTTTCGTAATATGTTGTAAGTATTTTGATGCGTACCTATTACACTAAACATATAAACATTTACTACAAAAGTTCGGTTCTACATTTCATTATATTACAAGCATTCAACCTCACTATTCGTCGTATTTTATTAGCGAAATTTTCGCTCAGCTCGTCTAATATAAAGTTATTAGGGTAAAAATCAATTTCACGTTAGTGGTAGAGGTATGGAAACTTACGAGTTTCAGACTCTTCCTATAATATGTGGGTAAAATGTTATCTGTGTTCCAAATTTTAGCTTTCTACAACTACGGGAAATACCTTAGAGTTTTGATGATCATCAGTCAGTGAGTGAATGAGTGAGTGACAAAATCGCTGAAGGTTGTGTCCGAATAACATCCGAACTAAGAACAGTAACAAAATGAAATTTAGTACGTTTGTTAATATTGCCGATATCTATGCATAAAAGAAATTTGAGTCTTGTAGCATGAATACGACCTAAGAAATTGAGGTTCAAAAATGGCCCGAATTGCTTCGAGAAAAGGGAAGGCAGTGCCGCCGTTGACTTGACTTGGTGGGTGCACTGTCGTGTACCCAAATAATAATTTTGACTAAATTTACATAATAAACCCAATATCAGTAGCGAAGATGTTATGTACAAAAAACTGATGTAAACTTAACAAGAAATAAGACGTTCTTTAAGTAGGTAATAATAAAATATTTTCACCATATAATTACCACATATCCAAGTCAGTAAGAAAAATTATAATACAGAAAGTTAACATCATGTTTGAATCTGTTGCACACATCATATGTTCAAGGATACATTATCTAAAAACCAATTTATTATTTTTTCTCGCTTTCATTCATTTTTGCTATAGTTTATTTAGGAAATTCCAAATGTTAACACCCTGTTACATGTTTGATACAAGTGGAAACTTATTTACCTTTGTACACAAGGAAAAGCTGGTTCCTAGCGTGGTGGATGAGTAGTAACGCTCTGACCTCGCGTTCGGGAGGACGCGGTTTTGAATCCCCGTTTGGGCATCCGTATTTGGTTTTTTTTATGGTTTCCCCAGATCACTCCAGGAGAATGCCAGGATGCTTCCTTCAAGAAGGTTATAGCCGAATTAATCCGGTTTCTTGGCGCCGTCCTTTCCCGCCTCTAATGACCTCGATTCGACGAGGCATAAAGACGTAAGCATTACACAAAAGCTGACTTCATGTCACTGACTAGTCATATAGCCTGCCACATGACCTCTAGCCCCTCAGCCAACAGATGGTCGTACTAGGCTGGTCGTCCACTGCAAGAGAATTTGAGCGACTAAAAACTTGAGTGACTAGCTGACTCGGATGACTAAGAGCGAGCGTAGGGTGACTAGGAATGTTTAAGCAGTTACCCACGGCGTCTCTTGCCGTTGATTTGGCGCGAACATGTTATTAGTTTCAAAATTTGTGGAATGGATGAAATGAACATTTTTTCGAAAGCACCTAACTGACGAGGCGTCGGACCCGTTTCACAATTTGCAAAATGGATTCATTAAGGGTTTAAGGGATTTGTAGAAGGAATTCTATAATTATTACCGAATGAGCACGGAGTCATTTGAGATGCCGTACAGCCTTGAATTACCAAAGAGTTTAATTTCAGAGTGGCAATAACATCTGCGAAACGTCCAAATGTGACTTTAAGGTAATGCATAGAAAATACTTATTTCAAGAAATCTGTTTTTTTATTCAACCAAAAGTAAGATAAGTATGTGGTTTACCAACCGAAATATCACAGAACATTTTTAAAACACAAGATAAGGTGAAATTACAAAATGCGCAGTAAGTAAAAAAACACATCCAAGTAAAAAATGAACTAAAATAATTTGTAAGCTTTTCACAAATTCATTTCTTGAATATTTTTACTACTTAAAAAAAAACTCCTTAAATTTCTTAGAAAAAGTACCTGAGCAACACCGTTTTTGTTATTATGCATTTGAAAAGTTTACAAAAAATTTCGTAACCCTCCGTCATTGGGGACGAGATGAACAACGTCGCCGGGCGCAGGTTGTCGGTAACCTGTTGTGAAGGGTGTCGGATATGGTATTGAATGTGATCGAGGAAACGGGGCGACAAATATGGAGACGGCGTGTATGGGTATAAAGGTGCCTCCTCATAAATGAAACTAGCTGCAATTTATTCCTCACTGCCACTTTCTTATAAACAGAAACGGAAGAAGACTTGAAAAATACTGAGCATCGTTATCTCCCTTCGAGACATTGCTTCTGCCAAATAATTGTAATTTTTTCTCAAGGTTTCAAGAAATTGTTTGTCAGAATTGCTGTTATCCATTTTTTTAGCATAGAAGTAACTATATTGATGAGTCAAAGGAGTAGAGGAATTAATGGCTTGTCCGAAATTACCTTCAGTATCTTACGAATTATCTTGTCTAGAAGCCCCTTTCTCTGGATATTTCGCGTTTTCTTTCAATTCTACAACTAAGGACGGAACCAAATTCTGCCGATATGATTATTTAGTTCATATGCTTGCTATATAACATTGTAAAAGATATGGAAAGCGAACAGCAGTTAGTAACGTCGAACAACAAGAGTTTTAGTTAAAATTTCAGCATTAATTTCACCTTAGCCTTCAACGAATTTAATGTGGTTTGCAATACTACTATGGATGACTATGCTACCAAGATTGTGAATTACGTAAGCTAATCTTTTACCAAGATCATCAACCGGCGTTATTTTCTTTGAAATATGCTTAAGATTATCTGTAGTCTTAGTTTCGGCATTTTTTATAATAACTGCGGAAGTTGGCGCCATGGCGTCTGTGACGTCAGCCAAGTGTGGAAAAGCAACAACAGAGCAAGTAGCCGGCATGGGGAGGAGAAGTGACGTTAAATCGGTGAAGCAGGCTCTAAGCTCTCCCGCATGGCGGCAGCAGCGGTATTGCGCTTCCAAACATTGCGATGTTCCCAGTATATCCCGAAAACTAAGCAAGATATCGAAAAATTTTATTCTTTATTTTCGATTTGTCTCGTCGTGTTAGATAAGAATCGATCATTAAATTTGACTTTTGCGAAATTTTTCTTCTCCATTTCAACCTCACTTTTGATACAGTATATCTCTAGAACTAGGTGAGATATCGAAAATTTTTATTCTTTATTTTTCATTTGCCTCGTCTTTTTAAATAAGAATCCATCATCAAATTTGACTTTGACCAATGTTTTCTTCTGAATTTCAACCAAAACCATTTCACATTTGGGACGGAATATCTCGAAAACTAAGCAGGATATCAAAAAATTTTATTCTTCATTTTTTATTTGTCATATCGAGTTACATAATAATCCATCACCAGATTGCGGCGTCACCTTTATCCTAAAGTCCCCTTGAGGTTTTTGTATATATTCCCCGTGTCTGTATGGAAGCGGCCATGCCCCCTCCACTCCGGCCATGCCCCCCCCCCCCCACTCCTCCTCACCCTGCTTGACTTCAATGCGTGGTGAAGGTCTCTTGCGTCGTCTCCATATATTTCCTTCCTCCATGGTAGCCGGTAGACTTAAAGGTTATCGCTGACCTGTATACAAAAATTCCCATAAGGCATATATACTGTTTGTGAAACTCTGAGGTTAAAATGGTAGGGTTGGTAACATGAAAGATACTTCAAACAAAAAACCGGTTAGTTTTGAACTTTTAAAGAGACCTCCAGAACAAAGGGGACATCATTCTGAATCTTGTCGCTGCTGTTGAATAAACCTATATGTGCTTTAGTGCGTCACTTTGCGGCTCCACGTGGCAGCCAGCAGACATGTCAACATAATGTAACTAATGTGTTAAGCAATTTTATCTCTATCTCCCTCTCGTACGTGGTTGGAACTGAAACTTATTATTATTAAAATATGTATTCAAGATAATTGATTGTAAGTGCATAATGCTTTAGAAGTATCAAACAAATAAGTTGTGCAGCATTCAAGAAACAGTATCTTCGAGTGATGTTCAATCTTGTACTATCGTGCAAGATTGATTTTAGAATAAATAGAATAGGAATTATTATTAATAGACTTCCAAAAAAATGAACACAAGAAACACAGGGTACACCAACTAAACAACAAAATTATAAGACAAATAAACAAAACTTCACACAATAAAACCCCATCATCACACCACAATAGACAACTCCAGATAATACACCACAAAATAGAAAGAAATAGCATGTGATGACATGCATCAACAAAGACACATACAAAATTGCAAATATATTCAAAAAACAGGGACTAAAAATAGCATTCAGAACAGATAACACAATACATAAAAACATTAAAAATAACACACAATCCAATAAATATCACAATTCAGGAATATACAGGCTAACATGCAATTAATGCGAAGCACAGTATATAGGACAAACATGCAGAAAATTCGAAACCAGGTACAAGGAACATATGAGAGCTCTAAAATATAACAACCATTCAATATTTGCAGAACATTTACAAGAACACAACCACCACCCAACAAATATTGACTCAGACATGCAAATACTCACCATATACAACACCAAACCACAAATACTAACATTCCAAGAAAACTACCACATACAAAAATCACTAACAGAAGGAAAACGAATAATAAATGAATACACAAACCTCACACACCCAACAGTATAGAAAACACTGAAGTTAAAATAAAATAGAAACATCGACACAGGAAAACAACAGCAAATAAGGACATACAAAACCACAACTACTGAAATCATTTATATTTGAAAAAGACCGCCAAACAATGGAAGACTGAAAAAACAAAACAGCACCGCATAACTACACAAAACTCGATGCTTAGTAAACAAAACAGAACGGCCATTTGCAAGTAAAAACACATAGTGCAGTGCAATAAAGTGTAGTGTTGTGAATCTGAAAAATGAATACACTTCCCACCAAAAAATGCAAAAGCACTCATGCTGAGAATGGAGCTAAAAGAAATACAATAGACCACAAAATGTAAGTAGATTATAAGTTAGATAATAATTCATTCCACTGTACCAACCACAACATAACCTGCTTACAACTTTTGTACATAATTAACAGAAAAAACCCGCTGAAGATGCTTCTGCAAAAGAAGTGAAACGCGTACGGGAGACCAATAAATACAAAAAAGTCAATTGCTTTGGCGTAATTTATTTATTAATATAATGAACATAGATAATTAAGAAGAAATTGACTAAAGTAAGGTTAAGAGAATTAACAGTGAAAGCAGGATAGGTAGAATATTACATGCCTTGTGCAACCCCAGCAGTAACGGGCCCGACAGCGATGCTCTGTTTCGCTGGAACACAAATTTGGATGCAGGGAATACACATTATTTTGCCATTTTCCTCTCTAGTCATTCATTTCTGTTCACGAGCTTTATGGTATACGAGTATATTTTCGGTTTTTCTATAGCATCCTTAAAGAGGTCAGTGTTATTGCGAACTGAAAAAAAAAAAAATGTAATAAACAGCATAATTGCAAAATAATAATTTTCCATACATCCGAAACACTCTGTGAATCTTCATCTTCACTCTATTGTCTTCAATATAACCTGACGCTCAAATTATAGGCCTATGCCTCAAATCCAGTTCTATGTCGCTTCTCTGAAAGCCAGTGTTTTTCAAATGAAACATGTGATACCATCAACTTCGTGATTATAACTTCTGTTTACAAACATTGCATGATTGAAATTAAAGCCTTATAACCGCTATGTTGGCGCTTGACGTGAGGAATGTACGTCCGTAGTTTCAATAAAACTGCTGTTGAGGTTATTAGAGCACTTAGCAGTTCAGTGCGCGTGAATCACGTTTAATTGGCTGCTGAGTGGCCGCAAACATTCACCGCCGCGAGAGTAGAGTGGAATGGGTCTGCGACTGCTGGGAGGACACCACAAATTATTAAATTGAAATTCGCGGCGGACCACTCAAAGGGATGTAGAACACCGGCTCCCGCCTTCCGTGGCGCAGCGGTTCGCTGGGTGAATCAGTAACCAACAATGTTTGATAGGCTCTAATGTATTCATTTCCCACAGGGTAAGTTCTACTGTTACTATAGAAATATGCCCCCATGGAGAGGCATTTTATATTCATTTAAGTGATAACCCGCACCCAATGTTTTATTATTACAACCTAGCTATACGAATGGTTTGTCTTAATACTTTTGAGAAATATGATTCAGGTGCGTTTGCTTTGCTGTCGGCGAATATCTGTAAAGAGGGCACGGTGAAAGAAATCCATTTTTGTTCGAATACTTCTGGTTAGCAGCCTCCGAATGTATTTAACAAGTTGTTATTCAGTCTCGTCTAATGTCTGTTTGATCCATACTTGGTCAGTAACCACGTCTGACTTCTTACGGCAATATTTTCAGTTTTCAGAATGTAGATATTGGGGAGAAAAATAGTAGCAATTCTGTCTATGTATGTTTCATACTTCATCAATAGTATTTCCCTCCCGTTTACTCCGACCAACTAATTGTTTTTGTGTAAGTGCCACACTTATGCTAGTGTGCTTAGTTGTTCATACCCAGGCCTATACAAAACTTGAATTGGAAAAGTCTGTTGATTTAGTCGGTGAAAAATATGTAGCCGTTACAAATACTGAGTGGATTGACCCTGCTACTGCAAATAAGGAATATGTTCGTATACTTTCAATTAACTACCCTTCTGATATCTCAGTGATACATACTTCACAAGAAAACAATAGTTTCATGATTCGGATTTTATTTCGAAATAAAATCGTTTATATAGTTACATATATTCATGGGACAGATACTTTGAATGTTCGAAAAGAATCTTACACTTACTGGGAGAAAAAGATTACATAAATTGATGTAGTTTAATTGTTACTATCCTATGAAGCAACATTTTATTCTTTATTCTTTAACTGAAAGAGTCTCTGGGTAGCTTTTCATGTATGTTAAGCCTGTCGTTGTTGAATATGGTGCTTTCTGGGAAAATTTTTTGTGTTTTAACCTCTTGCAACACTTCATTAACAGACACTCTGTCATTTCAGCTAGGATTGAAGTTTTAAAAGAACGTGCCACGTCATCTTGCACATTGGCTACCTATCAGAGACTGACTTAGCCGTAAAGAAAAAAAACAGGCTCGGGAATAAAGATTTACTCAATTTTGAAAAACATTATTTTCTGGCAAAAAAATAGTAACACTTCCTCTTTACGGAATTACTTATATTATCGGGAATTACTAACAGTTGAAACTATTGGATTCAAATCACTAAGAGTTTCGGTTATTTAGGTAGTTTCTCAATGTAAGTGTTTATGAGTACAATACTGGTATATGTTGAGTAAAAACAGCATTTCAAAGCAGAACTAGCAATATTTATTAGTGTTGAGAACTTGTTAGCTACCGAGAAACGTACCGTTGTTGCTGTTGCTGGAATCTGTAGTAACATCAAACCAGTTTCAGATACATTTCAATAATTGGTATTGCATTCTAGGACCATAAAAGCAGCTTCCACGAATTTTCATTAGACCTAGCTCTAGTTGTCTGAATGACTGTGCATCGGAAATAGTACCATTCCGTTTGTTCCTCTGTTTGGCTTACATAGGATGTTGTTAACAGTTAATTAAAACTTTCCGTGAGTAGAGCTCACTGGAACAACCACAGAGAGGAAGTTGTACCCGCCGGTCTGCTACTCTTTACGCTCCGGCGGTCCTATTGTTTGGAAAACAACTGTTTTGACTCGTCAGTGAGCTGAGCCTATTGTGCCATTAGTTCAGAGATACGTTAGTGAGTCACGTGGAATCCTCACAGCTAGCCTCTCCGCTTGTCATACTTTGTACTTGAATTACTGCTGTAGTCATTTCCCTGCAAAAGAGAAGTGATTACACGAAGATAATATCCCCCTCGGAGAAACCTGTTGATTCCTCGCAACGAAAAATGTTCGTAACTACTAATTTCGTAATGCAATGCTCAATGTTATTCTTTAAAATAAAATTATAACTGCATTTAGGACGAATTGCAATTTCAAGTCCCCATCGTGTGGCGCATTGGTTTATTTACGATTTTATACGAAGTAATTACAATTCGGCTGGATCGGACCATAGTATTAAAAGTGGCGTTATTAAGTATGGAGAAAGAATAATTTGTAGAGAATGAAACGGAATCTACCACCTACAGCTTATATAACCGTTTAATGCCAAACCGAGCGTGGTGGGTGAACGGTTAACTTTCTGGCCTCGCATTCTGGAGGACGCGGGTTCGAATTCCCGTCCGGGCAACCAGATTTGGGTTTTCCATGGTTTCCTCAAATCACTCCAGGCAAATTCCGGGATACTTTCTTTAAAATGCCATGGCTGAATTCCTTCCCTTTTTTTAAACTGCTTAACGTCTCTTAAAAGCGAGGTATTTAGAGACGGCAATGGATGGAGGCAAGGAATGGGAAAATTCGGCCATGGCTTTTTGAAGGAAGCATCCCGGCATTTACCTGGAGTGGTTTGGGAAACCATTGAAAACCCAAATCTGGATGCCCGGACGGGGATTCGAACCGCCGTCCTCCCGAATGCGAGGCCAGAATGCTAACCGTTACGCCACCACGCTCGGTAATTCCTTCCCGTTCCTTGCCCCCGTCCCATCCGGCCGTAAGAAAAGATAAGAGTTATATTTTTTATTTCTTTCCGGTCTTACGCGTAGCTGACGTTGAGGTTATTAATAGCTAAGTGAATATTACTGCCCACTAGAGTAAGTAACTTTCCCATCCATGATAAGAGGTGGCTTGAGATTCACCTTACTTTACATTTATTGAAGAAACATTTCTAAAGTAATACATCGGAGGACGTATGAAGGACTTATGCGACATTCAGAGCTACTACCATGGTTGATGGCATAGCAACATTTTATAAGTCACAGAGAACTTCCTAGAAGGATTCGTTTCCAAAACGTTAAACGATGGCCGAGGCATTATAAATAATTAAATCTTAATTCAAACCAGCGGTAAGAAATGTCGTGGTGCACAGTTCATAACCACCAGTTTGGGCCCAAACTTCTGCGTAATGTCTCAAACCTGTCCACAGTGCATACAAAAAAGGGGACGTTAAGCCTAGCGCATCACACCTTCTCTCCATCGCTTCAGGAGAGTGGGCCTGAATGGGCCCTTACCGGGATTCTTCCTCTCACTTTTTCCAACGTCGTGCCGAGCTACCAGTCGCAGTAATAGTGCAGTCGATCAGTTCCAATCAAATTTGCCATTTGTTTACCTATTTTCTCCATTATAATCTTTTGCATTCTAAATTAAGAGGAATTAAAAAAAAAAAAAAAACAGTATTAATACGTAAAAAAAGTTACCTCAAAATAAAAAATTAATGTTTGCTTGCTTTACTGGCAACATTTGATATCAGTATTTTTCGTATGTGTTGTTTAAAATAAATAACATGATCGATAATGAAAATAAATTTCAAGGTCCACGTTAACAACGGTTGATTTGCTAAGCAGTCTATTGCTCAAGTTATAGTATTGAACTTCACAAGTTATAAACGAAGATATCCTACAAGATTGTGTATTAAAATTTTGCTACCTTCTGGGACCCAACTAAAATATAATTATTCATAATTTTGAATACGACATTCGGTTTTGGGTCAATGTGCAAGTTTAAAACCTGAAACTTATTCAGTTTTTGAGGTAATATTAATTAATAGTTTCGTGTGGTCGTAATGAACTGGTGACAGGGTTTCTATTGGCTGTGCATCCCATCATGCCGTAGCCGCCTTAACATAACTCGGCAATCCTACTGCGTACATGGATCTACAGGTCAGCGTGGAATCCGAACCTCGGATGCGTTGTAGCGTGTTTCACATTACACAGCAAGCTGTACCAGTGGTGAAGGTAGGGTTAAGGGCCTATGAAAATCCCAGCCGAGACAGGAATTCGAATCATGGTCTTTTCTATCTCCAGTGAGACGCCTTAACCACTGAGACACCAGACTGCCTACGACAGGTGGGGGAGTGTTATGAACAGAGCTCGCTTCGCTTCGTGTGCCGTCCCTGGAAAAGTGGAGGCTGTGTTGGGTTACGGACGCAAGCGAATATGTATTCAAGCTTGGAAATAAATAACATTTCGATTAAATCTGAGCAAACTGTTTTTCTTTTGCTTATTAATTAACGTCAGTCTACGTAGTACAGGTCCATGTTCGAATAGTATGGTATCTTTTGTGTAGTCAGCATATAAGCATTCCTAGAGAACGTTAGTTTTACGCATATGATGCCATTGGTTACAGGGTTGGAACTCTTTCCGTACGTATTGTATCAGAATAAACTGAAAGAAATGATTCGGCTCCCTGATGACCATGTGGACTTCAACACTTTGTAAAACCGGAATACCTTTAGTGGAAGTGCAATTTAAAGTATGAAGTATTATATTGGTCGTTACAGAACTACGGTATCAAAGCAAACGCTGTGAATTTAGATTATGGACCTGCGGTCACTTCATCTACACTAACGTACTGACCACGCTAAAATATGTACGTACTAGTGCTGTGTGTCATACAATGACACAGTTGGCGTCTTATAATAACAGACGTCTATGGTTCTCTCTTCAATTTTATGATAGCACACATCGCAAGAATGGACAAAATCAATCTTGTGAAGTATTTCGTTGAATTACTGATTTATATGTTTCAATCTCGTTCGAAGCCATGAAGTGGCTCTATGGCGGAGACTTCTTTCATATTTTAATCTCTATGCCTAAGCGCGACGCTGTTTCTTTCACCAAACTAGTTTTGTACCAAACGCTCCATACTGTTACTCGGTTAAACGTTTATTTTAGCTCCTTGTAAGGACTTCCTCTTTCGTCTGGTGAGAGATAAGTCACGTAAGATGACAGTACAGAGACCAAGATGACAAAACACCAACTCGGCAGACAACATGGCACATGTACTCGCTAACACCTTCAGTCACCGCCGCGAAGTCTTCCTTGCATGACCTAAACAAAATACGTCAATAAACTAGATGGCCCATGCGAAAATTTCGCTAATAAAATGCGAAGAATAGTTAGGTTGGCGGCGTGTAGTAGAATGAAAAGTAGAATCGCCTCATTTGTAGCAACTGTTTATTTGTTTAGTGTAATAGGCTCGCAATAAACACTTAAAACATATTACGAAACAATTAGGAAAAAGTAAAACATACTGTATGTATGGCAAACTGTCACTGTCCTTAACAGAATATAACTAACCTGAACAAAAACACACAGCATACCCATATATCTCCCTGTGTTGTGTGTTGCTGCGATCATAGCCTGTGAGAAAATTTCACGAATAAAATGTTTACATTGGAAATTTGTAGGCCTAACAGAAATAACATCCTGAAAGCTACTTATTGTATAAAAAAGCAGTGTATTGACATCTCTGTGATATGTGCTGCTGCTATCTAGGGTCTTGGCTCTGAACTGCCACATACGCGTGACCTTCATAATTATTACTTTTGCCATTTAAGCATCAAATACCAAAAAAATATTTTCTTAGTTTATGATTTTACCTAATTAGACATCTTAATCTTTAAAACGATACGTCATTTATCGATTTCGGTTATCTAGCTAAGGAGATAAATGGTTCGTAATAAAAAAAAACACGCTGTATAAATAATGTTGGTTCTTTTGTAGTTTAAAGCCGATTTCAAAACAATTATCTTACAAAATCTGGTGTGACCACAGCGGACACCTTGGTCTTTAAAATGGTATCTCATTTATCGATTTCGGTTAGGTATGAAGCGAGCTATAAAAAATTATGACATTTTTGCCCTGTAAGGGTCGATTTTTGAAAAAGTTATTTTTTAAAATATGATGTGATCGAAGTGAAGACTTTAATCTTTAAAATGATACAACATTTACCGTTTTCGGTTAGATGTCAAGGGAGATAAATGGCTTGTGACAGAAAAACGCATTGTAGAAATATTAATACTTTTGCCAATTCCGAAAAAAAAATCTTTAAATATGAATTGACGAAGGTGCAGACCGTAAGCTTTAAATGATGCCTCATTTATATATTTCGGTTACATATAAAGGGAGATAATGGCTTGTGACAAAAAAAAACACCTTTAGAAATAATATATACGATATTCTCGTTCTTTAGTTTCAGGGTGATGTGAGACTGAGTGATACAATAAAATTTAACATGATTTTGTGCGTATTGTTTTAGACAATTTCTTCCAATTTCGAAATGTCTCTTCACACACTAAATGGGTCGAACCAGAATCGAAGAGATATGCATCAGAAGACAAATAAGTTTTCCAAATGCACAGTTATCCCATGCATTATGGGGAAATATTGAGTGCCTATACGAGTAGAAGTCTTGAAAAGCCCATTGCGAGTGAAAAAAACGAATTTGTGCACTCTTTCTACAGACATGACTATGAATATAAGCCGGATGGAAACTTTACCTGTCGTCCTGAAATTGTGAGAAATTTCTTTGAGGGAATGTACAGAAAGTAATTTAAAATATTTGTTGTTTGGTTCCTCTTAAAACAATAACTAGAGCAAATAGAGTATTGACACTTTGTTAACAAATATTGAATCACATATCCATTAACAGTAGGATACTGATGTCAACTGGTCAAACAAAAAAGATGATGTGGAATTTAATCTGTTCTACCGTACAACTATCTGTTATTTGTATCTTTTCAACAATTTCACATTTAAGTTCATGATTTGATTATTTCTCTGCATAGTATGCACAGCACAGGACTATCCATGCCCCATGCTGGACTTAAACCTGAGGCCCATTGCTGTAGATCATACGCTACCGGGACCAGCAATGCCATTGTAACTGAGGATTGCAGCGGTATCACCATGGGCGCCTGGAGGGGAATACACAGTAAAAGATAAACACAAATTTTATTATTAAATTCACTGCTTCAATAATACCTTCAGGCGCCTAGGTTGTTGTCCAAATTTATTCAAAACCTTGTCAATTAATTCATTATCCTTAGTTAATAAGTAATAAGCGTTTTATATAACGTATAAAAAGATACAGATGCACCTCCTTTAAAGTAATCCTGCCGGCGCCCATGGGTATCATACAGAGTTATAAAAGTAAAGATGTATTCGTTGCTGAGTAACGAGTTCGTTGCCTGACTCGAAGTACCGAATCGTTACTCACAAATCCATTTCGTTATCCCCACATTTCGTTACTCGCATTTGTCGTTTAGATGGCAGATTGATTCGATAAACGAACGAACACAACGTATTATGCGTCACGTTGGAGCTGGAATGGTTCACCCAGCGATTGAATGAGCAGATGTTTGTTTTGAAATTAGTTGATTTAAGTGTACTGCGATTGTGATATAAATGTATTATTCTGAAGTATGTAATATTCAGTGCGGTAAATCAAATGTACGAACAATTTACCTAAATTTACTTTGCTCAATGAACAATTTTCTTGAACTTTACAAAGTACTAACGAAGTCATTCATGCGATGCTTCATGCTAGTGCTCAATTGTATCAGATGTAATGTGACATAGCAATCAATGACTTTTAAGATTAAGAAAAGAAAATCATTAATCAGAAACGCGGATGAGTGGGATATTACCACAGGTGCATGTGCTCTATGGCAAAGAAAAAACATATTTTGAATGTGAACGAAAGAATGAAGTTTGAACATCGTTCGTCGTTTACAAACGCGTCTATTTGTTGGAATTTCGATTTGAATTAGTTTCTTCATAAAAAAAAATATTTGTGTACAAACACATTGTGCGAACATTATTTTAATATAATTAAGTTTGATATTTTTAATGAGGTAACTAATTTTAACAATGCAAAGACTAACTTCGTAGTTTTTATTTTGTTTAACATTAAAATTTACAGTGCATAATTTGTAAAAAGAAAATTTCTATGGATAATTTGAGATAGTTACGGTTTTTTCATTGATCCTTCATTAGTGGGGTTTAATGATTTCAGGCATTTATGAAATGTGTATATTTTAAGATTTGATACCTCCTATTTACGAGGGTGAGCCAAATGAAAACATTAAATATTTTTTAAAATATTATTTGTGCAGAAGTAGTAAAAAGCTGTATCACTTTTCAACATAATCTCCCCCACGCTCAATGCAAGTCCTCCAGCGCTTACAAAGTGCATAAATTCTTTTAGAAAAAATTCTTTTGGTAGTCCGCGCAACCACTCATGCACCGCATGGCGTACCTCTTCATCAGAACGGAACTTCTTTCCTCCCATTGCTTCTTTGAGTAGTCCAAACACATGGAAATCACTTGGGGGCAAGGTCTGGTGAGTATGGTGGATGAGGAAGACACTCAAAATGCAGGTCTGTGATTGTAGCAACTGTTGTACGCGCAGTGTGGGGCCTTGCATTATCATGTTGCAAAAGGACACCTGATGACAGCAATCCACATCGCTTTGATTTGATTGCAGGCCGAAGATGATTTTTTTAGGAGATCTGTGTATGATGCACTGGTGACAGTGGTCCCTCTAGGCATGTAATGCTCCAAAATGACGCCTTTTTCGTCCCAAAAGAGAGTCAGCATACCCTTCCCTGCTGATGGTTCTGTTCGAAACTTCTTTGGTTTTGGTGATGATGAATAGCGCAATTCCTTGCTCGCTCTCTTCGTTTCCGGTTGGTGGAAGTGAACCCAGGTTTCGTCCCCAGTAACGATTCTTGCAAGGAAGCCATCACCTTCTCGTTCAAAGCGCTGAAGAAGTTCTTCACAAGCATCGACACGTCGTTCTCTCATTTCAGGAGTCAGCTGCCGTGGCACCCATCTTGCAGACACTTTGTGAAACTGGAGCACATCATGCACAATGTGGTGTGCTGAACCATGACTAATCTTTAAACATGCTGCAATGTCATTCAGTGTCACTCTGCGGTTTTCCATTACTATGGCTTCAACTACTGCAATGTTCTGTGGAGTCACAAGTCGTTGTGCCTGACCTGGACGAGGAGCATCTTCCACTGAAGTCACACCATTTGCGAACTTCCTACTCCATTCGTAGACTTGCTGCTGTGACAAACATGCATCACCGTACTGAACCTTCATTCTTCGATGAATTTCAATAGGTTTCACACCTTCACTGCTCAAAAACCGAATAACAGAACGTTGTTCTTCCCTGGTGTAAGTCTTAAGTGGGGCAGCCATATTTATACTGATACTGCTACGGTATTTGTGCATATTCACTATGCTGCCACCTACAGGCCATTCTGCACGTTGCTAGTAGCACGCTTACCGACTTACAGGATAACGGCGCGAAATTTCGATTTTTTTAATTACAAATTTAGGGTTTTCATTTGACTCACCCTCGTAATTTCATAGTGTAATTTACAATATAAAAGAGTTGTCTAATAGTTTGTGATATACATCTCTGCACCTGTTATGTTCTAATTATATTTAATTAAATTGCAATGGAACACACGCTCCGGTGGCAATTTTGTTGCACACACATCTTCTCCCGTTTCTTGCATCCACCTACATTTGCCTTCCAGAAATTTTAACTTGAAATTCGTTAAACGTTTTTGGTAAATTTTTCATCATTTCTATTGGTAACTTATTCCAATTCCTGACACCCTAACCTAAAAAAAAGGAGAATCTTCCGACACCCTTGTGCCTGAAATCGAGTATCAGCTTGTGGTCATGGTCATCGTTTCCCTTTCATGCATTAATTTTAATTCTTACACCAATATCTTTCCATTCCTCACCATCAATATACGCCTTGTACACTTCCAAGACCCTCTTCACCTTCCTCCTGTCTTGCAATGAATTCCACCCAGCTGTTTATTCATGTCTGTTACTGGTTGCGTTCTGCGATAATTTCCAGCTCTTTTTTTTCAGTTCCAGAATTCGATAAAGAACAAGGTACAATGATTCATTTTGCCTGGTGTTAGTTGTTGCATTATTACCGCAGGATCCTTGTGATCAATGCGGTACTGGCTTTGATGTTGAATGTTTGTTGCAACCGCGACGCAACAACTATTACGAATCTAATCGCATGTTTGACCTGTATCTTTGTTCTTTGTTATTGATTTAAAAGTTTTGAATATTGATATTTTTAAATGAGTTTACTTTATTTTTTTTTTTCTTATTGCTTTACGCCTTGTCGACGGCTAAGGTCATTAGAGGCGGGAGGGGACTGGGGACAAGGAACTGGAACAAATTCGGGCATGGCATTTTTTTAAGGAAGCATCCCGGCATTCGCATGGGATGATTTGGGGAAACCCTGGAAAACCCAAATCTGGATGCACGGACAGGGAGTCGAACCTGCGTCCTCCCGAATGCGAGGCCAGAACATTAACCGTTCACCCACCACGCTCGGTTTTAAAATGAGACGATTAAAACGGGAGTCAGTAGCAATCTGCCTGCAGGCTCGATTTGATGGTATGTCCACATTTATTTTAACAAATCTATCACAAAAAGATGAAGCATTTACAAAAATAAATGAAAACATAAAGGAAGAGAGTAGTGAAACCCGCTTTTTAAAAACGAAATACTTTTTTGAGATTATAATATTTGTTAAATACATGTCCCATTATCATATCAGGCTTCTATTCAATGTTTTGAGTAAGCTACTTTTTTAAAAAAAACCGTCATTAGCTATGTCACTAGATATGTCACAGTCAGGTGAAAGGTCAGGTCCTTTTTTTTTGGTCTGCAAACAGGTGTTCGTATTGAAATTAGATTATTCTTTCGTATTTACTATTCATTACAGTAAATCAGTGTACATTCAGAGTTTTCCGTAAGATCCAGGTGCTAATTACTTGACTTTAAGTTTTATCCAAACGAACAACTTAACTAACCTTATTGTACTAAATAAACAATTTACTTAAACTTTACCAAGTACGAACGAAGTCGTCCCGTATGCGACCCGACTCGATGCGAATGCGATGCTTCATGCTAGTTGTATGGTATCAAAAGTAACGAGTAACGAAACGATGCGATAGCAACGAAATTATCCCGTACGCGACACGACTCGAGTAGGTATAAATTGGGGGAGCGTGCCCACACAAAAGAACTGTCAATCATTTTCACACCTCTATTGTTCTCCCCCTCCCACCTGTCAATCATTTTCACACCTATTGTTCTCTCCCCTCCCACTTGACTAACCACTTGACTTGAGGGCCACTTGACTAACCACTTGACATGAGGGCCACTTG
>JARYHS010008074.1:307548332-307569910 GCA_031002005.1 Vandiemenella viatica | reverse complement strand
TATATCTCCCTCCGGATATCCTGATTTGGGTTTCCATGATTTCCCCAAATCTTTCCAGGCAAATACGGGATGCTTCCTTCAAAAGACCATGGCCGAATTCCTTCCCGGTCCTTGTCCTGAACCCTATCATAAAAAAAGAAAAAATCCTACTGCATGCTTACCGATTGTTCTGATTCCACAATTTTAGATGTTTTTCTGCAGTTATTCCAGTGAGTGTTGGGACATCTTCAAAACCACTTACTTCACGCACAAATTAATATGAAACGAAACTTACACAAATATATGAACAATCGCACCCCTATCCCGATTATCATATATATTATTTCTAAAAGATTTTTTTTTTTTTTTTTTTTTTTTTTGCTTACAAGCAATTATCTCCCCTTCACACCTATCCGAAATCAATAAATGAGATATCATTTTAAAGATTAAGGTATCCACTTTGTCACATCGTATTTTAAGAAAGTAATGTTTTCAAATTTGAACCTTAAAGGGCAAAAACGTCAATATTTCTACTGCGTTCTTCTGTTCAGGGCCATTTATCTCCCTTGATATATAACCGAAAAAAGGTAAATGAGGTGTTATTTTAAAGATTAAGGTCTCTGCTTTGGTTACATCATATCTTAAGAAAGGTCTCTACTCAGGCAACATTATAAATTAATAACGAAATTATTCGGATTTGACCCTTAAATGGCAAAAGTAATAACTGTGAAAAGTCGCACTAGATTAGCAGTAGCACATATCACAGCGATATTAATAAAACTGTTTTACTGGTGTCGACTTTTGTTGCGTACCTATTACAATAAGCAAATAAACAATTGAAACAAATGAGGCGGTAATATTTTCTTCCTATTACAAATCACCGACGTATTCGCGAAATTTTCGCAGAGAATAGCTTTGGACTTTGTGATAACATCTGACAACATATTTAAAGGGAAGTTTTGGGAAAAGAGGGGTAACAACACAAAGAATTTTTAAGTTAGGAATTAACAGCTCGTCAGCGAAGAGGCCAATAGATCCTGATGAGGAAAGTGTGTAAGGAACGGAAAGGAAATTAACCAAGACTTCTATGAAGAAATCATTATGGTCGAACCGGGAACCAATCCCAGTTTACCACGAATGGCAGACTTGAACGTTACCACTCACCCAAGAAGCTTAGACTGTAGATGATGATAGATATAACAATATTTCTCAGCAATGATAGGATTATGACAACTTTAAAGTGCGGTGGCAACATTGTGTCAAAGTTTTCTCAGTACGGGTAATTGAACTACCCGTACACATATCGCAGTATTTTCAACGATATGTTTTGGGAAAGTTACCGTGTTTTATGAAAATAATCAGCAAATACTCGAAAATAGTATAAAAAAACTTCCGACGTACTTGACGCACTCTTAACAGAGTTTCAGTTCATATAATACGAATTTTCAGTCTGCGGACGTGATAATACTCGGAGCAAGTGAATAAAGTGTATTCGAAAACATTTTCTGTTTTGTTTATTTTTCATACTGTGTGGAGAAAAATATCAGATGTTACTTTCACCATATACATTTCACCAGAAAAAGTAAACAGTATTTGTTATTACGCTCACCCCAATTTATCTTAACCGAAACAGCGAGGGATAAAATTAAGATACTGATGATGAATCGCTAGAAATTTCAGTTGTTGCTTGTAAAAACACTTCAGCACGATTACACAATTGTTCATTTGTATCCATTATTCTGCAGTTGGAATTTCTATTCCATCAATTTTTGATTTGCTGCAGGTATCTATTCTACAAGTCTCTCCAACGAGTTTTGAAGTCTAGCATCAAAGCGTGTTTGGGCAAGTCACATGTTTCTTGAAATTTAAAATATCCTATGATTTTAAGGCACTTTTTCACTATTGCCATATTAGCAATATCTTTAAAATTTGAATCGTGAATCATGAGCTGTAGGGTGTAAGCAACACAACCAATAGAAACGAAATTTCCATAGTGCATGGTTGCATTTATATTTGAAGCATTATTATGAATACCCATATGAATCCTTTTTTTTTGTATTATATTTACTGACAGTTTCAGCGATTTTTTATGCTATATATTACCATGTGTGATCTTCTTCCAGAACACTAACTGCCAGAATAACTTTTTTTTCCTTTTGGAACCTTTGAAAATTCCATGTTCCGTGACACTCACAAGTGAACGCCTCCATAAGTCCGTGTTAAAACTGATCCATTCAACCTTTTCTAAAAGCGGTAAAACTTTTTTTTTTTACTTTTTCGTACATAGCTGGAATTAAAGACTTTATAAAATGTTTCTCTGACTTTTGTCTGTACCTTGGTGGAGTCTAAGGATCAGTAAAATTAAGTCTGGGAAATGCTTCTCCTTCAACGAGGTTTTTCGGGAGCATGTATACGATGGTGAGTTCCATACGTAATACATTCAGAAATCCGCAAAGAAATATGATGATTATCAGGCCATTGTGGTGCTACTTTTTTCAGTAGATTGTTTAACTTCCTTTATCATATCTTGGGATGCAGACATGATCTCTGATTTTTAAAAAAAATTTAATCAAGCTTTGTTATTTAACAATACCTTCCCAATCATTTTTATAATTTTTTCAAGTGGTTCTTTATATTTCCTATCGTCTTTTGTATCGCTAAGTTTATTGTATTCGTAAAAGTTGGTTCATTTTCGGTTGCTGGATGTAAAATTTTGGCTTCAGCCAAACCTTCGGCTGATTTATTACTGATCTGAATTACAAACGCCTGGGACGTTTTCTGTTTCCTTATTTTAACTTATTTATTTAATTGATCTAATGAATGTTATAAACACACGGTTTATGTGGGAATATAATTCAATAAGTTTAATTCATTCCTAGGAAACGAATGGCCCTATAGGTCTAGAGAATTTACAATAACGAAACAATATGCCACAACTATCTTTTCAATTCAGTAGGAGCTCGAATTTTCTATGTTGCAATGATAAATAAAAAGAATGTCTTTGTGAACTTACGCAGTTAAAGAACGCTGATCCCCAATCTTTAAAGTAATTTCATGTTTCGTATATTGGAACAGCACCGCCATCTGTGAACTTTGCAGTCCTCACTTGCTTATGAAAAGTAGCAAGGAAGTAGAGTCGACAGAAATGTATGCACGGTGTGATACATATACCGCAAATAGTATAAAGATCATCCAGATAGTTCGTAGCCTGAAAATCGTTCATCCTAACATTAAATTCATACCTTGTATCATACAGTCCAAACTTGACATCATCCTAAAAAAAAGCCTTTATTTTCTTATAGGGACTGAAAGTCGATGAGCAGTGCTTTTAATCTGAAATAGTTAATAAAGAAATTCGTGTCATCATTAACATTAGTGGTTGGAACAATGCATTAAGATTAACTAGGAACCGGATCGTTAGGGAACTGTCACTGGTGATACCTATAGCGCACTTGAAAAGTGGACATCTGAATTTAAATGCCACAAACCTGCACTGAAAATGGTATCGACGCAAGAAGGCCAGAGGAAGCATTTACTTAGGAAACTATGGAGATGGAACATCTGTTGATTATGAGAGACAGGAGATTAACAGTTACGTATATTGAGAAGATTCCAAGAACAACATCAGAAGTTTTGGAAATGGAAAATGTTTCGCCCTAAATCGTTCAGAACTGATAAAAGTGCACTTTAGGAGATAATTGTTTGTGGATAACCAAGTAATCTTTGAGTACAGTCTATTAAATTTGGTTGAGCGATTCATGATTATAGCTGTGACCTATTATTTTTATCTCAAAATCAATGCAAAGCCAACTTGAAAACACTCATGATCTACACCTTCAAAGAAGAAAAATGCTGTTCCTTCTGCAAGGAAGGAAGGTTACCACTGAGTTTCTCCGTGTAACTGGCTAACATAGCCACTAAGTCCCTCGGATATAGAACAAACGTATTCAAAAAAATTTAATTTGTCTCTATTAATTTATTATCACAGAGAATTTTGTTAGACTAGTTGAATGAAACTGGGAGGCAGTTTGTTATCCCTACTATCTCAGAGATTACTTTTTAGAATATATAATTTAATTTTGCAGAGAATCAGCTGAGTTATAAATTAAATGTCTGAAAGAAACGAACTTCACTTACTGATACATCTCACTTATGCCTGTTTGCACACTATCTCGTGGCTGCTGCCCAAACGCACTTTGCTGCTATCGCCCTTCTCGGCAGAGGAGTACCGAACTAAGGTGCACTGTGTCTGCTACAGCTCGCTTATGCCTGTTTGCAGACCATCTCGTGGCTGCTGTCTGACGGCAGCGAGGTTGTCGAGGTGTCTGGACTGCGGCGGCTGCTGCCCAACGGCACTCTGCTGCTGTCACTCTTCCCAGCCGAGGAGTACCGAACTAAAGTGTACAGTGTCTGCTACAGCTCGCTTATGCCTATTTGCAGACCATTTCGTGGCTGCTGTCTGACGGCAGCGAGGCGAGCGAGGTGTCTGGACTGCGGTGGCTGCTGCCCAACGGCACTCAGCTGCTATCGCCCTTCTCATCCGAGGAGTACTGAACTAAGGTGCACATTGTCTGCTACAGCTCGGTTATGCCTATTTGCAGACCATCTCGTGGCTGCTGTCTGACGGCAGCGAGGCTGGCGAGGTGTCTGGACTGCGGCGGCTGCTGCCCAACGGCACTCTGCTGCTGTCAGTCTTCCCAGCCGAGGAGTACCGAACTAAGGTGCACAGTGTCTGCTACAGCTCGCTTATGCCTATTTGCAGACCATCTCGTGGCTGCTGTCTGACGGCAGCGAGGCTGGCGAGGTGTCTGGACTGCGGCGGCTGCTGCCCAACGGCACTCTGCTGCTATCGCCCTTCTCATCCGAGGAGTACCGAACTAAGGTGCACAGTGTCTGCTACAGCTCGCTTATGCCTATTTGCAGACCATCTCGTGGCTGCTGTCTGACGGCAGCGAAGCGAGCGAGGTGTCTGGACTGCGGCGGCTGCTGCCCAACGGCACTCTGCTGCTGTCGCCCTTCTCATCCGAGGAGTACTGAACTAAGGTGCACATTGTCTGCTACAGCTCGGTTATGCCTGTTTGCAGACCATCTCGTGGCTGCTGTCTGACGGCAGCGAGGCTGGCGAGGTGTCTGGCCTGCGGCGGTTGCTGCCAAACGGCACTCTGTTGCTGTCGCCCTTCTCGGCCGAGGAATACCGACCGGAGGTGCACAGTGCTGCATACCGCTGCGCCGCCACCAACTCGCTTGGCACCATCGTCAGTCGCAGGGTGCAGGTCAGAGCGGGTGAGTTAGACAAACACAATCAAAGTAGCTACAAAATTGATTTTCTCTTGTAAGTTGCTAACATTTTTACCTCTTACATTTTTGCTGTTCATTTCGAGAAATTTGGTAATTTGTTCCAATCGTTACGGGACTAAACAATTTGCATGTGAAAGAGAACAGGTAGAACATTGTATTATGTGCCTATTGCTTCAACTTGATTACGTAAATCTACAAATTCTACATGGGAGTTCTAGATCTGTGTTTTGAGGATAATAATACTATTGCCAAACAGTATTTTCTTACTCAGGGAATTGATGACCGTAGTTACAATTGTTTCTAAGTGTTCTGATTTATAATGTGAGCGACAAAGGTGGCTGCAAAAATATGGAACCGTTTTGATGTGAATTATCTTTTTAGGAACACCGTGAGGTCCGAGGATGCGAAATTAGAATCCGTAAATAATAATATAAAGCAGCTAGGGGTAATGGTCCTAAATTGTCGGAGTATTAGAGGGAAAGTAGCCGATTTCCACGCTGCAGTTGTGACCAATGATGTCGATTTAATACTAGGAACTGAGAGCTGGTTGACTCCAGACGTTGAATCTAGGGAAGTATTTGGCCCTCATTTCAATGATTTCGGAAAGACAGAACTGTGTCAATGGGCGGGAGTGTGTTCGCCGCCGTTAATAAAACCGTTAATTGCTCTGTCGTAACTGAAACGGAAAATTTTTACGTGTTGATATGGGTGAAGCTAAAAATTGGCAAAAAAAAAAAATAATAATAATAATGTTCGTAATAGGGTCATTTTATCGACCTCCGGATTCTGATTTGGCTAACGTGGAATACTTTAGAGAGTCACTTAGTAATATTTATAAAAAAAAAATCAGGGACGTATATTGATCGTGGGTGGTGATTTTAACCTACCGTTGGTTAAGTGGGACACATGAACGTTCAGGTCTGGCGGAAGAGATAGGTTTGTAACCGAAAGGTTCCTAGATGATTTGCGGAAAGATCTCCTGAACAAATGGTCGAAGAGCCAACGCGGTGCGACAAAGATTCCTCGTCCCTTTTGGATCTTTTTCTTATAAGCAATCCTGATATTTTAGATACAGTTTGTATATAAGACGGTATAAGTGATCACAAGGTGGTTGTGGTAACTTTAAACTCGTATATTGCTACGATAATGCAAACGACGCGGGCGTGGTTGATCACTTGAAGAAAAATTTTGAAACATACACGCTAAATACAAATGTTGAGGAACTTTGGTTTAATTTAAAATAAATAATATGGATCGGTTTAAATCAATTTCTTCCTAAGATAAAGGTTAGTAAGAACTTTCTGTGGTTCAATAGGGAAGTGAAACGTTTGCTCAGGAGGCAATGGCGCTTACTTACCACGCTGAACAAACCGGGGAACACATATAATCGCTTTAAATTAGTCTAGTTTCGAACAAAAGTGCGGAAGGCAATGCATGATGTGTTTAAAGAATTCCAATACAAGAATTTTATTCGAAGATCTGATTACTAATCCAAAAAAGTTCTGGCTGTATGTGAAAATAATAAGAGGTTCTCTGATTAAAGAAATGGAGAATTATCAGAAACTAACATAGAGAAAGCAGAAATTTTGAACAACATATTTAAAACAGAAAAAGATGAGATTCCGATATTTAACAATCGTACCAACAAAATTATGAAAGATCTCTTTCATGATGTCGATTGAATAACTAAACTGCTTATGAATGTAAAAACAAATAAGACTCCCGGACCAGACGGTATTCCTTCAAGATTCTACTCTAGGAACGCAAAGGAAATTGCGCCTTATTTGATGAAATTATATACCGCCTCCTTGGATCAAGGAAAAATACCAGCTGAATGGAAGACCACCATCGTGAGTCCAGTGTTTAAAAATGGGTATGTTAATGATCCTCAAAACAATAGCCAGATCTCGTTAACATCAATATTTTGTCAGATTTTAGAACACATCACCTGTTCTAATCTCATGCGGGTTTTGGTTAAAGGTGAGCTTTTAAACCCAAATCAACATGGATTCAGAAAAGGACGATCCTGAGAAACACAACTTGAAGTTTCAATTCACGACGTGTTCTATATTATTGATGAGCAATCCCAAATATGCGAATGGGTTGCAGATAGTGTTGTAAAAAACTTGTTTTTTTTTTTCTGGCTTGAAAAAAAGACATGTTTTTTTGTGGAACATGTTTTTTTTTTTCATAACTACTAAATCTCAAATTTGTAAGGCATTTATGGTTTAATATTACTGTTTCAGAGTTTAATCTAAGTACTTATATCAATTTTTAAATCTACTATATTTTTCTGGTTCAGTAGAAAAAAAATTACGAAAATATTGGCAACATTGACTGAAATTTTCTTTTATTAACGGGGACTTCCCGAAGAGGCTAGGTTGGGCGAGAAGGACTCCTCGTTCCCCGTTGTTTGGATTGATACTCGCTATTTGAACTAGTGCTGCCAGCCCAACGAATTTATCTGTAGACCTACGAATCTTTTCAAAATTTATCTACAGATTTTTGCCTCTTTTTATTACTTATTGTGCTTTCCTTATAATCGTATACTTGTTAAATTCTCAACGTATAGTGATACTGACTCATTAAATTGTCAGTAATAATCGTTTCCTTGCAACCGTTGGCGAAAACCAACGATTGAAAAGAAAAAAATCCCCTATCTTGTATGATAATAGAATTAAATTCAAATTAAAAGACCGTAACACAGAACTATCAGCGCAGTCTTTATGCACAGTGTGTACTTTGCTCACAATTTAAAATTACAATCTCAAAATCTTTTGCGTACAATACAAGAACAACCATGTAACTACTTCTGAAATTATGGATATAGAGGAGACAGAAGAAGAAACAGAAAATTCCGACACCGATCGAACTAGAGTTGGTAGTGCTGATACTAGTGAATGTGATACTGACATAGAGGATGAATAAAATTATGATACCTATATAAATACATTTATGAATCATTATATAATGAAGACATTATATGATTCAGTAAGATTTAAAACACATTTGTAAAATGTAATTTCCGTAAATAAAACTATAATTTATCAAATAGATTGTTTTCTGAAAAAAAAAAAAATAGTGAAAAAACAAGGGTGCTAGGTTTTTTTTTCACCAATCTGAAAAAAAATTGTGTTTTTTTCTTTCAATTTGCAACACTAGGTGCAATGAACCTTCCGCCACTCACTTTTAGTGAATCGGGGAATAATAATAATAATAAATGTATCAAAATCATTTTCGGGTAATTGGAAATAACAGTTTAACATCAATTACGGTAACTGCTATTTTTACGATCATGCGACATGTTAAAAAAATGAATGCTGAGATTTTCAGACAAAAATATATGTTTTCATGAGGTTTTTCCCTTCTTTGTCGCTGTGGTCTTAAATGAATATTACCATGATTAGTAAGATACATTAAAAATTTTGACCCTTTGTCTTAGATACCTTTAAAATATTATATGCCAGTGATCTTATCAGCTGTCTTTATTTCTAAGATAATCTTCATTTTTAATTACCTTCCTTTACATTCCTTACGAACAAAAGTAATTTTATATTTAAAGTTTACACTTACATGTTTCAAGTTCCTGATTTAGTAACATTTGGCATATTTCATAACTTATAACACATGGAAGACACTTGCTGAGTGTGTGTCTATTCATATTGTTTATCAAAAATGTATTCTGTAACTAATGAGAGTTTGGAAAAGTTGCTCTTAACCCGAATAAGCCAACCGCGAAGTCTTGCAGTTATAAATCATTATTATTAGTTGTATCGTAGTTTATGGCCCTCATCCGTCTTGAAACCAAAGACTTTTTACTACGAAATATTTAATTGTTTGGGTTTTCAATTCATTATTTCTGTTACATAAAAATGTTAAATTCTTAAGCCTTCAATAAAGTAATATTATACGGTTAGGATCGTCCCTTCCCTTCCACATACTACTCCTATTTCTACGTCCTGTATCTATCAGTCAAAATTATGCGTTATACACATCCACTCGTATCTTCACTATGCTGCTTCCATTTATGCGGACTATTTTCTGTGGTAATTACCACAAACAATTCCATCTGCCATCACAAGTCCCTCCAATCCCAACCCTCTGTAACTGACATCAAATACTCAATCAACGGCTTCATCAAGATTTTGTATCCCAGTTCCCTTACTTTGTTCCCATTCTTGGTACATACCTTTATTGCCGTATCCAATAAATGCAGGAATTTGAAGCCCTTGATTGCTACCTACCCAATGAGTTCTGCACATCCGATATTATCATCAAATGACATCCGAAGACTTTCAACAAGCAGCTTGATAAGCAGGTGGTTGCTTGAAATAACTACTGCGAAGAATCACTAATGTTTACTTATCCGTGCGTTCTACTATAACAATACAAAGTACACACACAACAGGCATCGACTCGACCAAAGGTACAAGATACAATCATACAGATATTCCAGCCACCAATATTAACTTGCAACTTTGTGTTCAACTAACTACCTACCTCGCCGCTGACGCTACAGAAAGATCCAAAATAAATAAAAAAATATCTAGAATTCTAACAATATTTTAACAAATCTTTATATATATAAAAATCTCGTGTCACGATGTTCGTCCGGGATGAACTCCGAAACTACATAACCGATTTAGATGAAATTTGGCTTAATGTGTGTAATTTAGTCCAACTTAAAAGATAAGATAGTTTTTATCTGGATTATAGACCTCAGTATTTATTATTTGCGAAATAAATGTTCATTAAATGTTTGTCATAGGACAATGGTTTGTAATTATTTGTAAGCCACCAACGCTAAGCGGTCTGCTGGCTAAGTGGTTGGGGCGTCTGACTGGAGATGGGAAGGTCCCTGGTTCGAGTTCCTGTCTCGGCGAGGATTTTTATAGACACTTAACCCGGCATTAACCCCCGGTGCAGCATGCTGTATGAGGTGAAATACGCCAAAACGGTGCTGTGGTTCGGATTCGACGTTAAAATGTAGGTCCCCTGTACCAGGTAGGATGGGCGGGCTAGGTAAATGCGGCTACGACAGGGGAAGAATGCCCAGCCAGTAGAAACCATGTCACCAGGTCATTACGACCACACGTAATTATTATTATAGTTCCATAAGTTTCTAACAGATGGCGATGTGTTAACTTATCTATACAACACTTGGTTAGCTAGGTTGGGTAATCATCCAGTAGATCACGTTCTGTTTCAATTTATTTATGCTACAGTTATTTCTAACAGATGGCGGTGTGTTAATTTATCGAACCATCCAGTAGATGGCGTTGTATTTCGATTTATTTATGCTACGGTCTATTCCACGCCATATGTGTGTTTCTTCAATTTTAATTGTGCTGTGTATTGTGTAATAATTATACTGTATTGTTGTTCATCGTTTGTGTGTCTTTATACCTATTGAAAAAGTAATTACACATATGAATATAACATTGAAGAAAACGTTACGATAAATTCGAATCGTGTAAGCATTTCTCGCTAGCTTATCATTTTTCTTCTTCTTTTTGTTATGGTCAGCTAGAGACCACGTGTTAATTTCAATTCCTCTCCTGTTGTTTTTTCTTTCTTCCTCCCCAGTACTCCTTCATTATTGCACTCCTCTCTACCTTTGAATCCTGTCATATTCAAAGTCTGCTATCTAAAACAATTTCTTTCCATACAATTTCGTTTCAAATCTTTCTAAACCTCTTGAAAGCCTGGTGTCATCCATGCTATAAATGTATCAAAAAATATCATTCTTCTTTTTCTGTTATTTTTTCAATGTTATTTTATATTTCCTCATTACTTCTTAACTTCCATTTTACTGTATTTTTCAATGGACCCACTGTATTATAGTGTCTTATTTTAAGGCTTTCAGAAAGGCACTTTTTGTTGTAATTCAAATATTTTTCAGTGAAATGTCGCCAAAGAATCTAACCTCGAAAATGCGTGAAGCAGAGAGGCAAGACGCATGACGAGAGAGCTTATCAATCAGCAACACAAATCGCGGCAAGTAAGGAAGTTCAAAGAATCAGGACAGCTGAGCGTCGTATGCAAGAATCTCAAGAACAGCGTGATGAACGTCTGTGACAGAATATATCGAGAACAAGAGCGGCACGAGAACAGCACATAGCTACAGTTAGAGAAAGAGAACGAGAGAGACAGTAAATCAGCCGTGCTTTAACATGTGTATCATTTGTCCGTCTTGCGTTCCAATATGCACCAGCCATTGATTACTCTGCACATTCTAAAACTGCAATCGGTGCAATGAGCAAAATGTGCCAGTATTATCGGGCAATGGTAGTATTGTTGGAAAATTGTTTTCAAAATAATAATCAACTTATTCAATTGTGTCGCCACAATTAAAAAATGACAACTATCAAATTGTCATCAAAGTTGACAAATTACCATCAGGAGAACACGCTGGCAGATTCAACGCGCCAACCGTAGATGAAGTTGCAGTTTTTATGGTTGGTGACTCAGTTGATTAAAGTCACACGTCAAGATAGAACTGTTAGTATAATTTCGGATCTACACCGTTCGTATGACGCACTCCAGTATCCACTGATATTCTGGCAAGGGCAGAATGAATATCACATCAACATCAAACAGCGTGATCCAGTTGCTGGTAAATTTAATATTCAACTATTTAATTCGTTATTTTATTAGTACAGTAGAACCGCGGTATTCCGACCAGGGGCCGGATTATAGCGGGCCCACTATATTGATTTCTTATTCTTTTTTTTACTATTTAATTTATTATTTTTTCAGGTAATAAAACAAATAAAAAAGTTACTGCAACGAAGTACTACGCCCTCCGAATGATGATTAGACGTAATTAGTATAACTATATCCTTCGATATCGTCAACTTTGCCGTCAATACGTCGTGGATATGTACGCCAAAGTTGATAACAAGCATTTGCGATTTATTCGATACAACCAGGCTAAATTACGATCGGAGGAATACATCCTCTTACGTGATACTGTTATCGGCAATATTTATGAAAATTTAAACGCCAATGATATCGGTAATGCATTTATTTTACCTTCAAGCTACATTGGCAGTTCACGGAACATGCAGGAATATATACAAGATGCGATGACTTACGTACGTCATTATGGTCGTCCAGATTTGTTTATTACATTTACATGTAATTCGAATTGGGAGGAAATATAAACTTTCCTACTACCAGGCCATCAATCAATGCATCATCATGATGTCACGGCACGTGTGTTCAAACAAAAATTAAAATCATTGATTGATTTAATCGTAAAACATTCAGTTTTCGGTAACACACGTTGCTATCTGTATTTGATTGAGTGGCAAAAGCGAGGTTTGCCTCATTCTCATATTTTGATTTGGCTTGAAGTTAAAATCCGTCCAGAAGAAATTGATCAAATAATTTCAGTCGAAATTCCGGACCCATTAATTGATCAAGAATTGTTTGATATTGTTACCAGTCACTCGATCCACGGACCGTGCGGTGCTTTTACTATTGCCATGCATGGAAGGTGGAAAATGTAAGAAGCGTTTTCCAATGGAATATACGAATGATACTATTACGGATATCGATGGTTATCCGTTGTATCGCCGCAGAAACGCTGAGAATGGTGGCCAAACATTTACAATGCGAATGTCAAATTCTAGAAACCAAGTTGAAATTGACAATCAGTGGGTGGTACCATACTCACCATTGCTTTCCAAAACGTATAAGGCTCATATTAATGTCGAGTTTTGCAGTTCTGTAAAATCCATTAAGTACGTTTGCAAATATGTTAATAAAGGCAGTGATTTGGCCGTATTTGAAGTTCCAAATGTAAATAAAAATGACGAAATAACACGATACCAAATAGGTACATACATCAGCAGCAACGATGCTATCTGGCATATTTTTAGTTTCCGCATCCATGAAAGAGACCCTTCCATCCACCATCTTGCAATACATCTTGAAAACGGTCAACGTGTATATTTTACCGAAGAAAATATTTTCCAAAGAATAGTTGAGCCACCAAAAACGACAAACCACAAACTGAATTTTTCGCATTGTGTCAAAAATCTGATGTGTTCCTCCAATTCGCAAAAATATTATTATATACCGATGTTACAAGCTATTTTTAATGGAACAAATTAGGTAAAAAATGGTAGTCACGTAAACAAGCAGAACCACATCCTTCGATCGCAGGCATATTCAAAGCAAAGACTTTACACAGTGCATCCAAAACAACGTGAATGTTTCTTTCAGCGTTTGTTATTGGTGAATGTTCCCGGACCAGCTTCTTTCGAATGTTTGCGAACAGTTAATGGTCGAGTGTTCAATACATGTCGAGTGTTCAATATATGTATGTCGTATGTCAAGATGCATGTCGCGAGTTGCAGCTGCTGGTAGACGACAATTATTGGGACCTGACACTTGCTGATGCAGCCACGCCGAATAGTATTTGTCAAACTGTTTGCAATTATTTTTACAACATGTTATCCAATACAATCTTCGAGTTTGTGGGGAAAATATAAAAACAGTATGACTGAAGATATAACTGAAATTTCAGTTTACATAAATAAATAAAAAATAATTTATTTATTTGTTTTATAAATATCAATTTTTATATAATTTCAATTAAGTAATTTGTAATGAAATGTAAATTAAATTTTTTTATGATCGTTTGTCCTTAATTCCAAGTCTCCGTAACTCTTTACCAATTACATTTGAATTTCCAAATCGACTACAATGTTTTTGTCTTTATTAGTGATTATTAATTTGACTACTTGAGGAAGTTTAGAATAACATTAATCCAACGTACTATAATTAGTAAGTCATAGCAACGCGTGACCGGGTCAGCTAGTAAATCCATAGAAAAAAAAATTACAAATTGTACAAAATCACTCACAATCATTAAAGAAAACTTATTGAAATGAAAGTTAACACTGTTTACATGCATTTACACTCAATATAATCAGCATAAACCAGTCCAAACCGTCGCAAAATGTCCTCCAAGTATCGTAGCTCACGTTATTGCTTACAATTACAGAGTTTTAATTATTTTTTTTATACATAACACTAGCCTTGAACACATTACATACCATTTACATAATTTTTCTCCATAAAAAAAATGTTCATTTACACAAATTCACAATTAAACACAAGAAAAATACACAAAACCATAATTAATCAACTCCCAGTTTGGTACACATAATTCTTAAAATAACATTTCATTAAAGGGCTGGGTCTGAAAGCTGTTATAAGCTTCCTCTTCACCGTGTAATCACACAAAACTTTTTATTTTTCCTATCTACCTTCTGACTGTTTCTCCACTTTATTTCCGTTCCCTATTCGCCTAGACAAGTAGACATCGTGCTATCAGGGTGCAAATGTAATTACAGTTTACTTTCGAATACAGAATATATTTATACGTTACAGTAAACAATCGTTTTATTTTCAACAATTGCACTGACAGAAAATAATGATAAGGTTCACCGATTTGGTATTTGACTGTCATCATTTACAAATTGCCAGAGTGCAGTTCTCGGACCCGTGTAGTAATGTAGCCACATTATCACGTCGTTAGCGTATTACGATTGTGTCGTTGCATGCTGGCTGTTTCGAGCTGGAACGTATAATAAGCAATCTGTGAGAGGCCGCGCTGCATTCGTCGATTACCGCGTGCGCATTCCGCCCACGCAATGCATTTTGCAGCACGAATTACATATGCATGCCGTTCACACGTCAGGGACATTAATCACCCGGCGCAGTCTGCTGGTGCAGCTCGGTTTGTTGTTTTTGTGATACAGCTCACGTGTTGCCAGCGCCCGAACAATGAGCTGAAACTTATATGAGACCTTTTTTTTTTAAATAAATGATTATACATGGTTTGCCACACCGATTTGTTTGAATTAAATTTATGGTTTATTTTCTCTGATTATGAATAAAACTATGCATTACTGAAATCATCAAAAAAAAAATAAATAATAATTATTTGAACAAGGGCAGGTAGGAATACCAGCAACATGGCTTTTGTTTGCGTGAGATTTATAGTGTACTTGTAGCTTATTTGACTAATATGTCTGCCATACATTACCGAAAGTGTCAGGAAGTACAAACAAAGGTGGAACGGTCAACGGTGTAAACTCGTTTATGACGTAAACATACTGAAAGAGTGATGGGCGCGATTTGTAACAAATGTTGTTATGACAATTTATTATCACAGTTTTTGTAAAATCCAGTTAAAAGTGATTTCAATTACCCACGTACTCAATAAAATGAGAGAAATTAAAGTGCATTCAACCAAACATCCATACATGATGAAATACTTAAACCGTAATAAATTTGGTTTTAGACATGTCAACAAATTAAGGATTCTAAGATTTTTTGCGTTTTATTCGTACTAATTTTTCTGTTTGTGCCGTCTGTGTGTATCGATTTCCGTATACCCACAGTAATCATTTGACTGCAGATAACTCAAAAACAGGTTTGGTTAAATGATAGAATTTTCATATTTATTCACACCGTTGAGTAAATTTGAAATGACATTTCTGTAATGTCGTTACACCTAAGAATCATGGAGCTCTTATTTCATTTCCCTCCAAAAAAAAGTTTTTATGCTATTTGATTGTAAAGTATGTATGACGTAATGTGATACTAACTTCCGGCGTATCTTTAGGACTTTTGATTCTGCCCGAACGAAGGTTGATGTAGACAATGATGCTGTATCCTGTCAGATAGCTCGTGCCTCGCTATCTCTTTTCTCTGGTAATAATCATTGTTTTGTAAAGGAGTCAAGGCTTTTTCGTTGCACAATGCGAATGAGCGAGCAAGAATTAGTTTTAACAGGCACTCCGAGTTTCTATTTTTAAACTCTATATGTAAGCGAAAAGTGATATAAACTCCACTTGATAATCTTCAACTCACAAGTCAAAGCTATTTATTTAAACTGACATTTCAATTTTTTAACAACGAACGGGGTAAATCCAAAACAAATGGGAACAATCACTGTTCTACAAGTAGGTGATATCAAAAAATAAATACTGCTACAGGCCAGAGTTTTATTTATTTATTTTGATAGCCACATAACAACTGCCGTTCATCGGTGATATATTTTCTTAAAATTATTGACAGCACAATTGTCATAAAATATAATTTATTTATATTTATCACGAACATTTTCCCATATTTCATGTCTAACAACTGCAGTAGTCAAGTACAGTATTAATATGTACTCATTTTCCATTCTACAACAAGGAATCTTACATGATTAGACGTTGTAGTTTTCGGAACAGTTTTCCAAACAGGAGTCACTAAGTGTAGGGGAACGCCGTAGAACTCACTTCAATTTAACACATCTGATGAAGAAAGCGGAGATAGCTGTCGATACGTCATGTTCTGATGAAATCACACGGCTGAACTTATATCAAGACTACGGTGAAGTATTTTACTATAGGTATATCGGTAACACTGGTATGCAAAAATTGTTCGAGTCCTGGCACCATTACTGGTGATTTTTAAGAAATATGACCTCCTGAATTCGAATTTCGAATATGACACCCGTCCCCCCCCCCAGCCCCCCACCCTCATTACCCACAGTTTTTTTGGGGATGCCCACAACTATTTTTTTTATCAATTTTCTATACTTTGGAGGGATGAAAGGGAGTATTTTATACATTTCTCCCGAGGGACTAGGGAGGAGAAAAGTACTGAAACATTAACGTTTTTTTTGGCGTGAAGGTAGATTTGCGAAGGCTTGCTCCCACTGTTTGTATAGGAATATTCCATGCTGTTTTTTTTCCTGTTCTTTTCTGTTAACTCTATGATTACAGCTCACCTGATTACAATTACAACCAAGTTGGCTTTAATCATAGATCAATTGATCTTTGGCTCTGAATTATCATTTGATGGTCCAGGCTGTGGCTCAGTCTTTCTAATCCGTTTCTGGCTCTAGATAGGTTTTTTGGGGGAATTGACAAAGATACAATTTGAGGAAGTGGTCTTCCTAGATATTTGTATTTATTGTTGCTATACATTCTTGAGAGTGTTTTTGGGAGGATAAGGGGGTTAGAAGCTTTGAACATGTAGAAACAAAGTGAAAAATTGCGAAAAATCTGAAACAATCGATCTTTTATTTTTTATTTTTATGTTTTTTAATCCACCCAAAACTTACTTCCTTCCCACAAATGTTAATGTCTTTGACATTTTCACCTCTTTTTCCCCTCAGAAGAAATTTAAATGCTAAAATAACTCTTTTCATCCCTTCAAACTACTGAATATTGATAAAAATGGGTAAGACGGCGGCCCCCAAAAACTGTGGGTGATGGGGGAAAACGGGTGTCATATTCGGATTCAGGAAGTTGTAAGCTTATTATGATAATTAATATTTACACAGTCCTGTAAGATAATTAAGTAATTGATGGTGGATTATTTTTCTTTTAATTAGCCAATTGATTAATTTAAACAGTTTGATAATGCCGCGGTCGCCAGGGGTGTAACCAAGCAAACTCTTAGTAGGAGTGAGAGAATCATTGTTAAGAAATCATTTCAGCTCATTAAAACATATCTATTTACCGTAAGTTTATTTCTAGTCACATTGCAGAATTCTTAAGGAAAAGTTAGTATCGAGTTCACTTTCCTCCGAGTGAATTCTTATTAAATCTTCTCACTTCGTCCCAGTACTGCACAAATTTCACTCTGTCACACTTGTAATGGACCTTCCGTTGGAAAAAGGGGGGGGGGAGCCATTACCTTGAAATTTTATAGAGAAGATTAATATTAATTTGTTAAACAGGTTAATCTGGTGAACCAGAATCTTGAATGCTGCAAGAATTGCAGGTAAATAAAATATTGAATTTATTTTATCTTCTGGCTTCTACTCTGCCAGGTATATTTAATTTTAACGTTAAGCACAAGATATTCAAAACAAGCAAGCAATACCTGTGCCTTACAATTTGCCGGATAAATGCAAAAATTAATATATTTAAGTATTTCAGAGATTTTCAAAGTGAATGTAAAATAATGTGGCATCGCAGGCCAACAAATAAAATTTAAACATTTTACAAAATTCCCAGGGTGCCAATTAAAGTGAAAACAACATCATTTGAATTGTGTTATGATGAGCAAGATGCTTAAAAGTTCAATATTGGTGAATATGGAATGTTAGCTAGCTCAGCTATATTTCCACAGTCAGAGCAGAGAGTCTATTCACAGGGATCGCTTACAGGTCTGTAAACCCCGTCAAAAACCCATGGAACCAATGACCTTGCGTCGGTACATTACCGTTGTTACAACTGCTTGAAGATTGCGACACGCTGTGTCGCGATCAGACCATCTGTGCGAGCGCATCAATGGTGATTGCCGCTGCGAGCTAGTACGCTATGCCTCCGGCAACTTATTAGCCAGAAAGCGTCCATCTTCAACCATGGATGAACAGCTTGTCGAGTGTGTCGGACCACACCTGAACAGTACGTCTGTACTCCAGCTCGTCTGAACAGCAAGTACCGTGATGGCGTCTTTTCTGACGCCACGAAGAAATCAGCTTCCCCTCTCCCAGAACATGGAAAAGAAACTTTGCATCAATAAATATATACCCCGTGGCTATACACGATTGGTGAATCGGTGTATTCCACAATCACGTGTGTCGCGGCGTTCCTATCATTCGCCGTTCGGTTTTACGCGCAGTTTCTATGACCTTGCGCCCTCAGCGTATAGCCGGGGCACATTGCCCTTGCCGAGCTAACGGGGTTTCTCCGCCCTCCACCGGTCGTTTCCATTGTGTAGCCAGCGTCCAGCATTTTCCGGCTATTTGAATGTTCAAAACTGCTACTGAGTGCTAGCATTTTCACCGTTTAATTCTTTCCTTTTTTAACAGCAATCTTGCAATAAACTAAAATTATACAACAATAAATTCGACCACCCGGGCTTAATACAAAATTACCTATGAATTCATTAGCCCTAAACAATTTATACTTGAATAAAATAAATATGAATATATTAATATTCATTGGGGGATGACGCTGTCATACCACACACTCACTGTTCAGATCGACACTCATTAGGTTCTATTGCTCACTGGTAACTAACAAGTTCATGATCTTAAACACTCTTCACAGTATTTGAAACAGAAGTGGTCTATAGTGGCTATGCGACACTCTCAGGCTCGAGTACGACTGAATAAAAAAATGTATTACTCCGCAACAGTCGCTACTTTGAGTCGACGGAAGGTAACCGTTATGTCACAAGGTCACTTTTACATAAGAATCAGCGGGAATAGTGTCGGGGCCAATTTTCATGCAGACCAGTGTAATCATTAGCATAATTCATCTCCATAACTTACAAAATAAACTTCACGTACCTACAGTAAACAGTTGTTGATAAATTTTTTGTTAGTTAATGCATACACCAACTTTTAGGGGCGACCGGGGGAAAATCGGCAAACCAGGCAATACCTGTGCTGTAACTTGAATTTTGACAGCGTGTTGCGTAGAGATGGGTCGTTCGCGAATCGCGAGTGAACCATTTCTTCAGAACAGTTCTTTTGAAAGAGCGAGTGAGCTGGTGCTCACTAAAAGAGAATGATAGTTCTTTTTGGAGGCCGTAATGACGGTGGTGTGTCGGTCTCGATTAAAAGTAACTTCAATGGAGTATGCGCCAACAGTAAGTCGGTTTCGGCTTTGCCACTCTCGCCCGACCCATGTTTGTTTTCTGTTCCACACCGTTCACTGTTTATCCACTCCGGTCCTAAAAAATTAGAAATACAAAGAAGTAGAAGAGCTAGTTCGTTCGCGATATTCTCCGATCCTAGCGCTCAGCGCGGAATGAGCTAGTTCGTTCGCGAACTAACTATGCTCAAGCTAGCTCTCAAATATTCCTAGCAATCCGAACAGTTTTTATTGACACTTTGAAATGGTCTTTTCTGCGTGAAAGTAATCCGGTAATATTTAAGAAAAAAATGTTTGGGAATAAATACAAAAATAAATGAAAGTAACTGATGTGAGATTAACCTAAGAAATCAGTCTAAATAATACGAACACATACTATACTCAAAATGGATATAACTGCTCTTTTTGTTTAAACTGAGCTAGTGAACTGGTGAGCCGCTGAAAAGAACTAGTTCTTTTCATATTGATCAAATGAACACCGCTCTTTTTAGTGAGTCGCTTTGCCCACCTCTAGTGTTGACGTCACAGTGCTTTCGGTTAGTATTACCGCGTCGCGTAGCGGAAGCCGAGACAACTAGTGCAGAATGAGTTTTCTGTTGTCCAAGAGACTACTTTTTATGTCGCGTATACACCTCACACGAGCTTCGACGAGGCGAGACAGCACGAACGCGAGAGTGTAAACGGTGCGTTCGCGTAGTCTCGCCTCGCGTGGTCGCTGGCGAGTGCCGCTCGCTTCACTGGCAGTTTTTTGGCGGTAGTCAAAGGCGCGAACACATTGTTTACAGCAAAAGTGGTCAACCTTTTTTACCTACCGCCCACTTTTGTATCAATGTATAACTTATAAAAAAGACGTACAGCAAGTTAAAGCCAGTAATAATAATTATTTTCCAAATACTTTCTGTCTGACTTTCGCTACGTTTGGCAGAATAAGTATTTATAAAAAAGACTGTGGTTTGATCTATCTTTTATTTATACTTTGCGTATATAAAAGCATTACGTTTGGTGAAATTACACTTTATTATTTAATTTATAAATGAGATTCCTATGCCTGTTAAAATTAAAACAGGAAATCTAGGTCAATTTTTGTAACGAACAACCGAAGGTCTCCTCTTTCGTAAATATTCAGGCGGTTTCTTTCTTTGCTGATAGTATGATTAACAGCAGTAAAGCCTGATTACATGGGATATGAAATAGGAAAAGGTTTACCTTCTTCATTATATCTGATTTCTAACTTCTTCTTGTCAAGTTGTTTCAGCTTTTTCAATATTTGCAGTACAAGGATTTTTCATCCAGCCATTCACTTCAAATTTCAAAATATCTTCAAATCGTTTATCAATGTCTAAAGTTTGTTGAGGTGGCTACTGCGTCTATCAATATTCTCTGGAGTTATATTATCGTTTGTAGATAGTAATAATAATTCAGGAAACTGATGAAATTCTCTTTTCAATACGCTCTAACGAAGTAGTTAAAGTTTTTCAATAAATGATGACACACAGAACATTTTGGTGACATTAAATAGTTTTATTAGCTCCTTGAAGCTGCAAATCACCATTAAATATCGTTTAAAAAAAACTTAAATAGTCGATTAAATTTAAAAAACGAAAGTGCTTCAGTATCGGACCAAATCCCTGCCGCCCTCCACGAAAGCTGGCACGCCCACTAGTCATCCAT
>JARYHS010008074.1:307398274-307547332 GCA_031002005.1 Vandiemenella viatica | reverse complement strand
CGACCTGTATAAAAACGTTTACCATCTCATAAACATTAGCAACGTTTGAAAGTATACATGCATTGGCATGAAATTTCAAATAGTGCAAAGCAATAAATGAAGAGTGAAGAATTAGGGAGGGGGTGTAGTATGTGACGGCAAGAGAGGCCTATGACACACATGAAATAAAACCACAAGTATTGAATGATATATTATTATTCAATAAAAATATATTTTAAAATTTCAATAAATCTGTACCATTTATCAATAAATTATGTTTTTTTTTATTTAACGAAAACCAAATCACCAATTTTTTGTATTTCTTGAGTATGATAGAGTAGGATTGTACCCTTATTACGAGTATAAAATAGAATAAATGAAAGAGAACAGAGTTTGTAACGATTATGACACAAGAGGCGCTCCGGCATTTTTGAAAGACATGACGCAGATGAAATTGAGATCTGGGTGTGTATAAGGTGATGAGGATGTTAGGAGGGAATAAATGGTTATTAAATAGCACCGAGAATGCCATTAAATGTGAAGTGCATGACCGTCAAGGTTAATCAGACAACTTGGAGTGGGTATAAAAGAAATGGCAGCTAGATATATATGAAGAAATGACCTTACATAATATATATAGAACAGTCACAGAGGTGTTTGAAATATAAGGTAGAGCGTGAGGGGGTGGTTTTCAAGTAAGTACTTGTCATTTGAGCGAAAAATACTATTTTGCAAAAGAAACAATGAGTTTTGTCAAAAAAATACGAAAATATAATTTTAGAAGTTAATTTTAAGGCAAGTATACAATTAATGATTTATAATAGCTCGAAATATCAATAAGACGTTACAACATGCTCTTCGAAGTTCCTAGTAAGAAAATTACAGGTTTGGGAATAACGAATGTTAACTGCAAGCAACCTCCCGCGCATTCCCTAATGATACACTGAAAATATTGAAAATATTGTTGATAGACTGCGCCTAGTGGTGGCCATCGGCGTGGGCTACTTAATGACAGTCCAAAATAGCGGTGGCCTATGACGTTACGTGTAACGGTATCGCGCTTAGTACCCACACAGATTGAGGTTCCTGCTGTCATCTGGCGGCGCGTCCTAACTATCGAGCGGTGGTACAGACCGAAATAGCCCCGAGTACGCGCACAGATTGAGGTCAACTGGCGACGCGTTCTAATTATCGAGTAGCGGTATCGTGTTGACACACGCTGTCGAAGATTGAGGTCACCTCGCAGCGCGCGATGCAGCAAGCGGTGTCACCTGGCGGTGGCCGGGGTCTGTTCGCACTCCCGTGCACTCGGATTGGCTGATTCAAAAGCCCGCCAAAGCTTCTCATTGGCTGAAACTGGGGATATTCAGAAATTATACAGAGTCGTCGTTATCCCACTACTCCCATGTTTTTTTTTTGCATTCAAATCAAATTTTGTTATATGACTTTATTCTTATTTTAAGGTTATTCATAAAACTAAGTTATACTGAATTGTGTGACAACTTGACAGTGTTGAACAAAATCTTTTTATATATACAGATCATTATTTCATATCTCTACAAAAGCGCAGTTTTTAATTTTGTAAAATATAATCTTATCTATTTCGACTGTTATGAATGGCGAACGACATTCTCGACGCCGCTTGATTACTGTATCTAACAATTTGCCCATCTGGTACACATGTTACACATCTGATGCGGCAATACGAGGCCTACATGTGGTCTACACCAAGAAAAGTATTTGCGGAGATTACATTGATGTTCAGTCACATCCCCGTTAAAGAAGCATTAAGTTGTATACCACAAATTGTAAGATGTATTCATCATCACTAAAGAACTAAAACAGGAAGATGTCTCCGCGGCATACGGACTGTATTATGTGGCATTTGTCCTCCGCATTTACTTCCATTAGCTCAGAACTAGAATGGAGATATACTGTTGTAACAGAGCTCCAACCACAAGACAACAAGAATTTCCTGGCGTCGGTAGCGTAGGGGTAGGGACTGCAATCAAGCAAAGCGGGATCCCGCAATCCCGCGGGATCCCGCATCATTAGACAGTCTGGTGGATCCCGCACAAAATTAAGCTGATCCGCAATCCGCAAAATCCGGGGGAAACGTGTGTCATTCGCTGCCCCACTCGGTCTCTACCGGATGTTTTGCACTATTTGCCTGTACCCTTGCAGTTGGCATTTAACGCGTGTGAATAAAAGTTTGTTTTGTCAACCTTCGTCATTCGTAAGTAAATTGATACTTTTACGTATTCATTTTTGAGTACACATTTCTGCAATTTGAGTTATGTTGCGTATTTACTAAGATTTTCTAACTGTATAATTATTTTTTATGTGTCGCAAACGTTATCTGAACTACACAGTTACAGATTTTTATTCACGGTTTCATTATTCCCATTTACTGTATTTGCAGATAAAGTTATTGTGACAATTTCCTTATTTGCAGCTGAAAATTTGATTATTCGTTGGTAGAAAACTAATATTATCGAAATTTTAAAGATCGCATACTTATTTATTTAGCAGCTATCAAAAGGCAATTGTATATCCTTTGACTTATTGCTGTTTTGGCCGCTGCCTCAATGCGTTTCTTTGACGAAAGCCGCCGCTCAGGCTATCGATTAATACCTCTTCTCCTTGTTATTATTTCGACTAAAGGCAAAAAAGTTATAATGAAGTATTCACGGGTGTATCGACGAATTGTGTTGTAGGAACACCATACTTCGACAGCTGCCTCCGCCGTCTCCCTCATGTGTGAAATTTCGTGTTTTTACAATGAAATCCGAGGATACAACCTATGAAAACTTCACTGCAATCATTCGCCGAGAAAGTCTCCTTTCTTACTGAAAAGTTATAATTTCCACTCTAAAAACGTTGTTACGCCAAATAAGTAAAACTGAAATACTTGACAGTTTAAGTGTTGGTGAGCAGTTTCTTTTGATAACATTGAATCAACTGTAAGATCAATCAAGGAATCAAGAGATATAATAAGGAATCCCACAAAACAATATTTGTAAAAAAAAAAAAAAACAAAAAAAAAAAAAACAAAGGCCAAGTCTCGTGCTTGTGCAGTGGCAAAAAGTTATGAGATCTTGTTCTGAGCCAAGTCTACACTTTAGAGAGTATATTCACTTCACTTTGTGAAATGTAATGCTTTCTCTCTGTGTTATGGAACGTTTATTAAGAATTTTTTTTTAAAAAAACTCTGGTTACTTGGCTATTAAGCAAACCATGTTTTTAAACTTATGTGATGTATTGTAAGACACATAATGATCTAACACTGAAAATTTTTTATTATTTATTTAAAAATTGGCTTAGATTAAAAAACAAAAATGTAAAACCTACTTAAGACATGCTAAAAAGTTTTAATGTCATTTTTGCCAACTAAAATATTGTTAACTGTTAATTTTTATCATTTAACATTAAAATTTATTTATTAATTTAATTATTATTTAATTTATTAATGTTAAACTGTTTGCGCCAATCCCGCAGGATTGAAAACACTGCGGGATTGCAATCCTTATGTAGGGGCTAGAGTGCTAGTTCGACGTGCCGAATGTGGCCGGTTCGAGTCCGGCCAAGGGCATGGGCGTTTAAGTGTTGTGGGTGTGAATGTCGTGTTCTTGTGATCATACTTAATAGCAAGAATGTAATGGAGAAATCCACTAGCTTCTGAATCGATGTCCAAATGACATTAAATAATTTAGTCTTTCAAACAAAACTTGATAAAGGTGAACTAGCCGTTTCATCCATTTCTTCATGTCGGCTAAACTGTCTTCCAGTGTGTAACATTTTTTGCGTATATTGATTAACCTGAAGAAAATACTGAGTGTAAATGCTAAACGCAGTTTCGTTATTGACTCACGCGTTTCCTGATATGTATAAATCCATAATGCCATCATTTATTGACATCGGGAGAAGTAAACATACAATAAAAAACAATTTGTTAATTTATTTCCATCGTCGAGCTTCCAAACATATTGTGACAGACAGAGTGTCAGCTCTTAAAAGAGATTAGTTTATCACCAAAAAGAACTTCCAGGAAGCCGATCCCGGTAGCGCGGGGCTAGCGAGCTGGCTCTCGTTGCAGGGGCCGCCGGTTTCAGTCCGGCTTGGGGCACGGGTGGTTTTAATTAAGTGTTGTGTCCGACCTGTGTCATCCTGACACTTGTAATCATCAATAACAAGAGAAGATTCTATGTACACAGTTGAGGAATAAAAGGAACACAGTTGAGGAGTAAAAGGAACACAGTTGCTGGCTGAATGGCTACAAGGCCGAATACCATAAAAAAAATCCTTCCAGGAAACAGCCAGGTTTGTGGAAACATTAATAAGGGCGTTATTATTCTAAATTGTTTCCTCGAATATTCGTTGCTAGTAAACAGGAAATCTTCCTTCAAACGACTATTGATCTTACAGACCCGGCGTTAGACGTTAAATAGTACAGAATCAGAGACCACAGCTTCTTCAATTACATTGTCATAACAAAGACGGCAATAGTTCGTATTTATTTCACATATTTTTTTCTCAATACATAATTTATCATTCTTTAGAACATACAGTATTTCTCACCCACAGCAGCATGAGAATAGTGTGCTTGATGTGCGTTGCAGGGGTCAACGACTTGAGTCCAGCCATGAACATGGGTGCCTGTTCTGCTTGTGTCCACATACATTAAAAGAGAAACAATTCAGTTTGTTTAGAATAATGCGAAAAAAACTATTTACGGAGAAATGCTTCTTGAAGCAAAATATATTTTCTTTCATCATAGTGAAATTCGCCTGATAAAAATGCTGTCACCTTTAAAAGCAACTCTTAGTACATTAGGTTTAGGTTACAATTAATTATTAACCAGCTTTATTAACGAAGGTTCTTTCAACCCGGCGTCCCTGTATATTTTGTTTGTTGTTTTTTCACGTATGATCAAGATGCACTTTACATCATTATTGATTAATTTCAACGTTCAAGAAGACTAGTCGCTCACACAACAGACCGTATTAAATATTACATAACATGTTCAGAGGTAATCAAATGGCACAACCGTTTCTTTATTTGCCATATTTTCTCTCGAAAAATTTAACTATGGGTACGTAATCGCCTAGTGATCATGTAATTAATATTAAAATTAATGACTCATAATTCTTGAGAGATTTTAAAGACCAACTGTGTCGTTAGTGAAACTTTTAAACCAGAAGAAAACCTGGTATATTTTTTGTTGTGCGTATAACACAGCTTCATAAATGATGATTGAATTAACCGTGAAGGCTACGTCGTCAGTCGAATTCATAAACATATATTAGATTCAGTGGCTATATTATTTTCATTAGCCATGTTTTCTTTAATCATAAAGCATAAGTATGTTATAAAGCTACAGTATATATTAAGACATGTTTTATTTCCATTTTATAGACATAATTATCTGTCGATGTATGTACTCGTATGTCTTCGTTCTTTTATTCAATGATGTTGCGTTAATCACATGCACAGCAGGTGACGCATACGATCTGTTATGTATCTGTGATGATTATCCCACGATGACGTCACGCCCTTTGTTGGGTGCCTACAAATGGGCTACATTCAAAGCGGCTGAAATTCCACATAGCTGTTCATTATTTAACTCCCATTTATTATAGGTTTACCAAGTTTTCTCTTGCTGCAGCAATATTTCACAATGTTATAATCAAGTATTTGCTGTTTACAGATTTTAGCATATCTTTAGTATATCTGTTTAAGTGATTTCCGCCGTAGTTAGAACAGAAAAACTTAATTTTGAATATAAAATACGTAAGTACTACTTCTTGGGTAATTTCACACGTTTTACATTAATAATCACTCTCAAGTACAGACAGAGGACGAACGGCGTGCAAATTTAAAGGATCAGATCGCTTCCAGTTCAGCTTAAAGAGAAATAAAGGAAAAATGAAGTCGGGAGAGAGAACAGGATGGTTTGGAATTGAATGTTACATTTAATCCACCTACTTGGGATAGAAATGATTCTTGCAACATTTATCAAAGTGTGTATTAACTTTAATAACATTAAAAGTAATATTTATGGGCTTCTTAATTTGAACCCTCGATCATTTTTTATGGCGACGAGCACAAAACATCATCATTAATTCCCATCAATCAAACGAAATAATCGACATTATCAAAAACATTTATCATTGAACCATATGCACATTTGCACAAAGTTACATATACTGAAATCTGGCTAGCTCAATAAAGGTACAATATTTAAGTACGAATTATGATTGGTTTTATATAAGTACTGGGATTTAATTGGCTCATTTGGTTGTTGACAGGTCCCTAACAATGATAATGAACAATCCGCGTAATAATTATTCGTAGTTCACTCTACCACTTTCCACATGCTGATGTGAAATCGTTTCGAGCATGTGTCTTACCTCGAGAGACAGCCGTCGGGCACTCATTGAAGAACGAGAGCAATGTGTACCTACCCTCCTTCCAGGAATTGTTACTCTAAACACTTCCCATCTCTGCCTCCGTCAAGTGGCCAGTGCAGTACTTCTCGTCTCATTCGCGACAAAATACATAGAATTACTTTATTCTTGGAATGATGCTACCTTTTCTTCGGCTTCCACATTGTAAGATTGAATATTACGTTCCACCAATAATACTATTATTCTGAATCTGTTCATGTCTTATTAGCTGCCTCCATTTAAGGGAATGACTTACAGAATTTTCAAGTACCACGTGTTCTTGAGCATTATGTCCGCAAGTAGCTAGGATGGTTTCTCCGAATCCCTGTGATTGGTTCCACCGAGCCACGTCGCCCACTCCTTCCTTGCCGCCAAGGGGGCGTCTCTTCGTTCCACTGACTTCACCTGTCCGATACATACTGTTACGAGCGTGGTATCTCGAAATCTTGCCATAATTTTAACGTTGGCAATTGTAATAATTGTCTTTACTGCATTAATTTTACCACATGTTTATCTCGATGGTTACAGAGTAAATGGTAGAGATGGGGAGCAGATATACAAATACCTTTTTTTGATGAAAGGAAACTTTATTCAGGTGGTAGAGCAGAGGACAAAGGAACCAAACCGATTCCTTATTTTTCCAGAGGATAACCTTGTGGGATCTCAGCCTACAGAGAGCCAAATGATTGTGAATCAGTATTGATGATTACGAGTGAGTTAAGCAAACAAATGGCCAAACTAGAAGGTGGTTCTAGCTGTAATTATAAAAACCGCACACATTTCAGAAGTGTCATTTCAGGATAAAGTTTAATATGGAATGAGAAAACTAGTGCAGTGGAGTGGAGGTAAGAACGTATCGAAACATTTAATCAAAAGTACAGAACATGCTGAGTGTTATAATGTGACAGAAGTCGATAGAGTTTTTGAGAAGACAACACAATAGTGTTAATAGACATTAGGTTGTTGGGAACACTTGAAATAACTAAACAAGGAATGAATAGGATCGAAAAGGGCGCCAACTCTGAGTTTATGTAAAATATTTTGGGTGTAAGGTAACTAAAACTTTCCGTGGATATGATAGATAACTGAGGGAAATGGAATATAGTAGGACAATTTCGGATAAGGATATAATAGAAGTTATCGCGGATTTGAAAAACGGAGGGATATTAAGTAGCTGCTTTAATGAAACCATTTTGGGCTATACACTAAGGATGAGGAGAGAAAAATCATAGGAAGATCATCTCCCGTAAGTTGAAGTGAACAGCTTAAAAATTGAAATAGATCCTGAGAATATTATGAGGAACTAAAGAGAGAAAGCTAAATAATCTTAACGCCTTTGATGTGGATTTATTTAAGCCAAGAGGCTACGAGATAAATATCTTGAAATGTTATCTAGGGTAGGGCTGGATATTTACTTATCATAGAACTGGAAACATCCCATGGTAGTATGAAGGAGGGAAATAAATAGGCATGAAAATTGCAGACCGATAAGTGACATCAATAGTAGACAAAATGGTGGAAAGATTGATATGCAACCACATCAGAAATGTATGCGAGGGAAGAAACGTGTTTACAAATAGGCAACTTGGCATTAGGTAAGGATATTTATATGAATCTCAGTTTGCAAGATATTTAACATGAAGTGGACAAGGGAGACCAAATTGAAATATAGCAGCAGATCTCTCCAAGGAATCAGAGTAAACCTCAATTGTATTAAATATATCAAAAACCACTGGATTCGGTGAAAAACTCACTTGCGGGTAGAGGAATTTTTCAGAGGTAACAAGCAAAGTGTCAGGGTGGCAAGAGCAGTGTCAAAAGAGGTGAAAAGAGGTGGAAGTGAAAATAATACTCTGTTGAGACCATTGCTATTCATTATTCTAATGATCGATTGTGTTGATGGTTTACAGTCGGATGTTAGGTTGTTTGTGAATGATGTTAAAACGGGAGAGGGGAATTTGGACAGGTAGGTAAGTCAACATATAATAAAGATACATACCAAGTAGAGTCACCTTATTGGGTACAAAAATAAAACTTTTTATATACAATTATGGGGCGAGGGAGGAAATGGTTGTTGTAAACATTAAGTGCAAATATCTCTTCGCGGCATTTCACAAAAAAGTTAATCGCATGAGAATCACTGGGCAGATGTTAGAAATATGTTTGAAAATGCTTTACATATTGGAGAGAGTGATGGGTGTCTGTACCAAGGAAGTAAGGAATATGCGTTGAAAACCTTGGTAGAGCTATTGATTGAAAATGGTGGTGTGGTATGACACTCATGTTCTGTGTATCAAAAATAGGAGGTGGAGGGGGTGTTAACGAGGACAGCTAAATTTGTTAGTGAAAATTACTGCTAAACGCAATCATTTATCTAAAGTTGGTTGATGACTTGCTGTGACATCAGATTTTATGGCATTCGTTTCTAAGATTCTTAAATTTTTCATAATTTTTTGGGTATATCTACAGCCAACGAATCGTTAATCCAATCATGTCTTTTAAGTTTGAAAGCTATTTTATCTGTTTGTTGTTTACCCTCTTTGTTGCAAAATAAAACAAAAAACTAATGGCGTCTGATGTTAGTAATATAATTTATTCAAAGAAGCCATTAACAAATCTCTAGCAAATGAGTTTTATGTTTCTAATATAAATTATTCAATGAAGTCATTTACTAAAAGAATTTTCCATATGGTTTACGCTTCTGTTGTGACCAAAGAAGTGGTTGTGTCATAGTACGACGTTGGAAAACGAAGTTACAACTTGATAAATTTCCATTGCACCTGGGTGAGGTGGAAGAGGTGCTATGACCGCCTGTCTTGATGATTCACATATCTACGGATTGAGAAGAGCGATGCACGCCCGAGAAAGTGCGTTAACAACAGGAAGCCAGCCAGGCACACGTCTTTCATGTCTCGTTCGCAGACGCGGAGCCTAATTGGGTCCCATAGTTTACTACTAATGAATACAGGCACGTAGCCACGGCCAATTCGCCGCTGCTCTCGAAATTCAACTCGCTCGCGTTCTGTCACAATCCGCTTCGCTAATTCTGCTTTTGTGATTTGCATAGACGTAGCGAGACAAATACATGACTTGGAACATACGTATCATACCTGTCGCGTACAATATCGCTAACTATTTTTTTATCTGATACTGAATTGTTATTTAACTATCTCTGATTTTGTTTCATTCATACAATATTTTCATATTCTTAGCTATGTTTTCAGTATAACTTATAAATTTTTTTTGGGTATCTCGCTTTGTGCAGGACACTTAAAAGTCATATTCAGTTGCAAAATAAGAATATTCCATTAGCATTTGCTACAAAATTTACCACTCACTATAGGATCAAAATTGGTTATAAAATCCATTATATAAAAATGGACGTATTACGTTACTACAATACCTTCAATAGTCATAAATGATGCTTACATAATTATCTTATAACTTTCAATGATTATTATTATTGTTGCTCCGCGATTCACTAAAAGTGGGTGGCGGAGGGTGCATTGCACCAGTCCTAATGCGTTACCATTTGTGCATAGAAAGGGACATACGGGTCATGGCCGGAGGCACCCCTGGGCTATTTTTATGAACCTGGAGCGATCTGGGAAAACCATGGAAAACAGATCTGGATGGCCGGAAGGTTTTATCTAAAGCTGCTCCTATCGGAATCTAAGTTCTCACGCTCGATAAATCCTTCCTATTCCACTCCCTAATCACTCGTGGAAAAAAAGAGTGCAGAAATGAATCGGTTGTGCCCTTGATTTCTCTTATCTTATTTTCGCGGTCATTCCTAGATATGAATGTTGCTGGTAGCAATATTTGTTTGCTGTCATTCCGAAATACGGCAGTCGAGAATTTTTCAATTAGCTTCTGTCGAGAGCAACGCTTTCGGTGTTCCAGGTCTTCCCAACCTAACTCCTTCAACATTGCACTTACGCTTTCCCTCAAGCCATATATACCTGTCGCGAATCGGGCGGCTCTTCTTTGGACCTTCTCCAATACATCCACTAACCCCTTTTAATGGGGACCCAATACAGAACAACAATATTCTAAGTGAGGACACACTAGAGACTTATATGCAATCGATTTAACTTCCGGAGTGCATTGTTTTAAATTACAACCTAGAAATCGGAGCAAATGATTTGCTTTCACAATTACCTTCTCAATATGTTAATTCCACAACAAACTATTACGATTTGTTACCACCAGGTATTTAGCGGAATCTGCCGTTCTAAGGACAGTGTCATTAATTTTATTTCGGAACTAAATGTTGTCGCTTTTTTACTCATATGCATGACCTGGCATTTATTAGCGTTTAACTCCAGCTGCCAGTAATTGCACCAAGCGGTTACTTTCATAACATCCGCTTGTAACAAAGCGCAGTCGTCCTGGGTTTTTATTTCACGGTAAATAATAGCATAATCAGCAATCTCTTAATTGTTGAATACCGTTTAGTAAAACTGGTATTAAGAATATGTGTGACATTTAGTAACATATTGTTGTTTTTAGCTTCTTTCATATTATTTTGCTAATGAGTTTACTCCTCGTCGAGGTCATTGGAGACGGGAAAGGACTGGGGACAAGGAAGGGGAAGAAATTCGGCCATGGCTTTTTGAAGGAGACATCCCGGCATTCGCCTGGAGTGATTTGGGGAAACCATTGAAAACCCATCCCTGAATGTCCAGAAAGGGGTTCTAACCCGCGTCCTCCCGAATGCGAGACCATAGCATTGCCACTCACACCCCACACTCGGTCATTCACGACCTAATACAACATTTGGCACTTCGTCAATAATTTATATGGCAAATTGGATGGTACTAAAGGACAAAATATTTTCTCACGCGATAAAATTAATATAGTTGTTACGCTACTACGCTTTGACCCGCAGAGTCAGCCAAAATAAATTGAAGTTTATGAGAAAGTTACAGTTTTAATATTTTGATTCTAAAAAAATGAAATACTGTTGACTCAATTTTATAGTCAAATCTACTTCTTTAAAATGATACGAAACAGTTGCAAAAACGTTGAAGATGATATTTGATGTAATATTAGTTTATATTAGTGTAACAAAGCGAAAAAGGGTTATAAGTACGACGATTCATAGTACTACAGCAGAGGAGCAATATGTAATGCGGAAGTTTTCAAGCCATTCTATTTAGTTTTCTCCTTATATAGCAGAAATAACAATTTCAGTTAGCAGTGCGGATGATCTATATATGATGTCCACGTGTGCTTTGTTTTGTATCTCTATCTCACGAATTTTGACAGTAAAATACTACAGTACTGATGAACAGAAGTCTGCCGCATTTCAATTATAGGTTTTATTTAATTACATATTTTCCTGTAACACTGCGTAAATTCTATAAGCATACTGTTCGATTCTCAGTACCTAATTTAGACTAATAGGTCTGAATGAAAGTTGTTCGTTCAATTATAGGTGGACCAAAGTAATGCTAATCATGCATGACAATATTTTGCGTAATGAGCTACAATGAAGTTAAAATACGAAATTATTCGCATCGTGGCAATAATAATAATATTTCTTCGGGCGTAAATTCTAGTTTCGGTAGGAAAACACAGAACAAACTTATCACAGGACAATGGCTGTATAAGAGCGTAAAATAAAACGGAAGTCCTTCAACAACTGTTAATGAATGGTATGGTTTTACGCTTGAAATTCAGGAGATGTTAACAGAATCATACTCCCCTTTGTGTGGCATAGAAATTATTTCCATTGCATATATTCATGCCCTGTACTCGAATACAAAATCAAGAATGAGCATTTGAATTAGAAACAGGTACATGATGAAACATTATAAACTACAAATTAAGTTGTATTTGTTCAAAGATCCTAAACGAAAATCATTCATATTCCAAACGGTGAAATTTCATAAAACTATTTTTATTACTGGTTATTAATTATTTCCCTTATAAATAACACTTGTTAGTAATTAAAAAAATGGTAACTTGTGACAAAAGTTGTTACCTCAGTTCGCACTAGATAAGCAAATATTATTTGAAATGCTCGAGTTAATTTCGCAGTCAACAAAAGATTTTCTTGAAACATCGGGGAAAAAATAACGAATTACAATACCAATGTAAAGCATAGATCACATTCTGACGTTTAGTTATTGTAGACATGAGTATGCAGCTTACAGTTAGGCTCAATGTGCTCTTGTAAGTGGTACGTTGTAGGTGAACTGAGAGTATTTTACCTTGATTGCCTTATTAGAAAATTAATAATGGTGCAAGAATCCTGAATTTCATTCTTATAAGTTCTTGCATTTTAAAACTGGATACCAGGTCCTTTTTTGATGAGAAGATTTAAAGTACAAAGTAATACCATAAATGTTAAGGGTTCCTACTTATAATCATAATTCAAATGTTCACTCTGAATTAGGTGTCATGATAAAAAGAAATTCCAAATTTTACTATCGGGTGTTGCAAAATGTGTGCCTCCAACCACAAAATAGGTTGAATATTCAATAACTCGAAATTCAGTCCACGCGATATTATTCTCAGAACCTTGATTCACTATATTTAATTTGCGTTTGTGCATTGTGCTTCTCCTCTAATAAGTATCTGATTTAAAGGCGGGATATAAAAATTAATTTCGTGTCTCGTGAAACAATATTCATGTAATTAAATATGTAAGAAACACATGTACGAGAAATATGAAGTCAGCATTTTTCGCTAAGACAGTATATTTGCTCTGGCTGATTTTCCTAAATGGATTTTAAAAGCGATTTTGATACGACGTGATGTTTTGCGTATTGAGTGATGTGGTGTAAGTATATACTTTTCCAGTTACAGCCGTGGCACTGAAGCTCTAATACAAGTGGTTTCCTCCTCAAGAAGACTATCCACCGAGAGATTGTATTTGGCGCGGTTCCCCTTATCTGCATCGACGACAAGTGTGACTGTGCCTCTGGACGCGTCGTTTCGGGGCCAGCGCGATGAAGGCGCTGTTCTTGCAGGGTCCCCCGGCGTCTGATAGGGACCGTCAGCTGGCGCGTCTACTGCAGATACCGCCCGCTGCAGCTGCCCGCAGATTGCACTGCTCTCCTGAGGGCCATTGGGGGAGATCGCGAGCCCCCGGGGCAGCTGTCACGCTTTTATCTGGTTGCGGGTAAATACAGGCTGGATACTGTTGAGACCAACGCAACGAATAGTCGTGTAATTTTACAAGCACGACCGTATAGAGAGGCTACAGTAATAAAGCAGAATTTGAAATACGAGATTTTTCCAGATTGTCGCATAAAACGGATGAAGGCTGTATTTCAGTAGAAATATTCGTTAGACATACTGGAAGGTCAAGGAGTTTTTATAGAACAGAAGAGAGAAGTAGACTGATGTATAAAGCGTGAATGAAGACACATCATTCCGAGAGAATCTGCTGCGCTCACTGGAATAATGCTCAGACAACGACGAGGAAAAGAACTACCCCGTTTAGTAAGGATACTTCAATCTAATTATATACCCAATCATTTACTTTCTTTCTGGACCTTCCCACCTTTACCAACTGTGCAGAAGTTTATAAGTTCAAACAAAATACATCAATTTCGTATCTTCAACACATGTGATTAACATAAGAATAACGGGTCAAAAGTGATTTGATTAATTTGGTGATCTCTATAACCTTCGGCGTTTACATTGAAGAGAGCTTTTTCAGAAATTTTAATTGGTATGTTTTAATATTGTCTTCCCCAGTGGTTGAAGTGTATGTGTGGATCACTCCGATGTGTGTGTGAGTATTATCTGTGTGGTGAATGAGATGATAAACGGAGGGAGATGCTGAAATCCGGTGATGATTTATTTGGAGCTACTCTTCCGAATGTCACTATGGGGGCCCTCTAAATTTAACATCCCCAACTGTCGGATGGAATCCTCAACAGTGTCACATCGCCTCACTCCATACTCACTACGGAGATTTTTTTTTTTTCAATCCAGGACTTCGGTACGCAATCTGATGATTATAAATCGTGCACATCTCTTAGCCTAATTGTCAATCCTGATGATGAATTTTTATATATTTTTTTTAACTGCTTAACGTCTCTTAACAGCGAGGTCTTTCGAGACAGGAAAGGATTGGGGGAGGGGGCGGGGCAAGGAATGGGTAGGAATTCGGCAATGGCCTTTTGAAGGAAGCATTCCGGCATTTGCCTGGAGTGATTTGGGAAACCATGGAAAACCCAAATCTGGATGCCCGGACGGGGATTCGAACCACCGTCCTCCCGAATGCGAAGCCAGAACGCTAACCGTTACACCACCACCCTTGGTCTGATGATGAATTTTTTTTTTTCCACCACCAGGATTCGTTTCAAGAAATCCCATGTTGCGCGCTGGACACCATCTCGTGTCGCAACGACTATACCATAATGATAGAGAAAGGAGAATTTTGTAATCAGAATTAAATAATAAAATATTTCAGGTTCAAAAGATTGGCTGTCTTTATTTTCTTCTCTAAAAGTGGACTGTTAATAGTATACTGGAAATTACACTTTACCATTATCGTTTCCCTTTTTTTATTTATTTTTTAAAATAAAATGAAGTCACTGTCGCATTCTTTTATGGATGGTGATTGCGTAAAACAGCAGTTACTTTAGAGCATTCCGAAGGATATTCCTGGGTTAAATTTAATTTGGGCCTTGAAATCTAAACTTGTGTATTGTTTGCTAATTAACATATTAATTACGAAAAACCAGTGTAGGACAGAAATAATGCATCATTATTAAAAATGTCAACTTTTTTTTATTAAAATGTGAATTCGTTTCATGATGAATTAATTTACTAATTACATACCAAAATGCCGTGGGCAAACAGAAAATGCAAATTGCAGCTCTTTGTTAATTGTTTGTGGTTTATAGAGCGTGATCACTTTCTGTTGATACGTATCGTAATCACCAATCACAACCATAATGCGATTGCGTATTGGCGGTTTCTCATACTAGCAGACCATCTGATGTCCTCGAAAGAAAGCTCGCATTGATAATACAGATTATGAAATATTTCCTCCCCCTCTCCCTCGGTGTAGTGTTAAATGAACGAGCCTCAGCCACTGCAAAAAGTTGTTCATCATAAGCGGAAACGGCAAGACGAGCCGAGCCAAAATTATACCTGGCTCTCTAGTAGATGAATTCTGCCTCTTGTCGATGTTGGAATCACTTGTACGATGCTTAAAATTCCTAATATGTCACCACTGGGCTTGATAGTCATATATTAAATCAAAGTTTTTGCAAAATTATCATAAAACTAATAATCCATTAAAGTAGTCAGTGGGAAACACAGTTATTTCCAATCTATAACGTTCTGAAACAAAGTATTTAAAACAGTTATATAAAATGAACAACGGTAACCAATGGTAATATACAAAGACTATATGTTAGTTACATATTTCTCTGGGGTGTAAGGGTTTTTCAGAGACTATATTAGCCACCTGCAAACAAATGTAAGCCTCTCCTTCACGTGGAGCACCCCATTTGCATGGACAAGGCTCTGGCGACTGAATGATTCCCGGTATAAGGAATCACCCACTGCTTGCCAACGACCTCCTAAAGTAGGGAGGAAGAGCTACCATTTTGCCCTTGGGGATTGGAACGCCTCTAAAGGCGGATGAATCAATAATGATCAACGGCATGGAGATGCAGAAATCAAGGGGAAGGCACTGCATTAAAGACCCAAATAAAATATCCAGGACATTTAATCCTTTAGAATTAGAAATAGAATGTTGGCTTCTTCCTGGATCAAATATTCCGGAGATAAAGTAATCCCCCAATCAGATCTCTAGGTGGAGACTGCTCAGGGAGGAGTCATCAGAATGAGAAATATTTTACGAGTCGGTGTGTAGAATCTTTAAAGTCTGAACACGCAGATAGATAACAAAACATAAAAATGGAGTTGGAATGAATTAAGTTAGATGTGGTTGGGGTTAGTGAGATTAAATAGAAGGACGCACAAGATTTCCGGTCTTGGAAACACAGGATAATTAACACAAAGGCAGTCGATTGAGTTACTGATGATGGATTTGTAATGAAAAAGAGAGAAGGAAAACGCTTGCGCTATTATGAACATTTTAATGACAGGTTGATTATGATGAGGGTAGAAACTAAGCTCACACCTACCACATTAGTACAAGTCAATAAGCCAACGTCAAAGGAAGATGATGAAGAAATGGAGAATATGTATTCTGAAATTGAAGAATTAATCGAATATGTAAAGAGCGAGGAAAATCTAATTATCGTGGGTGATTGAAATTCGGTAGTGGGCCAGGGATAACAGTATAAGGAAGGTTTCGTCTTGGAGAAAGAAATGAGCGAGGTGGCAGGTTTTTAGAATTTTGTGACAAATGTAAACTCGTCATGGGGAACACTATTTAAGAACCATGCACGAAGGATATAAACCTGTAAACATGCAGGAAATACAGATAGATATCAGCTAGATTGTATCATGGTCAAACAGAAATTCTGAAATTAAATTCTATACTGTAAATCATAGGAGCTGACATAGATTCTGAATTTCTGACCACAACCTTATAGTTGTGAGGGGCAGGCTGAAATTCAAAAGAATAAAAAAAGCAATACAAGCAGAACAGCAGTGGTTTGATTGATGATATTTTTAGGATTTTAGGTAATTGAAACAATCGAACACAAGAAAAAAATTGCAGGGATGGTAGACATGGGTCTAAGAAAAAACTCTGAAAGCAGTTCAACTGAGAATGAATGGAATTCTTTGAAGAGAGGAGTAATCAAAGCTACTAAAGAAACATTAGGGCTTTAGGGAACATGCTGCCCAAAAACCTTGGATCACTGAGAAAATTTTGGAATAGATGGATCAGGGAAGAAGGCACAATAATGCTCAAGATGAAGAAGGAAGAGAGTGATACCGAGAGTTTTTCAAATGAAATAAACAGGAAATGCAGAAAAGGATAAGAAAAATGACTGAAACAAAAGTGTGAAGAAGTAGAAGAGCGAATTGTCTTAGGTCAAGTAGAACTGGAACATAAGAATATCAAACAAAACTTTGGAGAAATGAACAAAAGTAGTGTAAAAATTAAAGCTGCTTATGGGAAACCACTTTTTAGCTCAGATTATAGAGCTAACTGATGGAGGTAATTAACAGATAATCTATATGATGGGCCTAAGTTGAACAACAGTGTACTGGAAAATGGCGCCGATTTCGAATTTAATGATTTAGGTGACCCTGTTTTGAAAACAGACTTTGATAGAACACTGAATGAGCTGAAATCAAATAAGGCAGTTAGAATTGATGAGAGTCCTGCATAACTTCTGAAATCACTTGGAGAAGAGGGGAACAAAACATTATTTAAAATTATGAAACAGGAGCAAATCCATTTGATTTTAATATAAGTATCATCTTCACACTTCCGAAGAAATCACAAGCTGACAAATGTGAAAAGTATCGCACAATTAGCCTACCATTACTTTCTAAAAATTACTGACCAGAATAATGCACAGAAGAACTGAAAGGGTAGGGAAATAGTATGTGAAGATCAGTTTGGGCTTACGAAAAACCGCGGTACAAGAGAAGCGATTCTGGGCTTTAGATCAATATCTGAAGAGCGGATAATGAGAAACAAACATATTTTTATGGTGTTTGTTTAATTATAAAAAGCTTTCGATAATCTTCTGTGTGACATGAAGTTCAAAATTTAAAAAAAGTCATGCCTAAAATACCAAGATAGAAGAATACATTATAATCTATATAAGAAACAAGTAGCTGTAATAAAAATAGAGAATCACGAGAAATAAATCATTTTAAAAGGATGTGAGACAAGGTTATAGCCTGTCCCCGTTAACATTCTACTTATATGTAGAAGAAGCAATAAAGGTAGTGAAGGGAAAATTTAAACGTGACATCAGTGTTCAAGGAGAAAAATAGGCATGCTACGTTTTGTCCTGTTAGCAGAACGGGGTGAGAACATTGAGAAGCTACTGAATGAAATTAACAAAATGAAGGAAGATTTGCGACTATATATAAACGAAGCAAGACAAAAGTGATGGAATGTACTAGAAATGATATCTATTACAGCAGATTAAATATAAAAATTGTATCGGATGCGATAGAAGAAGTAAATGACTTCTGCTACCTAGGATGAAACATTATAACTGATGGCCGAAGTAGGAATGATGTTACATGCGCAATAGCAATAACAAAACGATCCTTCGTGGAAAAGAGAAATTCTTTAGTTTCAGATAGAGATTTATGTCTCAGAAAGAAATTTTTAAAACTCTATGTGTGGAGCACAGCACTTTATTGTAGCGAAGCATGGACTTCATGAATTCTAGAAAGAAGAAAAATTGAAGCATTTGAAATATGGTGTTACATAAGGATGCTAATCATTAAGTGAACAGATAAAAAACGAAATGAGTGTATTTTAGAAATGATTGGTGAGGAAAGAAGCTTGTCGAAGAGTCTAATAAGAAGAAGAGACAGGATGACGGGTCATATTTTGAGACATGCGGGATTGTGTAATTTCCTAGTGGTGGGAACAATCGAAGGAAAGAATTGTAGAGGAAGATCTAGATTTTAAGGCTCGTGTTGTGATGAAGAGGTTAGTTCAAGATTAGAAAGGCTGGAAGATAGTATCCAACCAGTTGAGAGATTGATGACAATAATTAATAATAACAATAATAAATTAAAAATAAAGAATAAAAAGCAGTTTTTTAATAAAGTGAATTGTTTGAATTTTAATTTCGGGTGATTCCATAATTCTTTGGGAAATACTGCAGCGTGAAAAAAAAACGAATTTACAACTCTGACCACATTGCTGAAGGTACAAAAAACGAAAACAAATCAGAGGTGTTATGATATTGTATAATTATATAGGTTTTCATTTTTTCAACTTCATTCAATATTTTCCAAATAAAATTTAAAAACAGTGACATTATATCAGAGATCAGATGTAGAAGATTGAGTTGTGTTTTTCCTTTACGTGTACTGGTGTAAGTCTACCCGATGTCTTTAACATTTTTTGAGCATTTTCATATCTTGTTCCAATAGTGTGAATATAGGTAACGGTTAATGTTTAAACACTATCTTCTAAGGAACTGAATAAACTTCCATCAAGTTCCATCACGGCTCTTACATGAAATTTCAACTTGCATGACACTGATGGTAGTCTCATGTTTCAGTTTAACCCTAGAGATCTATTTTTGAATTGATGTGACAGTTAAAGCTGCCTGTGCTCGGGATCGGCCTGCGGCCTGGTGAGAGTCAACGTAAATTTCCAATATAATACCGCATTAACGTGGCGTGTCTTCCGCAGCAATAAACGCCTACAGATATAGGCGACAACTATATTGCAATTTAAAGTATACTATTTAGCGTCAATAAACAAATAATATAACTGTAAACAAAAAATCAGCAAATAATCGTTTCCTTTTTCTGTTTATTATTATTATTATTGTTTCGCCGTATTTGACGAACAAAGAATGTTATACTCAACCGACTAATGTGGCGATCAGTGTTCGTTCTTAACATTTCTGAAAGTGTGGAATAGTGTTACAGTCAAGGCACGCCGATTTCGGTTATCCGTCAATTGAGGCAATGCTGCGATGGCTCGTTAACGCTGGAAATGGATGATTCCTAAACTCTGCTCTAATGATGCCACAGTCGGCGAGCTTTGAAGCGTCACAGTCGTAGTTGGAATGTGATTACCATAAGAAGAATTTTGTGAAGTAGGGTCGGAATGCAACAGAAACTTTCAAATCCTTACAAAAATAAAAGCCCAGAAATTTATACGTGTTATAGTCGGGTTTTCGGTATCTTACGGCTTGCGAAAAAATAAATATCACTATCCCAAAACAGGCATCTAATAGGCTGTACAATTCTAGTAGCCGTTTGTATTTCGCCTTTGATACATAAAGGTCAATAGTATTTCAGTTACTAATCCTATGTTAAGAAGATAAATATGAGCCAACGGTACAAAGAAACTTAACTCTTCGAATATTAACAACACGAACGGATATACGAATATCTGGAATGCATACCATTGAGTAACCCGGCTAAATTAAAGATTGATTTTTGTGCACAACGGACTATTATTATGTTTTTTTTTTATGAAAGGCCACCTTTTCCGATTGATTCTAATGTAATGTTCACCTAAGTATTGTATTTTTAATGTTTTTTTTCCTGCAGAGGTTCTACATAGCTCGAATGATATGTTACAATTTGTGTGACGTGAAAAGTTCCCAGCCAAGATAATAGATAGAAATACTACTGGCAGCCTAGAAATACCACATTTCAGGAAAGTATGTACGATCCTCACGCTCTGCGATTAAAAGTAAATACCTCAAAGTTTGTAAATTATTGCAACATAGGAAAATGGGTACATGACTCTATGGTCAATGTCGAGAAAATTTCAGGCCACTTTAGAAGAAATTATTAAAGTAAGGTGTAGATGTCCCAAGACGTTTTCATGAAAGTCATGTGAATACTGTCTCTCTTGACAACTACAAAAACTTTAACCTCCATTGGCTCTCACCACTAACTGTAAACCATATTTTTTACTATCGGATATATTTTACAACATTATTTTTGAACTTTCAAAATACTTACACGATTATTCAATAAAAAATTACAAAGCAAATATTACTCAATAAAAAAAACTTTAAACAGAATATAATAATTTCGATGACACAAAGGAACATGACACGTATAAAATTTAAAGTCAACTCAATAATTATTAATTCACTTATTTTTATAAAAAAATAAACAATCAAATGGATACACCAACCAAGAACGAGGAAACGATGTATGGACATCATGTATCGTGCTTTGTGTAGAAATTAGTGTGAAATCTCGAAGCGATGGACACGATGAAGTTTTGTTATCTAAACAAAGAGCTATTAGTTGGCTACTCATATATAATTACATGTAGAAAATAATTATAATTGTATACTCTTTTGATCGTTATTTAACAGTTAGTTATCTATACATGTGAAACCCTTTCCAGTGCTTTGGAGTTTGTTCGCCCCTCCTAGCATAACCTACAGTCCTATTCCCCACAACCGTTATCTAATGAAGATAGACTCTTGAACTAATTGTGTGACATTCTGGAGCCTCTGGGACTTCTGTTTGCGATGTTCCCTTAATGGGCCTCGCTACCTCCGTCAAATCTCATTTGCATCTGAATTTCTGCAATGATGTCACGTGTTTTCACTAAAGGAATACATGAGTAGTTAATGCAATCGTAGGACATGACGCATATTTTCTTAAGGAACCGACGAGTAGTTAGACGTATGGTACTGGATGTTTCACAGCCGTATTCTGAACGCTAGGTTATTTAAAGTAAGGTTAGAAAGCAATAGGCATTTATGAGGAACGATTCGTGTTTATGACTGACTGCCAATTAAATAAAATTCATGAAATCATGAAACTATGTTTTAAATATTGGATAGAATAAAACATTAGTTTATTAAATATGAATTAAAGTATCATCTCTCTTACAATTAGCAAATGGTTTCTTTATCCTGAAGGTTAAAATTCTATTGTCGTAGTATTTTGTTGATTGAAACGATGATCTAACATGCCAAAATTATTCAGATCACATTTACAACTATACTCGAAGGAACCTATACTGAAATAAAAGTAACATGTCTAAGTTTAAATAGGGTAAGTGGCTATTCTTAATCAAGCCCATGTATGAGTTTTTGACTTTTGTGTTAGAAGCTTTACAAAATTTGTTTCTACCATTGTTTTCTCGATAAAAGATTCTTTTCTTTAATCAAAAAAAAAAAAAAAAAAAAAAACGTTAAGTTAGTAGGGGTAAGACTTGTTGGTCAAAGAACTAAATTTCTGAAACTTTCTTAATGATTTGTCGAGCAAACTAATCCTTAATAAAATTGGAGAACCGATGTTGCGAACCTAACTTTAGGATCTTTTCGAATCTTTCATTCCAACACAAATAAAAGTACTAACTAATTAGTATTAATATTTTTTATAGATTTAGAGCTCTGAATAGCTATTGTACTACGTAACAAATTCCAGCTTTCGTAAACTTCAGTTATCCATATATATCAAAACATGGATGAGGAAATTATGGCATATGTTGTTTTGTATCCAGCAATTTGCAAATGATAAATGTGTCTTTTACATTTACCGAGACTTAAAAAAAAAAAAAAAAAAAAAAAAAAAAAAATACAAAAATCTGATGAAGTCTTTAGCTTTCTACGTGATTATATAAACACCTACATTCCATCTGAAGTAAAACAATACATCTGTTCTGTGACGCATGTAGAGGGAAAAATTGAAACCACACCATGATTAGTCTTCTTCGAGTTTTACCATGATTCGCCTGTTTGGAAAAAATCCTTATTAAGTGGATACAACTTTCTTACCTGCGATAAGAGATTTTAACCGTCTTACCGAGAACAGTGCAACGCCATTATCGAATAAACACACCTTTATACTATGACAAACTCATCCAAAAAGCAAAGAAAAGATCACCATTTGAAGTGAGATCCATCAAAACTCATAAGATATTCAGCTACAAGGAATAGGTTAACCTTCAATATTCAAGAACAACAGAAAATCCCAGCATTGGGCTGATTTTCAGATTAGTATGTACAGGAGAGATCAAAAAGGGTTGTTGAAGCATTCATATTCATAAATGGATTGAACAGTGAATTTTTCAACTTTACAAACGTCGTGGGTACATGATGCTACTAGCATACGTTCCCTACAACCATAAAGTTCCAATCGACCAGAAAAACAGTCATGGATGTGGCCAAGTATATTCCACATAAACATAAAGAATTCTACAACAGAGTCTTGTAGTGTACTGCGGCAAGTGAAGCGAAGAACTTGAGTGAATGCTTGAGGAAATTAGCTAGAGGGAGAGACAATACAAACTTAGTAATTACTTTTTCATTGTTTAATATTATGATTATAATTTCTGCGCTTTACCTGATTATAGGTAAAGAGGAATTTCTGAATGTAATTCTGTTTTTTTTTTTTTTTGTTTTGTGTTTGGCTGTCACAAGTCTTTCGACTGGTTTGATGCAATCCTCCAACTCTTCCTATCTTGCGCTAACCTTTTCATCTTCAACATACCCCTTACAGACCCAATTATCTGTTTCATACATGTTAATCTGTCTTACTCTGCAGTTTTTACCTTCGATTGTTCCCTCCCCTAAAAAATTAAAAAATCCTAAATGTCTCAGAATTTGGACTACCATTCTTTCACTTCTTTCTATAAGACTCTTCCACAAACTTCGTTCCTCCCCATCATTTCCGAAACTCGTTCGTTTCATACTTTATCCGTCCACTTAATTTTTAGCATCCTTCTATAGCACCACATTTCAAAATGTTTTAATTTTCCTTCTATTCCACGCTATGCTTCAATAAAGTGCTGTGCTGTGCTCCACCCAACGAGTTTTAAAAAAGTTTTTTCTGAGTCCTAGATCAATATTTGAAACTAAAAGATTTCTCTTTTCATGAAGGCTCTTTTCGCTAGTGCCATTCTGCTTTTAACATCATTCTTGCTTCGGCCATCGGTAGTATTTTACGTCCTAAGTAGCAAAATTCACTAACTTCTTCTATCGCATCCAACCCTATTTTTATATTTAACCCAATATTATTGATTTCATTTCTGCTATATTTCATCACTTTTGTCTTGATTCGTTTATATGTAGGCCAAAATCTTCCTTCAATATTTTGTTTATGATATTCAGTAACTTCTCAATTTCCTCAACCTGTTCTGCTAACAAGCCAATATCATCATCAAATCGTAGAATACTGATTTTTTTTCTCCTTCGACGCTTGTGCTACATTCAAATAATCTTTCTTTCACTTCATCTATTGCTTCTTCTACATACAAGTTGAATATTAATGGGGATAGACTACAACCTTGTCTCACACCCTTTTTAACTGATGTGTGTCTTACAACCTTTTTGACTGATTTGTCCCTCTCATGATTCTCTACTTTTCTTATAGCTACTTGATTCTTATCTCGGTATTTAAGACTCGCTTTCTTTAATATTTTGAGCATCTTGTCCTACCTAACGTTATCAAAAGCTTTATCTAAATTAACAACGCTATAAAAGTATTTTTGTTTTTCTTGTTCCGCCCTTCCAGTATTAATCTCAAGGCCGGAATCGCTTCTCTTGTAACACGGTTTTTTCCTAAACCCAAACTGATTTCCACCTACTATCCCTTCTACTACACTTTCCATTCATCTGTATTTTATTCTTGTCAATAATTTTGAGGCGTATGATTTTTAAATGTTTCCTTGGAATAAACTTCAAATTAGTTGAAATATTTGATGGATACCCTACTTCCAACAATCAGTCAGATGTATAAGGAAAATATTCCGTGCATCTTGGACGTTGATTATGAAGTCAAGGAGAACATTACATGACAGGCAATAAATTAGAAATATTACCCTTAATTAGTACTACAAACCACCAATAGTGACTTTTTTTTGTCCCCATACCGTTTGCCTTACATAAGGTTTTATTTCATTTTCTGAAAAACTCGGTTGCATGGAAAGATTTCCTTCTCCATCTCATCGATTCAATTTTACAATATTACTAAAACTTGGAGATAATGTCGTAATATTCTAAAATTGAATCTATAAGATGCAGAAGGAGCCATGTGAGCATCAACCCTCGGTCCTGGGTTCGGGAGACTCGAATCCCCGTTCGTCCATCCTTATTTCAGTATTCCATTATTTCCCGAAATCAGGATAGTTCCTACAACAGGCGATGGCCAAATTCCTTCCCGTTCCTTGACGCCAGTCCTCTTCCGTCTCTAATTACCTCAAAGGCCACTATGGAAAAAAGAGCAGAAGGGACTAATAGACTAAACAACTCTCTCTTAAGGAATGGAATTAAATACCGGGAAAACGAAACAAAAAATTGCATGCCAAAACAACTGCAAAACCCATGAAGCGGTAACAAATCTTAATGACTATTTTAAAAATTACGTATTACTTTATATTTGTTATGATACCAGAATTAAGGAGATACGTGACTGAAAACTATTTCCGTGTCGCAAGGCAACATTGCCGACAGTGGCGATTGCATTTGCTAGCCTTACTTTTTTTTTTTTACGGTTATACTCCTCGTCGACGGCCAAGGTCATTAGAGGCGGGATGGGACTGGAGACAAGGAACGGGAATGAATTCGTTCATGGCCTTTTTGAAGGAAGCATTCCGGCATTCGCCTGGAGTGATTTGGGGAAACAATGGAAAACCCAAAAATGGATGCCCGGACGGGGATTCGAACCAGCGTCCTCCAGAATTCGAGGATAGAACGTTAACCATTCACCCACCACCCTCGCTCTAGCCTTACTACACGACATGGAAGTGGCTTGTGGTTAATCTTCATTTTATCCTCTTTTCTGACGAAAATTTAAATAGATAGTATCTAGAATCTTCTATTTTTAGACCATAGATTGAAGATTAAAAGAGAGGCATATTGAAATGTTGGTAACTTCTTGGATTAAAGTGATAAGCTTTCAATCTACTTGTCAATCATACATTCCATAGAAGAAATAAAATGCTACAAGTGGTGGGTATGGACGAAGCGCCACATACACAGAAGGCAATGTAGAATGCATAGGCCATCAGGGCCGTCCATCGATCTCGAGCTGCCGTTTTATCCATTGTTGATGCGCTGTGAAGCGACCGGCTGGCCTCAGTGAGCGCTCCATCCCAGTCTTTAGGGTGGGAGGGTGCTGCTCAATTATGGACGAGACCATTATCACCTCTAATGACAAGCTCTCAAACATTAAGGTGCACTACACGTCCTGTGCATTGACGATCTAACATTTAACTCGCTGTTCTGAAACAATTAACCCTTGGATCTCAGAACGATTATGATTCGCTGCTCTATGTTTTAACAATAAAATTTTATCTCCACATGATTCTCTCTCTGAATACGTCATCGTTTGACTTTTTGGCAACTTGAAAGGGTTGCATAACATATATTTGTAGGGATCGTTTCAACCGAAGGAGTGACAGCCAGTAATGTGTGTTTTGAAAAACGAAATCTGTCAAGAATTTATAGCTATAGTAAAAAATTCAATATTTCTGTTTTTTCATTGATGATACGACGCTTTTGAATCACTATTCAGTACAAACCTGTGAAAGTAATACTCAGCAGATTCCAGTATACTTAACCAAACTCACCTTACGTCGTAATCTGTTTTTTGTTTTACAATTGTGCAGGTAGTTTTAAGCGTTGAACAGTAATTTCCAGGATATTGCTGTTGTCTTCTAAGCGGATTTTGCATGTCTGTGTGAAAATCGCGATCTGCGAACAAGTGAATGGTGGACATTTTCTTGAGCAAAGTTGTCGAACACGTGGTGCTGGAAACACAAAAGACAGACAGGAAGGTGATGCACAGAACGGTACCTGCCGATTGTTTTTCGAGCTCTCAAAAACATACGTCCATATTCAGGTTTCAACATTTTGATCCTACTCTGAAAAAACGCTTCAAAGTCATCGCCGAATTTTCGGAAACTGCGCCGCAGTTGGTGGAGTGTCACCCCTATAGATCAGACCACGCACAATGCAACTATGGAGAACACGCTTAAAGGGAAATGGACCTACTGAGGGTATGGGATGATGAATGCTCCTAGATCCAGGAGGAAACGTGGAAAAGTTGGTTTGAGCAATGGTTTCTAAGGGTGCATGAAGTGTTGACGAAATTATTTTGAAAGTTTGTCAAAATTAAGAGGAAATTGTAAATAAATTCCTAATAACCTGCACTGTAACACACAAATCATGTCGATATGAGTCTGAAGATAGTGCCTTCTCTTTCGTGCATTCCGAAGGATACTCCTTTTCCCTCCCGACAGACGAATCACCATCAACAATGCCGTATGTCTTTACTACAGAGTAATTCAGGATTTAATCCTAGCAATTCATACACAACCCGGGGCTTAAAAATTTTATACCGCCCTGCTGACTAATTCGTGAATGATAAAAGCTCCATCGTGGTTCTAACCAACTTAGTGACTGTCGAGAACCAGACAGCTTCAATGTAGCTCAGCTTACTTGGTAAACAAGCCGGTTATCTTGTATATCGCACAAATTATATTTTTCATTTGAGATTCCTTGGCTGCATGGAGCTTAAACTGAATTTTAATTGTACTAGCCGCAGGTTATTTGCGACTTACATCGAATAGTATTTCGCAGAATACATTTAGTTAGGAATTTGCTATAGATCCAACAGCAGCAAGATGTACATAAGATGTTATTGGTATTGAATTGATTCAGGTAAACTGCAGATAGCATCATATCGAGTGAATATTGTATTACATTAAATATTAATTTGTAATCAGAACAATCAACGAATCACACTGTACTAGGGGATTCCGTCCGTTTCGTGGGCTGTTACAAAGAATCAGCCGGGATGGCATGTTTGCGTACCAGGAGCCTCAGGTTGCCCACCACACCCTACTCTGTAATTCCAACAATTATTCAGTTGAGACTGAAGGACTGACACCGCTATTCGGAGCTCTGTGACGGTTGGTGGCTTAAGTTTTTGATGCTACAGGGCGTTTCCTCGATGTATAAATCACTTTACATGAAGAGCGGGAATGATTCTTAGAATTCTACATGGTACGCAGATGATAAGCCGATGAGGTCCTTGGAATATTTCTGTCCGTTCCAGTGAATGTAACAACCAATAAGAATACTCTTTTCACAACAAACGATTTTTAATTTTTTTAATGTTGTTTCCTCGTCGGCGATTGAACCAGAATAGGAGAGAATACTGAATACATGTTAGTGGTTTTTCTGGATTTCGCAATAACAGAACGTCGAAGAAGAAGGCGCATTCAGAACAGGTTGAGAGAGGCTAGTCTTATGTCGGGGACAAGTTCGGTTAAGAGACAACTGGTAGTGTACATCGCAACCAGATAATTTTCGGTGAACGAGTGTTGTAGTTGCAAATTACATTTGTGGTTTATGAGGTTGTACGGTCATGAAGAAGCAACGTTACAATTTGTGCTGACCGACCTTTCAGCTACAGTGCGGCAAAGGTAGTCTAGAAACGGCAATATTTTGAACATTTAGTGAACGCTGTATACTTTTATATCTCGGTTACTAATTTGCCCGAGCGTGGTGGGTGAGTGGAAATGCTCTGGCATTCCATTCGGGAGGAAGCAGTTTCGTACCCAGGATCGACCATCCAGATTTGGGTTTTACATGTTTTCCCCAATTGCCAGAAAGCCCTGACCGAATTCCTTCCCCTTCTGGCTCCCACTCCTTTTGCTCCTTTATTGTCCATGACGTCAAAAAGGCGTAAAGCCATAAGCCAAAAAACTGTAATAAGCTTCCAAGGGAAATTATGAATAGTTTACCAAAATAGCTGAAAGAATTTAAAATTTGCAGAAGCTAAGAGGAAAAATGGGTGTTTAGAGAAATTGCCACCGGTGCGTGTGCTCCATAACAATTAAATTAAATAGAAAACCTAAAGTGGCCTCGAAATCAACGTAAAGGGTATAAGGGTTAACTGCCCAATCAATAAACTGTTGGCTAGTTGACGCGATCATTACATGTGTTTTGTGCATCAGTTTAGCATTGGTTCATGTTATAAGTTGTGTTATGACATTAGAATTTTAGTTTTTGTTGAAATCGTTCCAATGAGTTAACAGTTTTTTTGTTGGAATAGTTTTAATATTTAATTACCTGTATATTACATAAATTCTCCTCGCCTTCATTGTTTTGAACAACCAGTTGCATTGATTTTTTATGCCTATAAGTGTGAGTTTCAGCCCTTTTCGCTATTCGTTTAAGAAATACTTTGCCTTGATCTTATTTGCGAGAGTGTACTTCCGCTTAACTTGTAAACATCTGCTGAAATCCTAGGTATACAAACGGCTTTTGCGATAAGCCACACATTGAAATAGCGTTAGGTCGACTACATTTTGTGTTACTTGTAATCAAAGTCGATGAAGTTCATTCTTTCTTAAATGGCCGCAGACACGAAATACTGTAATTTTTAAGTTTTCTTCTAGTGTATACAAATGATATCAGATGTCACCAATATGTTCTGTTGCTTAAAAAACATTTTGACAGTAAAAGTAAGAGATGTGGAAATGGACCGAACATTACTTTTCCCTGTACAATACACGAAGAGCCCATAAATCCTCATGAGACTTTAAATTCACTGCTGGTGATACTAGTTACGTATATTTAAATTATCTATGAACCTAAAGTGGTTCGGATTCCACGTTTAACTGTAGACGCAGCTACAGCGGATTCGGATCGCGTGGCAACTTAAAATTCTGTCATACTTTCGTATGAATATACGAATTTACTTCAGAAAAATATGAATCACATTATCTAATTACATCTATAACTGGTGGGATTGTGGATGATACAGATAATTTCAGTAAACAATGAAACAGACAAAATTGTTTCAAATCATTTCTGACAATCTCTTCCAAATGCGGTAACTCTCTGCTACTTGTGATAAAAAAATAATGTGTCTTTCGTTTATATCTGCGCAGCGTATCTCTGACAATTTACCATGCTTGTAAAATCAACTAGGCAGTTTCAGAATGTAGCACGAGCTAATTACGTATACAGAGAAATGATGGACTCCTCTGTGTACAGGACACAGAGAACGGTCGGTCGCAGACACAGAACAGTGTAGCCCAGCCCGGGTATTATATATGCATTGGATTCTTCCGACGAGCGTCGCCATACTTTATGTGTTTGCTTGTCTTCCCTCTGGAGAGTGGCTGCCGATTTATCGATCACCTTGTCTGGCAGGCCAGGCGTGTTGACGTCGTATCAGCTACAGCCTCGATTGCGTTGTCCCTGTCAATCAGCTGAAAGGAGGCAAGAGAACATCCATAAATGCGCATATTGTGATGGGTCGGTACGCAACATGTGGAACTGAGGCCAAAAATTCATTTCGTGGTATCTCGTATACTGAGCACGTCACAAGAAGTATGTTATATACTGGTATGTTATTGATTTTTTCTCTTATACGTTTATATTCGTCAACTGAAAAAAAGCACAAACAACGGGCAGTCTTTCCCATGGTATGGAATGGTACTGCTGACTGCAACCAATCATTAATATTTTTTTTATTTGACGGTTTGCAATTTTGATCCCGCATATCAAGTTTATTGATCTGCTAGCAAGGCAAGAACGCGTTGTGCGAACGGCTATTGACTACCTAACCTGTGCTGCAGGTATAACTACTTGGTGTATTTCATGATTCAAAACAGACGTAGGAATCACATCCAAATAACTTAAGCACCGAACAATATGAAGTTTGTTCTTTTTAAAAAAAAAAAAATGCTGAGGTTATGCGTTGGTAATAAGTTTACAATTAAATAATTAAATTGTTTTATACCTCCTTACACTAACACTCGGAAATTTTTCTCTGTTTATATCTGATAAAAAAAGCAATCATGTGTACTGATAGACTAAAAAAATCAATATATCAAACAAGAATTTAAAAAAAATAAGGTCTTTAACGCTATTATGCTATGATAGGATACAATACAAAATACCATAAGAGAGTAACCGACATCAGATCAGCCACAAAGGTAATCTTAGAAAAGACAGCCACCTTGAAATGCCAGTGTGTGTGTGTGTGTTTTTTTTTTTTACTTATGGCTTTACGCCTCGTCGACGTCAAAGCTATTAGACGCGTGATGGAACTGAGGACAAAGAACGGGAAGGAATTCGGCCATGGCATTTTGAAGGAAGCATCCCGGCATTCTCCTGGAGTGATTTGGGGAAACCATGGAAAACCCAAATCTGGATACGGGGATTAAAACCGGCGCGGCGTCCTCCCAAATGCGAGACCAGAGAGCTAGCTGCTCACCCAACAGAATAATGTTATACCTCTCTGTATTTAGCTGACAGGGAAATGACCAAAATTGTTTTACCTGGAGAACAATATTCAAGTTCTATCTTGACTGTATTGGATGATGATGTTGCCATTATATTCTAAGCTGACTAATCTACAATAAAGAAAATTACAGCCAATACAATCCAAGAGAATCAGTATATAAGTACAATACAAGACGAAGGGAAGATTTTTATATACGAAATCTCAGACTTTGGGAAATAAAAGGTAGTTTTTATACCTTTCACTGTGTTCGTGATTAATTTCTCCGATTGAAACTCATAGTCTAGTTTGTGATGTTTTAAAGAAGAAGGAATGAGTGATTCAATGTAACGGAGATGGGTGCGACTTTTTAATGAAGGACCAATAAATATGCATAAGGTTGCACAATCTGGGTGATTTTCTTACAATCTTCGTTTAGGAACAATCTGATGTCTCGCCTTACATCTTAGACTTTACAACACAAGATTACCACTTTTCAAGCATATTAAATTCGTTCCTGGTGGCTAGTAAACCCAAAGCAGCCGTCGATGTCGTTAGATGTGGGAGAGAACTGCGGACAACGAATGGTAAGGAATTTTGCCATGGTATTTTGTAGAATCCATGCTGGCATTAACCGGGAGTAATTTCGGGAAGCCGTGGAAAACCCGAAATCAGAATGGCCGGACGCCGATTTGAACCCGCTTCCTTCCGAGTGTTACCGCTCACCCACCACGGTCGGCCGCTCAAATCGTAAACGGCAAATGTCTACGACAAATGTTGTATGCCCTATTATGAAAAGTGCTTTGAAAACAGCAGTAAAAATACTTTATCGAGCCCGGTGAATGAGATGTAACGCTCTGGACTCGCATTCTGGAAGACATTGGTTCCAATCCCCGTTCGGCTATTCAGCTATGGGTTTTGTATGGTTTCTCCAAATAATTTCAGCAAATACCGGTATGGTTCCTTCAAAAGTCCATGACAGAATTCCTTCCCATTTCTTTCCCCCAGCCCTTTACCGCCTCTAAGGACCTCGACGTCGAAGAGGTGTAAAGCACAGCAAAAAAAAAGAAAGAGATAAAAAATATGTTTTAAGCAAATCCTTTCTCTTTTCTTGACCTGCCTGAACGTACTTGCCGTAAACTAACGACTTCTCCTTTGGATGCCATTCAGCTCACTTTGATCTAAAAATTATGATGTAAACATTAAACTTAAGGATTTTATAAAGGGTATTGTAGTTGCCTTTTGCTTCGCCGCAGACTGTGCAAAGATTGGAAGTCGCAGAGAAAAAAACTTCTCTGCCATTTTTTAAAGCATTTAACGTCGGTCACGTACCAACTTTAAATACGCTTACATTACAACGCAATAAAAAAAAACTCAGTGGATGATTGAAAGCTTAAAACCACTGTTCTGTCGCTGCCATTCGAATAATCGAGGATCTTGAAATTTCCAGAATTTCATTTTCACCTAGACGAAAGATATAAGGGCAGCCAAACTTAAACCAACACTCATTTGCACAGGATATATGATAATTTACGTTCTTACAACGAGAATGTGGCTTCTCGAATCGTTGGGTTTGTAATAGAAATTTTGATTGAATTCGCTTAGTCATGAAAAGTCTCTTCACACACATCCAAAAAAATGAAGTGGAATTCTCAACAGAATGAAAAAAGTGTTATGTTATATCTTAAAAGCGAATATTCCCACTACTTCTAGCTTAAGCTGTATCGTTGTAGCAACTGAGTATTAAATTTTGCATTTAATGTTATTACCTACGTTTAGTTTAGCTGCTAACAGGGAATATTTGAAACTCAACGTTAATATTGTGTCATGTCGTGAAAGTATATGCTAGCGTTAAATTTATTAATTGAATTTACCACATTTCTTAGTGACTAACTATTTAATACGTATTCTAAATTTAACAAATGTTTTATTTTATCTTAAAAATTCAATGCTGTTAATAGTTTAATTCTAAAAAGTTCACTAAATGGACTTTTGTAACTGGGTAAATCTACAAACCGCAAAAAAAAGGCAATATTAAATATTGCCTTAATATTGTTAGTAGATTTACGTACTAAAACACATCCCATTATTGGATATAACAAGTTTATTAAATTCTAATGAGACTCCAGTAACTATGAATAACTGCTCTCGTTGCATCACGTCTTAAACTCTTCAACGTATTATGGAAGGATCGTATGTTTAGAAGCAGTTTCTATAAATCAGCAGGGCGTTAATAACCTCGTTATTAACGCGCCCTACAGTAACAACAACAGCTACAAAAACATCTATAAATCAGAAAAAACATTTCTTTGTCATAATCGTATCCAGTATGTTTGTTAAACGAAATATATTCGACGGATAATTCCTATTATAGATTATGGAAAACTATTTACTGGAATTAATTATTAAACATATGAAATGTTGCATTGCAGGTGGCAACCTTTACACCCATACCAGAATTCCGCCTCTGTAAAACTGATGGCGGCGAGTTGTATTTCGTTACCCATGACTGGTCCACAGTTTTATATCTGAATGGTGTGTGACATATTATTGGTGTCTGTCCAGTTTCTCTTTTATCTACCTTGCGTGTTGTATGTCGCCAGTTTTTACAGGTAACAGGTTAACTCAATTGTAGTTTCCATTTTCCGTTATTCTTTCCAACTTAACAGAAACAAATTTTAAATATCGGTGTCCTCTGATGGTCACAGTGACTCCTATAAACGCATATTTTTCGAACATGAAATATCATCCACTTTGTAGCATTTTACTTGATTGTGGTTACTTCTTAGTAGTCTCAATTCTGTTCCATTTCCCTCATCTGAATAAGTTAAGGTTGAAACGTGGAACACGTTCGGTACAGGTATGGTCATTAATTCAAATCCGGCCACAACCTTCGTTCTGTGAACTCCGAAAATAGTATTTAAGCCGTTTCCCTTGATCACCTTGTTAATTACTATAACGGTAATAGATTGTAATTACAACACTTTAAATGTTTGTCAGAGAAAGAAAGTAAAAGGTTTATTCACATCCACAGACCGATTACAACCTGCATTCTTATTAACTTAGGAGGATGGTGAGTCAGATAATCTCTCAGCTTTGAACGCGGACTGTTCTGCACATTATTTTGCGTAGTAAATTTTCAATGTAATGAGAAAGTCATTTTTGTTTGTAGAACTTGTTTCTGCAATATACTTACGTTATTCATACATTAAAGAGTGATATATAGTACCGTCATTTACAATGAGGGCAAAGATCGCCACAATGTCTGTAATTTTCAAACACACATATTACCATGTTTCTATTTCATCTTTCTGCCCTGGCCTGGCATTATAAAGGTCTCGAGTTCAAATCCCGGTGCGGCCATCCAGATTTCTATTACCGATGGTTCTCCAAATAACTCCAGGTGAATGATGGTATGGTTCCTTCAAAAGACCATGACCGAATTCCTTCCCGTAGCTTATCCCCATCCTCTCGTGTCTAGCTATAAAGCATAAAGCAAAAAAAAAAAATCTACCTGGTTTTTCAAATGTCCAGTCTTTTGTTTGAAGTGTTGAACTGCTTCTTATATCATTCTTGTCTATATCATCTGTTATAATTTTACTTATAGCAAAAGAGATTTCTCTTCTGCTAATATCGATCCTGTTTTTTTCTTTTGAAAATACTTTTAGTTTTTCCTTTATTTTCCTTTGTTTACATTTCACATTAAGCTATTCAGCAATTTCTTTATAGATTATACCTGATAAATAAATAATTAGTATCATTGCCAAATCATTGCAAATTGCAATTTTCTCCTTGTTATTTTCCTTCTTTTCATTAAGTAATTCTTCTGCACACATAAGGAATAACAATTTCGACTATCTGAAGCTTTCATTTTTAACTTGTTCCTGTTACTTATATCTATTTATTTATTTAGAAGTGTATTCAGCCTGAAAGATTAGAGCAATCAAGCCCTCTCTTACATCTTAACAGACGTCAATAAAACACAATTCACAGTAAAGAATGCATATCTCACATTTTGTTTAAATTTAGTTAATAATTGAAATACTGACTAAAATGTTAGCAACATTGACGTCTAACTGGTGAATCAATAAGTAGGTGACATAAACTAATGTTAATGAAGGCTGAAGAATAAAACTGTAACCAAATATTAATGAACGCACGAGAAAAATATGACAAAGACACAAACTAATACAAGTGAAGGCACAATAACAGAAAAAAATTATACAATTTTATTCTAAGAAAATGTTATAAGTGGTAGAAGAGGTTGTTCGGTTAGTGTTAGTACAAATAATGATAAATGTACTACTTTTGCGTAATAGTATGATCCATTTTTTATTTTAAGTAACTTAAAGGTATAAAAGAGTTTGGCGCACCTGTTTTAAGACCAATAATCTCTGTACTAGCTTGTAGGTCTAACCTCCTAACTTACTGCCTCGTTGTCGACAGCGGTGGTGAAGCAGTTCTACGAGGTGCAGGTGTACGACGATTTCATGATGGTGGGCAACACGGCCGTGATGCGCTGCCACGTGCCCTCCTTCGTCAGGGACTACGTCGTCGTCCTCTGTACTAGCTTGTAGGTCTAACCTCCTAAATTACTGCCTCGTTGTCGACAACGGTGGTGAAGCAGTTCTTCGAGGTGCAGGTGTACGACGATTTCGTGATGATGGGCAACACGGCCGTGATGCGCTGTCACGTGCCCTCCTTCGTCAGGGACTACGTCGTCGTCCTCTATACTAGCTTGTAGGTCTAACCTCCTAACTTACTGCCTCGTTGTCGACAGCGGTGGTGAAGCAGTTCTACGAGGTGCAGGTGTACGACGATTTCGTGATGGTGGGCAACACGGCCGTGATGCGCTGCCACGTGCCCTCCTTCGTCAGGGACTACGTCGTCGTCCTCTGTTCTAGCTTGTAGGTCTAACCTCCTAACTTACTGCCTCGTTGTCGACAGCGGTGGTGAAGCAGTTCTACGAGGTGCAGGTGTACGACGATTTCATGATGGTGGGCAACACGGCCGTGATGCGCTGCCACGTGCCCTCCTTCGTCAGGGACTACGTCGTCGTCCTCTGTACTAGCTTGTAGGTCTAACCTCCTAAATTACTGCCTCGTTGTCGACAACGGTGGTGAAGCAGTTCTTCGAGGTGCAGGTGTACGACGATTTCGTGATGATGGGCAACACGGCCGTGATGCGCTGTCACGTGCCCTCCTTCGTCAGGGACTACGTCGTCGTCCTCTATACTAGCTTGTAGGTCTAACCTCCTAACTTACTGCCTCGTTGTCGACAGCGGTGGTGAAGCAGTTCTACGAGGTGCAGGTGTACGACGATTTCGTGATGGTGGGCAACACGGCCGTGATGCGCTGCCACGTGCCCTCCTTCGTCAGGGACTACGTCGTCGTCCTCTGTTCTAGCTTGTAGGTCTAACCTCCTAACTTACTGCCTCGTTGTCGACAGCGGTGGTGAAGCAGTTCTACGAGGTGCAGGTGTACGACGATTTCGTGATGGTGGGCAACACGGCCGTGATGCGCTGCCACGTGCCCTCCTTCGTCAGGGACTACGTCGTCGTCCTCTGTTCTAGCTTGTAGGTCTAACCTCCTAACTTACTGCCTCGTTGTCGACAGCGGTGGTGAAGCAGTTCTACGAGGTGCAGGTGTACGACGATTTCGTGATGGTGGGCAACACGGCCGTGATGCGCTGCCACGTGCCCTCCTTCGTCAGGTACTACGTCATCGTCCTCTGTTCTAGCTTGTAGGTCTAACCTCCTAACTTACTGCCTCGTTGTCGACAGCGGTGGTGAAGCAGTTCTACGAGGTGCAGATGTACGACGATTTCGTGATGGTGGGCAACACGGCCGTGATGCGCTGTCACGTGCCCTCCTTCGTAAGGGACTACGTCGTCGTCCTCTGTACTAGCTTGTAGGTCTAACCTCCTAACTTACTGCCTCGTTGTCGACAGCGGTGGTGAAGCAGTTCTACGAGGTGCAGGTGTACGACGATTTCGTGATGGTGGGCAACACGGCCGTGATGCGCTGTCACGTGCCCTCCTTCGTCAGGGACTACGTCGTCGTCCTCTGTACTAGCTTGTAGGTCTAACCTCCTAACTTACTGCCTCGTTGTCGACAGCGGTGGTGAAGCAGTTCTACGAGGTGCAGGTGTACGACGATTTCGTGATGGTGGGCAACACGGCCGTGATGCGCTGTCACGTGCCCTCCTTTGTCAGGGACTACGTCGTCGTCCTCTGTACTAGCTTGTAGGTCTAACCTCCTAACTTACTGCCTCGTTGTCGACAGCGGTGGTGAAGCAGTTCTACGAGGTGCAGGTGTACGACGATTTCGTGATGGTGGGCAACACGGCCGTGATGCGCTGCCACGTGCCCTCCTTCATCAGGGACTACGTCGTCGTCCTCTGTACTAGCTTGTAGGTCTAACCTCCTAATTTACTGCCTCGTTGTCGACAGCGGTGGTGAAGCAGTTCTACGAGGTGCAGGTGTACGACGATTTCGTGATGGAGGGCAACACGGCCGTGATGCGCTGTCACGTGCCCTCCTTCGTCAGGGACTACGTCGTCGTCCTCTGTTCTAGCTTGTAGGTCTAACCTCCTAACTTACTGCCTCGTTGTCGACAGCGGTGGTGAAGCAGTTCTACGAGGTGCAGGTGTACGACGATTTCGTGATGGTGGGCAACACGGCCGTGATGCGCTGTCACGTGCCCTCCTTCGTCAGGGACTACGTCGTCGTCCTCTGTACTAGCTTGTAGGTCTAACCTCCTAACTTACTGCCTCGTTGTCGACAGCGGTGGTGAAGCAGTTCTACGAGGTGCAGGTGTACGACGATTTCGTGATGGTGGGCAACACGGCCGTGTTGCGCTGTCACGTGCCCTCCTTCGTCAGGGACTACGTCGTCGTCCTCTGTACTAGCTTGTAGGTCTAACCTCCTAACTTACTCCCTCGCTGTCGACAGCGGTGGTGAAGCAGTTCTACGAGGTGCAGGTGTACGACGAGTTCGTGATGGTGGGCAACACGGCCGTGATGCGCTGCCACGTGCCCTCCTTCGTCAGGGACTACGTCGTCGTCCTCTGTACTAGCTTGTAGGTCTAACCTCCTAACTTACTGCCTCGTTGTCGACAGCGGTGGTGAAGCAGTTCTACGAGGTGCAGGTGTACGACGAGTTCGTGATGGTGGGCAACACGGCCGTGATGCGCTGCCACGTGCCCTCCTTCGTCAGGGACTACGTCGTCGTCCTCTGTACTAGCTTGTAGGTCTAACCTCCTAATGTACTGCCTCGTTGTCGACAGCGGTGGTGAAGCAGTTCTACGAGGTGCAGGTGTACGACGAGTTCGTGATGGTGGGCAACACGGCCGTGATGCGCTGCCACGTGCCCTCCTTCGTCAGGGACTACGTCGTCGTCCTCTGTACTAGCTTGTAGGTCTAACCTCCTAACTTACTGCCTCGTTGTCGACAGCGGTGGTGAAGCAATTCTACGAGGTGCAGGTGTACGACGAGTTCGTGATGGTGGGCAACACGGCCGTGATGCGCTGCCACGTGCCCTCCTTCGTCAGGGACTACGTCGTCGTCCTCTGTACTAGCTTGTAGGTCTAACCTGCTAACTTACTGCCTCGTTGTCGACAGCGGTGGTGAAGCAGTTCTACGAGGTGCAGGTGTACGACGAGTTCGTGATGGTGGGCAACACGGCCGTGATGCGCTGCCACGTGCCCTCCTTCGTCAGGGACTACGTCGTCGTCACGTCCTGGATCAGGGGACCCAGGGACCGCATCGTCACCGACGTAGACACAGGTAACGTGATATTGTGCCTGACACACTGGCCTTACGTACAATATTTGCCAAAAGCTAACTATTGTAAAATAAGGTAGGAAGATAGAGAAGAGCGTAGTGCAACGAAATAATAATCAATAGCGCCCAATATTACAACTTGTTTCATAGTGTTCATCCCTTCATTACAAGCGCGGCGTGAAACCAGTTACCTGACTCAATGGACAGCGTGCTCCTCACATGTATGTAGTAGAATTTTGATAACTTCGAATTTCTTCTCATTTTTTAATTTTTTTTTTTAAATCAACATTTTTGGATTTCACATCTTTTACTTATGCGATTTCCTTCCAAAAAATGTCGTCACGTTTCTAACTGATACGGTCATCTTACGATCCTAGGACATTAGGCGATTCTGAAAATATCTTCTTCATTGTGATGTCAACTCAACATCTCCAAGTCTGCAATTGAAATGGTAAATAAATGACGCCTATCCATTACTTTCTTCTGAGGAGTTCACAGGATCCAAATATTCCTCAGCCTTGTATGAATGTTACTAATTTTTGCCTCTCCTTTTTTATTTGTCACTAAACATATCTTGAAATTTTAATGAAGTAATTTTATGAACAGTGATTTCTTCTTAAAACTAATGGTACGATTTTCATGCGAAATTGTTTTCGAAGTATTATTTGTGCAAATACTTTGTAGCGAGAAATAGTCAGATATTTTAAAAAGATTAATTGACGTTTGCAAGTAACTCATGGTTCGTTTATATCATGACAGTCGCTCTTAGTTACGAATAAGAGTATCATTTGGCACATGAAATAACGTGGTCAACAATCAAGCCATTTACAAGTTTTTACTTTGATTTTATTTTGAATCCTTATAGTAATATGTTATTTATATTTTGTTCTGCTAGGCGACAAAGCTTACAGCCTAATTTGTTTTTAATGTGAGTGGGAAAATTTTTTAAATCATACAAACGTCTGAATCGATTCAGAAATGAATTTCTTCTTCTACTAACTCTGTTTTACAGGCGAATCACTACTGCACCTTTAATTTGAAATTGTTATTCAGGACATTTAAACTACACACATTTGATGTTAAATAATAACTTGGCTGTAAACATGGACCGTGTAAGAGTTTAATCTATGTTTATTTACCTTACGGTTCTATGAATATAATATTTAATCGCCAAAGCAAACCTCGTAATTTCCGGGAAAAATCGTATTTGCGTTGTTATGATGTGCAGGAATTTTTCAACAATAACAGTTTGAGTTAAGCTGCAGTCATGCGATGACGATAAATATCTCAAAACAGTGCGCCTACGTTGCGTTTGCCTCCACTCTCATACAAACACACAGTAACTGCAAAATAATGCCGTAAGAGCATATTAACGGCACGAATAGTAAATATTGGCGTAGCCGTTACAACCTAGTAACTGAATTATTCTAATTAATTTTCGCGAAATTTGAAACCCCGTAGGGCAGTAGACGGCTTGTTTCCCTGCTAATCAAACTGTGTACAAACAGCCGGGGCTGCCGAACCAATTATTAAATCACGCGTCCGAATTTAAATGCAAACGCGCGCAGCCTGCATTAGCTGCTGGTAGAGGCCACAATCGGCACAGAGTGCAGCAACGAAACTTGGATGCACGCAGCGGGTCAACTCTCGATTGGCCGCCAGAAATATCCAATTACGGTGGGTCTCTTCCAATACTGGCTTTAGTGCTTGTTGGCCACTAGAACACGTTTCCTATACCATGTAGGCAATTTGCTTTTATAATAAAGAGCTTCAATGCTGTTGCCTAGTTCCGGTGTGTATTTGGTGCCAATTTTTTTACGGCGCACCAAAAATCAGGTTTTTTTTGTTTTTTTAGACTTATTAGGTGGATGAGAGCATATTAATTATTTATTAAACTGAAGAGTATTTTGCTAGACAGGACGACAGAAGAACTAGAGTGGTTATCTAGTTTCCTTGTGAATACAAGAAATGTTGAAAAATTTCCAATTTACTATTCGAGGATTGGAGAACTTGTAATGGTAGGGAATTTTTTTTTTATATAGTGACTTTTATCCTACATTTCCTCTATCCAGTATCTTCATGGCGTTATCTTAACCATTTAAAGCATCCTGTTGCTGAAACGCACAAAAATACACGCAGATTACTAGTGTTTGTAGAACTCTTTCATATTTATATGAAGAAAACATACATCATATTGTTGGTTTCCATTCAATTCACACTGCATAGCGCATGCAGGATATACATGTATCCGTTGGTAAAGTGAAGATTTGTCAGATTTGTAGCCTCTGTATCAGTCTGTCCCGTTAAATGAGTCCATGTTCCTTTCAAAGAGGGTACATCGTCACATAGAGTTCACAAATAGTTCTTTTTGTGTGATTTATATGTTGACGTTACATAATAATTGCATCACACTTCACAGTTTCGTAGAATATCAATATAAAGTCTTCAGAGTATGATTCTATATGAAAAGAAATATTAGATTTATTCTTGAGTGCGATGTAAAGATCGTGTGTGCAAACGGCCACCGGACTGTTGCAGTGTTGAAATGTATGAACAAGTCGTCTGCAGATAAATGTACCTATTTATTGTGACTAGCATATGCACGTACTGCCAAGAAAAGGGACAAAGTTCTATCATAAATGTCGTAAAGTTAGTGAAAGTTGTACTTGAGAAATCTCCTACAGAAGTTCTGATATGTGCGCGTCCATCACGTCGCGAAGTTTTATATGGCAGCAAGATGGACACTTCTGTATATTCCATCATTTCAGTGTTGTACTCGTTTCAGGAACACATCAAGTAGTGCTTCATCATCGGGATTAATCTCAAAAGCGGTCGCAATACCACTCGGCTGCCCCAGACAGCTCCTTGTTAGCCTCTCCTCTTTCAGTCTGGTGGTGAGTGGGTGGTACCCTCCACGATACCACACCGTTGAGGTTATTGAAGCCCACCAGTTTCTATGATTTCTGATTTTACTTTCTCAATACAGTGCGGGGAAATTTGTCCAACTTGTCTATACAGGATCCTTACACAATTTGCACAAACATTGCTGATGCTGTATCTTGTAATCTTTATATATAAAGATGAATGTATGTTTGTTGGTTTGTTTGTTTGTTTGTTTGTTTGTTTGTTTGTTTGTTTGTTTGTTGGTTTGTTGGTTTGTTTGTTCTTCATACAAATCCACAGTTTTTATCCGTTCTCGATGAAACTTTGCACACGTATCCTTTGAAACAAGGAGAAAAATACTGTCTACATTTGGTTGAAAAATTGTCTGTATAAATAACACATTTGTCTTATAACTTCGAAATATGGCGGTAGACAGACACTTTGGATGTGGACGACTCCGTACCGAGTTTCCGCCTAGTGGCCTCGCAGCTGAGTGGATGAAGCGCTGGCTTACGAACGTCATGGTCTCCGGTTCTAATCTCCGTCGGGGATAAGATTTTTAAAAATTGTTTTTATCGTAAGAGTCAGGCCTGGGCCGTAGGTTATTCGGATTGAATGTTAAACCGTAGATATTAGAAAGTTAGGGGTGCAATGCGAGGCAAATCGTAGGTATTCTTGCAATGTTGTAGGTGTATACTCTTTTACGTTATAATGATCCCTCAGGTTTTGTTCGCAGTCAGTGTGTAAGTGTGAATCACAGTAATCTTTATATATAAAGATGAATGTATGTTTGTTTGTTTGTTTTTTTTCTTTTGTTGGTTTGTTTGATCTTCATACAAATCCACAGTTTTTATCCGTTCTCGATGAAACTTTGCACACTTATCCTTTGAAACAAGGAGAAAAATACTGTCTACATTTGGTTGAAAAATTATCTGTATAAATAACACATTTGTCTCATAACTTCGAAATACGGTGGTAGACAGACATTTTGGATGTGGACGACTGCGTACCGAAATTCGGCGTTGTGGCCTGTCAGCTAAGTGGCTAAACCGCTGGCTTACGAACGTCATGGTCTCCGGTTCGAATCTCCGTCGGGGATAAGATTTTTAAAAATTGTTTTTCATCGTACGAGTCAGGCCTGGGCCGTAGGTTATTCGGATTGAATGTTAAACCGTAGATATTAGAAAGTTAGGGGTGCAATGCGAGGCAAATCGTAGGTATTCTTGCAATGTTGTAGGTGTGTACTCTTTTACGTTATAATGATCCCTCAGGTTTTGTTCGCAGTCAGTGTGTAAGTGTGAACCACAGTAATATTATTATAATTAGGGATGTAAGTCTCTGTCTTTTTGATACGTTATGACTCCCAATTGGCTATATCGTTGTGATGGAATTTTATAAGGAAATCTGTATGAAGGGCACAGGATATTGTTTGCAGCGTGATTAACAGTTGTAGTCACGAAATTTTGAGACCTTATCGAATGGTGACAGAAATATGTTGGCAATTGATTCTCATAACTTGGAAATACGGCGATAGACAGACACGTTGGATATGCACGTCTTCAGACCGTGTTTCCGTGTAGTGAGCTGGAAGCTCAGTGGCTAAAGAGCTTGCTTATGAACGTCGTGGTCTCTGGTTGAAATCGCCGTCGGGGATCAGATTTTTAAAAATTGTTTTTCATCGTAAGAGTCAGGCCTGGGTCGTAGGTTATTCGGATTGAATGTTAAACTGTAGATATTAGAAAGTTAGGGGCGCAATGCGAGGCAAATCGTAGGTAGTCTTGCAATGTTGTAGGTGTACACTTTTTTACGTTATAATGATCCCTCAGGTGTTGTTCACAGTCAGTGTGTGAGTGTGAACCACAGTAATATTATTATAAATACGGAAGTAAGTCTCTGTCTTTTTGTTACGTTTTGACGACTAAATGGCTATATCGTTGTGATGTAATTTTATAAGGAAATGTGTATGAAGGGCACAGGATATTTTTTCCAGTATGATTAACAGTTGTAGTCACGAAATTTTGAGATCTTATCGAATAGTGACAGAAATATGTTGGAAATTAATTCTCTTCAAGAGGCAGGTTCGACGGTAGAATGTTATAGCGATAGCTTTCCTGTCATATTATGCCGACTCGATATTGTTTGGGACTAATCCTTCGTTACCAACAACTTACTATATTTAATTCTGGCAAAAAAATTCTTAATCCACGCGTACGAAGTCGCGGGTACGAGGCTAGTACTAAATACGTGTGTAAATTGACTCCGCGTAGAATAATATTACTATTATTTCGATGAGACCATGCATCTGGGATGTGGTGCCGCTAGAAGTTAATTTTCGTTTCATTTGTCTTTCGAAAGTGTTTCATACCGCGAGGCGTCAGCATTATTGGTCCTATACTGCAATAACGGATGATTTTCTGCCGAACAGTTTGCGTGACGGTCAACTATTAAAAAACGTTCGAAGAACTCGAAGTCAACCTTACAGACCTACTCAAATCAAAGACGTAATCCATAAATTTCCTAGTGACTGAGCTAATCGAAGATTTAGATCATATGTAGGTTTAGATGCATTCTTGTCGTATTAACCAGTATTAACGTTCTCTATATGTTTATTTATACAAAATTAAAAATTGGAAGTGATCCATAAATATTCCTTGTGAGACGTACGATATTTACACTTTGATTAATAGACGCTACGCCTTCAATGGCGATCGACCAGTTAAGAAATCACCATCCAAATATACAATCTGCAGTCAGATCAAAGTTCAAGATTGGAACGCCACTTACATTCTCTCAGGAGAGTGGGGACATGTCATACAGATTTTCTTAAAAAGGGAAAATTGTTTTCTGTATAATGATTTGAACTAATCGTTTTTGGAAAAAAAATAGGTGAATTTGTTATTCATTTGTATTTTAATGGAGTTTCTTATTATCTGAGTCTAGTTAACCTATGAATTTGACTCCTGTGAGAGTTATCATCTCACAACAAACCATCTAAAGTATGTTAAAGACAACACATCAGGTTTTTGTTTGTGTCATGTTAGCAACTGCTGTAATTCAGCAAATTTTACAAGCATGCTGTGACAATGAGGTACTTTATTGCCAAAACGTTCGTGTTAAATCTGTTGTCGGCTAATGGATCTGAGAATCATTCTGCGAGAAGAACTTATGTCAAACACAACGAATCGACATAACAACGATCTTTGATAGTGTATCGGAGAACCACACTCATGTGGCGTTTGGAATGAATCACAACGTTAATTACATGTGATCAAACAGTTGACCAGTAAATCATCGAATCAAGTTTTTTTTATTAAGTATCGTTACCATAAATATCTTCATTAAATCCCACATCGCTTTATAATATAGACACAACAAGCCGGGGAAACGTATTCGGAAATAGCCTAGATGATTATACGTCGCTGCATAGCGTCAAAAGAGAGTCGAGCATAAATACAATAAGTACAGTAGACCTCACGGCTCAGCGCAGTGTCAGAAGAGAATCGAAAACAGATACACTAAGCATAGGAAGCGTGCACGAGAATATCCCATCAGATCCCATGGCTGTGCATAGCGTTAAAAGAGAAACTAACATCGAAGCACCAAGTATGGGGAATGTGTGCATGAGTATGTCAGTAGATCCAACATCGTTGTATGCGAATATGGAGGATATACTGAGACTGAATAAGCTGGAACAGGAGAACATACTAACTATGGCTCTAAGACAAATAACACGCGTATTGCATCCAGCAGGGAGGTCAATAACCTTTCCCACGCTGGAAGTGGTAGATAGAATTCAGCTTAAGGCCAACAACCTGCCAGCGGATCCGTCCCAGCTATTAATTCTCGTAAAAAAAATATTCGATAGACGAAATGAACTGTTTGATCCTGACGAGATCTATAAGCAGTTCGTCATGACCCATGGAAGGATTAGATTTGACCCGCAGCTCAAATGGCCGATGTGCAATGTCCACACCAGACACCCATAAATGGATATCATAAAAATTGCACAGTTAAATGCTAGACGGAGCAAGCTAGTCCTCCATGAGTTAAGAAAATTGGCAGAGGAAAATAGCTGGGACATATTATGCCTTCAGGAACCCCATTCAAATAGAGGGTCGATTCCGTACATGCCAGTAACTGCACAAATCATTGCAGACGGGAGCACCCTATGTCAGGCATAATAGTATTAAATAGGAATATAACTACAACTAAAATTGTTCAATTCTGTGATGAGCACACTACATGTGTAGAAATCAGTACAGGTTGGTGCAACGTAATTGTAGTATCAATGTACTTCCAATACAAAGATCCAATTGATCGATACTTGAATAAAATTAGAGAAATTCTCAACAGTCTAGGAAATCAGAAGATAATCATAGCGGCAGACGCAAATGCACGGTCACTGCTCTGGCACAGTGACCATACAAATGAGAGAGGCCAAGACCTGACTGAGTTGATCTGCGAGTTTAATCTAGAAGTAAGAAACAAACCATTCAATCCCCCTACTTTTAATGATAGGCATGGAGCTACATCTAACATAGACGTAACAATTACTAACGATCTTGTGGGAAATATGTTACGTAATTGGCGGGTGGTAGATAATCAAACCACGAGTGACCACAATATAATTCTATATGACCTCTCTCGGCAACGAACTGAGGCAACTAGTAATGGGAATACTAAACTTCGCTATAATATCAGAAGGGCGGTATGGCAGAGACTTAGGGAGTGTTTCCGTCTTCCAGTGGACTTGCTGGAGGGCAATGACGTGGACCACATGGCAAGGGAACTGACTAGGTCCATCCAAACAGCAATGAAAGGCAGTATTCCACTGGCAAAGGTAAAAGGGTGAAGGATATACCGTGGGATGAGAGACTGCATAGAATGAGATCGAACATGCGAAGGGCGCGGAGGCAGTACCAACGCTGTGCTGTGGCGGCTGATAGGCTTGTTTTGCTTAATAGATACAGGGAAAGAAAAGAAGCTTTTAAGCAGCAACTCTTAAAAACTAAAACAGATAGCTGGGAGGCCTATGTCAGATCCAATCTTAGATCAGATCCCTGGGGCATTCCGTATAAGATAGTTGCCGGAAAAATAAGACCACCTACTACGTTAGCCACTGTGAGGACTGAGGAAGGTAACATGACCAAAAATTGGACTACAACAGCGGAGGAATTATTAAGGCAGCTACTACCTGATGATGTGGAAGATAGAGAAACCGACTTTCATAGAAACGTGCGGAGTGATCAATCTCAGCTTTATGTAGCTGAATCGGAAGGGGAGGACATAACAGTAGACGAGGTAGTAAAGGCCATAAACAGTATGGCAAAGCATAAAGCACCGGGACCGGACGGGATAGTAGCAGAAGTGTTGCAGGCCCTAGTAGTCCAACTGGCCTTCCCACTTTGTACGCTTTTTAACAAGTGCCTCCAGCAAGGCCGGGTTCCAAACATCTGGAAGCAAAGTGAAGTCATGATATTGACCAAGGGGGGAGACAGAGATCTAGCAAACCCAAAATCATATCGGCCGATCTGCCTGCTAAACGTCCTTGGAAAGGTTCAAGAAAAAGTATTGATTAACAAACTGCAATATCACAGAAGCCAAATAGGCATTAACATGAACCAATATGGCTTTCGAGCAGGCAGGTCGACCGAAGACGCAGTAAACAGGGCGGTAAATTTAGTTAAAAGTAGTTCTATGAAGTACGTAATAGGAATTTTCATAGATGTTTCCGCAGCTTTCGACAATTTATGGTGGCCGATGTTGTTCCGCCGCCTGAGGGAAATAAACTGTCCAAGTAACCTGTATAATACACTGCGGGATTACTGTAAGAATAGATTCGCCACATTGAGATGTCCACGAGGGAAGGTAGATAAACGTCTTACTAAGGGCTGTCCCCAGGGCTCAGTAAGTGGGCCAGTCTTCTGGGATTTAGTTTTTGAAGATGCTCTTAGGCGTTTGGAGGGGCTGTGTGGCTTGCTGGGGCTGGTCGCCTTTGCTGACGATTTGCTGTTGTTGATTGAAGGTCGGACCAGACAAGACATAGAAGATAAATCCAAGGTAGTGATCGAAGAACTTCAGGCATGGTGCTTGGAGGCTAAGCTGAGCCTTGCACCAAAGAAGACCCAAATGATGCTACTAAAAGGGAAATTGGAGCGGGATCCAATTGTTAAGATGAATAACATCACCATAAAAAGGAAGCCGACAACAAGATACTTAGGCGTCACTCTGGATGAGTTCCTAAACTTCGCAACGCATATTTCCGAGACGTGTGAAAGAGCTAAGGCGGTCATGCACAAATTTGTAAGCATAGGCCAGAGGAAATTCCATCTCCCGATCATCTTAATAAGAAGATACCATGATGCTATCCTGGCATCACTGGTAGGGTATGCGGCTAGTGTCTGGGCGCATAAACTACTGCAGGTGAAACCTCGTAAGGCGGTACTGAGAGTGCAGAGAAGCATTCTGATACGGCTAAGTGGTGCCTATGCTACTACATCTGCTGACTCACTCACAATATTAGTAGGAGTATGGCCGCTGGATCTCGAGATCAGGAGACGAGGAGCCATATACTGGCTGCGTAAAGAAAATCAGGCCAAGGTGCAGGAGATTGTGGGAGCAGTAGCACAATCTGTGGTGGAAATTAAAAACGCACTCCTCGCCGAATGGCAAGCCCGTTGGGACAGCAGCCAAACAGGCAGAAGATTATACAGCGTGTTTCCAAATGTACAAGAGAGGCTGAATCTTGGATTCTTTAATCCTTCACCTGGGCTAATACATTACATGACCGGACACGGACCATATAACCAGATGCTATATCAAAGAGGGTTGAAGGAAACCAGTGCATGTGAGTGTGGCGCAGAAGGAACACCAGAGCACGTCTTGTGGGAGTGTCCTGAAACGGAAGAGGTGAGAACAGCGGATGTTAGCGAAATGCGGAACATGCTAACACGGGATATAATCCTGGACGAGCAATTGTGGAGCAGGCTTGACAACCTATCAGACAAAGTGTCTAAACTACACAGGAAAAAATATCTGGACCGAGCAGTAGTCGGGCGGGGCCGACCACCTCCGGGACCCCAGCAGCTGTACAGGCGTATCTAGGCGAATGAGAGCATTGTAGTTAACAGAATAGTGCGAGAACTTCCGGTAACCGGAAGTGATCCCGACGGGTCAACCAATCCGGTTCGGCTGGAAATGCCAGACGGACCAGGAATGGTTTACTGTTTCCGGGATAATAACGGTGGAAGGAATAGTGTGGTGAATACAGAAAGATGTAAATAATAATAATAACAGTTATATCCTTCCAAGATGTAGCGTCCTTAGCTGGCGTACTACAACGTAAACATCATGTAATTGATAGGCAAAGAACTGTAAATGTTTACAAAGCCGGAGCCAGGTCGTGTTGCCACGGAATTTACAGTGGTCAGCAGTGCCGATACAGCATCTAGCCAGCGAGGTTAATGCCTGACAGGCCGCGTGCGTATTGAGCACAAACTGACGCAAATAAAAATGGCCAGTGTTTGTATTACTAAAAGGCATAAAAATTGCCCAATGGCATTGAGCAAAGATATGGAATGTTACCAAACCTTAATATAGTTACCAAAAAAAAAAAAAAAAAAAAATACATTTCAAAAAAACAAGTCACAAATTAATAGCAACGGAATTTCGGTAACACACGAACTGGTTCAAGGCTGTAAAAGCAAAGCAGGTAGTACTAATGTATGCATGTAGAAACTGTGAAAATAATAACGCATGTATTGTAAATCCCAGTAGATCTGTATCTTAAAAATTGTTGTTAGAAATTCATTGTAATACAACCTGATGTAATATGATCATGTATTCACTAACCGACAAACAACTGTAAGCTCGCACTGTAATTGTCAAATAACTACCAATGTAAATATTGTAATCCATTTACTAACTGACTCATCTGTAACGCATATTGTTTAATATTTAATAATTTATCATTTCGTATCAGTTACCAATTAGCTAAGTGAAGCGGAAAAATATGCTAATTGCTTACATAAAACTTTCTTAGACTGTAAAATTGTAAACTGTTAACATGGTTTCGCCAGAAAACAGGTTTGGCCTGCCTCTTCGCGGGGACGGGAGACTGTGGAAGCTATCCGGTAATCCACACAGCTGAGAGGCCAAATTAACCAGTAATGAAACCAGCGACACTGGCGGAACCCTTAATCAATTTAAAAAAAATGTATGTAATAGGGCCTAATTTAGTATCTAGATATTAGGCTGTATAAATGTGAGATAAATAAAAAAAAAAAAAAAAAAAAAAAAATAAATACCATAAATATCTAAAAAAAATCAATTGTCAATGTAAACTACAAGCCATCAACCACATTTCATTTCAGCAATGTTCATTTTCAGTTAACTACCCAACCAAACATTACTATAGTAGTGTCTTAAATACAGTATATGACCAAGGTGATGATAATCGTTCACGCAACGAACAATTCACACAGTTACTTCTTATTCAGTTAAGTAACGATTGCAGTCATTGTTCAGTCAATTAGATTAATCTCTGCCAGGGAAGCGTGTCACTGATGTAAGGCCGCGACTTCGCTACGTAGGTTTCATGCGGGCGTTCTTAAGCACTTCCATTTCGAAATCTTACAGAATAGGTTCGCGGCTACAGGTGAAAGAGGCTAGCTCATTGCTGCAACTTCAACTTTACGCTGTATTGCAAAACAGTTGACTTAAGGCAGAATTCCGTGAGGTCAGCCAGGTCAGTTGAAAGTCCAAGTGCAAGAAGGTTGGAACGCACTACCGATACGGCTTCGTCCACTGGCACGTTTGTATCATCTGTAGGACAGATTAGTAATTCATTATATGAGCCTTTTTCGGTTTATCCACAGCAAAATCGTTATTTCCTCAAGGAGATCCTCTGTACAGTAATGTTATATCTCCTTTTATAAAGCTCAGAATGTTATTAATTGATATTATTAATAATTTGGCGTTGCTGAAATGGGTATATGTACTGATTAACGACTTATTAACACCGGGAACTGAATCACAATCCTGTACTATGGTTGGGACAAAAAAATAGTGTAGTTACCATATATAAGCGTTGAAATAAACTATGATGTCTTAATACGTCACCGATCTCTCAATGGCGGTTCAGCCCTCGAGATGACATCTGCGTCATAGTGGTAGAAATGGCGTAGCGGGAGGAAGAAGGATAAATATTTTTCTCACGGTCAGACACGCGTGGTGGAAGAGAGAAGAGCAGATGATACCAAATGGTCTCAAGATGCCAGCAGATATTTTAGCTCGGGCCTCGGAGGGAACGGTTAATAGATGTCACATGTAGCACCACGTAACATATATCCCTTGCGCCACACAACCTCGTGAGGGAGGAGGTAATAGATGTCAGATGTAGAGACATACTACACATGGGCAAAGAACGAGGTTAGGTTAGGGATTGTGCACAAACTACGTGGCTCGGTCCAGGGGGGGGAGAGGTTGGCTGGAAGGCTACGCTGGGCTACGTGGGGGGAGGGGGGGGGGTTCCGAGCCAGGCCACGTAGCTTTCCTTTCATAACATTTTTCACGGTTAAAATGAGGAACAGAACTCACAACAGCATGTGAATATTTATTTCCGTCATTTAACTATCTCCGTATGTAATTTACAATAGTCTGACAAGAGATAACAATACAAAATGTCTTCTAGAATCAAAAGGGAACAAAGCTACGTGCAGTCAGATGAATGGCCTTATACTCGTGAGGGTTGACATTATTTATTCGATCGGACACGCCCCAAATAGACGACGGAACTTTGCAAGACGCTTTAGCTGCCCAGTAAAAGGAACTGTCACTCACAATTTGTCATAAGCGTTGCTCTAGATCAGTGTTTCTCATGCCGCGTTTACACTCTCGCGCGAGCTTAGACGAGGCGAGGCGAGACACCGCGAACGCGAGAGTGTAAACGGTGCACTCGCGTAGTCTCGCCTCGCCTCGTCTAAGCTCGCGAGTGCCGCTCGCCTCAGTGGCGGTTTCTTGACGCGAGTCAAAGGCGCGAGCACATTGTTTACAGCAGAGGTAGTCAACCTTTATACCTACCGCCCACTTTTGTATCAATGTATACCTTATGAAACAGACGTACAGCGAGTTAAAGCCCATAATAATAATTTGCCAAATACTCTGTCTGACTTTCGCTACGTTTGGCACAATAAGTCTTTATAAAACTACTCACTGTAGTTAAATCTGTCTTTTTATTTATACTTTGCGTATATAAAAGGACAAAGTTAGGTGAAAATAGATTTTATTATTTGATTTATTAATGAGATTACTAAGGCAGATGCTGATAAAATAAAAACTGGATATCTTGGTCAATTTTGCAAGGAACAAAGGTCTCCTCTTTCGGTTTCTTTCTTTGGCTATAATATGATTAACAGCACAAATGCCTGATTACATGAGATATGAAGGAAAAGGTTTCATTAAACTGAATATCAGTTGTCATACATTTTGATATGACAGGTGTTTTTTTATTATTTTGCCACGGTTTTCATATCCATCACTATCGAATTTATGTTTACTTTCTGCGTCATATAAGATTTCTAAACCTTCTTCCTGTCAAGTTCTAACAGCTTCTTCAATATTTGCGGTAGAAGGATTTTTCATCCAGTCATACACATCGAATTTCAAAATATCTCCAAAACGTTTTTCCATGTCTAAAGTTGAGGTGGGTACTGAATCTGTCAGTATCCTCTGGAGTTATTATCGTTTATAGATAATAATTCAGGAAACTATTGAAATTTTCTTCTTAATGATTGTAACGCAGTAGTTAAAAGTTTTCAATAAATAATGACATACAGAACATTTTGGTAACCTATAAAAGTTTTATTAGCTCCTTTAAGGTGCAAATCAACATAATTAAATCTATAAATGAATGCAATTTTTCTCGGCGTTGTTTATTTATAAACGTTTCTCGGGAAACAAACCGAGTAATATTGTGCATCAATAATAATATTACTCGGTTTGTTTCCGAGAAACGTTTATAAATAAATCATTAAATCTAATTAAAAAACCTTAAAAAGTCAATTAATTTAAAAAAAAATAACGAAAGCGTTTAACTATTGGACCAAACCCCCAGAGCCCACCACGAAAGCTGGCGCTCCCACTAGTCATCCATGAACGAATTCTTGCGAGAGTGTAAACGGCAGTTCGTGTCAGTGCTCGTGCACGAGGCGGGAGGCGAGGCGCGAGGCGAGACGCGAGGCGAGAGTGTAAATGCGGCATCAAAGTGTGGTACGCAAACTCCTAGGGGTTCGCCAGTTGATCGTAGGGGGTTCGCGAATTGATTTACGCAATGGCGGACTCATTGTTGCCCATTGTTGCTCATTATCGCTAGGTCACAGTTTATTGTCAGGGGGGTTCGCCTAGCGCCTGGAAAATTTTATAGGGGCTACATGGAGCCTAAAAGTTTGAGAAACACTGCTCTAGATGTTCGAAAGATTCTAATTATATTACTGGTCTCAAACTGTTCTGTTACAATTCTTACATCTTTATGGCTTTCTTACTGCAGGACACACGATCAGAGCCGAGTTATAATTATTTATTTATATTACAGGTAACATTATTCTGTTATAGGCAGGAAAGGAGGTGAAACAGGCTCGTAATAAGGGAACACAGCAGACTTAAGTTATTGCAAAGAAGTAGGGAACATTTGAAAAAAATAAACAAGGAATTAATAGTAGCAAAGAAGGCAACACAGCAGACTTAAGTTATTGCATGGAAGTAGGGAGCATTTGAAAGAACTAAACACGGACTTAACAGTAGCAAAGAAGGAAGCTAAAGATTGTTATACATATATATATATATATATATATATAAAATATTATCGGTTCAGAGGGACTGCTTAATAATTATTACATCTAGAAATTTCTATGGATAAGTTAGACAACTGAAGGGAAGGGAAGGGAAGGTATTCAGACAATTATAGACAAAGATGAAGAAAAAAAATTCTGAGTATTTTAAAATACAGAGAAATTATGTAACTGATTTGATGCGACCATTGGAGACAATGATTTAGGAATTCGAGGGTGTAGATCAGATAACGAACTTGTCGGCACATTTAAAAATAAGAAGTAAAAAATCTGAAATTCATCTAAGTATATTATGAAGGAATTAAGAAAGCTAAAAAAGCATAAAGGCGCTGCTTCTGATATTACTACGGATGTCATAAAGATAGCAGGATTCAACGTTGTACCTTATCTTGAAACGTTATTTAGATTAAGTATGAGTTATTGATGCTTACGAAAGGATTGGAAAAGTATGAAAATAATACATATCCATAAAGGAGACGCGTTAAATAGGTTCGTAAACTATAGGTTGATAAGTTTAGAAAGGATTAGGGAGGACAAATTAATAGTGTTTCAGTAGATCTTTCTAAGGCATTTGACCGAGTGAGCCATTAAATGGTGGATGGTAAATATGGTAAAAACCATTGAAGTATATGAAAAAGTGATTTGGTGGGTACAAGAATTTTTGCAAAGTAGATATCAAAGAGTTATGGTAGGAAATGTAGTACTGAAAGAAGTGGAAGTGAAAATGTAATGTATTGTGGTTTCTGCTATTAATTATTCCAATGAATGATTGTGTTGATGATTTAGTGTGAGAAGTTAGGTTGTTTGCAAATGGAATAACTATTACATAATAGGATCAAAATCGTAGAAGACCGTGAAAAGCTGCAGGGTGATCTGGACGGGGTAGCTAGGTAGCTAGGGTAGGTCAGCATGGGATGAAGATAAATGCCAAGAACAGTCAGCATATAAAAGAAACTAAAGGGGAAGAAAATGCTTGTTTAAGACTTAAAAGTAATAATACCTTGGCACAACATTTGATAGCAAATTCAACTAGTCAGGACACATTGGAAAGGTAGTACGAAAAAGTTTCATTATCATCACTGGATTGGGTGATGATGGGATGTACCAGAGAAGTAAGAGATTCAAGTTTTAAAATTTTGGTCAGATAATTCCTTTAATATGGTGGTGTATTTTGCGTATCAAATACACGAGTTTGAGGGGTGCAAAGAAGGGCTGCTATATTTGTCTCGGGAAATTACTGCAGAAAACATTACAGTAACTGATATGATATAGGATCAGAAATAGGATTCATTGGAAGACAGGGAGAGTTGTGGAGGTGTAAAAGGCGTATATTGGTCATAAGGAGTGGAAGAGGTGCATGCAAGGGAAAAGATAACGATGACCTCAAGCTCGCACTCGATTTCAGCTATAAGGTGATGGAAGAATTTTGCTTTCTTAGATAAAGGGGTCGTTGAGTGGAATAAATTACCAAGCGAAATGATGAATAATTTAACAAACATACTGGAAAAAATTAACAGTTTAGGTGGCAAATGTGGGCGTGTACAAGAAATGAAAAAAATGAGCATTGGAAATTGCCGCCGAGGCGTGCGCTGTTCCATGACAATTAAATAAATTATTGTTACAAGATGTAATGGATTTCCATTCAGATTTTTCTTCAAGACTGAGAAGGCAGTGAGAGAACAACACTATAACATAACCATTAGTGACCATGATTGATGCTGAAACAGTTTCCAGCTAGAAGTTGATATTTAAATAACCAAATTCGTCAGTCGCCATAGTAACATATCCCTTAGATGGAAAATGGGATTTATAGGATGCTACCGAAAATGTGTCACAACGCCAAAATGAAATTCCATATGTTGGCTACATACCTTAGTGTCTCATGCAACAGCAACATTTTCCTGTAATACCTGCTGAGCTCTTGTTCAGGCTGATAGAGTTGACAATAACTTATCAAAAAGCAATTAACTGCTGGTACTAATTCCATTTAGAGTTTTTTTTTTTTCACCATCCCTGCATTGTGTCGCAAGTTTTGTGCATTTGCTGAGCACAGTTTTTGCCGAGCTGCACACGTGGCCATTCTGTTGACGTAAATGTAATTAGCGTGGAAAGAGCAAACTGGTGACTCTGGTCGCGTGTTTTAATTTGACGGCACATTGGTCGCAGGTGCAGGCACGGCGCAGTTTGTTCCGCTACGTTCGCCACCAGCAGCGGTGTGACGTCGCACACCGCAGAGTTCATATTTTCTGCGTTGTTTCCCCAGTCAGGCACGTACCATAGGTAGTTTGTCGGCTTACTAAACAAAGCACCTCACAGCTTCGTAAATGACACTAGGGCTTTGAAATCGGTTACACCACGTTGCTGCCATTCAGGTTCCAGTGCCACAGACCGAATAATTTTTTATTAACTTCTGCTGATTTTCATTTTAATCTATGTATCTGATCAGAGGATACTCACCTTTTAAATATAAATCTGTTACGACTACCCTCGATTCGTTTGAATCGTCTCTTTAACGTTTGAAAACCTGTAATTAAAACACTGTTATGTCTATTAAAATTTTACGATGACTTAATAATTATCCAACTGAAAAGTTTCAATTATAGCTAAATATTATGTTTAAGATTAAATTAATTATTCGTACTACAATTAAATTCTTGATATTTGATTCAAATGTCATGCCTTTGAAACAAAGTTTAAGGTAAGGTTGAAGGTAAGGTAGCTATTCTCGGATGATCATTTGGTTAAGTTATATATCGAGGTGCTATTTCAGATTACCTTTGGCTTCGTTCCTCTGCTAAATCTTCAGCTTTACTGTTGTCGATTATAGATAATTGATGCTCTCATGCACGGATTTCTGCTAGGTACCGTGCTTCTTTTTCAGTCACAAAACCATTCTACAGTCGCCATCAGATTATAACCTGCTAGTTATTTCCCGCAAGTTTGTATCCGTGAACTTATAATATTTGCATTAAACCGATAATATCACCTAATTACATCGCCAGCGTAAATGCAGTGAGAATCATACGCAGAAATCACGATATGTTTTTCCACTGCAAGAAATAACTCAATCCGACCAGAAGCTCTCAGGTGAACTCGTGTACAGTATTAATTGTGGACACTTATCTTAAATTTATCGGCTTTTGACTTCATATCAAAATGAAACACATCAGGTTTTGCCCTCAGGGCAACGAGTTGTACATTATTGAAACCTTCATTAAAACCGTCCATTGGATTTTGTTCAATTCGGTTCATCCAAACATGCAGGGATATAACGGAAGACAAATTATAAAAATAGTAGATTCATTTTATATAAATCCTTAACAATGCCACCCATTTTCTTTATCTTTATTTTTTTTTTAATATTTTAAATGTGCAGACTTTGAATCGGTAGCAGTCCTATTCTACGTGCAGATTAACTTATAACTAGAAGTTTTATCGGTATAGATAAATTCGTATCGTCTCATTGACCTGCTGACAGAGTTTCAAGTCGCCGCACATTCCGCCTCTGGTGTGACTGTATACAGAGTTTAATATATAATTCGAACTTAGGAATGGTTGTAGACACTTCAGAAACACAAAGCAAACTTTACTAGAGATGAAAAACATGTAACCGGTCGTAAATATTCCAGGAAATATCGGAGTTTGAACCTAGGCCTGCGAGTGTTCAACTTGGGTATTATAAGAACAAGAAACAAGGCCGCTCGAAATGAACACCACCAAATTAATGTCGTATACGTACTTCTCTTAACTAATCGCGACGTAACTTGCATGTACGGGCATTAGACTTCCATCGCTGAAAAAACACTAGAACGTAGAAGATGTGGCCTTGTTTCCAAACATATTTACATACTTGTTACAAAATTTCTAAACAAGCCTTAGACTGTCAACATTTCACCAATTTTACAAGGCTGTTGCACTCTTAAAATAAGCCAAATAAATTTTCAACCATCAATTTGAGCCAGGTAGACTGATTTTGCAACCCACGTTTAGCATGAAATCGCTTACCGTCATGAATTGTAGAAAAGCAGTGAAAACAGCAGCCATCCAGTCACAGTGTTGGCATCCAGAAACCCCTAAAAAGTTAAAAATTACTGAAAGTCAAAATGAAAATCTTCACATTGTCAACAGATTTCACATTAATCTACCAATCACAAATATTAAAATTGATACGATCTTGATAAAAACGTTATAGGAAATCATTTCAAACTTTGACTGTATTCTGTGTTTGTAATACTGAAAAATACAATTAATTTACTTTTGCTGCCGGTGGTAACCTTATCAGAACTCTCGTAACCAGATAGTTTGCCTGCAGTATGTAATATCTCTTTCATGGTAGAGCATAGGAATTTAATTTTTTTCTCGATACTTATTAACTCTAAGAAGGAACAGTGCGTGTTGTTATCTGTTTGCGAATAACGTCTTCTTTTTGTACAAATTTGTAAGTCTGTTGGCATATTTCTTTACCCCTAGTCCATGGTTCACTACGTGTACGACCGTATTTCGCGGTTGTATATTGTAATGACACATTACAGCCGTGTAATGTTGCAGCCACGTAAGTTGGCTAACGGATTTGTGAGGCTGCAGCGAGATGCAGACAGGTAGCTGTCGCCCACAGGAATGTGGCAACCCCTCGTATTTCCCCGAATCCGCTGGACAGCTAAGCGGATGGGGTGGGGGACACTCGCTGGGAGGCCACAGAGGTGTGCACATCGTGGCGGTACGTGGCCGGACGTTGGAATATAAGACGCGAGTGAAAGTGTGAGTTCGCGCTTCTGCTGTAAGAGCCTTCCAGTCCGTATCTCCAGGGAGCAGGTTCGACGCCAGACTGCGTCCTAGCTGCTTGAGGGGCCACTTTACGTCTGTGCAGCGTCGACCGTGCGCCCGACAAGAAGCGACACCACGGACCTGACCGCAGCTGTCATCACAAGAAGCCTGCAGCTGCCGTCGCAGGAGAAACCATACGGTATTGTGTGTATTGCGTGCGTCCACTAGCCCAGTAACGACCCTGAGGAATAACAATATATGCCGGACAGTTTATAATAAGAAATCTCATCTCTGAATCACTTTTAATTAATTAATCAATCCATGTACGTGATCCAATAAATATTAATGGATGATTTATAATAAATAGAATGAATAACATATTTTGATGTCGCAATTAGCGTGACACTTCATTGGCGCTTATCACGTGGGGCACGATAATTATAATTAACGATAATTAATAATTAAAGCAATACAGTTGAGATTTAATTATTTATGGCGCGGTAAGAATAATTCAAATTTTCAAAATTTGATCCCAAAAATTACTTTTGGTGAAGAACCCTGTAATTTTAATAATTTCATATGGCATATCCGGTGATATCGTCCCGTATCTATGGCAGAGTGAATGAATATATGTCTTGTTTGTTCCATATTGTAGTTATATGCATGTTGTAGAATTTGGTGATGTTTTCACTTCCAGAGTAGTAGTACATTTAGCGTTCTGGTCCAGAGTTTATCTTCTGCGTTGTTTCCATACTGATAATTGTCATAGTAAAATTTCTTGTTTAATTATTCTTGCACATGTGGTTAAGGAGTAGAAACGTCGGAATGGATAAAATGAATAAGTTGGTTGAGACTTGCGAAAGTGCAGAGTTAGATCCAGATATCCCACATGCCAGATGCGAAACCCAAGGTAGCATGGTATCTGCACCTCTTCTAGATGATACGCGTGTACATGTGGACGATACCGAACCTGAACAGGCAAATTTGACGATGGTGATGGATTTGTTAAAACAATTAAGTGCAAACATCCATTCACAAGGGGAGAAATTGAACCGTAGGCTTACTGAGACGCAAACTGAATTTCGCAAAGTTATAACTCAGGAAATTGGTAATTGCACTGAGTCAATTAAGGAAGAAATCAGGCAATTGCAGCACGCAGCTGGAATGTTGGAAACTGAAGTCAAGAACTTGCGTAGTACCCAAGACAGCGTCACTAAACGATTGGAAGAGACGCAGGAGCAAACTAAAAAACTTACTGAAGATTTTGAGTCAAGCACGCAAGCCACCAACACAAAGCTTGCGCTAGTAGAAGCTCGTGTAGGTGAACTGGAAGTAAATGTCACTGGGTGCAACTCGGCAATAGAGGATATACGACAAGTTCATCAAGAATTATCAAGAAATGTAGCACAAAAGTTGGAAGGGTTCCGAGAGGAAGTGGCATCCGTGGGCTCGGGAGAAGCAGCACGGACTACACGAATGAATGATGTTGGTGCAAATAACTTGGCATGTGGCACCATTGAATTGCCGTTGCCAATGTTTGAGGCCAAGAATGGCATAAACCCAAAGGCTTTCCTCAGAAAACTAGACTCCTACATCAGAATCAAGAATATACCAGAACATTTGAGAATGTTACTTGTTCAGCAATGTTTTGGGGCCGGCGAACGGGCTTGCTAGATGTAACCTGTTCAGAAGATACTGTGTACGCGAATTTAAGGCTACATTTCTGAAAACCTATTGGGACAAAACGCACAGTCGCAGCTAAAAAGCAGACTATACCATGGCAAGTATCCACCCAAAGGCTCTGAATCCATGGCAACATATGCTTCAGAGTTAATCGCGTTGTCGCGATACCTGGATCAGCCGATGCCGGAGGCAGAAATATGTTATGTCTTGCGATCACATTTTCCAAGATATGTACGGAATCTATTGAATCCGGTGCACGTTACTACAATCCAACAGTTGCTTAGCACATTGGAGATGGCAGATTTGATGAAAAGACGAAAGGGCGACAAGAAGACGTGACGAAACACGAAAATAACTGTCACGGCGAAAGAAAATCTTCGGGACAAGGGAAGCCCTGGTTTGCCGAAAGGAATCAGCGACCATGGCGAGAAAACTTCAACCAGCAAAACGACTCTTACAATGACAACCGCCAGCAACAGAGGAAGGAAATTCCAGTGAGAACTTTGACGAAACGTGAGCTGCAAGAAGGGATGGAGGTTGCAGAAAGCTCGGGAAGAGATGTAGACCGGGACGCCCGAACGCGCGGAATTGTCAAGCGCTGGGAATTCCGTTTGACAAGATCTAGAGGGCACACCTACCAAAACAAATAGGCCGAATATGGTGACGAGTCTGAAGTATTGGAAGGAAGGGGGGTTAGAAATAAATGATGATATTGGAAGACCATCAGACTCTAAACCGGAGGCAATGGACAAGTGCCCTCGATTGAAAGCTAATATCTTCGACATGCCTTGCTCGGTACTCCTTGATTCAGGGAGCGATGTTACTGCCATTGCAGAACATTTAATCCGAAGAATGCAGACGAATGAAAGACAACTTGATATAATATCAACAAGAGAAGTACATCTAGTTCCCGCGTTTGGGGCGAAGGAAAGGAGGTGCAATAGGGAGATACTTTTGTCGTTAAATATTGAAGGGCAGATAATAGTGATTTCAGCGTTGATCATCAAAGGTTTGAGCGTGGACGTGATAATAGGATGCGACATCCTGGCGGAAAAGGGTGTGATAATTAATTGGAAATCACGCACCGTTTCTAACCTGACAGACGTAGAGTTGAGATGGAGCTCAGCACAGGCTGCCGTTCGCATCACTGTTATGCCGGAGAAGTCAGATCAGCTTGATGAATCAGTCGCTCCAAAACCTAGGCAAATGACAGACGCTCATATCATAGAGCAAACGAAGATTACAGCCCTGATAGACGAAAGAAATCTCGTAGTTGACGCGCTCCTTAGAAAAATCCGTGACGCCAAGACACTGACGGACGTCCAGGCCAAAAGGATTAACAACCTGCTTCTGCGGAACCTCGAGGTATTCTCATTTCGACCGGGAAAGGCAAAGGGGATCGTGCACCGATTCCGAATAAATGACACTACGCCGCTGCGTGCAAGAACTTATCCTATACCGCACAAATATAGAGAAGCTGCTAGAGAAGTTATCCAGACGTGGGAGGAAATGGGTATCATATCCAGGGCAGCAGCGCCACATACTAATCCCCTCACTGTTGTAAACAAACGAGATGGGACTATACGATTGTGCCTAGATGCCCGTGTGTTAAACAACAGGTTAGAATGGGACGCCGAAAGGCCTGAGCCAATACAAGATTTGATGAGCAGGTTCCAGGGCCGAAAATGGTTGACAACGTTGGATATTACATCAGGTTTCAACCAAATTGAATTGGAGGGTTCATGTCGACCATTCACGGCGTTTTTGTTTGAGGGCCGCCAGTATCAGTTTTCCCGGATTCCATTTGGTCTAAAGGACGCGTCAAGTGCGTTTGTACGTGCGATGAATGAGATCTTGCCAGCGGAAATGAAGGAATATTGTACTATATACATCGACGACATTCTCATAGCGTCAGAAACGTTCGAGGATCACATAAAGCATTTGGAAGCACTCTTCAAGGTGCTGAAAGACCGCGGGATAACGCTTCGCCCCGACAAGGCGACAATCTGCACACAGGAGGTGAAGTACCTTGGCTTCATTATCACTCCTAATGGGATACGTCCAGCGGAAGACAAAATTCGAGAAATAATGAATTTCAAGCGTCCAACAAGGCTGCGTGAGTTGCGGAAATACCTAGGTGTCTGCTCCTACTACAGAGGAAATATCTCTCGGTTTTCTGAATTGGTGGGACCTCTGTACAAATTGTTGAAAGGAGGACAGAAATGGGAATGGACAGAAGAGCAGGAACAAGCTTTCGGGAAGACTAAGGAAGCATTCCAACAATGTGTGTGCCTCGCCCATCCGGATTTTGAAAAGCCCTTCTATCTATATACAGATGCGAGCGCTTGGGGCCTCGGGGCATGTCTTCAACAGAAAGATGGCCAGGGAAACTTTCGTGTGGTGGCTATGGCCAGCAGGACACTAAAAGAAGCAGAAACCCGTTATTCTGTCACGGAATTGGAAATGCTTGCGATCCACTTCGCGGTCACCAAGTTTCGTGCATATATTCTGGGCAGGAAGACGCATTTGCGTACTGATCACCAGGCACTCACTTTCTTACGTAACGCCAAATTTCCTACGGGAAGGATCGCCAGGTGGGCACTTGAGCTACAGCAATATGACATTGATATCGAATACTGCAGAGGAAGCCAAAACCAAGTTGCAGACTGGCTAAGCAGGCACGCAATCAACGGTGATACACAACAGTCAGAACCTCAGAAACCAAACGAGGTTTTGATCGCCGTGATCAACAGGTGCGAAGACCAGACAGCGGAGGAGATTAGACGAAAGATAGCCAACGCGCAGCATTCAGACAGTGAGATCAGTGGTATTAGGAACTACATTGAGGTCGGATCCGGAGGAGAGGACCTACGTGTCCGAAATACGGCCATGTTGTGTACCATTCACGATGGTATATGTTTCAGGAGACAAAATGCTACTGAACGATGGAAGATTTGGCTTCCTCCGAGCATGCTTGAAGAGGTCATAAGCCTATATCATAACCACTTCGGACACCAAGGGACTCTCAGAACTTATGTGATGATGAGCAAGGAGTGGTACTATAGAGCGCTGAAGCGCGCGATCGCGAGGGTTACCCGTGCTTGCGATGCGTGTCAGCGGGCTAAACATCCCAATATCCGATACATAGGAGAATGTCATCCCGTGATAACCGATAAGCCTAGCGAACTAGCGTGTATTGATTTCTATGGACCACTTCCCAAAGGCAGATTTGGTTACCAGTATGTTTTTGTCGTAGTTGATGCATTCTCAAAACTGGTGAAGCTCTATCCAACCACACGCACGACCACAAAACAGTGCCTAGATATTGTTCTAAAGAAATACATACCAGAATGTGGCAAACCCGCCCGAATCCTATCCGATCACGCAACCATCTTCACAAGTAAGCGCTGGATCGAAGGATTGCGACAGCAAGGAATCCTACCCATCTTCAGTTCGATACGATCTCCACAGTGTAATTTGGCAGAGCGTTATATGAAACAGCTGGGGGTGTACTTTAGGCTCTTGGTGGGTGATAATCATGCGTCTTGGGTCAAGCACCTCCCAGCTATAGAGAAGTTTTTTAACTGCTCATATCACTGTAGCACTAACTGCAAGCCAGTGGATTTGCACTTCCAACAGACAACGAAAACACTTGCAGAAGAAATTATAAGTTATCCCGACAGTGACTGCACCGAAGATTGGAATCAGCGACAAGAAAAGACAAGGGAATTTCTTCTAGAAAAAGCTGACCGACGGAAAGAACGAGCTGATCGACAGGAAACGCAGAAATTCGAAGTCGGTGATCTGGTCTTGCTGAAGTGTTCTAAACCTTCGGACGCCAATAGGAAACTGATATCAAAATTCTTTAGTCTGTTCCAAGGACCTTATCGGGTTAAGGAAATTGTCAATCCGAATGCTTATCTCCTAGAGGGGGAGGATAGGATCATAGGTGTCTACAACACAAGAAACTTGCGCAGGTATCACACGAGCTCCTCACGTTCGATTTGAACCATACTACAACATGTATCAGTTCCAGTGATAGATAAGGTTATGGTTGTTAAAGAAGGCATAACTAACTGAACCACATCCTATAAATAATCACAATCCTGTAGAAATAGAATTACTCTAGTGCATGAATAAGTAGCTTAGATAAATTCCTTTAATAATTTCTCTCATTATTTCGTAGGATAACCGTAGTATTATTGTGAATAATTGAGTGTGTGAATCTGAGCCATTGATACTGGCGACTCACGGGTTGCTGGACTGAAATTAGATCACCTTGCCAAAACCTCAGTCAATTTAATATCACCTTCTGTGATAGCAGATTTGCAACAAGGCACGAGCTATAATTAATTTCAAAATTCAAAATGTTAATGGGGATGTGAGATGTCACACTTCATGCTCTAAGATTGTAAATAGTAGATTAAGTTACGTAATTCAGAGATGTTGATGCGAGATCCATTGTGTGAACGTGAAGGCAAGTGAAAAGTGGTGAAAATATGTTCAGTGATTGTGTACTAATAAATTTAAAAATTTTATGGACGCAAATTTTTAAATTTTCCGGGGAAAGTGGACTATGTAATGACACATTACAGCCGTGTAATGTTGCAGCCACGTAAGTTGGCTAACGGATTTGTGAGGCTGCAGCGAGATGCAGACAGGTAGCTGTCGCCCCACAGGAATGTGGCAACCCCTCGTATTTCCCCGAATCCGCTGGACAGCTAAGTGGATGGGGTGGGGACACTCGCTGGGAGGCCACAGAGGTGTGCACATCGTGGCGGTACGTGGCCGGACGTTGGAATATAAGACGCGAGTGAAAGTGTGAGTTCGCGATTCTGCTGTAAGAAGCCTTCCAGTCCGTATCTCCAGGGAGCAGGTTCGACGCCAGACTGCGTCCTAGCTGCTTGAGGGGCCACTTTACGTCTGTGCAGCGTCGACCGTGCGCCCGACAAGAAGCGACACCACGGACCTGACCGCAGCTGTCATCACAAGAAGCCTGCAGCTGCTGTCGCAGGAGAAACCATACGGTATTGTGTGTATTGCGTGCGTCCACTAGCCCAGTAACGACCCTGAGGAATAACAATATATGCCGGACAGTTTATAATAAGAAATCTCATCTCTGAATCACTTTTAATTAATTAATCAATCCATGTACGTGATCCAATAAATATTAATGGATGATTTATAATAAATAGAATGAATAACATATTTTGATGTCGCAATTAGCGTGACACTTCAATATGTTGTTTCGTTTTCTTTCTATCGTTTTCTTTTTATGGTGACTCTAAAAAGAAAAGAACAAATTGTAACGGAGAGATTTGTATATCAATGTAAGTAAACATTTAATAAAAAGTTGTCTTAATGTTTGTTGATATTTGAAGTGACTTGTTGTGCGCATAGTTTTAAAGCCTTTCAAAAACAATTTTTGAGTCTACATAAATATGAAGTCTTTCTTGGCGTTGTATTTAAATTAAACTTTATAGGGAAATAGTCAAGTGAGACCATTGATAAAAGTCTCTGTCGCCGGTAGTTGTGTAACTACCTTATTTACCGCGGGATGGATGTGATACATCATTTCGTCCCTGATTAGTCATAGTCTTTGATCGCCAAAACGTCATGTTTTATAATCAGATTCAATCAGCTAGTTTCCCCAAAAGTTTTATTCTGTTTTTAAGTCTATTTGTTATGGATATAGGACATAGTTATAATTTTATTTCGGCGAATAGGCTTTGCCTGCCAAAACAACGTTTGTGTTTTTTCACTTTTTTATATGATTTTGATAAATATGTAGACTCTACACAGTGACCACCACATACGCCAAACACAGTGCTTAATTGGAAACACCCTTGCGGAGATTGAACCATATGCGCTGACCAATCAAAAAGAGAGGCATGTCGCCGTCGGTTGACAGTGATGCTGTTTTTAATGCAGAAATTCGTGTATAAGGCTTTTAACCAAACTTCTTCAAAAGTCAATAGCCGTCTCTTCTTCTCACATCTTTCCCGCCTCTAATGGTCTCACTTCGATGAAGCATAAATCCGTAAGAAGAAATTGAATGTGTTTAGAATTTTCTTTGTAACCAAGCTAAAGGTTCTGGCGGAAAAAAAAAACTTAATAACAATTTTTGTTGTTTTTATTGTTGTATCCTCTGGACGGTTCTGTAGGTTAATTATCTCGACCACACGTTGCGTAGTAAAAGTGATTAATAATAGACATCTTCGTGTTTCGGCCATAAATGTTCCACAACGCCAGTCTGACACAACTTTGTTGAGTTGCTATTTATAATTTCAAATGTTGTAATTCCCGCTCCAAAAATGTTGTGAGGGTACGGCAGTGCGCTCGCCAAGTCGACTTAACAACGGCACTGTTTAATTTTTCTCGAAGCGATTCTGACTACCGAGTGCGGTGGCTGAGCGACAACACTCTGACTTGCTTTTTGAAGGAAGCGGTTCGAATCTCTGTCCGAGCATCCAGTTTTTTGTATTCCAATCACTTGAGATGAATGCCGGTATTGTTCCCTTGAAATGCCATGGTCGAATTTCTTCCCTCCAGCATTTCCCGCCCATAATGACCTCAATATGGAAGAGGCATAATCCATTAAAAAACTATTTTGGCCATTTTTTACCCCAATATCTTCGGTCTCGAATTTGTACTATGCATAGATATCAAAAGATTAGCACAAACCTTAAATTTTCTTGCGTTCTTATTCTTAGTTCGAAAGTTATTCATATGAAAATTTCACCAATTCTGTTGCTCACTATCTAACTGATGATGAACACCAAAACTCAAAAGTACTTCCCGTAGCGGTAGAACGCTGAAATCTGTTACACGTATAGAGGTATACTACCTTCATCATCCAATTATAAGAAAAGTCTAAAATTAGAACATTTCCTTACATATATTTATATCCCGCCTAATGATAACGGATATTTATCCCACCTCTAATGATCTCGACGCGACGAGGCATAAAGCGATAGACAAAAAAAAAAAAAAAAAAAAAATAAAGTCGTTTTCTACCTTAGTGTCTTTATTACCACAGATTTGATTGTAGATTGAGATTACTAAGTTTAACTAATGTGTTACATTTTACATCATTCCTCTCCTTTCTGAGTTAGTGCTATTCAATATTTTTTATCGACTACCACATTGAGTCATCATTATTGAATTATACTTCCCGTGGTATATCTCGGTATTATGAATCGTTGATTTAAAATAAAATAAAAGTCTTCTGACTTGACCATTATACATGCCATGTTTCAACATACTAGAACTGCTTATATAAATACAGTAATTGTGTTGCTTTATCAACCTTTCAAATATATAAAAGCCAAGTTCCTGTCGAATCTCTTTTACAAGTCTTAATATAAATAGTACATACTATAACTTTCAGTAAAACATGTGGCATGCATAATGGTAAAGTCACCAGATTTTACTTTTATTTTAAATCAACGATCCATAACACCGAGGTACACCATTCTGTTTCAGAAAGCGAAGTGAATACATAGTGTAGAGTGTTGATTTGGCTCAGAACAAGATCTCATAGCTTTTTGTCGCTAAAAAAACACGAAATTTGACATATTTTCAAAAGATATTTTCTTTTGTGTGATGGTTACTTTTATAGAGTAATGAACGAAAGACGAAACAAGTGCACTAACATCACTTAAAAATAACTACAGTTGTTAAGAGATATCCGATACATAGACCATGTGTTAGCCTTCGAAGTTGTGCTTCAGTGTTCTCGCCAAGTGCGACCAGAACAAGGCGCAGTTCTTGAGTCTTGCGGCGAGGCGACAGCTGACTTGGCAGCTTGTTGGCGGCAAAGTTTCCCGTGGCCAGCTTACCAAACTCTTATTGGCGGAGCCGTTGCTATGGAGGAAAGAGCAGGGTGTACGGAACCAGCAGCTGCCGACTCCGTAGCTACTCAGTTACCATGGATGCTCTACGCCTTCGTCTCAGAATAATCTTGAGGTTTGCTTATACACCCGTAATAGGTCACAACTCGTAATCAACTCGAGTTCTCATCGTGTTGTTACACGCTTCAGTGTGAACTTCCGTCCTGTTTCTTTAGACCTATAGTCAAATGGTAGTATTTTTCTTAACACAATAACCTAAGCGCATACGTAGAGTACACAATATGGGAAACTACAAATCGAATTGCAAATTCTACTCACTGTTTTCGTATCCAATAACAGTATAAAAGCATACTTAGAAGCCAGATGTGAACTGACAGTAATTCGCAAACTGTTACACAAGTGTAGCGCAACTTCACCGTAACTCTATACTGATTGTAATTTTACATTTTTTTATCGTTTTTTTTTTTATGTTATTTGGTATGAGCCGATTAACCCATGAAATGTTAACATATTGTCATCCTGTGTATTTTATAGTTTTAAACATTTTGTTTGCTCTCGAAGTGAACATAAACAGAAGACAAATAACAGAGGTCAAACCAGAATCCTTAGCACATCCCAGCCAATTAAATATGCGGACCGATATTGTATAGCTCTATACCCCTTACGAAGTGAAAATTAGCCATTCCGCATTAGGGGCAGTTATTCTAGTCATTAAACAGAAGCAAAACGGATGTCACATTCCATTCCGAAATTGCGCACACATTCAAATTTTCCAAATCTGATTTACTTGTAGGTCTGTATTATAGCGATGGGTATTAGTACTAGACACAATAGGCAGATAATTGGCTGATATCGAATGCCTGATGGTCTTGATCGACGAGTTCGGAGTGTAGTACGCTATGTAAGAGACAGAAGAGGTAAGGTGCTCCATGGCATATCAGTAGTTTTGAGTAACGAGTTCCACAAGTCACGAAGGTCCGATTAAGGTAACGGAAAATAGTTGTCAGCAAAACACCTTTAATATTGGTTCCGAAACAACATAATCTCGGAGCATCGGCTGAGTCTGTTGGTCTTTTTAAGCAAAAAACTAATCATCTTTATCATACTATTCCCTCCATCAACTTTCTTAGGATTTTTTATTTATTTTTTAGTTTTTTTTTTTATGAATCAGTAACAATTCTGTGATCAAGAAGGCACAACAATTTGCATTCAAATCTGCTACAAATCGGAGGATGTTTTTGAAGTTGCTATGGATAATAGTTCCACGAATAGAACTAACAATTATTGTATTTAACAACAGTGAGGAGAATACTGTGTGTCAACAAGTACCTATTTCATTACATTTGGCATTTAGGTGAGTAGAGCTTATTAAAAAAAAAAGAGAGATCCAGGAATTAGGTCCACTAATATCATTTCTGGCAGATGTGTCTCGCAACATGGTAAAGAGATGCAAAAAAGCAGTAATGATTAAGAACAGCAGTTCTTATGTTCCAACAACATGAAATTTGGTTATTTATTTTATTTGACGGATTTTATTCTGGCTTTTTGATATATTATGTACGTATATTATTATATACATGTATGAGACTTGATTTTAAAGCTTGCAATATAACTACTGTAAGGAATTTTTTATATGGTAATAAAATTTATCATTGTATAACAAGAATTAAGACATCAACAATGGAGGGAATATTTCACTATTGAATTTATTAGATTAACCTTCTGTCATACAGAAATTAAATTGTCACAATATATACAAAATTTGATAGCATTGTATATAAATGTATATTCATGTTAGGAGTTGGTATAGGGTAAACTTACTAATAAATGGTCAAACAGAAATAATTTTTTAGTGCTGTTGCCTATTGCAAGGTATTGACAACTTATATTGAATAGAACGATATCATGACAAAAGATCCTTGTTCTTTTGATTTCTGATCTAATCTGAATTTGATGTAATTAACATTTCTGATTACTGCATCTGGTGTGTTTTCTTTAATACTGTAATTGGTGTACATAATAATACCCACATTCTTATCAACATATCTGATTATAATCCACTGAACATATTAATTTAGTATAATTTTAATCATAACGTTGATTTTAACAGATGTCCGTTTCTATTATGAGTGTGAAGGTATAAAAAAAAATAACTTAAATTTATTGCTGACTGTAAAACACATCTCTCAAGGACATTGGCTGTCTAGTTCTACCTACGACATAGACGTTCCCAGGTTTTCTTCGACCTAGTGATATCTCTAATGGATGAAAACTACGCGCTTGGATAACTTGTACCAATGTATGATTATAAGAAGTGCAAAAGTGAGGCCTCGTCTGCGTGCTAATTAATATCATCCAAAAGCATTTTTTATTTATAAATTCAGTTTATATGTTAATTTAATTTTTTGATTTAAAATTCGGTGACATCAAATTTGTTAGGAAAAAATAGGTTAAATGTTATCAACTGTTAAAATTCAAATAAGATTTAAATTAAGACTAATTATACGTTATTTATCTAGACGAAGTAGTGGTTCGGTGACTCGCTGATTAAGACTTTTTTTGTTTATGGCTTTATGCCTCGTCTACTTGGAGGTCATTACAGGTGGGATATGACTGGGGGGGGGGGGGGAAGAAACGGGAAGGAATTCAGACATGACCTTTTGAAGGAAGCATCCCGGCATTCATTTGGGGAAAGCAAGGAAAACCCAAATCTGGATGCCCGGACGAGGATTAGAAACCCACGTCCTCAGGAATGCGAGGCGAGAGCGTTACTGCTCACCCACCACGCGCGGTGCCTGATTAAAGCGCTTGACTGACAATACCAAAATTTCCCAGTTCGAATTATGTTCACGTATGGGGTTATGGCGTCCTCTATCTCTGTCAAATCTTGATATGTGTATTCAATTTACTCGTACGCCAGAACGCTTCTTTGGCTGGGATTCTACATTAAACTGTAAGTCCCCTATACCCGACTGAATTACCGGGCTAGGATAGGCGGCTACGAATTAGAACTGCCCAGTCGCTAAGAAATTCTGCACCCAGGGAATAAATACAACACGAAATTTTATATATAGATAAAAAAATCTGATAATATAATCATTCATATGGTTATCGCTTATATTTCATACATTAATAGTAAAAAACACTAAGTTAGTTCACAATTTTAAGGTTTGTTAGATCCTCCCGAAGGAAGCATACTAAGCCAATGTGTCAAAGGTTGAATGACGAGTTCCTTTTCTCTGGGATTTACAGTTTAACATAGAATCCAAACCACGGAACGTTCTTGTGTAGGTGGTACGATCAAACATATCTCTTAATAACTCCTGGCTCTGCCGGGACCAAGATCTATTGACAGCAAGCGCCTTAACTAGCAGATCACTTTAATGGCAACTGCATCAAAAACTTGAAATCATTGAAGCCTCGTATGTATTATTTTCGTATCCAAATACATCCAAATGTTTAGAGTTGTAATATAGTAAATCCACAATTAATGTTATCTATTACTCAGGGGAAACATTAATATAAATATGAATGTAAGTTTGGTTAGGTAAACTACCTTCTTTTGGTTAAGGTTCCATTTTGTTTCGTTAAAATAATAATAATATCACTACAAATTATTCAGTGTACTGTCAATTTTTTCACGTTGTAACTTACTAAGAAAACATATTGTTCAGAGATAAAAATAATATTTTCTAACATCACTTAAACCATCGGGTAATTCAATGTTTACCAGATTAAATAAATGAACTTGTTTTATTATAAAACTAGTATTAAATTGGTATTTTGTCTGGTTGTTAAGCTAAAATTTTATTGTCGCAGTAGTGACAAATATTTCGTCCCCTGCATTGTAACATTTACCTAAATTTAGCGTTGATCCTTTATTATTACAGACAAAAGTATTTTGTGAAAGCGTAAACCTTGCTTGATGTTATCATTATGAGATAACTGCTGAGATATCTAAAACCCATTAGAAAGTCGAAGTTCAGCTAAGTAGCCTAAGTAAACAGTAAAATTACTCTTTGCCGTTAAACTTGCGTCCGTTAATACCGCCAGCTCAAATTCGCACGTTAGTTTAGCTTAAGTTTGCCATACGGGAAAAATGTGGAGAGAGGTGGACTTGATGAGTGCTTTCGTGCAAACGGAGCACGAGCGCTTCCGAATTTACCGTTGTTCGCAGAAAATAATGAGGGCAGACAGAACAATCAACAGTCGACTCAGCGAGTTCGTTTGGCGGGCGAATATTTCAATCAGGCAGCAGAGTTTTCCCGGTAATTCTCAGCTCCTTCTCTCACGACCTAAATCAGCAACCCCATGTGGGCGTGTGCTTGTCCAGGGTGCACCCACTTCCCAACCCGAACTCTATTTCTCTTGAGCCTGTGAAGTATGGATGAGCCAACAGACGCGTGAATGTTATTCCCTCGGTCCAGGACTTTATTCGCAGCAGATACACACTTACGCACTACCTTTTATTAACCTCCAGTCGCAATAGTAAGGGAAGAGTGGAGTAGGTTTTCAAGTCGACTGTTACTTCCTTTATAGTATTTTAGTTTGAATTACATCAGAGAAGCGCTTATGGAAAACGCCAGATCCTGGTGATGTACAGTACCCAATTACATTACCGTTTCAGCGTTGAATTGGAAAATAATTTTTTGTAACTGAGGGAAGGAATTAGTGCCTGAAATAACTTTAGGAGAAGTTTACATGGAAGGGAGAAAAATAATTAATTTTCACTCAAATCCTGTTCTTATTCCTAAAGAACGCTTTAAATCGGAGAAGATTAGTAAGGCAGTGTACGGCCAATTCGTTCATTTTATATGATGTGTATACAGTACGAGATATTTAATACTACATATTACTTCTTAGTGTCTACTTAGAAGTTATTAAAAACGTATTGGACATAATTGTCCTTAATATCGAGAAGTATGAATGGGGAAAATTCATATAAATAGATTTAATTCGTCACAACAAAATATTGACTAACCGCACTAACTTTGCCATACGCTTTGTATTATGAAGTAGTATAGGAAAGATTCCTGAATGCTGTGTTCATTTCAAGAGGGTTGTTTTGTATTTTATAATTAATTAGTTTCCTAGTTATTAGAGAAATTTATCGAAATGTCGAAAAATATTAACTCTTATCACACGTGGTTACATATTTTGTGAGTAAACAGTTTTAATAATATTTTATTTAACTTATAAAAATGAATATTTGCTAGCCATATCACTAGTAGGTTTCACAAATGGGATATTACCAAACACATGTTGACGACAGATCTGAGGAACAGAGATGCGGGTTGACCTTACTAGAACAAGTCCATGTTTTTGTTGTTCTCCTGACGTCAGTGAGCTGAGTTTGACTCGTAACTTTCAGATAAAACTATTAACAGCCCCGCTTGAAACTCTGACCAAGCGTGATGGGTGAGCGTTAACGTTCTGGCCTCGCATTCGGGAGGACGCCGGTTCGAATCTCCGTCCGGGAATCCAGATTTGGTTTTCATAATTTCCCCAAATCACTCCAGGCGAATACCGGGATGCTTCCTGCAAAAGACCATGGTCAAATTACTTCCCTTTCCTCGTCCCCAGTCCCATCCCGCCTCTAATGGCGTCGACGTCGACGAAGTAGGAATACAGTGTATAATAAAATTTGCATCACTCCTACCACTTGATAAAACCATTTTCCAAATTTGAGTACAAAGAGATCTTACACCGAGTATCAGTAAAAAACAGGATATTTGTGCAGGTATTAAAAAATGTCCAAGTTGTAAGGAAAACCTGTAATAGTAAACTAAAATGATGTATTTTAGTCACTGGATTTGTTTTTTAATCCAAAATTTTACGCTCTGTAACATACAAAAATTATACTGCCTATACGAAAAAAATTAAGTGAACATTTAAGAATTCTGATACCTCCTCAAATAATTTGGTAAAATACAATAAGTAAAGAAACCATTCATTAATGTTGTATCTCTATTGAAAATCGTATTATTCATAGTAAGATTGTCGGTAAATATTTAGTAATTTTTTGACTTCAGTTTCAAGACACAACTTATACAAATTGAAATTATTTAATGAATTGAACATACACTTCGATTCCTCATTCCGGATGCCCCAGGAATAAGGGGTAAAAAATTTCGGCTAGTGATCTAAATTTCAAGGAGATAACAGAAAGACGTTAAATCACAAAAATGTCGTCTTCAAATCGTCTGTAACAGAGGAGTTAGATAAAAGATACTTGTTACTCCTTGTTATAGACTTTTTTGTCTTCTTCTCAAATATTTTGATGCATACCTGCGTTTAGTCGTGGAATATGTACTTTATTTTTCATCTCCGTACATCAGTTACAACGAATTTTACCAACTGTTTGTACCACGTAGTAAAAACTTTGACTTACTAATGGCACACTTAATTCTGTTAATAAATTATTAAATTCTAGAAAATGTTATCCAGAAATAATCTATTTTGCTAAAAAGATTTTTCTGTACATTTCATTCTTGTACAGATTCACTATTTTCTGTGTTTTTTTAAAGTTCTTTGGGAGATAATTCAACGTGCGATACTTAAGAGTTTCTGTTAACGGATAGGTTCCTTTCGTGTTTGTAATGTTTTCGCCGATAGCACTGTTCTTTTTTTGTTGTCATCAGTCTGGTTTGATGCAATCCCACATCTTTTCCTACATTGTGCTAATCTCTTCATCTCTACACAACCCTTACAGCCCACGTCCTCAATTAACTGCTTCGTATGTTCTAATCTCTGTTTTCCTTTACATATCTTACCTTCAACTGTTTTCTCTGCTAACCAATTAACCAACCCAGCATGTCTCAAAATATGACCTACCAGCCTGTCTCTTCTTTCTGTAAGCTTCTTCCACAAACTTCTTTCCTCACACATCATTTCCAAAACTCGTTTATTTCTTACTTTGTCTATCTACTTAATTTTCAGCATTCTTCTGTAGCACCACATTTCAAATGCCACAATTTTATTTCTGGTATTCCTAGTCCATGTTTTGCGACTGTAAAATGCTCTGCTTCACACATATTTTTAAAATATTCTTTCTAAGTCCTAGATCAATATTTGAAACTTAAGATTTCTCTTTTTAAAGAAGGCTTTTATTGCTAGTGCTATTCTACTTTTAACATCAATCCTGCTTCGGCCATCGGTTGTAATTTTTCTTCTCAGATGGCAGAATTCATTTACTTCTTCTATCGCATCCGATCCTATTTCTATATTTAATATACTATGATTGGTATCATTTCTGCTACATTTCATCACTTTTGTCTTGCTTTCATTTATACTCAGTACAAATACTACCTTCAGTATTTTGTTCATGCCATTCAGTACCAATTTCATCAACCTATTCTGCTAACAAGACAATGTCATCAGCAAATAGTACCATACAAATTTTTTCTTCTTGAACAATTGTGCCACGTGAAAATTTTTCTTTGACTTGCTTTATTGCTTCCCCTACATACAAGTTGGATATTAACGGGGATAGACTAAAACCTTGTCGTACACCCTTTGTAATTGATTCATGTCTCTCATGATTCTCTACTTTTACTGTAGCCACTTGATTCTTACATAGTTTATTAAGTATGTTTCTATCTCAATATTTTACTTCTTTAAAATTCTGAACATCATGTCGCACCTAACATTATCAAAAGCCTATTCTAAATCAACAAATCCCATAAAAGTATCTTTGTTTTTCTTTATCCGCCCTTCAAGTATTAATCTTAAAGACACAATTGCTTCCCTCGTACCAAGATTTTTCCTAAACCAGAACTGATCTTCACCTACCATCCCTTCTACTACACTTTCCATTCTTCTGTATATTATTCTGGTAAGTAATTTTGTAGCATGTGATGTGAGAGTAATGGTGCGATAATTCTCACATTTTTCGGCTAGTGCTTCTCTGAAGTGTGAAGTTAATACTTTTATTAGAATCAGCTGGAGTTTCTACTGTTTCATAACTTTTTGATGTCAGGTTGAATTATCTTGTGATTCCTTCTGATGTTCTGCAGGGATCTCATCAATTCCAACTGCCTTATTTGTTTTCAAGTCATTCAGAGCTCTATCAAATTCTGTCCTCAAAACAGGATCTCTCCTAAGTCATCAATGTCGACGTCACCTTCCTTTTCCATTACACTGTTGTTCAAGTCGTCCCCATCATATAGTTTTCCCAATGTATTCCTTCCATCGGTTAGCCCTATCGTCTGAGCTTAGAAGAGGTTTCCCATCGGCAGCTTTAATGTTCATACCTCTTTTCTTCATTTCTCTAAAATTCTGTTTGATCTTCCTATATGCAACATCTACTTTACCTACGACCATTTCCTTTCTACATCTTCACACTTTTCTTCTAGCCATTTTTCTTTTGCGTTTTTGTCATTTCTTGTTTATCTGACTTCTACATTGCCTGTATTGCTCTCTTCCTGCTTCAACCCGAGCATTTTTGTGCCTTCTCCTCCGATCCATTAGCTCCAAAATTTCTTCTGTGATCCAAGGTTTTCGGGCCGCTTGTTCCCTAGAGGCCAATGTTTCTTTACCAGCCTTCATTATTTCTTTCCTCAAATCATTCCATTCGTCCTCAGTTGACCAGTTACTTCTTAGACCCCAGTCTACTATTTCTGCAAATTTTTCTCTCGTGTTATATTGTTTCAGTTTATTCACTTCCAGTCTGTTCTGCTTGTATTGCTTCATATTGGCTTGAATTTCAGCCGCCACTCCGTAACTTTCAAATTATGGTCAGAGTTTATGTCTGCTACTGGATACGCTTTACAGTCAATAATTTGATTACTGAATCCCTGTTTGGCCATTATATAATCTAGCTGATATCTGCCTGTATCCATGGGACCTTTCCTGCTTGTATGCTTTTAAAATAGCGTATTTGCCACGACTCGCTTATATCTTTCATAAAATTCTAACAACCTGCTTCCTCGCTCATTTAAGTGTCCTATACCAAAACTTCGTACAGTATTCCCCTCTTTTCCTTCTCCCACTATCGCATTCAAATCACCCATGATTATTAGATTTTCTTCCACCTTCACACATTGGATTAATTCTTCAATTTCGATGTATATTTTCACTATTTCTTCGTCATCTTCCTGTAACTTTGGCATATACACTTGTACTAATGTGGTCTGGGCAGGCTTAGTTTCTAACCTCATCAAAATAATCCTGTCACTAAACTGCTCATAACAACTTACATGTTTCCCTACTCACTTATTCATTACAAATCCTACACCAGTGACGCCATTGAAAGCTTGTGTGCTAATTAGCTTGTGTTCCCCAGACCAGAAATACTGAGCGTCCTTCCATTTAATCTCGCTAATCCCGACGACATCTATCTTAAGTCGTTCCAACTCCCTTTTTTTTAGTTTACTAACCTTCCTGCCATATTCAGACTTCTAACATTCCTCGCCCCGACTCGTAGAATATTTCAATTCATTCTGATGACTCCTCCCTGAGCAGTCCCCACCCGGAGATCCGATTGGGGGACTATTTTACCTCCGGAATATTTTACCCAGTTGGAAGCCATCATACTATATGTAATTTGAGAGAATTACATGCCGTCGGGATACGCTTTGGCTATTTAATGCAGTGGTTTCCCATTGCCTTCTGCATCCCCATGCCGTTGATCATTTCTGATTCATCTGCCTTCAGGAGCCGTTTCCAACCCCAAGGATAAGATGGTGCCCAGGACGGCTTCCAGCACTTCCGCCCTCCTAATTAATGTAAAAGATCTTTTGTTAACTCGGCTGCACCTATTCTAGTCGCTGTACTATCTGTTTTACTTGATGATCTTGTTTTTCCTTTGTACGTTTTGTCCAAATATATCTTACCGCAAATGCTAAATTAACAGTGAATTGATCATTAGTTATAGGATACTTTGTTTTCTGCCAAAAATAAGCAACAGACGAAGAACTAAACATCTACTTGAATGGAACTAATCACTAAATCGATGCTAAGTAGCTACATTCAGAGTTTTAAGATTACCGTAACACCGTGTTACTTCATTTAGCCACTTTGCACAAGTGCAGTTGTTATGATGTTCGACCTGTGGCCGATGGTCTAGTTATGGATCTTGTAGGCACGTACTTACCCAAAAGTATCCACTATGGAATTTTGGTTTGTGAGTTTAAAATTATACCACTTTTCTGTTCAGGCCTCTAGAAAACTTAGCAGGAGGCTAGTCCCCTGGTCGATACGTCGGGGAAAGGAGGTTTGTTTGGACTCAGCATAAAACCTCGCGAATTTATTTACAGCATTTTTATCCCGGTGTTTAAAGAAGCCGTACCACTGCAATGAGAACAATGCCTGCAGCTGGATCTCTGCCATTGACATCAATCACTTCTGCCGTAAAAATAACAACGGGTCACTAACTTACGACCCTTTTTGCCATTCGAGTTGGAATTCCGGATTTCGTAAGAAAAAGGTTATAGGCGGAAATACGATATATGATTTCAGCTATTTCTAAAGACAACCGATTTCCTAGAAAATGAATACATCAAGTGGTGAAGTTCTTATAATTCCCCTTATCTGCAATCTTCAAATCTACAATTTTCTGTGATCCGTAGGCAGCTTTAAAAATTCTTTAGGAGTTCCAGTTCAATGTACGATTATTTTAACGCAATATAAAATATTCTGAAAGCGAGAATTTTTAAGAGCATTAAAAGCGTCCAGAGATGAAATTCGTGATGTTTAACGTATTTCTGTCTTAAATTGACTGAATTATTTATATTTTAATCCCAAATTGCGGACCAAAGTTTGTGGATGTTTAAAAAGTCTTAACAAGAACAGCGTTAATATGTTCTACTACATCACTTGAGTCGTCGTGAAGCAGACTTGCTATTATTAGCCAGTTTTATTTATTTATTTTTGAATACTTCAATCTCGGGAGATTCCAACTTCTGAATTTTAATTAGGAACGATTGGATTGGTTTTGCATTGAGACTTTAAGTTCTGGATACGAAGTTTTGTTGAATACAAACGACGAAGAATATATTCAAGAACGTCACTATTAGTTTTTTGGTTATGTTATACTTTTTGCTACACTGTCTGCTCTTATTGCGATTAGTTATAATGTGACTTTTCTACGTGTTTATTTCAATATTTTATTTTCTTAAGCATCAAAAGAAAGAGAGCTTTAGCATGTAACGAAATATTTTTGTTAATATTCTGCTACTCTATCAGAGTTGTGTTCAGTTCGCTGAAGCCATTATTTTGAAGAAAATCCATCGACTGGACTGCATACAACGAATTTTTCAGTTCTAGTAATTACTGTATTGTGGATTTGTACTGCTACAGCGTACGTTTGGCCAACTTTATTTTTTTATAATGTTTTAGATTATATGGAAAAAGATCTGCAATGTATATGCAATTGGATTAATGTAATATGTATATCAGTTTAATTGTGTCGTTTTAGTTAGTAATACATAGAGGAAATGGCGTCTACTTGGTTCACGGTGCCGTCAAATATGATATCATTATATATTTAAGTAAAGGAAGGGTTACTAATTAGATATAGTCCAAGAATCTAGATGTCATAGTTCATATAATGGCTACATTGCATATCGCTTTACTTTAAAACGGTATTTATGATAAAAAGTTTCTGAGTGCCAATACTATATTTGTTATTTATGACTTTGGGAGAAACAAATATCTACTTTAGTTATTACTAAACCCTCTCAGGCAATTAATATTTGTTACATACTTAAATCTAAATAAGACGAAAAATTGTTGGAATAAGCTATACACCAAACAAAGCTATATACAAGTCTTCTGGAATGCTATTTCTGGGATGCCTATTAGAGCGAAGAATCTGTTCCCCACACACGACAGCTTATCATCCGATATAAGCTGCTTTTCCATCTGCGGGGCAGTGTTCTGCGGAATTGGCATCTTGTAGGAGCTTTCCTCCACTACTCCGAAGCGATACTACAGATGCCAGTAGTGAAATGTTATGGAACGCCAAAGCGTATCACAATATAAGCCGAATGTTAGCTGACATAACTGTGTTCAGCCTGAAACACTAGATATATACTTCTGCCACTGTACATAGAAAACATCACTGAGGCACAATAATTTTTGTTTAATTTCAATATCGGATTTAAAGTATTTTTGACAATTGATGGTGTGAACGTACTTAACTAGTAATTAATCACACATTTCCATCAGTTTAGCTAAATAATCATTAGAAATTATTTTATAAAAAAATTACCATCTGTTAGGTAATCGCAACTTAAAAATTATCGTTATAACTCGTGAATTGAGATAATCATCAAAGCAGAGTGTCAGATTTCTACAAAGACATGAAATTCATTTTGAACTAACTGAAAATGTCTGACATTCTGTTATTGTTATTAGAAGGTACTATTCCACTCACTATTTTAATCAATTTTCTATAACTTTTAGGATTGAAGCTTGCTTTGAACCAGCAGTGCGTAGAGTTTAGATTGTAATGGATATATTCATTTTGATCCTGCTTGAGAACAGTCTCGGAGATGTGTAATAGTACACATCATTTTTGAAATCGTTAAAATAACCAACTACTTATTAAACGTTACTCATTTAGCATATTTAGTTTCCGGAGATTCACAGGTTGGAATATTTTACCAACACGGAAATTATTGTAAAATAATAGGTAAAAAATTCTGAAAAAATGACCTAACGCATCAGTTATGACACATAATCCTCACAAGATTACTTTTTCATGTGCGTACGCATCCAAGAATTATTAATTCGAACCAACTCACTGATTACTCGTAACTTATGCTTCTGCCATCCTTTGTTTCGTTACCCAGTTTGATTGGACACATTTGTGACATTCGTCTGAGTTGCTTAAATGCGATTTGTAGCGTGTATCTTCAGTATATGAATTATTCTTGTGGTTCTATTATTAATAAAACATTATTTTTTATATTGCCATCCTTTTATAAATAACAAAAAACATTGGCTTCATTGTAGAAGACTCAGAAGAATACTCGGTTCTCCCAGTATTAGCCCACTTTCTCACTTGCCAAACGTTCTTAATTTACCCTCCTAACGCCAGGTCCACAATATCCTCACAACTTTCACTATTAAATAACCGATTTTGTTAGTTCCGTGTTTTAAATAATCGTATTATTAGTATTTGTATGGTAGAGAATGGTTCCTAGGCCAAAATTATGGAATATTCACGAAGATGGGATAACAGCTGTTTGTCAGAAAGTTGAAACAGGCTGAAGTTTCCTCAAAACTGACGGAAACTACTTGATTACCATAGAGTTATTAGCACCACTTCTTCAATCAATTCCAGCAGCCATATCGAAAATTGATTTTTTTTATATAGAAAATTAATGCTGTTAACATATTTCTGAGGTTCAACCGACATTAGTTTAGTTTAGCGACAAAGCAATAGATCAACCATTAAATTTTAGGACATCCTCCGTTCTTCAAAATAAAAAAAAGTTGTACTAGTCGTCAGTAAAATACGAATTACAATCTAGTTTGGCATATCGCACTATTCTGCAAAGTCTACCTTAACGGTTCAATTGCTAGTTACTATCATTCAGTTGACATTAGTGCTGTATTAATCCGTACAAAGAATTGTAATAAAACGGAACCCTTATAATTTCATCACTTCCTTTGTTACTGTGGATATCACAGCCACGGAATTCGCCGCTTTTTAATTGTTTCTGAAATTTGACAGCTAATCGTGGCTTATTAACAGCATAAACAGCAAAATGCTAAAAAATAAAAAATAAAGCACCTCTTTATACACGTAACGTTGGATAAGTGAATACCTTTTCTTTTGCTTACTCCATCGAGTGACAAGATGCGAGCTCCGTAAATCGTTAACAAGGGGTGCGCTCCGCTTATATCCAATCAAATGACTAAAATGTCTAAGTATTTAATATTCTGACACATAATAATGTCGTTCAACTAAAATAGTTTTAAATAATATAAGTTGGAAAGTTTTTCTAGATTATTACATTATCCAGTTTCTTAATTTTGTATTTTATTATCTGTTTTCTTTTCCTTATTTCGGTCTGCTATGCATCATGTCATTCAACTGTTTTCTTGAATAAAGTTTATTTATTTAGATAATGTAATCTATAAGGGCACGTATCAAACATTATCTAACTGAAACTGATATGTATCTAATTTTTCATGCCTAAATGTTTTTCCACTAAACGCTAAATTTATGCAAAGGCTAACATCCGATGTTTTTTGGTTCAGGATACAGTATTCATTTATCACACAAATTGTTGTTGATAGTGATAGTCGTATAACTTACCACATATGAGGTCTCTGACATATTATTCAACATACTCGTGAGATTTGTTAGTCACGAATTTGATCGCGTTATATAGGTATCACGGACGTTCAGATAAATCCTTAGCAAAGTTTTTTTCAGATCCTCATAATCTGAGATTTTAGTAAATGGGGGCGAAATCTCTCGGGTAATTCCGACTACAGATATTTATTTCAGGCTTGAATTACGACCTATGGGAGAAAATAAATTTCGTAAATTATTGAAAAACTGTAGGTTATAACTATTTAGCTCTGGCGTCCTCGTAAGGGCTGATAAATACAATTAATTACATGTAAAGAAAATACCTTAGGTAAGAATACAAACAAGTAGGAATCTTATTCATGAAATGGAAAAACATTATTCATGAAACATTTCATCTTCAGTAGAAACTGACAGTTGATTTTGGTTGATGTATGACACAATTATGATTTCATATTTAGTTACTTATTTTAAGATATGTAACCCTTACGCTTTTCGTAACATATGTTGTTTAATATCATTCAAGACTGTCTCTAGTTCGCATCCGCCGAGCGTGTCTACGTGTTTTCCCGCCTCTAATGACCTGGACCACGACGAGGTGTAAAACCAAAAAACCAAAAATAAAAAAGGGACGTAGGAATATTGCGTGAAAAATTGAAATTCTATCACAAAGCGGCCGAACGACTCTCTGTGTCTCTCTGAAATAATTCTATACGCTTCAGTTTTTGCCATCTTATGTATTTGGTAATTCAGATGACGTCCTGTCTATTCGTATGAAAGATTGAACATGATATCAACATGATTGTAATATAAAAGCTTCGAAACCATTCGTGCACTTGACCGTTGCTTCTCTATATCCCAGCCAGTGAATCAGATCTGAATTTTGACTAGGTTTAGAGAGTTGGTTGAATCTGTGTCGTTATGCTGCTGAATCCATGAAGCGCCTAACATCAGGGATGCCTAATTCGGATCCCCTAGCTCTTATGCAACGACGCCGATGGGCTTGTGGCGTGTGAGGGCAGCCCCAGAGACGGCTATGCTGTTGGCGGCTGCATTAGAGCCTCTGTGCGGTTAGAGGGTCGGGCGTCCGCCTAAGTAGCCTTAAGGCAGGCCACTGGTGCGATAATCCCTCGGGCGGAGGCAAGATGAAAGCAGGCCTGTCCACCGTAACCATCACATGCAGTCTGTCCACAAAAATTAATTTCAAAACTAATTGATTCAAGCTAATGAGGTAATTATTTCTCACAAACGCAATTTGTAAACAATGTTTTAAATATTTTTTAAAAAAAACGTTGTATTTCCTAAAGTAATACTCCATTAAAATTCTTTCTGGGGGATACAGATCCTATAACGATTGGCGCCAGTTTCGGGCCAGTACATCAACGTATTATATAGTCACGTGTAATCAGAATAATCCCCTACTAATTTCCTCTTACGTGAGGTTGAATTACTACGTTAAAAGAATTAATAAGGGGGTCAAATCAACACTTTACTTTTGGACACTTACAGCTAGCATATTGAGTCACAACCTGAAAGTGTAAATATGAAATGCATATTGTTCACCGGAGCAGATTTATAAGTATTATGATTCAGTAAGTTTCTAATATGTTGCAGTAAGCGGCGAAATAGCTTAGTGATATAATGTCACATTTGCCGTAGTAAAATACTGTTATCTGAACATTATTCACATTAATATTTTTTAAACAATTTTAAGAAATATGATAAAGGGATAGGATAAATGACTGAAGGGTGCGGAGTAATTTGTACTGAAGAGAGAAGAACACTGGACTAAGGAGGGGACGCAGAGTTTGTTGGAAGAAAGAAGAAAAATGAGAAATGTGCGCAAAGCAGTCACACAAAGTGGCTGGAAAGTGTTGACGATAATTCATAAATATGAGATTAGTAGATTTTTATTTTCAAAATAATGCAGTAATTTCTTTTAAAACCAATCAATATATATATATTAAGGAAACCAAGTAAGATCTAAATATTTACTTTCTTCAGAGCAAAATAAGTATTTTTGAAATTAGATAAGCCTTAAATCGGAGCTGCGAAAGGAGCCATCATTTTGAAAACTGATAAAAACATCCTGGTAAAGGAGCACAGAAAGTTGAAAGGTTTAATAAAGAGGGGCTTAAGAATCCAGAGAGCTAAATAGACTGAGGTCGCAGCAATGTAATTTTTAAGGAGTGCCAAAACAGAAATACCTATGACTGTGAATAGTATCAAAGACGAAATATATCGGGAACTGTAACAGGTAATTTTGTAAGTTGCTATTAATATGAAATAGTTGCAGCACCCCTGCTATATGAAAATCATAGAACACTGCGCATTTTGCGTGAGAATGGTAAAGCTACGGAGACTTTACTGTAAGGTACGAATATAATATTTCTGAGAAATATTGACTGTAACATTTGCAGAAGAAATATCATCAAGTGTCACAGAAATAAAAAAAGTAGCTATAAACTGTATGTCATAATCAAAGTACTTGTGCTAACAGAAATATGAGAACTCAGATTACATCTCATATTCAAAATTAGATTTGAGAACTAGACTTGACATAAAAAAGTAGCAGAAGTAATTAAAATAAGAAACTTGAAAGTATGCAATATTGGCGAAAGAACAATTTTCCAAAACCGTATGCATGAAGCACAAAATTTTATGGTAGTGGAACTTAATCACTCAGGGGAAAGTATAGACGAAAAACAGAATAATGCGAACTGCAGTAATATGTAAGAACGTCGAAAATAGAGTACGCAGTGAACCCGTTGTAGAAATGATACAATGTATCTTACAATAGAGGCACTATGGTGCATGTTCGAACTAGCATTCAGTTTTCTCGTTAGAATAGAACAACTATCCAGGTTCACGTCAACTGCCGCAAGCTGCACAATACAATAGATTTGTCCTTATGTTATAATAATGATTATCTGCAATTAGACCCTGTCGGATCACGCAAAGCCTTAACGATTCAGTTTTCTGAGTTTCCATACAGCTCTAATTTTTTTCCGTGGATTCTCTTCCTTTCTTCAGTCCATTTCGTCCCTAGTCTCTGAGTCACTTCATTCTCCGGCGGTACTTCCCATTTGTTAATTTTTTGTTTGTACATTTGTCTGTCTATGATTTCTGATGAGTTTTTCTGATGACTATTTTGAGAAGACAGGCTGAAAGAATTTTGTATGCAACTTGAAGAAGAGAGATCCCTCGATAGTTGTTGACGTCTGTTTTATCTCCCTTCTTTTGTAGTGGGTGAATGAGGGCACTTCTTCCACTCTTCGGGCAATTTTTCTGTCTGCCAGATCTCTGTAATGATTTGTGTGAGTTCTTTAAGTGAATTTTGTGCAATACTTTTAAATAGTTCCGCATTGATACCATCCTCTCCAGGTGCTTTGTTGTTTTGGAGTTTGATGATATGTCTGAGGATTTCCTCTTGTGATATCCTCTTGTGACGGTGGTGGGAATTACGGACAGGGCTTCATTCGGAATTCTTGATGGGGTTTCAGGGCAGTTGAGGAGTTCAAAAAAATATTTCGACAATTTTCCTAATTATTTAGTGCAAGCTTTCCGTCCGATTTCCTGAAGCATAAGTTTTGAGGAATATATCCTCGGATTGTTCCTGCAAAAGTTCTGTAGAAGTCTCGGATTTTGTAGTTGCGGAAATTTTCTTCGATGTAATCCAGTTGTTCCTTCAGGTATTTTCTCGTGGTTTATCTGATGATTTTCGTCAGGAGTGCACACCTCACGCCGCTCAGCAGACGCAACCTGAAGATGATGGCTCTTTACGCAGTCGAAAATTCGTTGAACTGCGATCAATTGATCCGGCAGCATGCCCAAGAGATCTTCAAGCATCAGATTCGCCGGGAAAACATACAATTACATAATATAAGAAGTTCTTGCTTCATCCAAATTTTATATGTTGCCCTCGTCGGAAAATAAAGTTTTCTTGTCTCTTTGCTCTTTTTTATCATGTCGTTCTTTATTAGATAGGGACACAAACCTTAAACAATTCCTTGGGATCAGCGGTACTTCATCTACCTGCAGGCAGATAGGTTTTTCAGTCTAATACAGAATTTTTGCATTTCCTGAAATTGATCTCCAGCTACGTTAAGGTCCCCTTTGGCGTGCATGAATTACGTCAGTAACATTTGATTGCGTACTAAACATTAGCCGTCAAATGTAATTTAATAGGTGAAATACGACGGAATACGTATTATGGTCAAATGTAAAATTTGAATTATATTGAAGCTGTATTGACGACTCAGTTGAAGGTAAACCCAACATCGCTATTAGTTTCTTAAATTGATGATGCTCCATTGTATAACGGTGCTGTGTATGGTTGGTACGAAATTTATTACCGGACAGGTATAACGTTGTTTGTAGCACTACAATATGCTAGCACTACAATATGTTAACTACAATATGTTAGCGCCCATTTCTTTATTGGATTATGTTCTTCCGCAAATGAGCTCTTTAAATGGAGTGATGAAGAACTTTAGAAAGAGAAAATTGTGATCATTCAATATAACTGTTTGTAAAAGTGGAACGCTTTAGAATTTAGATAAGAAAAATATACAATTTGGCTTGAAATAAATACCTCTGGCAAGCCCGTTATGTGGATGTAATTGTACGTTGCTATTAACAAATGATTAGAAATTTATTCTTGAAGTAAGTATGAGTCTTTTAAAAAATGAAATCTCCATTAGAAGAATTTTACTAACGAAACGTTTTAACTAACCAAGTTTCAGTCTGTTGAAATATCTTCAATGTTTGTTTCACTGGCCCTCTTATTCCAAAAGTTCAAAATTTTAAGGTGTTAGTTGGAGCTTACCGTAATTTGAAAATAATTGTTTTAATTCAGCTGCAAATAATTTAAATTTTCAACTATTCCAATTCTGTCAGAAGAAGATATAACGTGAAGGAATCAAAAGATGGAATCACGTGACCTTTCACTAGACCTAATCTTCCTTTCATAGTGTCTCATACTAAGACCACTTGCAAACAGCTTCCTCGCGACATTCCAGCGTTATGCTGCAGCAACATTAAACACGAAAATTTGTCTTGCGAATCGATTCACCTGTTCTGTATGGCTATGTTTAGCGTTTGTTTGCGTGCAGGAAACGTATTATGGCAGTAACAGCAGTGCTCCGTGACTGTAAATTTTGTTAGCATTCCATCAACATAAAACATCTATGTAAATGCAAAACACAATTCCATTTCATTCTCTTACCATATTTCCGACGCTCGTCGCCGTGGGATTGGAAGAGCGAGAGCCAGAAACGTGTTGCTGTCGCCGCTGCCCCAACGCCAACGCCGCGATTGTCTGAACCCGGACAAGGTTTAATATACTGCACTCCCACCGGTCTCTCTCACTTTTCTCCGTTGACTCTCCGACACGTTTCATAAAGTTATTGCCTTGTGTTCTGAAATACTTATGTCTCAAGATTTCAGCTGTTCTTACTATTTTAGCTCCCAGCAAGGAAGGATCTATTACCACTGATAGGTTTTTGACAACACTATGACGCAACTAATCCGCTTATGAGAATTTTTTATGAAGTATTTCAATTTTGACTGCTTGTTATAAGCCATCATCAAAGCCCGCAAAAAATGAACGGAGTGGAAAGTCATTTCTTTTCTATTGCTTAACTAAATAGAACTGTTATTGTCATATAATGCTCATAACCTTAATTTGTAATGTTGTACATTTTGGATCTGGCTGCATTTCATCCTAAGCACAACCTCTGCTAGTACCTCCAATCTTAGTTACCAACCTCGTCTCGAGTGTAAAGCAGTTGGCCTAAGAATGATTCTTTCAGTAACAAAAATTATGTCTTATAAATGGGCCACAGAGGGGAATGTACAACTAGATAATAAATCTTTAGAAAATGTCAGAGAGCACATTTACCTTGACCAGCTAGTAAACACGAGAAGAGATTTAAGAACTGAAGTTTTCCGTCGTATCAAGCTGGGATGCCAAGCATTATATTATCCTCGAATCTAATATACCCACAAAATCTAATTCTTCATGTGCTGACGTACGGCTGTGAGACCTGGACTCTAAATGAATTTACGGAAGGTAAATGCTAGGTTTAATTTAAAAAAAAAAAAAAAAAAAAAAAAAAAAACCGAGAAAGGAGCAACCGATGCGATCAGTTATGAATGCCACAGACATCTCAGAGAGGATAGCATGCTTGTAGTGGGAATGGGCCGGCCGTGTTACGTGGAGAAAAGAACAAAGAGGGGCAAAAACATTGTTGGAGTGGAACCCAAGAGATCACCACAGACAGAGGGGAAGACCACTAGACCGATGGATCAAGGACATGGACATTCGCAGAATTGTCGGTGTTACTTTGCAGACGATAGCCCAAGATCGTTCGACCTGGAGAAGACTGCTCAACTAATACCTGAACTCATGACCTGAACTCTTAAGAGGCCACTTCAGTTAATGACTGAACTGGCTGATAATGGACATATTTTCTGGCATTTCATTTCCTTGCGGATGCTTAAATAAATATAATTGTTATTAACTAATGACCTTAATCTCTACCATGTAATAACTAACATCTCTTCCTTTGTTAAGCCAGCAACGAAGGCTAGGTGCGTGATGTCACAGCCTCACGGACACTGCTATGCAATGATTAAACTTAGACTTTTATTAGTATAGATACTGATACAACGATCTCAATTTCTACATATTCTGCATTAACTCATTGCGAAACTAAAAATTAAATTTCCTAATAGCATAGTTACGCTAAGTAACTATACAGAAAATCATGGAAGGTTTCTGCATTGAGCTACAGGAAGTTTTTTCCCAGGAACCATACAGTACCTTACACAACATGTAGGCCTATCAGATAATCATGCAAAGGCTCAGCAGTTTCTTCTAACATGTTGCCCTGTTCCCCTCTCGCAAGGCAGTTCTGGCATAAAATTCCGATTGTCCAGTTGTCCTGTAACAGTTTTAAGACTGCGTATTCCGTCTAACTCGTGATAGTTCATTATGACGAATGAAACGTTAAATTTAGTCAATATCTCTTACCGAGTAAGGTGCGTTCCGCGTCAATTTGTTTGTGAAACAATTTTTTTTCCGGATAAAATAAGGAGCCGCCCTACCTTTGGCCTAGATGATCCTGCAAAACTGTGTTTATTTCTAATTGGTTCCGAGAGTGGTAATGCACTAGCCTAGCATTCGGAAAGACGCTGGTTCGAATCGCCGTGCGGCCATCCAGATTTCAGTTTTCCACAGATTCACGAAAACTCTCTAGGTTAATGCTGGAATAGTACCTCACCATCGACGAGGCTTAAAACCGTAAAAAAAAATCAAATCTGATTGGACTACTTGTGATTAGCTGTTACCCATTACTCTTGTACATCTAAAAGGTACTGATGTGCATAGTAGAAAAAACCTTCGCGCCACAACTGTAAATTTTGTATCGCTTAGTAATAAGATGTGCGAAGCTGATACGCAATTGCATGTAATCATGACAGTTTCGTTTATGAATCATGAGAACAACGAGAGTTGGGGAACTTTTTAAAAGTATTTTTTGTGTATCAGAAGCTAACTGGCGTGGTTAATAGCCTGCCTAGGTAACAGGTAAATAAATACTACAATAAAATATGAACTTCGTCGAAAGTTTTAAAAAAGTGTCGAAAAAAATTGTACAATAAACGATTTAAGCAATAACAATTTTTCTCTATCAGTTTAACCACTGATATGCTTTCGATATCATTTTTGGTTTGGCAGTTAGCTGTAATTATTATACTTCTTTGTTCTGCTGTAGGATATAGCCCTATTTTTATATTTGGTTTGTAGATATGTCATCAGTTCTGCTGCCCTTATGAAATTTAAACTGCGTTTCTTTTTTGTCCATATTCCTCGCCGATTAGAATTGTTTCGTGGCATTCCGTAAATTCTAGATCATTCTCATCTGCTAGCAGGGTAATATAGTCAGTTATTCATAGCTCACTTACAGTTTCTCATTCATGTCATTCTGAAGTTTATTTCTCGTTATTCATCCGCGTATAAGCTGATGTCAGTAGTGGAAGATTGTAATCTTTCCTCACGACATTTTAAAACTATGCTATCGTGATTCTCTACTAACACTCGTAGTATAGCCAACTGAGTCTTATATAGCTTATTCACTACTCTTCAGTTCTAAAATTTCCGACATGAAGTCATCGAGTTTTACCCATCCAGTCTTACTCAATATAAAAAGATTTTATTTTTGTTTAAATCCCCAAACGTGATATCATCGATTTTCTCGATTCGTCCTTCAAATATTAACCTTGATACCACGGTTGCTTTACTAGTGTCCCATTTTATCCTGAATCCTAATTTCTTTTATTCTTTGCTTAGAATTCTCCTGCATATTATACTCGTTATCTACCGGGATATCACAAAGTCATAAACTAATGCTTGAGTTAACCCTTTGCTGTACAATGTCTATCGAAAAATTCTCGGAATATGTAATAAAACATTTTTAATCCTACCGGAACAGTTCAGACCAGAGTCGCAGGATTAGTTCTCTTTCACAGTCTGCGCACGGAATGCGACGCTTCTGTGATGAAAGAGAGTATTCCTGGAGCTCTTTATTACGAGAGCTATGTGGCTGGACATGTCCAAGCGATGCCGGAGGGCTTAGATGACGACCTTTAGAAACCCCTTTTAATCTGCCAAATAAAAATGACGCTGCTATATCTACGCAGATGAGTATGTAGATAGGAACAAACGGTGTCGCGTTCCTGATTAAGAAAATTTTTGTAACAATGACGAACCGTTGCAACAAACCCTTACTTCGACAAGCAATTTAAACACAATGACAAAAGCTTATAGAAAGAAACACTTGTAGCCGATAGCATGGAACAGTTACAGGTAGAACTGGGTAAAAGTGAGATTCAATAATTCATTGAACCGTAAGTGAAAAATTAAAACAGTCAAGAACTTTCTACTCCGTTCTGATTAAAGCACCATCATGGAATTCCCACGTCCTGTGGTTTCTAGAGCAACCTGTAGGCATTAATTACAGTACCAGGAACATTATGAAAGTGCGAACAGGATACTTCTTCGGAAGCAAAGATTTTTTCATAAGTTATGAGAAATGAAACTCTCTTAATCTAACTCACAACCTTTGATGTAGTCGGAATGTTTTTTCGGTTCTCTTACTGAGGACAAAATAACGAAAATTACAATAAATCATGGAAATAAACCTCTCTCAACCAAACAGTAAGTAAAACGCAGAATATTTTCAAGTTCTCTGATTGAAGCCAACCAATCGATCTCTAGATGAACTTTCTTAAAAATACAGACAGTGATCTTCATATCAACATAAACCATCGTTAGCGCTGCGTACGTTTTGTGCGGACTTCAAATCTTCACCAGACTCGTCTGCATAATATCAGTTACTTTCCATCATGTTTGTTGACTGAATTTTCATAAATTCTTTTTTATTGATTCTGTTTTTTATTTACCTTGTTGTCTCTCAGACAGGAACGTTATTAATGGATTGTTTATTTCTGTGAGATATGAAGTGATGAGGAGTCGGTAATTGCAATTAGATCTTTAAAGCGACTTCTTTTTCAGTTAAGTGTTGTCACCTCCTTTCTATATAAACGGAATCAAAATGAAAATACATAGTTATGGCACAATGACCTGTATGATGCAAGTAATTATGAAAAAGCGAGCGTGGTGAGTGAGCAGTAACGTTTATCCCCGCGTTCAAGGGGACGCGTGTTCGGATCCCCGTCCAGACATCCAGATTTGGGTGTTCGGTGGTTTCCTAAAATCACCCTAGTTGGATGCCGGGATGGTTCCTTTAAATGGCCATGGTCGAATTCCTTCCAGTTCCTTGACCCAATCCTGTCCCGTCTCTAAAGACTTCGACGTCGACAAAAGTTAACTAGAATTTCATAATCTTTACACGAGGTTGGCGTTAATATTATATTTGAGTGGGTTCTTAGAAGTGATCTTTAGGGTTTTAGGCTATCGTCCAAATTATAACAGATCATACTACTAGTGGGCACCTAGATGTTAATTGTCAGCATAAGGATATATGACACCAGGGTAACAGTTATGTAGGCAGACGTCCCGAGCTTCTTTAACAGTGATAATTTATCTTACCTTGCCGATTTATCACAAACTCTCCACACAATTCTGTCTGAAATAACTTGGGTTTCAACCTAACGACTGCAAATGATTTAGACGACACAATGAATAATTTGAGACAAATACTTTAATTATAAAATACTAACCATACAAATATCCGCAATCACTGACTAGAGTTACGAGAAGCAAATACCACGCCCGCAGCACGGCTGGCTACAATACTACCAACTTGATCTTGCGAAATTACTGAATGGCTTCTTCATATGACTATAACTGAAGCATGGCTTTACTGCATTAATATACTGAATGACTGAATGATCAAATAACGAATCCAAATATAACCCCACATTAGCAAATATATTATCACTGAGCATTACAACATTATTACAAAGAACGGCAAACAACTATTAAGTTAAACTGACTGAATAATTTATCTAACATATTTTATCTACCTAGTAACTAACTACATGAGACAAGGCTAGCAAAGCATGACTTTGCTTAGTGCCAAAGGCACAGACAATACATACGTCTTACCTTCTGCAGAACTGCTGGCTGAATCGACAACAGCAAATAGCCCGGGACCACGCCACGCCGGAGTACTTATGTGTGAGCGATCACGTGCTGGAAGCATGATGTGTCATGAGAGTCAGCAGAATCGCGCACGTTGGCACTGTCCGTTTGCTTGCTTCAAGCAACTTACAATAGTCATTGAATAAAATACCAAAACTCCTAATTTAATCCCTAATTCACAGACTGCCAGTTAAAATCTAATGACATAAAAAAGACATGGATGTGATAGATCAGACAACTAGCGCTTGGCACAAAAATCGAGGATTTACATGCTTTCGGATTTGGTAGCAGGCTTCACTCCACGATTGGCGGAACTAATTCCATCGTTCAGTTCTAATAAAATTTATTATTTTATTATCTAGTAGATAGTACTTATCACTTCCATTAACATGAATGCATCGAGCTAAGAGTACATTCAATAAGGGTGGAAGTATTAAACGCCAATGTAATCACAAATTACAACTTTATTTTCTTTTTATTGTAACTTCCTATTAATGTAAGTCATTTTTAATATTGTTTGCTAAAATATAGGTTATAGTCGAAATGGGAGGCGAATTAAGAGTTCCCGATAGTGACGATTTTGAATATGACTAATAGCAAACATAATAAAAAATTAACAAGTTTGAGGGCCAGACACATCTTTATTGTACAATTAAACGAAATGAAAGATATCTTAGTCCTCTAAAGACTAGTTCTAAAAATCTCCATAATCTGGTATAGAAAATACGTATTTTGGCCTCGTGTATTTGTATTTAACCCTATAGAATAATAGTGAGATTAACAAATTTTAAATTAAGTATTTGTTTGTAGGTCAGTGCAACTTATTCCATTTTTTTAGTTAGAGGCTAGTGACAGGCAATAAGAGAGCCAACAGAATGAGTGCAATAGAGCTCCGCTTTCATTTACATACAGATACGTCATCATCAATATAATTATATACCTTCCACTCTGGCGAACCTAGTAATGAACTAGCCTATTTCGTAATTTATTGGCTTGGTACAACTTCTCCCATTCTGGACTGCGAGTGGAAAGATCTTCATTAACTTCTGATTTTATTTCGACTGGTGTTCTAAATACTTGAGCATAGGAATTTCGCTTGAATGCGGCTGCTGCCTTGGTAGACAATGTGAAATATTTTAATCCATAGTACTTAACACAATTCAAGGATAAGTTACGCAAATGGATGTAAGAAGCTTTGTAAAAATGTAGATTGGCTGTATGGTCTCTAACCAAATGCCATTAAAATAAATTAAAAATAAAAATGGAAACAATTTTGAATTTAAGTGCTCTGTGTGAAACTGAAAGAATCATACCGACCAACAATAACGTTTCACCACTTTTATCGTTCTAATTGGTGAACTTAAATCCTACTTGTGCTATTATGTGCGGAAACCTCTTTTTGAGAAAATGGTATTGTGGCGTCATTGTTCTTGGATTCTCAATCGACAGATCTGAAGTAATTGCATATTTTTTTATCAAGTTATTGCAAAACGTATCATCCAACAGGATTAAACTATTTGTGTAAAACAAGTCACGTTGCTAGATGTTCCTGCATTTAGAAGTTTACAGTTCCAACTAATCGTAAGTGAACATATCTGCTATAAGCACGGAAGTTTACTTCCTCCGGTCTCAGACAGACGTCAGGCGACATAGCGTGACTCTCTGCAGTTCACGCGAAGTGGAGACGCTGCAGTACATACGTCGCATCTGGGCAAACCCTGTCTGGAGACTTTTGGTAGTAACCACAGCACAACCAGTGATTAAGACAGCATCACGTGAACTGAGTAACGAGGGCGTGAATGCGGCTGATTAATGTTAGAAAGCAAGATATCTAGGAACGCAATCTACCATTCCTAGGAAATGAAAGACATACTTGTGGTGCGTCCAGTGATATTTTATGTTTATATACCTCGAAAGCAGCGGTCTGATGACTCAGTGGTTGGCATGTGGATGTTACATCGGGTGTACCTCAAGGAAGTGTAATAGGACCACTTTTTTTCTTAATTTTTATAAACGATCTCGGAGACAAAGTGAAAAGCCTTTTTAGATTGTTTGCTAATTATGCGGTTATTTATAGGGAAGTAAGGAATTTGGCCGATTGCTTAGAAATTCAGCGTGATCTGGATGTTATTTTGACATGGTGCGCTGAGTGGCAACTCACACTAAATTGTAAAAAGTGTAAGACAATGAGCATAACTAAAAAAAGAATCCGATTGTTCAGAATTACGAGGTACAGAATTCAGTTATTGATATGGTTGATTCTATGAAATATTTGGGAGTAACAGTACAAAGGAACATGAAATGGGACATACACATTAATTCGTTAGTAGGTAGAGCAAATTCTAGGCTGCGATTCATAGGTCGAAACTTGAAAAATTATAATGAACAAACAAAGGAGATAGCGTACAAATCTCTTGTGCGTCCACATTTGGATTATTGTTGTGCCATTTGGGACCCGTTTCGTAAGGGATTGATCGAAAGTATAGAGAAAGTACAGAGAAGAGCCGCTCGATTCGTGACCGCTTGCTACAGTCCTTATGAAAGCGTCACAGAACTGATTAGTAGACTAGGCTGGGAGTCTCTGGTAGATAGACGACGCACGTTTCGTATAAACTTATTGGTAAACATGTGTACTCCCACTTTCACTTACGAGTGTTGTGAAATACTTCGTCCACTAACTTATTCGAGTCGTAATGACAGGAAAGATAAAATTAGAGAAACAAGGTTCCGCACTGATTCTTATATGAATTATTTTTCCCCTCGAACCATTAGGGATTGGAATTCACAACAAAGAAATTAGCTTTGGTGCTGAGCGCCCTCTGCCACCCACAATTTTGTGAATTGCAGAGTATATATGTAGATATAGATGTCGGACGCTACCGGGTTCAAATCCCTGTCCCGGTGGGTATTTACATAGGCCTTTAATCTGACCTTCAACTCTGGAACAGCATGCTGTGTAATGTGAAGTGCGGTAGAACGCTTCGGCGATTCGGATTCCACGTTAAACTGTTACCGGGTTAAGCTAGGCAGTTACGACAGCGACTGATTGCGCAGCTGAAAAGAAACCCTGTGTCCAGGTCATTACGACCACGTGAATTTACTTTTTTTTTGTACCTTTAGAGCCACTGGACCAAATGTGATGCAGTTTCCTCCTAAAAAGCTTAATTGGAAAGAAAATTTAGTTATTTCTGTGGGAAATGAGCTGTAACGCATTTAGAGAATCAATTAAACAAAAATCAGCGTGCTCTTGGGCCATATCGTTAAAGACATAACATTAAAATGAATGGAACTGTAGAGAAAAAGTTCTACAAAAACATTCAGGATAATATATATATATATAATATATTACTGCTGGTAATTTACAGTAAGCACTTCGTGACTTAAAATGTGTGTTTGAGAGTCGACAGGGGCATGAATGCGCTATCCCTCATCCAGCTCATGAATACTATACTTTGCGCCTTCACCCTTCGCTGAATTCAAATGTATACCTAGGTTTAATGGGATAGTAAGTTCCAAACAAGCAGTTGGTGGCAGTACAGTGCAATATAGCTTTCATTTGTACTCTCGTGAGTCATGGCCGCACGATATGAATCAACAAACTCTGTACGCGGAATGGTAGTTGGGGTTAGACGCATGGGGAAATTGTTCCCCGGTTCAACATCCCTCGATCCACTGCATCAAGAGTGTGCCGTGAATATGTAGTTTCCGGCATTACCCACGCCATGTACAACAGCAATGCCAGACCACGTCTACTTAACGACTATTAAAATAGACATCTGCGTCGAGGAGCCAGTGTTGATAGGAGTTAAGGAACAGCAACTCGATGTGTAGGGGGAGCGGTACTTCAGACAGACGGTGCAGCAAAATTTGGCGTTGACAGGAGATGGCAATAGAAGACCGACGAAAGTGCCTCTTTTAACAAAACTCTATCGGCTGCAGCTCCTGCCTGGGTTCATGATCGTACATGATTGGAAAAAGTTTGCGTGGTAAAATGAGCTACGATTCCAGTTGATAAGAGTTGATGGTAGGTTCGAGTGTGGTACAGACTCAACGAGACCACTGGAAGGCACTGTGCAAGCTGATTTTGGTTTTTCATCCTGGTATGGGTTGTGCTTAATCGGACCTCTGGTCAAACCGAATCGACCAGAAATGGTTATATTCAGCTACTTGGAGACCATTTGCACTCATTCATGGTGTTCATGTTCTCAAACAGTGGCGGGATTTTTCAGAACGTTAACGCACCATGCAGGGAGCCAAAATCTTTCACGATTCGTTTGAGCAACATTCTAAACAATTCCAGCAAATGATATGGCCACCTATATCGCTAGAAATGAATCTAATCGACATTTTCGAAAGATCAGTTTATGCTCAATGTTCTGCACCGTCAACACTTTCCCATCTATGGACTGCCGCAGAGGATGCATGGCTGAATATTTCTTCAAGGGAATTCCGACGAAGTGTTGAGTCAATACCATGTCGGGTTGCTGCTCTTTTCCCGACAAAAGAGAGTTGCCCACGAACTTAGGAGGTAGTTGGTGCTTCAGTGTATTATTTCAAATGTTGGCCTCTTTCGGATAACTATCAACTGATGACGATATTGCATAGCAATCTTACAGGAACGAAATGAGGATCAGTACACGGGACAGCGTTCCTTGAATTCTGGTGACTCTTTGCCAGGACGATATCCTCTGTTGAGGATGCGGGACATCTCTATTACTGTTTTATGTGACTTTCGCTAATAACTAGACTAATTCTGGACCTGTAGACCAAGCAAAATACAGAAAGTTTGTGTAAAAACTACTTTCCTTAAGAGATATAGGGACACTTGCTACTCACTTTTTGACATGGATAATCCTTGATGAACTTGGCTCGGTAAGACGCTAAATCCTTGAATCTGTCAACAAAGGTCAGGGGTGGAATGTCCATCTGCGTTGTAAGTGATAAATAATAATTTTATCGGAAATATGTTAACTGTGTGGTTTATTTATTTATTTCGTGTTAAAAGCGTTCCTTTCATAATTTTTAGAAACACAAACAGAATTTACAACAACAGAACAGATCAGAAAGATAGAAATAAAACGATAATAATCAACACCAACGAATTCATATTACGGAAGACCAAAGGTAAGAAACTTGAATAGCGTTGTAACTGGCGTTAAGATGTTGTATAGTACAGGTTGATGAGCATTGCGGGCAGTTGGCACGATGATCTGTTTTGGCCCACACTCACATGCAGTATTTAGATCTTCGAGATAACATCATCTTGCTAGGTTATTCTCTGCCTACCCACACAACTTCTCAGCAGGTTTGGGATTCTCCATATCTTCCAGTTAAGATTGCAACTTGGTGGCAGTGCCTCTATGGTAGTAACTATTGATTTAAATGAGTCATTCTTGCAGACTGAGCCAGGCCGCTTCCGGCGGTACATCGAATGCAGCAGTCGTCGTCAGGAAGCTATTCCTAGATTTCAGCATTTTTCTGGGGGAGTTGTTGCTCGAACACTGAATGAGCAGCGTTTTGATTAACGTTATTTGTTTCTAACGTTGCAGATACGTCCCGCCTTTTATTAAGGAGAGCGATTCCTGCCAGGCCATGTGATTTTTAAATTGTTGTGGGTCTGAGGCACCCCATTATGTTTCTGCAGGTTTCATGCAGTGCTGCGTTTACTTGGCATATGCAGACTTGTACCAAACGGGACAGGCATGTTCTCCAGCAGAATAATACAGTGCAAGAGCTGATGTTCGGAGTACTGAGTGGTTGTTATTCAGATTATCATGTCATTAGAGACTTCCTGTTAACTTCTATTAAACGTAACAACTAATCTTAATATCTTCTGATCAGTTATTCATGTTTGTTAAACGAACGTAACTGCATGCAATTGTCAGAGTTCTATTGAATGATCAAATAAATGGCTAATTATAATTGAGAAACATGCTAAACTTTAATTGAGGTGAGAATTAATAATATAAAACCTTGTAGGCTAATTTTATTTTTTTAAATTTATGTTCAGCGATATCTTATCAATTGTGAACCGAATTTAATTTCGTGTGAATAAGGTAAACTTCCAAAGTGGTCCCATATGAATTTCATTGAGATCCTATAATTTTTTTTTAAAGATGGGTTTTGTGGTTATGGTGACTTATAGTTAGTAAGCCCTCGAAAACAATAACATTTCGAAAATGATAAAATTAATGAAAAGATGTGTAACATTACTACCAATCGTATTTTTAAAATGGTTTACACGAAAAAAATTACAGGGAAAATTATAGCTGGTATCCAACTTCGATCATGCAGGTACTAATTCAACTGTAAGTCAACGTAACTTGTTTCACCAAACACAAATTAATGACCACTAATGTATTTATATGTGGATACATGTATTCTATATCACTGAGGACATCATAAATAAAAACAAAATGTGTATGTCATAAAAAAAAAATTTGCATGATCGAAGATCTGTAGGAAAAAATAGTTATAGTACCAACTAAGAAACTATCAGTCCGAGAAGATATCATCAATCTTCTTCATTTCAAATACCAAATTTCTATTTGTTTCTGGCTGAAGAGCATTTTCGTTTTTGTTTTCAATAAGTTTTTGTATTTAGGGAATGTAAAAAGATGCACTGTATCATTTTCCTAGATTAGAGTTGTTATGTACTAAGAGATTAATGTTCCATTATTAAGCTCAAATTTACCGTAATTCCCTGATTAAAATAATTTATGTTACATTGTCATTCAGACTGTTTTTCCACTAGTACTAACAGAGTAACATTCTTTTTAGGCTACGCGATGCTCGAGATATTTTCAGTTTCTTAAGATTTTTCATATCTGTCGTGGAGCTTTTTTCTACTAAAGATTTCTTTCTTGTCAAACAAACACCATTTAAGGTAGCAGGGAAGAGAATGTCAGTAGATGGATTTAAGTTATGCAAGTCTATTGTTGCGTTCTGTTCACTAATATTTATTTCTGATTGCTTATTGAAGATGGCCCAATCATTCATATCGTCGAATGCGGAGAATGGAATAAAAGTCGAAATCTAGGTGATCATTGCGTCAGCTTCTTTGTTTTTCCTACGCTGAAGTGCTTTACGGGTCCAGCTTAACACCCTTTGCCAAATTTCAAAATTCAGTGTTATATTTGTAGTATGTATAGTAAAACGACCAGTTACTAAATACTTCGAATTAATTAATCCGCAACCACACACTGGGAAGAGGCCTTCTCAATTCGTAAAAATACGATTTTTTTACATAACAGATAAATTAAATTAAGTTTGTGATCATATCTTGTTTCTGTAGGGGCAGCAACATGTAAAATTATAAGTAAAAGGATTTCTGTTAGCTTCACTGTTTTTACGCATTCGCAGCCTCACACCTAAATGTAGAGACTGTAAACACTGATAAAGATTTTAAGAATAAAATACTATTTTGGAACAATTTACAGACGATGTCCAACGGGTATGTTGAAGCGCCATTAAAAGGAATTTGTCTCTCAACGTATTAGGTAAAATACTGAATTTTTATTTAAAAAAAAAGGAACATCGGTGTGTGGAGTTTTCGTTTCCCTTCCAACTTTGGCTCGTTGAAACCGTGTTTAACTCAATTTCACGACACAAAATGAATATGTCAGAGTGGCAGGCGAATCTAATTTAAAGAAGCATGAATTTTGTGGAGGCAAAACATTCGTATTAATATGCTGAATTACAACTCCAGAGCTCTTATTTTCCACGTCTGTGTTACATGAAAATGTACGCTTTGTACCCCCTGAAATTATATTATTTGCATTTCCTGTGAAACTCATTTAATCTAATTAACCAATGCGCAGGTGATATTTCAGAGTGATACATGCGGATATTTACAAAGCCACTGAATATTTCTTTTTGTTTGGTCTGCTCTCACAGGCCGCTGCCATATTCCAAGCTCCTGATAATTGATATAAGCACCACTTCCCTAAAAATAACGCTTCCCACTAAGTATCCAGTTTTATCATTTTTCATCCGGAGAGCAAAATTGTAATTGAAACATCGTAATTGTTTTTTATTATATTATTTTAGTTCAGTTTATTTTAATAGTAAAGTAGGAGTCTCTTTTTTAAAAAAAAAAAAATAGTAGTAGATAAAATATGGAAACAATATAAATCGTGCCTTGGGGTATTAATGGGATAAACTGCGGTACCCAAATTAGTCGGATACACTTTTATTTTTGAGTAAGAAACCTTTAAACTCAACACCTTAACGAACATGATACAAAAAATTAACTAACCCATACTGCCATGTAATGATGAACATCAGTGTAAAGACACATAAAATACCAAACAAAGTAATATTCATAATAACATTAGAAACAGACATCTCAATGCAGAAAAACATTAGTACAACACCCAAGTCAATCAATTCCACAATTCAGTCATACACGGTCTAACATACAATGGCGGCCCAGCACAATACGAGTAGGCCTAATACGCAGAAATTTAAAAACAAGATACAAAGAACATCCAAGAGATCTAAAATACAATAATCATTCAGCATCGACAGAACGCCTGCTAGACCATAACAACCACCAACAAATATTGACACAGACACACAAATACTGACCATAAACAGCAGTAAACCAAAAACACTCATACTTAAAGAGAACTGTCACATACGGAAAATTTTACTCGAAGGAAAACATGTAATAACAAATACACAAACCTGAAAGATCAGACACAATACACTCATCCCAAAAGAAAATAAGGAATATAGTCGTCAACATAGTTAAAACACATTTGAGAGGGACACACGCACTATACAATAAAAACAATGGAATGCATGCCATAACGTTTTACATTCTAAATGTAAAAACAGAATACCGGTTTTTATTAGCCGAAATTTTGCAGTAAAGTGTAGTGCAATTTTAGTGACAACAATCAGAATGATGATCATCAGTATTAAAACCAAGGTGCAATTGTTGGCTCCACAAATAGTTTATAGAAACAAAACCTGAAAATCTACGTAGAACATATTTTCGATATTCACTATTCACTCGTCAAATGGTCGTACGGTAAATTCCCCACCTATCGCTACCTCGGAGATGCTGTGTCCCATCTCTCGTGCGACGACTATAACACCACGTTCAAACTCACTTAAATCGTGATAACCTGTTATTGTAGCAGCAGTAACCGACCTAACGCCTTTGCCAGACACCTATTTTGACATTACCCACCCCAGCGCCGTACTCTGAGCGTTTTCATATCTCTGTGTTTTCATACGCATGCCTACACCAGTTTCTTTGTCTCTTCAGTGTATAATTCGACACAATACACTTTAAAATATGGAGAAGAGAAACTGCCGTGTTACTTCTGTCAATCACATCGTGTGGAAGGATCAAACCCACCTTAGGATTATAGACCAAACACAGTACTAATGTTTACCTCCATACCAGGATCCCATTTTCTGTTCAACTTACAAGTTTTTCATCCTTCGTTTTCACTCTTGAAACTATACATCTTCTGCTTACTTTTCTAATACAAATATTATTTCGTGCAACGTATCCACATTAAATACACTGAACCGAGAAGTCTGTTTTTTCTTCTTTATTGATATGATAGAGCTATTTGCATGAAGGTTCTAAGAATTCATTTAACAAAGCTTCATTATCAAAAAATAAATATTTTCAGTGCAATTATAATTTCTACTCGAAACAACTGTGGAGCAAAGGCAAACGTCACCTTGAGGTTATAATTCCGTCAGACTAGGACATTAAACAGTGTAGTTCACAATGTGTCAGTTGGAAGAACGCATCTACCGGCAGGCTTCGGGTTTCATATTCTGCATTCTTTCATCCCTCATACACTGACAGGAATTAAGTGCAACACTCCGACAGGAATGGTGGAATTTTGATAAACATTACAAATATATCCAGGGTCAAACCAAAAGAAATGATAGCAAATTTAAATGGATCAGGCTAAGTTTATTACCGTTAGATACAATTGTCAGTAAGAAGTCCGCCCACCTTGCGTACCTATACATTCGTTGATCCTTGCCGACATTGAATCAGTAAGGTTTCGGATGTCTTCTTGACTTATAACCCTCTACGCCTCCATGTCTTGTGCAGTCAGTTGTTGTACGTTTTGTGCTGGGTCTACTCCTGGCATTCCAGACATGCTCTGTTGGGGACAAAACTGGGAACCGTGAGGTGAAAATTGCTATCGTAGCCCCTTACAAGGCTTTGTTGTGTTGGCAACCGTATCAGGACGGGCATTATTCTTTTGAAAGATGCGATTTGGATGGTGGATATGAAGGGCATCGTAATACGGGGCAGCACCCCTGGTGGGCTGTCATTATGCCTTCAACAACCAACTCAGCCTGCTGTCGAAATTGATTGCCCCCAAACCGTGACTACAGTCGCTGGACCTGCGTGACGTCCTGAAATCACAACAGGGTTAGCCGTTTCTCCACTAAGCCTGCGTACATGTTGTCGATTATCACTTTAGCACAGACAGAATCGAGACTCGTCTTTAAACTCAAATGTACACCATTCACGTGTCCATTTTCGTTTTGCATTACACCAGGTTAGGCGATGGTGGCAATGAAATCAGGTTAATGCAACACATTTCGTAGGGGTCAGAGAGAGTAACCCAGCTTCAAGCAGTTGGATTACAGTCGTCCATGGTGTAATTCTTTCTTTAATCACTTGTTGGACCTTGCATTCAGTCACCGGTCTGCCAACAACAGCCACCCACACAATTTGGCGGCCTACACGTGTTGTGGTCCTACTGAATGGACCTGTGCCTGCTCTAGGAGAACTAGAGCCTTCTTTCATCCATTGTGTAACATATCTGTATGGTTAATCGTTTGGGAGATTTTCCAATTTTCCTACCTCTCCCACAGTTAAACATTTGGGTTTAGAGGGTCGTCACTCTTCGCCTTGGCATACTTGGTGAATAAGAACCTGCGGAAAAAAAGTGCCATGTTACACCACAATGTTCACCATTTATAAGCGAAAATACATAGCAATTTTGTATAATAAATAGCCCCGTGATTCATGTAATAGAGGTAAAACTTTCAATTTTTAATCATTTAATACTCTTCATATGGGGATACTTAGAGACAAATTTCATTCATTTACCACAACTCCGTCTGGATGTTGCATTTTCAATTTCCAATATGTGTACATAAATCGAAATACTACACTTGAACATATGGAGCAGAGTAACTGCCATGGTACATTTGTCAATCATTGACCTAGTGCGCATCCTGTGGCAGAATGTATCCAAAGTTTGGGTTATAGACCAAACATCCATACTAATGTTTACCTCCATACCAACATCATATTTCCTGTTAAACTTCAAAGTTTTTCATCTATCTTTTGCACTAATGAATTTGAATATTTAATATGTGATTTTCTAATGCATGTAGTAATTCTTGTAAGTTGGCGACATTACATACCTTTGACAGTGATATAGAGGAAATTTATGACGGACTTAGTAGAAATATTGGCATGAATGTTTTAAGAATTCAGTTAACAATGTTTACAGTATATATATAAAAAATATTTTTTATGTAATCATAATTTGTACGCAAAACAAATGATAAAATTTTGTTATAAACCATTACAAGGATACAGTTTTCTAAATATTAGATTGGCAACAGTAATACCGTTGTACTAGGGCAGCAATACCAAATTTAACCCAATGGTTGAATAAGTAGAAGAATCTTTTTTATTTTGCAATGTTCCTATATTGCGTAAATGTATCAGTATCTCTATTTAACAATGCTTTGAAGTATATTTGGTTTGACTTATGCCACAGACAATCAGTCCGACTCTATAAAATGCCGTTAGTCTCGTTGTTAACTATTCCTACTTGTCCTAACAGGCGGCCGCTACTCTGTGTTCCCGTCCGGGGAGCTGCACATCCGTCACGTGACCCACGCTGACGGCGCGCTGCCCTACCGCTGCGAGACCAAACACCTGCTGACGGGGGAGACCAGGATCAGCGCCGTCTCGGGAAGGTCGGTAGCATTAGTTAGACATTTCATAACTAGCCTCCTCCTTTTGGAAATTAGTTATATCTCATACAAAACTGTGTTTAATTTATTAGAAGTGGTGCAAAGAAACGTTCCAGTGTTTTAAAACTTAGAATGCTCAGAGTGAACTTTTTGGAGATCGATGAAAATGTAACCTAGTTGCCATACTTCTACACAGCTAATATAAAATTCTCATTTTTTGGGACAAATTTTTTTTTCTAGGTGCCATACATTCCTTTTCAGTCTTAATGTTTTTGAAGAACGTAGCATTTCAAGGTTGCCGTGGTTGAAATAATCAATAAAAATGTAAAAAGTTTTGAGGTTGGGTAGATGGTAATAATTTTATTTCAATTTACATTAATTATGATTTCATAATCGATAATGTTAATCAGGTATTTTCTTGCATTTACAAAAAGCAAAATTAAAAAATTTCACAATTTATTATTTATTTATTTAAAAAAAAAAAAAAAAAAACAGGAAAACAGGAAAAATCGATGAAACTTAGTTTGCAAAACCTTTACATTCATGGACGGAAATTCTTTCATTTAACACATGTAAATTTTAACTAATTAGGACGCCATCTCAACTAGCATTTAACGTTTCAGATTCCTAAAAGCACTGAGAAATTTTTTTCTGCACGCAGACGTCCCTGCCAGAGCGTTTCGGGTTCGACCGAAACCGAAGGGTATTACAGTAAGATGTTTTTATATGATATTTACCCTCGTCTTGTGATCTCTCAGCTTCCTCCGTTCACCATTCAGCCCATGCATGTTGGTAACTTTACCACCAGATACACATTTTAACAATAACCGCACTGGATGTCGCAGTTGGCTGGTCTCTCTCCAGCCTCTCGAGGTGCCAGCTCAGCTCTCCCCTGAGCTCCGCACAGGTCTTCAGTATTCGCCCGCAAGTATTCCACGAGTCGTGCAAAATGCCCAGGCTGTATGCCACTGGCACTCGCACAGCGTCAGTACTGTGTCGCAGCCCCCACTTGAATGCCGCTCTCTCTCCAGAAGCCGTACCAGCTCCCAGGAAAAAATAAACCCTTAAGAGCTGTTTCACATACATAGCACTTATTCTAAGAAGTCCCCGTCGCTCGATTCACCTGACTTGGCTTTTCTGTTTTCACAAAACTCATCTTTAATCTTGTAAAACTATGTCAACCCACGTTCGTTTCAATTGTGGCGAAAATGCCCCTAGTCAGGCCAAACCCCCTGCCGTGTCAAATACTTGACTTGTGTGGGGACAATGACCCTTCAGGGCACTTGTCTGGGTCGAACGTCATATAACCTCAATACAAGACGAAAATACCTTCCACTGCGTTCTTAACTACAAATATTTGGTCTGTTCTTTCTTGAAACGATCTGTACTAATAATATAAATGCGAAAGTAACTCTGTTTGTCTGTCTGTTCGTTACGTTTCTTTGGCTAAACGGCTACTCCAATCGTGATGAAATTTGACAAGGAGATGCTATTTGACATTAGGATGGAATTGGGATACTATGTTCTGTATAGATACGAACATATTGTTATTAAATTATGAAAAGTATGTGAACTGTGAAAGACAAACACATAATATTTATATGTCTCTGTAATGTGTAATATTAGAGAGCAATGGCAGCGTAGCGCAGTATAACGTGCTTGTATCTTAAAAAAACTCCCGTGTGGCTTCAACCCCTGCCGGCATCGGTAGCTACAGTGCCTATTGTCTTTTTTTTTTTTTTTTTTTTTTTTTTGTAACTGCTTTACGGCTCTTTTTAACATCGAGGTCTTTAGAGACGGGAAAGGATGGGGGGGCAAGGATGGGGGCAAGGAATGGGAAGGAATTCGGCCATGGCCTTTTGAAGGAAGCATCCCGGCATTTGCCTGGAGTGATTTGGGGAAACCATGGAAAACCCAAATCTGGATGCCCGGACGGGGATTCGAACCGCCGTCCTCCCGAATGCGAGGCGAGAACGCTAACCGTTACACCGCCTCCTCGGTTGCCGGTTCGAGTCCGACAGAGTGCATGGGTGTTTAGTGTAAGTGTTGTGTGTGTGTACATGTCGTATCCGTCCTGTGGTGTCTAGAGTAACTTGCAAAATAATATACAATTTAGACACTGAAAACACTAAATGATCTGAAGTCGCAATTGAGTTGGCATAATTAATATATTATTATATATTAATATATTATTATATTATTATATTAGTTTTTAAATCCCCACTGGGAGCAAATATTTTTATGAATTGTTTTTCATAGTTTGAGCCAAGCCAGGATTTTGTAGTAAGGATACCATGTTCTGGCCCTAAACGTTTACTTTATTCAGGGTATAGTGGTTCAACAGGCAGTTTTTGTGTGATCTAAACTAATAATATTATATATGCGATAGTAAGTCTCCGTCTTTTTTTACGTTTTTACGAGTATATGTGTATACCGATATACCGAAATACTTTGTATCATTAGGAACGAAATAGAATACTTTTTTCCGGATTAAATAAATGACACAGGTTTGAAGGTAGATTTGTATATCGAAAGCGTTCCCGTCATATTATGCTGACATAACTTAGGTGACTTTCAGCTTTGTGTATCCAATTCTAGCAATAAAATTCTAAATCCACTCGTACGAAGTCGCAGATAACAGCTAGTACTATATATAAATGATTCAATTTGATCATTTCTTGGTGCATATTAATTCTTAATTGGTTTCTTTAAAAAAAAAATAGAATAAAAAAAATTGCTTCAAAAAATATTACACTGAAATCCAAATCGAAAATGGCATTTTACTTCAACTGAAAATAGCATTACATGTTACTAAAGAAATTAATGTATAAAAAAACAGATTTCAATATTACTAACGCCTAAATGCTGTGCTATCATCAAACATTCACAACGCTGTAGCAACTAATGATACTTTTCACGTATACATTTGTCGTAAACATTTTACAATAAAAGTTCTGGACTGATTGTATTGACGTCTGTATTATAACTACTTCTCGTTTGTGTTAAATTACATAGTTTCTCAAACAAAGCGAAGTTTCACTTTTTTTCTTCTCTGTTACTTGTTTAATACAATACTTTTATCGAATTCAGGTAATTCATTATCTCTAGCCCCTAGCATTTCTCCGTTTACTGTGTGAAACTGCTTATTTCTATCAAAAGCATGCGTCACTTCCAGAAGTGTATCACATACTAGGATTACGATGAAATCACATTTTTATTTTATTACTTTTTCGACAAAAATTAGTCTTACTGTCATATGTTCTATATCACAATTTTTCAATGGTATATTCTCTATACATACATAATCTACTCAGCCCTCCACAATTTTAACAATCAAATTTGTGGCGTGAATTAGAGCAACAACAATACTTTTTTCTGAAATCAGAATTTCGATAATTAAGTTAGTGTATATCGTTACTTGCAAAAATATTACACACAGTTGCAAGTCAAGTCGTTTGTCTCTTCATTTAGGATCACGAGCTACGTTATCAAAGCTATTTCCATATGACTTAAGGAACAGGAATTATATTATAGCGCATAAATAATTATATGAGAGAGCATAAATCTACATCCGCCGAAATGTTTCACGATATGTGCAGCTGCTAACAACGAAAATTGAAATTATCGTGATTATATCCACTTACGGAGTGTACGTATCAATGAAAAACAATATCAAGTGCGCTCTTCTGTTTTGTTTTAGAAGGAAAAGGGAGGTAGAAAGAAGATAATTAAAATTTCAGAAAGTTTCTATTCTAATTACTTTCCTCCTTAGAAACCAGTTAACAAAAATAATTAATAACTTAAACAAGCAACCGGTTAATCAGTAATAAACTATTATAAAAATCCCGATGTTGCTCATTTACGTGTGATTGTATTTTTTAAGACTAATATCAGCTTTATTAGAGAAAAATGTTTTCAATGATGAAATTAAGTGCAATTTCTTACTAAACTCCCAGTACTATTGAACATAAGAAATATTTGAAGAATAAAGACTTCAAATTTGGTTTTAACAGGTGCTCATTTTAAAGTTTTTGGATTGATTAATTGCTTCTGACTCCTTTAGCCATAATGGCATACCAAAAAATGTTCTCCATCAGTAATATTTGATATTTGCTCTACAAATATGTAATTTTGTTTTGCTTCGGGCTTTACGCCTCGCTGACGTTCTGGTCACTAAGGCAGAAAAGTACTGCAGATAAGGAAAGAGTGGAAATTTGGTCATGGCCTTTTCAAGGAACAATTCCAGCAGTCGCCTGGAGTGACTTTGGGAAAACATAGAAATTCGAATCAGGATGACCGGACGCGGATTTGAACCCGCGTCGTCAAAATTACCAAGCCCCAACAATACAGTTTCCCACCAGGCTTAGTCAAGTATTATCCGATAAAAAATCCTTCCCGAGTATTTTACACACGTATGTTCTTCTGAAATGTAAATAGTAGATCTCCTCATTTAAACTGAACATATACTACAATACTGCGTTCCGTCTGTAAATTCACCAGTCAGCAAAAAATTGATGCAGAGAACTTTAGAGAAATTTGGTAATTGCTTGAGAGATTATGTAGTCCAATTGCAGTGCTGAAACATTTTATGCGTTTTCGTACTCACATCAAATAGGCAATGAGATGTTACCCATGCCGACAGTTCAGATACTGACAGGGTATTGTAAAAAATAGGACATACAATAAAATATGAAAAGAATCAGCTATCACGAACAGCTTTACACATTTCAAAACAATTTATAATTTCTTTTTATAGCACTGTCGTCTAATACTGCTGATCATACTTTTATATATTTCATACAGCACTTAAAAAATCTTCCCTGGCTATGTAATGGTATTATGTACGTACGTGTTGAGCCGAAAAAAAGATAAATGTTTGCTTGGAATGTTAGCAGATTTAAACCAGAAACCTCTAAGCTAAGGGCTAATATATTTAAGCACCAGTAGCCTGAAGACGTAGCTAGTGATTGTTCTGTTGAGTAGTTAAAATGTTAATTAAAAATGATAGTTAAAAATACAGCCAGAAATATTACTGCTACACAAATTCTTTTGCTGCTCTTAAGAAAGTTCGTACTGGAAGAAATTAAAAATTGTACATGAAATTTCTAATATAACGAGCAGAAACTTGTACGCAGTAAATATCCTTTACTTAAAATTTTTTCACCATTGTTTGGACATTTCGTATAATGTTTACTGGATTATTTCTGTACTACGGTATTAAAAGTGTAAGTTTATCGTAATGGGAAATAAATATTGTGATGTCTACTGACTGCTTGAAACATTCAACAAGAAGCTACGAGTCTTCGAATCCTGAAGATAAGAGTTTTCACTATTCACACATTGATCGTATACTTCAAGGGAGACTCCTTTGCACGAACAGTATATATCAATATTCGCCGGTAGGTCAAAGTCTAACTGAGATATCTAATTTCTACAAATATAAAAGACACCATGCAGCAAGCCATTTTATTATACTTGTACGCATCTCTGTGTTTTCTTTGTACCAAAAAGTTTGGACAGCAATCGCCGGAAACAACAAGTAATTAGTAAGCGGGGCAAGTGCGATCGAGATCTCACATGATTTCTTGATTGCTGCTTCCTCACCTCTTCGCATAACATGACCGTCCCTCCTTAATCTTTCCTCTCTGATAACTTCGCTAATAATAAACATTCCAGCAATTTTTCTTACCTTTTCACTTTTAGTCAGCCGAACCTTTTATGTATCACGGTCTTAAAGAGATACGCATTAGGGAAAATGATGTAAGCGGAATAACGGGAATCATAAAGTTAAACTGCTATATGGTTTTTGAGGATTGCAGACCATCGTGTGCACAGTGGCACATGTAGCAGCAGCTCCCGTTAGAACAGCCTCACAATTGATTTACTGAGGGCGCCCCGTAGCCGCGCGCCTGTCTGGCGCAGACAGTGCTGCATGTCGCGCGGTTAATGAGTTTGGCGTTACGCTCGCTAGCTGGCTGCCTTTAGGGAAAGACGCCGGCGGCCTCCGCAGGTATCCAATTTATCAGCGCGCCAGCTCGCGCGACTCCGAAATTGCCTCCCAAGGCGGCGAACGGCGAGCGCTAAAGGAACGGAACGGAATGCATCACAACAAATTGCAGAGTTCTCGGCCGGCCTCCGGCTATCCATTTTACACCGCCACACAGCGGCCGGCGGGCCGAGCTAGCCCAGATAAATTTCTTAAAGCGCGTTTACGACGCCACCCCACCCTTCTTCTTTTCTTTGGGCAACAAAAGCTCGGACGGCCTCTTCAACGGAAGTGGTTTCTTCTGAACTGCCCGCCGCAAGGTACCTGGCATCGTTTCAGGAGTCATAAAAGAGCCACCGACCTCTGGGGCTTGAATCTCTGATGACAGCTTGCTTAACATTGTACTGATCAACACTAGTATTACAAATACGACCGTAAATCTTTCTCTGTGTGTTTGTTGCGATTTTACTACTAAACAGCTAAACCTATCTTGATGAAATTTGACAAGGGAATAGTATGTATCGCTACGTATCATTAAAAAGGACAAAGGTTACTTTTTTCGTGGTAAATGACATAGTTTGTCAGTAAATTTTTTACAATTAACCGAACGGTGATAAATAGATGGATAGCGTGTGTAAGTATGCGTAATGTTATATCGGTCGTTTGGTATTCGTTTCTCTCGCAGTCAGTTTTTACATGATCTGTTCATAAAATTCATCTACAGACACAACTTATTATATAGTACAGACGGGAATCTGTGCTGCAGCAGACTGTTATTTTGTTTTTTACTAAAAGTTTTTTAGAAAAGACATCGTTTTACCATGGACAATTATATGTAACTACTATAAGGTTTTACAACCCCCAAATGATATACGTTTTCAAAATGACAACAAAACCAAAAAAGTTGAGTACAAAATGATGCTGAAATAAGTTGTCCTCAGGAAGTAACATAATTATAAACCACAAACAAAAATAAGACGTAGGAACTGTGAGAGATAGCGTCCCACAGTTGTCCCCCCTCCCCTCTCCTTAGTTTGTTACTGTTTTTAAAAATGTGGCAAATTGGTTCTCTTCATGAGACGGGTTCAATGGTAGAATGGTAACGTGATGACTTCCCCATCATATTATCTCTACTCCGGGCTTTATGACACATCTTTTACATAACATAAAGCTTTCTCTATCCAATTATAGCAATGAAATCCTATGTTCACGTATACGATGTCGCGGGTAGCAGCTAGTCTGGAATATTTTCCTTTAAACGAATACCGCAACTTGTATTTCCTTTTCGCAATTATCTCACATTTTACCTGACATCACTTTAGAAGGTGAAAACATTCGTTTACTGTTACCGTTACGTCAAATTTTGTAAGACAAATGCCTATAAAATCTGGACCAAATACAGTATCATCAATATAACAACACTGTAGTTCACCGAACATATTTTCACTAATAACTTCCACAGTAATCACCAGTTTTCTTAGAAAATCTGCAGGACATATTCTAACTCCGATATCAATAAATATTTCTTCCCAAGACATTCTTAGGGATCACCTAAACTAAAACTTCCTGTTTTAATTAGAGATTGAACTACATTGGTGATGGTTTTAATTTTATTATTCTGATCGGCCTGTGGAATGTTTTAACCGAATATACAAGTTCCTCAAATGCAGTTTGTGCCATGTTGAAAGCGTTACCTAGATTCACATGTACTGGCTTAGCAGTGCTGCAGTCACGTCTGAACCTCTGGTACGATACGATCCGGATTATACAAATTGATCCGACATTGCTGAAAAGATAAATGAAGAACTTTGAACGCGACCTGGAAACTTCTGTGTCAGCAAGATAATAGTGACGGTGCAGTCAAATTATGGATCGTAATGATTCAGTAATCGCTATTCTCTACACGCATATCTGAGTTCCTCTCCTTGTTCTATAAATTTGTTTATAATTGGAACTTAGATCGGTGTAAATTCTTTTAACGCATGTGTATTCCATTGCATTGTGTATTGCTTATTTTAATGCACGATTGTATCTATGTGTATGCGTATCATTTTATTGTATAATGATTAATTTTAATGCATGCCTGGTTGTAAGTTCATAAGTGTTTTACGCAACTGATAATAATAATACGTAAAGCTAATAATTAATTAAGACGCTATTGTGCACACCAATTGAAACTATTGTAAAAAGCTGGCTATATGGTCGATAAGGGTAATTGCCATTAAAATAAATTAAAAATGTAATCTGTGGTCGTAATGTGCAGCTTTTTCTGATCACCTTATTTTTTTATGTTTTTACTTCTTACACGAAACATCTACCGTTAACTATGTATGCAGGCATTAAACGTTGATATTGTAAATCCTGGTTTTATATTTAATTTACCGCGTCAGTAAAAATAATAAGACAATAAAAGTGTTAAAGGGCTATTTTTGTTCATTCAAGAAAATCACCTTCTTAGCGTTGTGTCATGTTTTAGAAAGACACATTAAGACGGTGATGAGTGGTCAACGAACTGCGTTGAATAAGTAGCTGCTGATTGCTCAGTTGAGCCACTTAAATAAAACTGCATTTTTAAAGACAAACACTAAAAAATACATTTCATTGTAAGTATTGGTCAAATTTAGTTTCAAAAGTGCATATAAACTATAAAATACGATTAGTACTCTTTTGATTCATTATGATATCAGATAAAGTCATAAAAAATAATATATTTGCTAGTTATGTGAAATGTCCAACACTTGCAGTATTTACTAATTTCTTCACATGTTCCTTGGCTTTAAGTTCACGCTCTTCCCTTCTTAAATTCAAGGAACAAATAACTGCACTAGTTCTGGCCACATCCGACTCAGTGTTCCTTCGATTAATTGCTTAGGAACATTAGCAAAGTGCTCAGAGGAATACTTATACTCTGAATTGCAACTTGTGAGAACTAGAACTAGTGAATTATCTAAAAGTTAATGGAGAACAAGTGGATCTGTTCTTACAATTATTTACTTACCCTCATATTTGATTTAAAATAAATATCTTTTTTTTCCTTTCACATAAGTAGTCTCGTTTGGTTTCAGAGACTATTTTAATAACTGCATTATTTTGTTTTCACTGGCCCCTTAATTCAAATGGTTGTTTTAGTACTTCTTCAGTTATTTTGCGAACATCGTAGTATTAAACGATAGTGAACAGGATTCATTGATTTGTTCTTCTTTTGAAAATTATTCGATACCTTATCCTGTTTGTGTGAAGTATTCTTGCGCGTTTAGAGCATTTGTAATTTATTGGCACAGAAAAATTGGTTATACCAATCAAAATTGAAATAAAATCATCGCGTAAGCCATATATGAGAGAAATAATTTGGTGTTGAATAATACAAAAGATAAATCGAGTATTATTAGTCACATTTGTTGTTTTTAAACAATTAATAGAGTATGCAATGCAAGACAAGAACTGCAGGTGAAGATAGAGTTAGGATTGCATGAAATGGATCTGAAATATCCTATTAGAAAACAGTCACTAAATTTCTCTAATTTAAAAGTTTTCTAGGAATAGTGTAGATTTTTCCTATTCACTGAAACATGTAATAGTAATACTGATATGCAACGAATTTAATACTGGTCTTTTCAAGTAAAAATGTTTTCGAATCATCTCAAGATGATAATCTATGGGGAGAATTTCATTGCACTCATAATGTAATTCACAACGGTAATTTAGAACACGGCGTTATTATTAATAGAACTAGTTTTACGCATAAAAGTATATAAAAAAAGTCGTTTATCCATTAAGGATTTAAAATGAGGATGAATAGATAAATAGTTTTATTAGATCATTTGCTTCAAATTACAATCATTATCATGTAAACAAACATACAAAAAATATGTACGTTTACTACCAAATGATGGCGGAAATTATTCTAAGTAACTAAGTAAGGGAGATATCTGTTACAGCAACGTCTGTTAGAAATCAAAGTCATTGGCTAATATAGCACTTAGAACTCCTTTTTACATCAAATAAGCATTGAACTCCTTGATTTTATTCTTCCGTATAGGTAGATATGTTCACTTTGACCCCATATGATAAGTCTCGGGGATGTGGAACAGTACATATACTTATCAAAATTATCAATGTTATTACCAACCACTGATAACAGGTTACTTACTTAATTATTATAATAAATTTCTACTGTAATCTGCAAATACATATTATCACATGTTAGTTACTATCTACCAGTACAATTTTCAGATAACGTAATTACTGCCTTTGATAAACGGTTTCAGCACAGAGATAAACCATACACCATTTTAGTAACTACGCACAACTTAGTCACTTTATCCCTCTATACACTAAGTATTTAGTATTTATTAGTCATATACAGTATTTATTCAGTCATTCTTAGTTACAAATTCCAAGGACACAATTCTTTTGGAGAGAAAAATTGGATCTGAAGCAAAAACTCTTTCAGTTTTGTATTAAAAGTAGTTAGGCTTTCGTAGATCATGTTTTATTTCTTGTGGTAGGACATTGAATAAACATGCTCCAGTTAATCTTATCCCTTTCTGTACGATTAACAATTACTTGTAATCTTTGAGATGTAATATTTATTCCTAGTATTATAGCTATGTATGTTAGCATTAAGATCTAAGTGTTCAGAATTTTCCACTTCAAAAGATAATAGGGAGTATACATACTGAGCTGGAATTGTACCATAAGTACTCCGCAAAGAAACATGAATAACAAAAACGTAATGTTCCTCAGCTATTAACTCCTGGTCCTCTGGCGTTTCTTATATGTGTAATACTAAAAATATGTTTTTTGCTAATGATATTATTATATACTAACTGGTACCTACGACTTCGTTCGTGTTTGTAAAGAATTTGGATTGACAGCTAACGACATCTAACCACTATAGTGCACGATGAGATGACTCGATGCTATTACCACACACAAACACCAGTTATCTGCGCTATGTAGTCCAGGCAGAAAAGTAAAATATACGGACACATATGTCTTTGGTCGAAATACGAAAATATCCATGATCGACCAATTTCAACCACCATATCTACCACACTCTCACAGTTACAGAAACGTTGTGATCGACGGGAGACTCTGTGCTACCACCGCACACAAACACCAGTGATCTGCGCTAGATAGTTTTGGCTTAAAAGTGATACACCATGCAACATACGTTTTTGGTAGAAATATGAAAGTGCCGCATGTCGACCATTTTCAACCACCATATCTCCCACACCCTCATAGCTACCGACATCTAACCACCATACTACACGATAGAAGACATGATACCACACACAAACACCTATGGCCTATGCTTTGTAGTTGTGGCAGCAGAGTGACATATACGGGGACACATGTCTTTGGCCGAAATACGAAAATATCCTTGATCGACCACTTTCAACCACCATATCTCCAACACTACCACAGTTACCGATATTTGGCCAACGTTGTTATCGACGGGTGACTCTGTGCTACTACCACAAACAAACACCAGTGATCTGCGCTAGATAGTTTTGGGCTACCGACATCTAAATAGCATAGTACACGATAGGAAACACGACACCACTACCACACACAAACACCAATGGTCTATGCTATTTAGTTATGGCAGCAGAGTTACATATACGGAGACACATGTCTTTGGTCGAAATACGAAAATTCCCTGCATCGACCACTTTTAACCATCATATCTCCCACATTCCCACAGCTATCGACATTCGGCCAACGTTGTGCACGACGGGAAACTCCATGCAACTTCCAAACAGAAAGACCAGTGATCTGTACTAGGTAGTGGTGGCTGAAAAGTGAAATATAGGAAAACACACGTCTATTTATATATATATATATATAAGATTAGTAAACAATAAATAGCTTTCAAAAGCTCCGTGTAAATGAGATGTATTCTGTTGTAAACGACTTCCAGTGTTGCTTCATGAAACAATAATTTTCTACATTTGCCCATTGAATACATTTGTTTTAAGTGTAGGATACATCTGATACTACATTAAGCCACATGAACTATTTCGTCAGCTTCAAGACAATTATTGAAGTAACGTAATTAAAAAATTTATACTAAAATGCTTGTAACTTACAGTGTACAACGGAAAGACCATAATTCTCTAAAATCGTTAATATTGCTGGTCAAGTTTACATCGCGATAAAATTACTTTTATTGGTCGTGATTTAGTAAGGTGTATAATGAAATTAATTGTGATAGCAATTTATGTTACACTAATTAGGAATCTGTTACTACTCGAAATGTACTTCCAGTGCATTTAATGTGTTGAGGTGAGTTCGTATCGTTTTATTTTGTAGCGGCAATATTAGCAGAAATAGTGGTTTGGTTGAAATGCTGCCTGGACCAGAATATTTTTGTTACAGCGTAAGGCAGAAGGAATTTAGTTATTATTAGTAATCAATAAGCAGCTTTTATAAGCTCCATGTAAATGAGATTTATTGTGTTATAAACAACTTCCAGTGTTTTTTCATGAAACAATAAGTTTCTACATTAGTCCATTGAATACATTCGTTTTAAGTGAAGGATTTGATAGATATTTGCAGAATATTGAACAGTAAGTAAAAAGCACTGTTTCTTGAATCATACATAGTCTCTAGTATTTGTAGAAAAATTTTGAACAAAAAATAAAAAGGGTTAGTTAAGTTTTAAATTTTGGCAAAAATAATTTGTAGTACAGAGACCGTAGTCTATAGTAACAAAAAAGAAACAGAGAATAAATAAAACCGAGATAGAATGGAATCCTTTACATTTTTTATAAATACGACATTTCGGGCACGACCATTTTTGCGGTTTTAATGAACCTACTTTCGTTCTGCCATACTCATAGAATTTTACGTTTTTTTTTCCCAAGCTTTGCTTTTTCACATTTATTATGACGCATATATTACGAACGAAATTATGGCGTAATATTTGATATGTCATATTCTTTTATGTACGTAAATGAAAACATCTCTTTGTGATCTTAACAACAGTACCTACCTTTTTTTTTAAATTAAGGGTAAGTACAGATTTATATTTCCTGCTTCCAAACTATTATTTGTCAAGTGCGTCAGTTTTGTGGCTTTTAAACTAAACACAAACTTGTATATGTAAAAAGGTTTTTGCTTTTATTTCTGAAAAGCAGTGTTTGCGATTTACGTAAAAAGCAAAGAGTAAACGTGGCACGGATATCTACGAAGTAGGAAACTCTTTGTTGTTTGCGAATTTATATTAATGGCAATTTCTAAAAGAACTATGCGTTTTTGCGGGATAAAATCTACTCTATGTCACTTCGCACACAATTAACTAACTTCATGCCAAAATTCATTTAAATATGTTGAGTTATTTAGGCGTGATTGATTCCAGAAATACATCCAAACACACATCCAACCTTTCTCATTTTCTCATTTATAGATATATAGATTTATACTAGTCGTTGCTCATACCTTCATTCGCGTGTACTTTAATTATAGACTTCTCTTATAAACCAACTTCTTCAAGAGTTACATGAACCAAGATCTCCGGGGCTCATTGAACGCAAACTCTTTTTGACTGAAGAGCCTCCATAACAAATGATAACTTAATTCCATGGAATAATGCGATGCCGCTCGTATGTTGAAATCACGATAAGCATTTCGACTGCGAGAAGCAACTTGACCAACTTGACTATTAAAGGACATTAATGTGTCACATGAAAATAAAACATGCATTATTATACTCACGGGTTGTACAGTAATTATAATCCCATCAAAATCCGAACAATAGTATTTCCGTCAACTGCTTTCGATACAAATTATTTTTAATTTTTCAACTTTATGACCTCAGATCAAAATGAAACCCGCCCTATTTTACCAGACTGTACCTTAATCGAAATCGCATCAAAACCGACGAGAGGTATTTATTTACATGAGTCGCATTCAGCGAAAAATTATCTTTAATTTTCCAACTTTTGGATCTCACAACAAAATGTAAAGACACCCTATTTTACCCGCGAAATATGGGCTGTACATTAATGGCAACCCTACCAAATTTAGGCCAATAGTTTCTTGCATGACTTGTGTTCAACCAAAATTTTTAATAATATGTTCAGTTTTGGACTTCTCACCAAAATGAAACATTCCTTATCTTACACTCAAGACCACATGCTGTAAATTAATCGAAACTCCAACAAAATCTGACAAGTAACTATTGTATTAATCGCGTTCAATGAAAACTTATCATATTTACGACGTCACATCAAATGAAACATACCACACTTAACCTACAGCACAACATTAATCAAAACCTGATTAAAATCTGACAAGTGGTTTTTCAGTGAATCGCATTCCACGAAAACGATCTTAGATTTCTCATCTTTTCAAAGTAACCGGATTTACATTAATCAGAAAACCATCAAAGTTTGAAGATTAATTTTTAACTGAAACGCGTGCGATAAAAAAATAATAAATTTTGTTTACATTTTTATTTTAAATTTCTGTGCTTTTCTACATCACGTGAAAACGAAACGTTTCATATGCTAACTACGGGAGTAAGGCGTATAAATTAACCGAAATCTCATCAAAATTCGACCAGTAGATATTTCGTAAATCCTGTTCATCAAAACTTTCGGTCAGACAGAGACATAAATTTAATTTAAAAAATGTTGATTACTCGTCTATAGATTATTAATAGCGCCCTAACTAATTTTTATAACAAATATCTTAGCTGTGCAGACGATTTTCCGGTAACAGTTTTATTATATCTATAGATTAATAAAGTTAATAAAGTAATAAGGGGTTTCAATGTAAAGTTGTGTAGAAAAGACACAACCAGATTTGTTTATTACCTAAAATTAGAAAAAGCGTTTAGCAAGCGTTTTTCTGGAAAAAAAACTATTGTTCAAATTTTTTATTAAAATTCCTGCATTAATTCATAGATAAAAATTTAAACTGGAAGGAACACAACTTCTTACACAACTGATCGACATTCTCTTTGAGAATAAATCTATAATAGATTCAATGGAGTCAATAAAGTCCGTATACTTATATATTTTAACTAGACGACCCGTGCGAAAATTTCGCTAATAAAATGCCATGAATAGTGAGGTTGAATGCTTGTAATATAATGGAAAGTAGAACCGTACTTTTGTAGCAAATATATACACAATTTTTTAGTGTAAAAAGTACGCATCAAAATACTCGGAACATATTACGAAACAGTTAGGAAAATTTAAAACACTCTGTATTTATGACAAACTGTCCTGACCTTAACGGAATAAAACCAACCTGAACAAAATGCATACAACATATCAACATCTCTGAAATATTTGTTGCTGTGCGAATAAAATGTTTACATTGGAATTGTATAGCAAAACGACAGTGTTTCCGTAACAGAAAAAAATAATATCCGATAAGCTACTTATTGAATAAAAAAAAGTTTATTGACATCTCTGTGATATCCGCTGCTGCAATCTAGGGACTTGGCTCTGAACAGTCTCATATGCGCTACCACTTTAAGCACCAAATTCCTGAAAATTCTTTCTTAATTTTTAATTTTACATAGCTGGAGACCTTAATTTTTAAAACGATATGTCATTTATCGATTTCGGCTAGGTATCGAAGAAAATAAATGGCTTGTAAAAAACAAAAAAAAATAAAACACGTTGTATAAATAATATTGATACTTTTGATCTTTAAGGGTCGAATTCCAAAAAATTCCTTTTATAAAATATGGTGTGACCAAAGCAGCCACCTTGGTCTTTAAAATGATACCTCATTTATCGATATCGGTTAATTATCAAGCGAGGTATAAAATAAAAAAGTTTTGAGAAATGATGATGTTTTGGCCCTTTAAGGGTTGAATTTGGGAAAGTTTTTTCTTAAAATATGATGCGACCATAGCGGATAATTTAATATTTAAATCGATACCTCATTTATTGATTTCGGTTATGTATCAAGGGAAATAAATAGCTGGTGACAGAAAAATGCGTAGTAAAAATACTGATACTTTTGCTCTTAAGGTTAGAATTTCTTTCTTAAAATATGGTAACGGAACCGAAGACATTACGATGACCTTAATCTTTTAAATCATACCTCGTTCATCAATTTTGTTTAATTTTCAATGGAGATAAATGGCTCGAGACACAAAAAACGCATTTTAGGAAAATTGACATTTTTGCCCTTTAAGGTTCAAATTACGAAAAATTACTTTCTTAAATTACAATATTACCACGGCGGAGACCTTAGTTTTTAATATGATATCTCATTTATCTATATCGGTTAGATATTAAGGGAGATAAATAGCTCGTGACACAAAAATGCGTTGTAGGAACCATTTATACTTTTTCCCTTTAAGGGTTGAATTCCAAAAACTTCTTTCCTAAAATAGGATGTCACCAAATCAGAGACAATACTCCTAGTAATCTTACTTGATTTATTGATTTTGGATAAATATTGAAGATACGTGGCTCGAGACACAAAAAAATCATTTTAGAAAAATTGACACTTTTGCCCTTTAAGGGTCGAATTACGAAAAATTTCTTTCTTAAAATATAATGTTACCACGGCGGAGACCTTATTCTTTAATATGATACCTCATTTATCTATATCGGTTATATATTAAGGGAGATAAACCGCTCGTGACACAAAAATGCGTTAGAGACAAATTTATACTTTTCCCCCTTAAGGGTTGAATTCTAAAAACATTCTTTCTTAAAATATGATGTCTCAAAGCTGAGACATTACTCCTCGTAATCCTACTTCATTTATCGATTTTGGTTAGATATCCAGGGAGATAAATGGCTCGAGACACAAAAAACTTATTTTAGAAAATTGACATTTTTGCCCTTTACGGTTCAAATTACGAAAAATTCCTTTCTTAAAATATAGCGTTACCACGGCAGAGAGTTTGGTCATTAATATGATATCTCATTTATCTATATCGGTTAGATATTAAGGGAGATAAATAGCTCGTGACACAAAAATGCGTTGTAGGAACCATTTGTACTTTTTCCCTTTATGGGTTGAATTCCAAAAACTTCTTTCCTAAAATATGATGTAACCAAATCAGAGAATATACTCTTAGTAATCTTACTTGATTTATTGATTTTGGATAAATATACGGGAAGATACGTGGCTCGAGACACAAAAAAATCATTTTAGAAAAATTAACACTTTTGCCCTTTAAGGGTCGAATTACGAAAAATTTCTTTCTTAAAATATAATGTTACCACGGCGGAGACCTTATTCTTTAATATGATACCTCATTTATCTATATCGGTTATATATTAAGGGAGATAAACCGCTCGTGACACAAAAATGCGTTAGAGACAAATTTATACTTTTGCCCCTTAAGGGTTGAATTCTAAAAACATTCTTTCTTAAAATATGATGTCTCAAAGTTGAGACATTACTCCTCATAATCCTACTTCATTTATCGATTTTGGTTAGATATCCAGGGAGATAAATGGCTCGAGACACAAAAACGCATTGCAAAAATATTGATACTTTCGCCTTTTAAGGGTCGAATTCTGAAAAACTTCTGTCTTAATATATGACGTCACTACAGCGGAGAGCTTAATCTTTAAAATGACACTTCATTAAACGATTTAGGATAGGTGTCCATGGAGATAAATGACTCGTAACACAGAAAACAGCATTTTAGAAATATTGACATTTTTGCCCTTTAAGGGTCGAATTACGAAAATTTCATTTCTTAAAATATGATGTGACCAAAGTGGAGACCGTATGCTTTAAAATGACACCTCATTCATTGATTTCGGTTAAGTATGAAGGAAGATACAGGCTTGTGACAAAAAAATACCTTATAGAAATAATATATATGATTTTATTCTATACAAAGCTACTGATTATTCTTCCAGGAAGGGTGTTTAAAATGGCGGAAGATGCTTAAATGACCAAAATACTTTTCAGATTTATTTTGTGAGGGAAGGTGACAAACATCTCCAAAAAATTCTATTCTGAGATTTAAATACACTTCTTTGCAAATTTTGTAATTCTTTAGTAATTATCAAAGCTCAAATTAGAAATCAAATCAAGAAAATACATCTGAGAATGAGGATGATGGCAGGAAATACTTATATCGATCAAAGGATTCCGTGACCAGAGTCTATTGTTCCTAACGTATCCCGGTTCTAGTGTTAAGCACCACAGTATAATATGCCTATGTATCGGCCTTCTTGTGCAAATTATTCTCATTATTTTCGGATTAACAAGTAAGAGTTTAGTTCCATTTCACTTTTGTTTTGTCCATTAAAAACTCAGTCAAACCTTTGACTTATTCAAGGAGAATTTATCTCACAGCTCTGCGTTATTAATACTTTGACAGAAACAATAAATTCGAAAATTATGTGTATTAAATGATATTATTAAATCCTTGCTTCTATGATTTGTAGGATTTTGTAATATCTAAATTTTAATCTAAGTTGCATCAGCAACCTTCTTTTAAAGAATGTAATGAAACGTTACCAGAGGATTCTGTTGTAAGATTGGCGTTGTGATTGTAATTTAAGTAACATTTTGTGTCTGTTAGTTGAGTTTGAATCAAAATACGCATAACCCATCGTTATCTATGTATACGTGTGTGTGTTCTTGGTTTCTAAGGGACAGCTGTCATTCGCAAAAGTGAGACAATACTTACAGCAAGCAAAAAATTAGAGTCAATTTTATATCAATTATATCAACTTTTTGCTATTTATTGCTGAGACTAGTGTGCAACTAATAATAAATTTACAAAACAAGAATCAATCAAGAAAATAAAATGGATTTCTCACGCATTATTAAACACTATACTTTTCTTCTTGCTGTCCGCACTTCATTAAACGTTATTGGACATAAATATCTTGCAGAATATTCATTTCGGTAGTTAGTCGTATATAAAATAATGTTATTTTCTGAAAATATTGCATACAAACCTTTCAAATGATATTATGGCGCAATTTATGTGTCATATTTACGTAAAATAACCTTTAGAATAATCCAGAGTGCAACTATTTAATAATCCCAATGATTTTAGTTCAGAACGATCCAGTAAATCTGCTTTTATTGGACCTCTATTAAAGCCTGGGAATATAGTAATTTCATTCGGCTAGTTAAATACGATCCCAATAATGCTTCATTTTGAAACCATTTAACCGCATAACTACGGATGATTGCTTTTCAATGTAATTTTATCTGCTACGAGTGAGTGAACGGAGTTAGGTGCTCGGCGATACGTTATTTGCGTAATGATTATTACAGTGTTATTCAATAACTTTTAAAATTCAGTTCTTCTGTGTTAAAAACTAACTTCAAGAAATAGGTTAAAAATTAGTGTAGCTCGTTTCAGTATATTGCTAATATGATCCAAAAAGAGCCAACTAAAGCACAAATTCAAATGATAGGCACGTGTAGTATAATTTATGTTTTCAAGGAAATTATAGTTTTGTCTTGTAGTCACAGTTGCCATTAAATTTTCCCTTACCTCATTTCGGAAATACGTATTTGCTTTAAGGGACTACTATGCTAGCACATTTACGCTGGAAATGAAGGAAAAAATCTAAGTTGTTCTTGCAATGTAATATGTTCAAAATATTTGTGGAATTTACGAATTTGAAAATTTTAGAATATGAAATCACTACCAGGCTACCATTGCTTTGGAATCTTTCATTAATAGTAGAATAATACCAAACTTAAATTCCATTTACTTTTTTCAGATGTTATTGTTTATTTTACAGGAAGAAATTATTAGTGTCTGAATGGTGTAACACTAAGTTGCAGTGATCATTTCGTGGAAGAATGTTTCTTTTGACAAAGAATTTAGACATTAGTGATCTTCCTGCATTTTGAGACGGGAATTTACGCGAAAAAATGTCAAACTAGCCTACACATGTCACTAATACTTAAAAGACTGCTGTCTCGACACAATAGTTTTTTTTCCCTGGAGCTTTATTTTACCTCCTTTAATTGATAGTGATTAGCTTATCGTTTGAAACTGTTAAAACTGGTAATTAATTAAGAAATTTCGTCTACGTATCTAATGCAGAGGTACACACACAAATTATGTTCTTTATTATGGCAGGTGAGGCTGAAATTTCAATTCCTACTTAGCTCAGCATTTATGAACGACTTATTATGTGTTTCTTCAGTCAATTTCTGTTTTGCGCTTCTGAGTTGGCCATTAGAATATCGCACTCAAACATTTCAAAATCCGTGTGAACCAAACAGAATTAATCGAAAAGAGAATGTTTTCCGGTTTTAAGTAACAGAGACATTAACTTTTAGAAGCCAAAATAATACAAAATAATATTGAATAAGGTGCCGTGATATTACGTAAACTCACTGAAATGCTTTAAAATAAATATGAAATAAATTAATCGTATTTAGAATGGTTTACGTAGGCTGAAAGTAGTGATATGAATGTAACAAGCTGAGAGAAGCGCTGACTGAGTACAGTATTTTTGAGAAACTGTTATGAGAGACAGTTGATTTGTTTATTAATCGTCATGCACTCAAACAAAACAAAACAAAATATTATCTATACGATGATCCTCAAATGTACTGCACAAAAATAAGACGTTGAGAAGGTTTATTGTAAAACAGGCCGATTAAAACAGGAAAAACAATATGTTTTTTTCGTATTTAATTTATAAAAGGAGTCTATTTAAGGTGCGAAAACTTTAAAAACCTTAGTGTACTGAAATCTGCGTCACTTAATGTGAGAAAAATTAGTATTAACACTACCATTTCAGTCTTGGGAGCATAAACAAAGAACCTAGAAGGCATTGCGTACAATACAAAATATTGCATACGTGATCAGAAAGTTCCCGTCCTTACACATACGAGTAGATAGTGATACTGCATGTAAACTATTGAACAGTAATTTTTCAGCAGTTTGTTCATAGGCATATAATATGTTCTTAAGATATTCTATAAATTAGTTTGTTATTACAAAGTACAATAATTCATCTTCAACACGAAATTTTCAGAGCAGCCTCGCGTAAATAAATGACATACATCCGAAATCTTCTTATTTTGTTTATGTTTGTAAATATCACTCTGTTGGTTCAAACTAATATACATCTTGTAGGATGAAGTGGAGCATGTGCAGAATAACGAGTGAAACCTCGTCTGATTGATATACTAGTAAAAACAAAATTCTGCTACATTTTTTTGTGTGAATACTTTACGGTGGATCGCAAGCAGCGTACGATCCCAATTTGGCCATTCCCGGCCTAAATAAAAGAAACTGAAAAATAAAAAAGGCGAGGACAGCGAGATTGTTAGGGCACGTATCCCGCCTGTTTTACACTGTCCACATTGTGTATTCTGCTGGAGCACCGGCCTGCTCATCTCCGTGCCAGTAAATAAACTGACAGCTACGAGCGCGCGCGCGGACCACGTAGCCACTTGCTCGCCGCCCTCCGCTTTAACTCCGCTTGACCGCCGTCCCCGGACGTGCTGCAGCTTTTTCAATGTCCGCCGCTGTGTACTCGCGCCCCGTTTGGCCCGGCCGACTCCTGCCTGCCATCCTCTCTTCCTCCCCACCCCCGAACACCCTTCTCCCTGACGGCGTTAAAGTTTAATGTCGGACCGGCTGCTGGCGCCGTGCCGGACGGTGGGTAACACCGGCGAAGCGGTGGCACGGAAAACCGGATCAGCCGGCACTGTCGCTCCGGACAATTTTCTTAGCGGCCAGGTAAAGCTGCTCACCCCACTGGGGTTGGGGCTGATTAGGCGGATCAGCCAGTAACGACATGCCCAACTGGTCCCCATGTGACACGTTCAACCCAGGACAAATACATTAACTTAAACTCGTCTGTGAAATACATACTTGCCAGTTTCATTGTACTGGGAGGAAAATTGGTGTGTAGTTTTACATCTCCACTGCAGAAAACCAGCATTCCTGATTATGGTTTTTAGGTGGTTTTCTGTGGTCACTACTAGTAACGTAAACGATGTAACACTAAGACATAGTTGCACAATTATTTTTTTAAACATATGGCTTTACGCCTTGTTGACGTGGAAGTCATTAGAGGCGGAAAAAGACTAGGGATAAGGAATAGGAAGGAATTAGGTCATTACCTTTTGAAGGAACCATCCCTGAATTCGTGTGGAGTGAGTTGAGGCAGGGCCGCATTTAGGCTCTGTGGGCCCCTGGGCTATACATGTAGTGCGGGCCCCCCTGTCAGCAGTGGTCCTAGCTGCCTTCGAGTGGGTGATTATTTTTCGAAATATTTAATATTAAATATACAGGCGGGGGATCCATCCAGGGACCCGGGGTTGTGGTGCGGCCCCCTAGGCTACAGCCTATGTAGCCTATGCTTAAATGCGGCCCTGAGTTGAGGAAACCAAGGAAAACCCAAATCTGGATGGCCGAACGCGGATCCAAATTCGCGACCTCCATAATACGAGATGAGAGAGTTACCGCTCGGTGCTCATCAACCACGTTCGGTGGCACAAATCAAAGTTACTGGGAGGCTTATAACAAGTCCTTACGAAAAAGTAGATCGATTCCGAATTGTAATAATGTAAGCTTCGTCTTTAGTTTCCGAATTTTAGGAACTCCAATCTAATACTAAATTATTCATTTAGCCTCTCTTGGCGGATCGTTTTAGAATAGCTGATATTCAAGTAAAATTTTAACTTAAGATTTTTTTTTCACTGTCGGCAGGTTTGCTACAAATTAATTAAGAAAGCTACTTTGTTGATAGAATTTTATAAATCGGCTTACTGCAGTGTAATTTAAACAGGGAACTATCTATTTTACTTTGTCATTCGTATGACAAACCCACAAGCTTGTTTACAATGCGTGTGGTTTTGTTATGTTTACAAAATAGTTCTTTGTTTAGAAATGGACAATGGCAATCTCCTAAAAGCTGTAATCAGGACGAATGGAACGCTGTTACACGGGATTTAAATTTCGTAGGTCGTTAGATATTGGTGACGTAATGGCAAGCTGTTGCCAAATTGCTGGTCATCGTAGGTTTTACTACAATTTACGACTGGAAGCAACCAACTGGTAGGATTTTATCAAACGTTATTGTTCTTTAATACGCATAAAGTAGTGAATTTTGTATGCCTGGTTTTCAGCTGAGCATATGTTGCAAGATTTAGTTTTCTGTAGGTCGATACAACTTAGTACAATCGACTAATTCATTTATAGTCTTTGGAGTTAACTGTGTTTTAAATTCAATTTATCGACCATAACAAGGAAATATGAATTACTCTCAGTGTGTGATTAAAAGATAAAAGAATTAAATGTATGGTAAATTCAGATCAATGATATAAGTTCTGGGAGCAGAAATAGCATGAGACATACATAAAGATCCAATGTGTTGTAAGAAACACGCAAAACGTTAAAGTCTGAAGCCAATCAAATACGTAAGGAGCTAAAGATAGGCGCTGGAAGGTGAGTGAGCATATCACGTGAAATAAGGAAGTCATAATCGGTTGGAGTCCATTCAAGGAGGCTGAAACTTTAGTACTCCAATTGCTGGACCTCGTTTAGTGAGTGAAGGAAATTCTCATTCATAACCCCAGTTTTACCACTGAAAAATATGACTTTTGTTTCTTGTATCTATCATATCTTCAATTATTTTGTTCTGCTCATCGAAGGAAACAACTGCTGTTGAAAAAAATATTGTTGACTTACGTTCAAGCAGTCGTTTACTTGTTTTGATCTGGCTGTTCCAGTTAAGAAGAAGTTTAACTATTTAAAAAAAATATAATACTGTTTAAAGGAGAAAATTGAAGCAATACAATAGTTTTAAAAATCGATTTGAGTGTTTATATCATAGGGCCTAATGCTTTAATCTGGAAAATAACTGTTTTGCTCTTAAAACAATGTTGTCCTCAACTTATTTTCACTGTAAGTAAAGAAAGTTATAATTTAAAATAGTTGCAAGTTAATTTTTTTTAAATGCAAAGATTCTCTTTTATCTAAATACTTTACAGTTATGTAAGACAAATTTGGCTCTTTCATATGCAATGAAAAAATAAAAGGGAAATATGTCTCAAAGATGTTTTCTGCTTTATGGATTACAGTGCTTACGTAGAATGAGATTCAGTACACATTGCAAATTAACTGCGGCGGCACGTGGCTGAATGGTGTCCCAGCTGAACGGCTCCCAGAGGTGCTATATCCTCCCTTGAGTGGCAAAGAATGGGCCTTTCGTTAATGTTGACAATGGACCCAAGGTGAGGGACCAGAGTAAAAAACTGTACACAGCTTGAAGCTTTCACAGTTCGCGTTACCCTTTCCTGCGCGTCTACTCTAACTGCTTTAAGATGGGTATGGATAATAGTCCAATCATCAACTCTAACTAACATCTCTTCAATCCCATTTCTAAGAATCCCAAAATATACGTCAATGATTTTATTTCCACGGTTGAAAGCTTTATGAACCTTGCCGCTACATGCTACACACTTTTAAATTTCACAATTCTAGATGAGCGCACTATTCAGGCAGCATTAAATTACTTAATTAACTTCATAACTAACCACTTTTAAGGAACCCTTTTGTGAGCTGTAACCAATGCATTTGATAAATTTTGGAAATGAATTGCCGATGTTAATCTTAATGAGTTGAATTTTTACATAACCTTGTGATTTCCTCTTATTTAATTCTATCAGAAACCAGTAATGTGTTTAGAAAGGATAATAACACATAATTATTCATACTAAAATGGAATAAATTAGTGTTCTGTTAACTCAGAAACAATCAAATACTTATTCATCGAAATATACTCAACGTGGAATCTCTTTCTGACACGACAGAGAGTTGCCTAAGGAATGAAAGCGAGCCTCTACCTTGTACTGAATTGATTAAAGAGGTATAACTCTTTATAGTTGCCAAAATACTGTCCAGACTACGGGATTCAGGGGTGTCGATGTGGTAGAGTAGGAGACTTTTTCACGTGATCAGGTCGTGAATAATTTCACTGGCTAAATAAGGCTCATTGTGATTATTAGGACCAGTGTGGTTGTAGACTGGGTTCCCATATTATTGGAGAAAAAGGTTTCCTTGAAGCTAGCGAGCCTTGAGAAAATACAGCTACCAACCAAAATATTCGCGCTGGCAGAGAAAATTCATTTTACCTATTGAATACCTAAAACGTAATCAAGATATCTCCATTTATGCAACCGACATACAATGAAGGCATTGTTGTAAGTTGCACTAAAAACATATTCTTTCAATGGTCGTTAAATATAATTAATTCCTGAAGCGATTTCACTTATTCTCATTTCTTTCTTTACCTTTTAAAAATGTTTAACATTTCATGGCCGGACCTAAAGCGGGGGATGGCTCGAGAAAGAGGGCATAAGATAGATCATAGTGAATGAAACCCAACATGAAATCGCACTGTCTTCTGATATTGAAAGCACGAATTAATGTATTTTATCCCTACTTACAATGTGTAGGACGGATCAAATTAAATGCTAATTCCCTGTAATCATTCTGGAGAGACAAAAGAGATTTCGGTTTTGAGTGAACAGTTCAAGATAAAAACGTGATAATTTTTCACATTTTCCTTATTTGCTATTTTCCAAGCTCGGTCCATAAGTTCAGTAAATCCAAAAGTCCTTAACCTATAAGATTTCCAATAATATCTGCGGATCGGTTAGAAATTGATACTAGGAATGTTTTGTTTGTTTTAGACTGCACTGAGTTAATTAAGAAGAAGTTAGTGTGTGTTTATGATAAATAAAGCGGTCTGGTGGCTCAGTGATTAAGGCATCCGACTGGAGATCGAAAGGTCCCCGGTTTGAAACCCTGTCTAGGTGGGGATTTTCACAGGCACTTAACCCGGCCTTCACCTCTTGCGTAACTTGTGAAGTACTCCAGAACCCTACCGTGGTTCGGATTCCACGTTAAACTGGAAGTCCCCTATACCTGTTAGGATTGCCGGGATAGGTTAAGGCGGCTACGACAGGGGCGAAATGCCAGCCAATAGAAATCCTGTTACCAGCTCATTACGACCACACAAAATTGTTATTATCATGATAAAAAAAATACTGCTGGTTGATGAAGCACACTTATTATTGAAAACAGCACCGCGCACACTCTCGTATATAAATCTGAAGGAAATGCCTTTAAAATTTAAATACGAATGCGAGTTCCACATACAACAGCGTACATAAAAAAATTACATGGTAATGACTAAAATATTTTAGTTAAAGAGGTTTATTTCTGTCAGAGCAAATAATAATATAAAGAAGTAAAGCGAAAGAAAATAAATAGAAGAAACGAATGAAAAGGAAATTCGTTGTGAACGTCGCCTTAATGTTTGACAAACTTTCGTAGTCCCGTTTGTAAATATGAAGTGGAGAATCGTCAGCTGCGTGGATGGTGAATTGGTTAAATTTAATATTTCTTTAAACTGATTTCTTGCTGAGCATGAAATTAAAATGACCACTTTTCGGTAATAGCTGGTAACTATGGCCGCATAACATGGACATGGACCTTTCGACAGCTGGAGTAACTCTTAAATTAAGAATTAAAACTTATTTCTACAGGCCCTCAAGGTGAATAAATTTTTCCTAACAACATATTGTTAGTTAATTTGCTGTTAAAATCACTTGGAATCTCTCAGAAAGAAATTCGTCAAATAAAAGTGTCTGTTTTGAAACTTTCGATGCCTAAATATGACGATTTTTTAAAAATAAATTATTCGAAAGATTCATTCTAATCTACTGACATTTATGTTTTTGAATCACTTACAGAAAACATCACTATCGTCCATATTTCCAGTGGAAATTATTTCAAAATAATTGAGAGTTATTTTTCCTTCCACAATTGGAGCAACTGTAACTATGGATAGCAAACGTTAATGCTAAACGAGGTGATTAATTTTCTGCCTCATTAGTTCTCAATAACGCGGTTTATTGCACAAATTTCATTTCGTGGTAGAAGCAATAAGCAGTCTGTCAAAATGCCACAGCAGATTCTGTTTGAAATTATTACGTTTCAGTGTAGTATGTAGTTAGCCCGTTATGTGAGGTATCGTTGCATATTAACCCGGGATCTAATTTTCTTAAATTATTCTCATCATGGAGTTGCAGCATGTAATTTACTGCATGTTATGAAATGATTTTATTACCGAAATGAAACTTGATTAATGTTTAATTTACTCAATGCTCTTCTGTTCTATTTGTTATACATAATATCTTGGTGTTAGATCTTACTAAAGCGAAACGTTTTCGTAATCTGCGAAATTTTAAAAGTTTTCTGGATATGCGTTTCTCAAGAGATTCTCATTTTGTTGTTGCTGCATGTTCAACAAACGGCGAATCTGACTACATGAACGTAGAAGATGATGATAATGGTGATCAAAATGAATATTGTCACAAGGCAGCTTATTTAGCATTGGCCCGGAGGTAAAAAAAAAAAAAAAAAAAAAAAAAAAACAGGGAACGAGCTATATGTGTTCATGGTTTATGGTTTGTGAGATCGGTAAAACTATTATTATAGACTCCTTCTACAGTTCATGACATACAGTACATAGATTGAGATATTAGAAGGATGTGATACAGCTAGATCTGTTTTCCTGCCTCGTGAACATGTTCTCGATATTTTAAAGTAAACACATGGATGAGTATCGTAAGCGGGACAAGCAAATGGAAATTGCATTCAATAACGTTCAGGTATTCCAAATACTTGAAGATAATCGTGAAGAACTTCAACAGAACACGATGAGAATAGTAATTTTGAACAAGCGCAGGAAATTTTTTATAAATATCTCTAGAATTTGAGAGCTGAATGCATTGTTGTGTCACTGAATGAAGTCACTTCAGTCTTACATTTTAATTCAAAGTAGAAACGGCTCTTCAAAAAAATCCAACAAATACAAAAAATTAAGAATTATATTCAAACAGTTCTGATATTTTATAACGAAACGGATAAAACCGGCCCAAACAAAGCACAAGCTGAACAGTAGATGTAATATGACAAAACATCAAAATTAACACGGAAAATGTCAAACCAAAGATATTAATATTGTCACGTGTCAGGCCGAGCGGAGACTTTTATTGGCGACAGACGACTTTTGGATCCGTTCTCGACCACCACCAGTTACCGGCGCGATTATGTGTATGTGATGTAGTGTCGAGAAAAATCAGGTTAAACATTGGTATGATACTGGCAGTTAGTAAAACGAGCTGTGGAAATATCTATACTTCCTTCTGTTTTTTGTTAAACATCTGAATAGACACTTAGCATAATTCATCTAGATTTATTGTTATATCTTATTTGTTGGTCAGGTAGTTTGAATCAAACACACAACGTATAAAGTAATTGGCTATTTATTAATTTGTGAAGGAATGAACACTGGTACAAATACTTGAGATAAAGATGTTATTTCGTAAACACACTGATTGCAAGATGGTTATGAAGGCACTAGTTATGATATGGTTGCGTAATAACAACTACTAGGCTTACTATGGAATCGATCTCTAAATAACTCAGAGGATGGAGTGACATGAGACATTTACTGATTTAAGGCAATCATGAAATATTAGATAAGCTCAGCATGTAAGAAATAGCTAACAGAAGATTACCTCAGTGTAGTGATTTCCTGAGTCAAAGGCGTACACGCTACTGGTGGCTTGAGTGCCCTCTGGCTATAGCGAGCTGCTATAGCTAGGGGGGGGGGGGGGATGAGCCAACTCCTGATATTCGCTAGTTGAGATTTTAGTAGGAGTAAGTGTTCTAATTGGCTACTGATGATGTCAATGAGATGTTAGATTAGGGGTAAAGCTTCGCGTAGCTACTTGTATGCTGACTGTTGCTTCCCATGTCCTTGGAACCACCGGTTCAGGCTCCAACGCATAACCATACCACAAGTGTTGATAAGACTCGGTAGAGCATCCGGTCCTAATGTTGCAGGCTGGGAAACAGGTGTGGGCTTCTCCTGAATGTTACGAATGGAATAAAGATTTTACGCTATCCCTGTATCTCAGAAAAGCAATCAAGCAACAACATGACTGATGACAACAAATCTTCTAGGGTTTGCAGCCGGATTTTATTATAAAGCGCTTTATAATAAAATCCGGCTGCAAACCCTAGAAGATTTGTTGTCATTTATTCGCCGGGAAAGCCTGCATTCGCATATAATATGACTAATGGCTTGTTTAATAATTTGGGAAACTTTGAGGAAACTAAAGGGATGATAAGTTCGTACATTGATGTATTGTTAGGAAGCGGGAATCATTGTGTTGTATTGACTTGTTCTTATCCTTATCTAAATATCATGAGCAGTCTCCGTTAGATCAGTGTTAATATAGCTGATCATTTCATGTATAAGTTGCCCATTTTGTGCCAACTCCAAAATTGCTACGTGTTTTATCTTTTATTTATTCAAACATGAAACAGAAAAACTTGTCCCCACGTAGCACACAAATAAGATAACAATTTCATTTCTTTAACGCTCTAATTAAACAAAGACTTGTTCTCAATTAAATTTTATTTAGAATTGAACTCAGTTTCTGTGTTATTATCGTAGCCTACATCAAACTCCAATGGAATTTAGGCACCCTAATATAACACTTATATTAAAGTCAGACTTTTAACTTCATTGAAATGTACCACACATATAGGCCAGAGAGACGAGGAATGAGAAAATATAGCCGGAAATAGCCTATACAATTTTGGGATTCTATGTGTTTACACTAAAATAAAAATTTTGAACGGTGCTGTTGTCACCTCGTATGATGTATACGCTATTTCTCTCATCAGCAATATTATGCGCTTTGCAAGTCTGATGGTTACGAAACCTTTTTGTCACGGGCCGTTGTCTCCAATTCGCATTATAATGGTTATTAGTCTCAAGCTCTGAGTTTTTAAACGTCGGATTAGAGGATAGTAATGTTGGGAGCACATCTTTGTGTGTTGCATTATTCTTAATTACGTGACTTCGGTTAATTCATTGAATAATGCAGGCGTAATTTGTAATTGTTTTACACTTAAGTATGTCACTAATTGGAGATCACTAATTGCAGGCGAATTGCTTGAATAATGTCGGCAAAATTTGACTTTGTTTATTATTTTGGATGGTCGCACACTTGTGATTAACAGTGTGGAAAAAGCTGGGTAATGGCTGCTTAATGTGCATTACTAGTGTGTGTAGATCCTTTTAAACGTTAGTTTTGAAATACCACAAGTAGGATATATGATCAGATACAATTTTTACCTTTTTCGTTCCACATTGTCTCAGCTGTCATTTATCACGTGTGATAGAAATGTGGGAGGATGAAGACAAAACTAAAACCGAACTCCTTTGCAAATTGTAAACTTTATTTGGACTTTTTAATCGAAAATTTTCTACTAAAGTAAGTTTCTGTGTTTAGCTAAATTTTTCCTTTCATTTAACACTGAATCTTAAAGCAGATCAAAACATTACTGAGCTCAGATCGCTCCGAGGAATCAATCTGAATTTACATTTGAGCATTGGTGAGATTGCAAACGAAAAATATAAGTAACTCTTAGAGAGGATTAACTTCGGCAGTAATGGAATCAGGTTCTCTTTGTTACACAAAGATAAATCGTATTTTAAATTCAGATTTTGTTTGCTCTCAATCCCTGCTGCCTCTTGGTGCCCATTTCACACCCCACTATAAAGGCTTTCCGACAGCTCCTTATCCATCATTATTATTGATGCCTTGCAGCGCTGGGCGCCTTGAGAAAGCTTTAGCTGCGTCCTCGATCACAACCAGTAACGGAGTGGCTGCCTGACAGCGACAAGTAGTTCCGATAGACTCTTAGGGAGCACGTATTTCAATTAATCCACGTCGGGGCACGTGACAGAAACCTTCAAATAAAATATTTCACTGCCATCACATGACTGTAAAAATCATAATAGATCCGTGTTAGGACCACAGAAAGAAGAGAGAGAAGACTTGGCGACATTAATAGTTTTTACCTGTTATTTACTGCTGAGTTGTGTTTCAATTTTTTTGAATTGATCTAAGAATATGCATACATGAAAGATGGTTAGTCAAGAAACCATATTTTGAAGCTTGTCATAGAAATTAATTTAGAATTTAGAATTTTTAGAGATGGAGAGCAAAATTTCATCAAGTTGAAATGTATTTCAGTTTTTTATTAACATTTTTCTGTTTCGATTACTATGCATAATATATTGGTCAGATTTTGATAGGGTTTCGAACAATATACACCCCGTGGTCCCAGGAATAAAATGTTATCAATTGTTTGACTCATTTCTGAAAGTAATAATCCCATTGAATTTATCACTGGATATGAGAAAATCTTTAATAACTTCAACAAAGATATTGTCCGTACAAGAACTGTTATTAGCTGTGTCATAATGTTAAGGGGTTTGTAACTTCGTCATCACTTTTAGATAAAAAGGAATCAACATTATTCTGTCTTATTATGTATGAATTGGTTGTCCAAACGGACAACTCTTTTTGATTTTGCACTCCCTTCAATCTAGATGAAAGATGAATATCATAATGATACCCCTAACAAAACCTCTAAACTTGCGAATCTGAAAGTTCAGTTCAGAGAGACAAACAGAACAATTCCAACTTCTATACTGCTTGGACGACAGAGGCGGCTTTACCCACTGGATCTCTGACCATGACTGTCGTCAAGTCATGCGGGATGTATGTCGGCCGGCCGCAGGCGCTGCTTCGCTCCGACCCCGCGCTGCCGCCTTTACGGTGGCGCTGGTCTGCCGAGGCCGTTTCCTTTACGAGGTCCCCATTACTGGTGCTCCGCGGCGCCTTACGACTGTGTCCTGTCATAAAGAGCCGGCCAGTGAGCCTCAGATAACGGCCAGCACAGTGATTCCGGTCCGGATTAGCCGGCCTGCTTGTCACTGATCCATATCGGGTTTATTTTTAGCGCGGCCTCTCACTATGGTTGACTACATCAAATTTTTTATAACATTACGAGATATGACACGTGGAAACAGGATTTAAATATTACAGCAGTAAACCCGCCATTTTAATATCATGTATAAGATAATGTAAAATGATGGATAAGTTGGATATATATATATATATATATATATAGGAAATTACAATAATCTGTTGAGTCGTCAAAGAAAGAACAGTAATTTTAAATTGTTTGAACAGTGTTATACTGTACTGTAGAACTGAACAACATACATGGGAACTATAATGAGACTCCTATTTTAATTCAGCACTGTGCATGGAATGATTAAACCGCACGGCAAACGGCATAATACATACGATGGTTAAGAATATTTTAGTCCCCTTCAGGTTTACGATATTATTTCCGAATACCTAGCTTTTAAATTCCTGTGATGGTAATACTGACTATGGGTGGCATTAAGTCATTAGTCAGGAAACATGTGCACTGATAAAATTAGTAGGAAATATGAGAGAAATTGAAAATTCATGGTCACAGGTTCTTGTGTGGCCAGTAATTTTTACGGGCTTTCCTTTTGTTGACACGAGCTACAAAAGAAGGCTCAGTGATACTGATTCCACGTTAAACTGTAGAAACCGATGAAAAGAAAGTTGTCATCTTATCTCTGACTTACTGGCTCATTGGGTTTCTTCTGGAGGACCCTACGAATTTTCAGAACGTGGAGTAAGTTGATTTTAAGTTGTACGAGAAATATTACGTAAGCTTGAAAGCATAAGTGACTGAGTAATGGTTTAAAAATTCTTTTTTTTTAATTTGCTACTACAATACAATTGAGAATATTTAGAATGATACAACCGTTCATCAGTTTAGCCAAATTTTCGGGTTGATTGCTTTTATTAGTATCTGATTTTAAATGTCTAGCTCAATATACTATCAGTTAGAAATCACACAAATTTGGCGAGGTCGTTACCATAAAACAATAGGGGAATACTGTGACACAGAAGTCTTTTAGATATAATTTAAGATACTTGTACGACCAATTCTGTACCACTACATATAAATTCGATAACGAATGAATCGTGAGAAATGTGTGTTGTATTTCACAAATACCTCTTTCCCCACTTACGTTCCTCTCTTTTCTCGTTAAATCTCATTTGTTTTTTTCTTCCGACGGACACAGAAAAGGCGCTTCATTACTGCAAAATGTTTACTACCAACCGTCTGACTATTGAAACTTTAGAAGAGAAAAATAAAGTTCTGTGGCTGCCTCATCACCCTCTCCTGCAGTTACTGTTCTGTGTTGATGTGCATCCATAAAAAATTGCAATATAAAATTACTGTGCAGAGTTGTGTAATATGCAGACGTCCCAGTTTTCTGAGTATAAATAAATTCTGACATCTATGGATTGTGAAGAGCGTAGTAGTTAATACATTCATTTGCTCTTCTGCTACCCATGGCTACCCGTTACACCAGCGCTCGTTTGGCTGAGAGTTTTGGAAGAAAAGCTGTAATAATTCCGTTAGAGAAGTGTCAGGAGCAAGTCGTTCCACTCAAATTGTAAAGTTCCATTTCATATCCCAGTCAGACTATGATAAAATTTAAACCCTGATTATCGCGATCTAGAAATCAAGGAAACGCGAAATATCAGAATGCCCATCCCCAAATTGCAATCTATCAAATTTGGCCAATATTTGTGAATCGAATGGTTATAAAGGGCTCATAGTTACTTGACCCTTGATGTTATAATATTCTTCTATTGCTGCTTACTACAGGGAGCTATCAAATAGTGTAAGTTTAGAGACACAAAACACACACACCGCTCCATTCAGTTTGCTGAAAGAAAAGGTCTTAGTGGGTCAAATCGCTTCATGAAGCAGGTCAACTTTATATTGTAAATTGCATATGATTAAAATCGTAAACCCAAAAACATTCTGTGCAACATCATGATAGTAAAACTAAATACGTGCCTATAATGATCCATCACCGTACATTAGAAAACATGTACTAATGGAAGTTTAATCCTATATTGCTTCCCAGAACGTGGCCACACTAAAGGTGAGCTAATGAGCTGTTGATGAGGGGGCATAAACAGGTCTCCCTAAGAACACGGTCGCCTGGTTTCCTTATATATATGTATAATTATTTTTTTGAAATGTCATCTTTTTCAAATTGTAGCTGCGATATCTTTCGTTTGAGAGAGTGTTCTAGCTTCTTTGACAGTGAACGTGCGAGAAATAGTCTAATAGAATAATTCTGTGGAAAAAAATGCTGGCGATGATTATCCAAGGCAGCATAAGATGGAATAAGGACTGAGGAAGATGGAACAACGACAGCAGAAGTTGGAACATGGACTGCAGAAGATGAAACAAGGACAGCAAAAGATGGAACAAAAACAGCCGAAGATGGAACAAGAACAGAAAGAAACAAAACGAGACATGCAAGAAATGATTGTACAAGGAGTGAAAGGCGAATTACAAAAATTTGAATTGACGATAGAAGATATTAATCAGAAGCAACATCAAATGTTACACGAATGGAGAAAAGAGAGAGATAGTTTTTATTCTGAAATAAATACCCCGATTGGACAAGTAAACGAACATAATTCTAAACGCGAAGGTCTAATGTTAAGGGAGGACTATGAAGATTTGAGAGAAAAGGCAGAAAGTGAAGAAGAAGAGGAATGCTGCGTATTTTCGGAGGAAAAAGGAGGAAGGGGTGAAGTTTTACTGGTGGTTTCAGTTAATAATTAAGTTTGTAATGGAGTAAATGTTTCACCGGATTATAATGTTTTGTATGATGGTGACGTTCCACTGAATAATAATGTTTTGAATAAGGTAGATGTATCACTGAATAATGAAATTTTGAAGGGAGCTGATATTTCAGTGAATTATGATGATTTGAACCAAGTGGATCTTTCAGTGACTAATGTTACTTTGAGGGGGGTTGAGGTTTTAATGAATAATGATGGTGTGATTGGAGTAAATGTTTCAATGAATAGTGATATGTTAAATGGAATGGATGTTTTGATGATTGGTGGTATTTTAAATGGTGTGTTTGTGCTAATGAATAGTGATGGTTTGAAAGTAAGCTACTTATCAACGAATGAAAAAATCCAGAAGGGTGATTGTGTTTTTCTGCGGGTAGTACCTAATTTTTTAATGATGCGAAAAATTGTATTTCCAAGAAGGCAGTTCTTATTTTGGCATGAGTTTGCAAGGAAAAACTGTAAAAGCAGAAAGAAACCAATTCATTATCTTGGAAGGATGATGAAACTCGCCGCCTTGTCTTACGTATATGATTTTTTTTTTTTGCTTAAAGGTATTCATACTAATTGTTATTGTAAACATTTTTTGGGGGTTCTTTGCAAGTCAGATGTTTTTCTTTTATTTAACAGTGATGGTTACTGATAACATAAATGACATAAATTGTGTGTAGTAGTCAAATGTTTGTCCATTTGTTTCTGTTTATATATAAATTCTTACCTGTGTGCAATTTTTAAATTTTATTTTGTCCTTTCTTGTAATTGGGGAGAGGCCCCATCAATCCGTATATCCTAAACCAACCGACAACTGGAAAATGGTTAGGACTAAGAAATATAAGTGATTTAAAATTGTATGAAGAATGGAAGTGTTTTAAAGTATAGATATAACATAAAATAAATAAATTTTAGTGACAAAATGGTCGGAGGAATATGTAAGGAAATAAGGTTTATATATGTATAATTCTTTCTTTGAAATGTCATCTTTTTCAAATTGTAGCTGCGATATGTTTAGTCTGAGAGAGTGTTCTAGTATCTCTGACAGTGAACGTGGGAGATAGTCACTCTTAACTTGGTGGTTGACAGGAAGATTTTTTTTTTTCGCAAAGAGGAGAAAGAATCTGAAGGCAAAAGGAAAGACTTATTTTTATTGTCTGAATGGATTAATGTATAGAAATCAAATGTAATACTGCATGTTGAAAAATAAAAAAAATTAACGTCGAGTTAATTAATGCAATAGTAAGTTTTGATATAAGCTGCCAACTTCTACAACTGGCACACAAATTACTCAAAAATCGCGAAGCAAATATATAATTGCTTATTGCAGTAGGGAAATACTGGTACAGAGAATAATTTTGGTGTGTTTTACGCCTGACGCATCTGTATCAGCCAGCTGCCGTGATTTACAAATTGTGGTCATTTGCACGTTAACACGAAAGCGCCTCAGTTCGGACGCTTCTTTCGGCCGCCCGCTCGCGGTCTCAGAGGAGGATCAGAGCGGGCTAACTTCCATCTGGTCCGACCGCAGCGCGACCTAACTTGGCCGCCGAGTTAGCAGGTGGACTGAGTGCTTTGGCCATCAACTTTCAGAAGCCGCACGTCTGTGTGGGCAGCCGTCGGCCGCCTGCAGATAACCAGCCCGCGGGACGTGCGCCTCGGAACAAAAGCCGCATTAGTGGCCCCCGGAGGCGTCGCCGCCGCCGTGGCTATCTGACCCACACACAGTCGGCACTGCGCAGCTGCAGGGGCGCAGCTACGCTCCTTCCGGCGAGCGGTATGCCTGAATATGAGAATGCATAATGGATATCGCTGGTCCCTGCAGACGGCGTGTAAATGTTACATCCTTCGCGCTGCGCAGCTGATGCACAGGGATTTCGCAGCAAGCCGTCTCGTTGAAATTCGAGGGACAAGTCCATGTGAGCCACCGTTCGTGGAGCAGAGGATAGAGTCAATTTAATCAAATATACCCACGAATTGTCTGTAGCCGGTGGTAACTGGAAATCTGATGTCGTGACTTCGATATCCATCAGTTCTTTAAGTGTGGCAATGTATGTGATATACCACTGATAACGCTTCCATTGTTCTGAATCTGGGTAGAGGAAGATGGATCAACACGGAGAACGATCGAACGAATACTAAACGCATTTTCTAATAATGTCAGGCCGGGTATCGAAGTGGTAAGCGTGTTGGTTCGACATGCTGGGAATATCCGTTTCAATTCTGACCTCGGGCATGGCTGGTTTAACTTACTACTGCGTTCTCCTCACTCTAGTGTCACACAATCACATGAGCAAATCCTGAGATAATAGTTGCCGGGCAGTCTCGAGGAGCTGTCGCTTGATGTATGGGAAAGCACGCAGCTTAGTATCCGAGACTAGCTCCCGGTGGACCGCACGCCGTCTATCCTTAAAGTTGTTGGCGAGCTACCTAATCCCAGCTAACTGTTGCTTTGGGTAGTGTCAGCCCAGTTGAGTCGTCCCGTAGGGTATCTGCGTAGGGCAGCCGCTTGAGGTGTGCGGACTTACCGGGCGTGTCGGGTTCTCAAATCCAAGGCAAGGCTTCGGCAGACTGCACGGCGTTTTCTCTTAAAGATGCTGGTGGACTACCTTATCCCATCAAGTGGGTAACGGAAGTTGCCAGTAGAATGAGATGTGCAGTAGGAGTTCGCGCAAGTGTCCCCTACGGTGACTCTGCGTAGGTTTCTAGAGGAAGCTTAGAAAAACAAGTGTGCTAAGGGGTGAGGGAGCCCCACCCGACTTGGCTGGTGACCCCTCTAGGCGTTGGGTTCATTATAGTTGACCGTTTTCTTGATTAGTGCAGTACGCATGGCGTGGCCATAGGAGAGTTAGTTTCTAGGTACTGGTCCTCCGATGATGGCCCTACCCCTTGTGATGGTCCGCATCGTGAAAAGTCTTTTAAGCTACACTGATACAACAGATGATGCAAAAAAAAGTATTGATGCTGGCTAAACGGAGCAAAAACAGAATGCCATATTTTTCCTTGCCGTATAGTTGAATGAACGCGGCAGCATGCATCGGTGTTGGGCAAGTAAAAATGATGGATTATTTTCTTGTCCCCTATCTTGTGTAACAAGAAAAGAACAGTTAAAGTGACTGAATGGAAATTGGTGGTTGATAAATATAGTATGATTCGACAGTGGCACAGAAGATGCAGAGTGTATTTACTGTGTCAGTTTCTTGATCTGTCACGTGGAAGTCGGCCCTTTTGTTGGTATGCTGCAATATATGATGATGAGTCGGTTAATACTGGTACACATCGTGGGGATCATTAGGAAGTATATGGTACATTATTTTGTCTCTTGCGTAATTATAAAAAGTTAATTTTATGATATTCTTGAAAGTAAGTTTGGATATTATATAATATGGATTCATCTAGCAAAAGTTCATTTTGATTTTTTGGAAAACATTTAAATATCTATTCTCGACCCTCCTTTCCCTGAAACTATATATCCTCTGTGCCATTTAGATTACCGGATGTGTTAGGTGTAACCAAGTTGTTAAAACAGCAGTTAACATTCGAGCGAGCCATTCAGGATGACTTGGGTCCGTATCCCGATCCATTTATATTGACTTCGGTTTCCCATGGATGCCCGAAATAATTTTACTCGAATGCCAACCTGGTTCTTTTAATAGGCCGTTGTAACAGCCCTCATTCCTGAACTTTAAATAGAATTGTATTTAATGAAGTATCTGTAGTGAGCTAAAGTTTGCTTGAATATGATCTGGTATGTTTGTTTAGTAATTTCTTTTAAATCAGTGTATATAGACTTTGTTTTTTATGAAAGGAAATTATTTAAAGGCCATTTAATATGTTTAAGATCAGAATAATGCAAGAGAATTGCTTAAGTGTGTGTAATTCCAAGTATTAATGCAAGTTACGGTGTCTACAGTACAATTTTCTACAGTTTAAAATGATTTCTGTAAATTATTTTTTTGTTTAAGTATCTTTAATTTCCATTTCTGACTATTTTGTAATGATGTTAAGTGATTATGTATTAATTCTGATTGTTTTTAATATGTTTAATTGTTTGAGTAATTGTTAATGTTTGAGAAATATCTCGCGGAAGCTTTTGAAGATTTCCAGAAATTTCGATAGAGCCTATATAAAGAAATCAGAAGAAGGACAAAGTTAGTTAGTTCACAGTTAGTTTCATACAGATACACTTTGGAACTGCCAAAGATTGCGTCAGTAGTATCTCTGGTTTGTATCTTTGCATGTAAACAATATAGCTGACGTTGTTTTGAAAATAAAAATAAGGTTAAACTGAACCTTATAGTGGACTATTCAATTAATTACTACTGTAATTAAACCACCAAAGAACCTGACACCGTACTTCATTTCTTCCTGTCCCTTGTGCCTAATCTTCTTCTAAGATACCTAAGAGCGATAACGTCTAAGCGCTAAAGGTGATATAAAAAATAAAAAAATTATTCGCCTACGGCAAAGGCGGATTTCGTTGGATAAAGAAACTCTCGCACTGCGTAGTAAAAGAAAATATTAATAGAACCATAAACTAAAGGTCACATGAAATGTATATTAGGGTAGGGAATGATGTATTAGTGTAGGGAGAGAATCGGAGTAACTAATCGGCCCAGAGAATGAATTTTGGAACTGACACAGGTGACCTCGGGCCAAGTCGTGATGATAAGAACCGCAGTTCGAAGTTCGGACTTGGAGTGTCTACCATGTTGAATACAGGAGGCCACAATGGACTGGAGATCAGATCCCACTGCCGGCCATTTTGAGTACTGTTTTAGTTTTCTTCCGAACTAAATTGTTTGATTGATGATGTAACCCTGCCATTCTCCGCGTACACAGGTGAAATAGCAATAAAAACACCTGCTCTAAAACATACTCTTTTCGCGTACTATCATTTTTAGCTTAGAACTTCCCTATTTATCTTTATTTGTATAGAACTTTAAGCCCAATTCTATCATGAATTGTGTTTCTCATGGTTTTCGGAAATAAAATTGATAGAAATGCCGGAACATCTTCTTAAAGCAATCCGATACTTATTCATTGTTTTCAGCAGTAAATTACAGGTGGATAATTTTGCTTTTCAAATAGGTAACTTTTATCGCACGGTGCAATTGTAGTTCATTAGTTCTGGAAGGGACAAGAACTACTGTAACTCCGAAGAAATGGCTCCAGCTAAAAATAAAAAACTTCCAGTTTTCAGTGTCACGCGGGACGGTGTATACAATAAACCGTATTAGCCTCTGAGAACTACTTCATGCATGAAATATTTCGTTTCATAGCATGTAATTAAACGTAAAGTTACTTCGCTGCGCCTCCTTTCATTACTTTATCATAAATACACATGGATCAAAAGCAAATATTTTCTTTCTTCTTATGCCATAGTAACCGTCACTTCTAATTACGTGATGGCTCACTGACATAAGTTATTTTCCAGGGAGGTTGCTGAAGTAGTTCAAGTGCTCGCTATAATATAAAATTTTCTGATGTGTGTTAAGAAGTTTATGCTAGATTGTTCAAACCGGCGACTAGTAACAATTTATGCTTTCAAATTCGGCTCAGATACCTATAAATAATCTTTTTACATTCAGCAAAAATTTAACTCAGATTCATTAAAATTTGGTTTTAGTCTGAATTAATAATTGTTTACTCCACTGCATTTCTGATAGGTGATTAACGGTTGTGGCGAAGATGAAATCCCGGTATTTTTGCGAAAGCATTTTTTTATTTTTAATTCAGGCTTTACAAATTTTGGAGTTATATATAAAGAACAGGAAAAGGAAAGGCACTGATTTACAGGAATAATGACGTCAGTAATACTAGTGTTTCTTAAAGACAAAGTCTTGTGAAAGCAAGATGAGTGTGGTACAAAATGCATCCCGTATAACATATGAAAATAGATTTCAAATATTGGGTATGAACGAGCAATGTTAAACTCTACATCTATAATTTAAATTACCGTTGCAGTTTTATTAGTGTAAAACAGTTATTAACCAGACATTCTTAATCAGAAAATAATTTTACTGTGTTAAAGATGCATTGCGTAGTAAAATTTCTATTTGTTGATAAGAAGTTTAAGAAGATCGATACTTCACAGTATCACATTTCACTTGATTAATGAATAAACTTATCTCTCATATATTTTTTTACTAACTTCGTTGTTCCATCATATTTTGTACGCTTCTAAAGGAATTTTTAATTAAGAAGTTACAATGTCAAAATGCATACACGAAAAATGTTCTGAGTTAATTAAAAACACATTGAAATATATTTTTTTACTTTTTGCACTGATACCATTATATTTGCACATTATGTTTTCAATAAATAATAGTGATTGTGGTCTACGTTGTGTTATACGGAGAAAGTGTTAATATTTAATTAATGTGGAATTAAGAGCATTAAATAATCAATTAATTATGAACTGTTTATTAAAAATAAAGGAATGTTTGCGTAGATTGAATTTTTCTTTTTAAGAATAGTTTTATTTATTTATTATTTTTGCTCCATAATCCCTTTTGAGCAAAGACCTCTTGGATGTGGACCATACATACAACATGAATAACACTGAAGTGAAAAATTATTATGTGTTTCAAACAAATAAAAAATAAACAATAAAATTTATAACAGTGGCTTTGAAACAGATATATCAAATACAATTAATTTTACTGTTTACAATTTCTTGAATGGAGTAGGTGTTGCAACTAAGAAAATCTACCAGTTTATTTACTTTTCTGTCATTTTATGATATTTATTATACAGATGTTTCCCAAGATAATTAACTCCACTTTATACGACCTCTGAGTTTTGTGCAAGGGTTCTTTTTTATTATTTTTTAAATCCTTGAATTGAAATTGAGTGGCTGTGAATCTTATGTAAACATTTTAAAGCACAGAAGAGAATATACTGCGAAGTCATTGTAGGAATGTTGTAGCTTTTTACGGAACTATCATCAAGAGGTTCTTTGTTTTATCCGATATAGCAGGCTATTGAAAATAAGAGTAGTGCATGTGTTTCATTAATTCCAGAAAGTCTTGTAGCAAAGGTAATTTTTTAAGTAGATGTGTTGTGTTTTTAATTCATATGTAAATCCTTCTTGCACCTAACTTTTGGTATTCTCTTATAAAATTTCAACGAGTTTATATTAAACCATTTTGTCACACCGCTTCGTATTTAATTTGCTTTTAATTCTAGTATTCCTATCTTTAGAAACGTAATTACTATCACAATAAAAATTTAAACTGATCGTAAAACCAGGTCAACGGAATACATTACAAATTACTAGCCAGAGGTAATTATTTTATTAAGAGAGATTTTCTTCCCTACACACTTCTCACTCCCACATAACAACAAAAACTTGGATCACAGAACTTGATTTTACCTTGTCAAAATATTTCTCCAGATACTTCGGTCTTGTGTATCCTCCTCTTCTCATTTCTGTTTTGTGCACTTCGCAGCCAGGTAAATATGAACTATCTTCTTTACTTCCTTCCTTCAGCTTCCCATTCCAGTGCAACTTTTAGTATATTAGTAGCTTCCATCCTTCTTACATGGCCATGCTATTCCAAATTTTCAGTTCTTTAACTTCATACATTTTATAATTCGCTTTCATTAGCCCTATTATTTCGGCATTCCCTACTTTTTCTTTCCTTGAAATTCTTACTCATTTTCTCTAGAAATCCATTTCTAATTCTTAAATCAACTTTTTTATGTTTTCAGGTTGTATGTCCAGGTTTTATGATCTAAATACGACTATACTTTCGAGTAATGACTTAAATATAATAGTTTTATCCGTAGCAGTTTTGCTCCATAGAATTGTATTGAGCATCCAGATTGGTTTATCAATTTTCATGTTTGATTTTCCCCCCTTTTATAATATTGAACCCAAAAATTTACGTTTTTAATTTGTATTACATCAATGTGCAATTCATCCATATCATTAGTAATATATTATGTTTTTAATCATTTATTTTTCAAGCCCCATTTTTTATAGTTCATTGATAGTTGATTCCATATGTGATGTGCATCCTCATCATCTCGTTTCTATGACAACTTAATCATTGGCGAATAGTGAATGATTTAGATACTTTCCATCCATTATTTCTAAACCCATTCTATTACACTTTCGAGACCATGTTATTAAACTAATATCTATATAAATTTTAAACAGGGGTTGGTAACATAGGGCACCCTTCTAGCAGACCTTTACTTGTTTTAAATTTTTATTATAATGAATAGCCAGTTTTTATTTGGCATGTGTTATTTTTTATATTTCTTCAATCATTTTAATTAAGGAGTTGTCTTTATGTGATATATGTAATGCTTACCATGGAATTTTTCTGGGACAGAGTTATATACGTTTTTTAAAATCTATAAAAATTAGAAATACTTTTTTCATTTACATTTTTTCCAGAATCCGTCATAATGTGAAAATGTGGTGTATATGTTATCTACCTGTAGTAAATCAACAATGTTCTTCTTGTGTCTTAAAACGAGTTTCTAGTCTATTTTTTTAATTAATTTGGAATTGATTATTATCACCGAATTCTTAACACAAATCCCACGATAATCTGAAGACAGTTTCAGATCTACTTTCTTGATTATGGTAGTAACGTAATTTAATGTTTTTTCCTTAGGTATTGGGTCTCCATGTAATATCGTATTGAACAATTTTGTTGAAAGTTTTGAAACTTTGTCTCCACCATACTTCATAATTTCCAAATTGATTAAACCTGGCACATAAGATCTTCTATTTTTTCTGTTCTTAATACCTCAAGCACTTCGTCTTCGGAAATTTGTATGTCATCAGTTTCCTGATCACCAAATTTTCCTTCTCTATCTTCATTCAATAATTATTGAAACTACTCTTTCCATTCCCTATGTTTTATTAAATGGAGATTAGGTTTGATTTTTGTTCCTTGTCAGAGTCATTTTAATACGGATGATGTCTCTTATGTTTTCCCAAATCCCGATTTACAATTAACATTTGCACACGATCTATCCCAAGTTTCATTTCTTGTTATCTTTATTTTCCTTAGCGCTTCATTCCTCTTTTCCTTGTATATAGTCCATCTGATTTATGTTTGTGTTTCTTTTCTTTTATGCCCAACATATCTGCTGCTTTTTTTCCATGTTTGATTTTATGTATAGTAATTACCTCTGGCTATTTGGGCCAGAGGAAATTACTATAAATTTTTTAAATCATCTCTTGCAAAAGAACGATTTGGTATTAAAAAAGTAATTATTCAAAATAATTAAGATAATATGCCCGACATGTTTGAAACATGCATCGTATAGTTCACTGACAAAATGTCGTTTCAAAATTTTAAAGTAATAAATCATACATAAAGTGCCACTTTGGTCCTTAGCAACTACGAATTTTGTTTATAGCAAAAATTTTCCACTTATCCACGTTACATTGCTCCCGTTGGTCGTTTTATGGCTCGTAAACTTCAGACCAAGTGCGTATTATCTATGAATCTGCATGAAACGGCAGTTTTTCTCC
>JARYHS010008074.1:307256325-307397274 GCA_031002005.1 Vandiemenella viatica | reverse complement strand
TTTGTATTATGAAGTTTGTATAAGAAAGATTCTTGAATGTAGTGTTCATTTCAAGAGGGTTGTTTTGTATTTTATAATTAATTAGTTTCCTAGATATTAGAGAAATTTATCGAAATGTCGAAAAATATTAACTCTTATCACACGTGGTTACATATTTTGTGAGTAAACAGTTTTAATAATATTTTATTTAACTTATAAAAATGAATATTGCTAGCCATATCACTAGTAGGTTTCACAAATGGGATATTACTAAACACATGTTGACGACAGATCTGAGGAACAGAGATGCGGATTGACCTTACTAGAACAAGTCCATGTCTTTGTTGTTCTCCTGACGTCAGTGAGCTAAGTTTGACTCGTAACTTTCAGATAAAACTATTAACAGCCCCGCTTGAAACTCTGACCAAGCGTGAAGGGTGAGCCTTAACGTTCTGGCCTCGCATTCGGGAGGACGCCGGTTTGAATCTCCGTCCGGAATCCAGATTTGGTTTTCATAATTTCCCCAAATCACTCCAGGCGAATACCGGGATGCTTCTCAAAAAAGACCATGGTCAAATTACTTCCCTTTCCTCGTCCCCAGTTCCATCCCGCCTCTAATGGCCTCGACGTCGACGAAGTAGGAATACAGTGTATAATAAAATTTGCATCACTCCTACCACTTGATAAAACCATTTTCCAAATTTGAGTACAAAGAGATCTTACACCGAGTATCAGTAAAAAACAGGATATTTGTGCAGGCATTAAAAATGTCCATGTTGTAAGGAAAACCTGTAATAGTAAACTAAAATGATGTATTTTAGTCACTGGATTTGTTTTTTAATCCAAAATTTTACGCTCTGTAACATACAAAAACTATACTGCCTATACGAAAAAAATTAAGTGATTATTTAAGAATTCTGATACCTCCTCAAATAATTTGGTAAAATACAATAAGTAAAGAAACCATACATTAATGTTGTATCTCTATTGAAAATCGTATTATTCATAGTAATATTGTCGGTAAATTTAGTAATTTTTTGACTTCAGTTTCAAGACACAACTTATATAAATTGAAATTATTTAATGAATTGAACATACACTTCGATTCCTCATCCGGATGCCCCAGGAATAAGGGGTAAAAAATTTCGGCTAGTGATCTCAATTTCAAGGAGGTAACAGAAAGACGTTAAATCACAAAAATGTCGTCTTCAAATCGTCTGTAACAGAGGAGTTAGACAAAAGATACTTGTTACTACTTTTATAGAGTTTTTTGCTTCTTCTCAAATATTTTGATGCATACCTGCGTTAGTCGTGGAATATGTACTTTATTTTTCATCTACGTACATCAGTTACAACGAATTTTACCATCTGTTTGTAGCACGTAGTAAAAACTTTGACTTACTAATGGCACACTTAATTCCGTAGTAAATTATTAAATTCTAGAAAATGTTATCCAGAAATAATCTATTTCGCTAAAAAGATTTTTCTGTACATTTCATTCTTGTACAGATTCACTATTTTCTGTGTTTCGTTAAAGTTCTTTGGGAGATAATTCAACGTGCGATACTTAAGAGTTTCTGTTAACGGATAGGTTCCTTTCGTGTTTGTAATGTTTTCGCCGATAGCACTGTTCTTTTTTTGTTGTCATCAGTCTGGTTTGATGCAAACCCCATCTTTTCCTACATTGTGCTAATCTCTTCATCTCTACACAACCCTTACAACCCACGTCCTCAATTAACTGCTTCATATGTTCTAATCTCTGTTTTCCTTTACATATCTTACCTTCAACTGTTTTCTCTGATAACCATTAACCAATCCAGCATGTCTCAAAATATGACCTACCAGCCTGTCTCTTCTTTCTGTAAGCTTCTTCCACAAACTTCTTTCCTCACACATCATTTCCAAAACTCGTTCATTTCTTACTTTGTCTATCTACTTAATTTTCAGCATTCTTCTGTAGCACCACATTTCAAATGCCACAATTTTATTTCTGGTATTCCTAGTCCATGTTTTGCGACTGTAAAATGCTCTGCTTCACACATATTTTTAAAATATTCTTTCTAAGTCCTAGATCAATATTTGAAACTTAAGATTTCTCTTTTTCAAGAAGGCTTTTTTGCTAGTGCTATTCTACTTTTAACATTAATCCTGCTTCGGCCATCGGTTGTAATTTTTCTTCTCAGATGGCAGAATTCATTTACTTCTTCTATCGCATCCGATCCTATTTCTATATTAATATACTATGATTGGTATCATTTCTGCTACATTTCATCACTTTTGTCTTGCTTTCATTTATACTCAGTACAAATACTACCTTCAGTATTTTGTTCATGCCATTCAGTACCAATATCATCAACCTATTCTGCTAACAAGACAATGTCATCAGCAAATAGTACCATACAAATTTTTTCTCCTGAACAATTGTGCCACGTGAAAATTTTTCTTTGACTTGCTTTATTGCTTCCCCTACATACAAGTTGGATATTAACGGGGATAGACTAAAACCCTTGTCGTCACACCCTTTTAACTGATGCATGTGATTCTCTACTTTTATTACCGCCACTTGATTCTGTATATAGTTATAGAGTATTTTCTATCTCGATACTTTAGACCTGACTTCTTTAAATTTGAACATCTTGTCCCACCTAACATTATCAAAAGCTTTTCTAATCAACAAATGCCATAAAAGTATCTTGTTTTCTTGATCCGCCCTTCAAGTATTAATCTAAAGACAGAATGCTTCCTTGTACCGCGATTTTTCCTAAACCAAACTGATCTGCACCTACTATCTCTTCTACTACCCTTTCCATCCTTCTGTATATTATTCTGGTCAGTAATTTTGAAGCATGTGATGTTATACTAATTGTGCGATAATTCTCCACATTTGTCGGCTTGTGCTTTCTTGGAAGTGTGAAGATGGATATTTTTTTTAAAAATCAGTTGGAATTTCTCCTGTTTCATAACTTTTTGATATCAGCTTGACTAATCTTTCGATTCCTTCCTCTCCTAGAGATTTAAGAAGTTCTGCAGGATCTCATCAATTCCAAATGCCTTATTTGCTTTCAGTCATTCAGAGCTTTATTAAATTCATGTCCTCAAAACAGGATCTCCTAAGTCATCAATGTCGACATCGCCTTCCTTTTCCAATACACTATTGTTCAAGTCGTCCCCATCATACAGTTTTCTCAATGTATTCCTTCCATCGATTAGCTCTATCTTCTGAGCTTAAAAGAGGTTTGCCATCGGCAGTTTTAATGGTTCATACCTCTTTTCTTAATTTCTCCAAAATTCTGTTTGATCTTTCTATATGCAAACATCTAACTTTTCCTATCGACCATTTCCTTTCTACTTCTTGACATTTTTCTTGTAGCCATTTTTCTTTTGCTATTTTTGCATTTCCTATTTATTTGATTTCTCAAATTGCCTGTACTGCTCTCTTCCTGCTTCATCCTTAGCATGTTTGTACCTTCTTCTCTGATCCATCAGCTCCAAAATTTCTTCTGTGATCCAAGGTTTTCGGGCAGCTTGTTCCCTAAAGGCCTAATGTTTTCTTACCAGACTTTCATTATTTCGGTCTTTACATGCATTCCATTCGTCCTCGGTTTGAGCTCTTTTCACAGTTTAATTCTTAGACCTAAGTCTACCCATTTCTGCAAATTTTTCTCTTGTGCTAGATTGTTTCAGTTTATTCACTTCCCAGCTGTTCTGCTTATACTGCTTCCTTATTCGTTTGAATTTCAGCCTGCACTTCATTACTATCAAATTATGGTCCGAGTCTATGTCTGCTCCTGGGTACGCTTTACAGTCTAGAACTTGATTCCTGATCTCTGTTTGACATGATATAATCTAGCTGATATCTGCCTGTATCCCCAGGACGTTTGCAGGTTGTTATATCTTCTTGCATGGTTCTTAAAACAGTTGTGTTCGCCACTACTAGCTTATATCTTTCACAAAATTCTAGCAACCTGCTTCCTCGCTCATTTCTTTCTCCTAGACCAAAACTTCCTACAGTATTCCCCTCTTTTTCCTTCTCCCACTATTGCCATTCCAATCACCCATGATTATTAGATTTTCCTCCCCTTTCACATATTGGATTAATTCTTCAATTTCAGCGTATATTTTTTCTATTCTTCGTCATCTTCCTGCGACGTTGGCATATATACTTGTACTAATGTGGTTGGGGACGGCTTAGTTTCTAACCTCATCAAAATAATCCTGTCACTAAACTGTTCATAATAAACTCACCCGTTTTCCCTACTTTCTTGTTCATTACAAATCTACACCAGTGACTCCATTGACAGCTTGTGTGCTAATTAGTCCTGTGTTCCCCAGACCAGAAATCCTGTGCGTCTCTCCATTTAATCTCACTAATCCCAACAACAATCTAACTTAAGTTGTTCCATTCCTTTTAAGTTTTCTAACCTACCTGCCCTATTCAGACTTCTAACATTCCACGCTCCGACTCGGTAGATGTTTCTATCCATTCTGATGACTCCTCCCTGAGCAGTCTCACCCGAGATCCGATTGGGGGACTATTTACCTCGGAATATTTTACCCAGGAAGAAGCCATCATGATATATGTAATTTGAGAGGATTACATGCGTCGGGATACGCTTTGGCTATTTAATGCAGTGGTTTCCCATTGCCTTCTGCATCCCCATGGCGTTGGCTTCCAGCACTTCCGCCCTCCTAATTAATGTAAAAGATCTTTTGTTAACTCGGCTGCACCATTCTAGTCGCTGTACTATCTGTTTTACTTGATGATCTTGTTTTTCCTTTGTACGTTTTGTCCAAATATATCTTACCGCAAATGCTAAATTAACAGTGAATTGATCATTAGTTATAGGATACTTTGTTTTCTGCCAAAAATAAGCAACAGACGAAGAACTAAACATCTACTTGAATGGAACTAATCACTAAATCGATGCTAAGTAGCTACATTCAGAGTTTTAAGATTACCGTAACACCGTGTTACTTCATTTAGCCACTTTGCACAAGTGCAGTTGTTATGATGTTCGACCTGTGGCCGATGGTCTAGTTATGGATCTTGTAGGCACGTACTTACCCAAAAGTATCCACTATGGAATTTTGGTTTGTGAGTTTAAAATTATACCACTTTTCTGTTCAGGCCTCTAGAAAACTTAGCAGGAGGCTAGTCCCCTAAAGAGACCATAGGCTTTGGTCGATACGTCGGGGAAAGGAGGTTTGTTTGGACTCAGCATAAAACCTCGCGAATTTATTTACAGCATTTTTATCCCGGTGTTTAAAGAAGCCGTACCACTGCAATGAGAACAATGCCTGCAGCTGGATCTCTGCCATTGACATCAATCACTTCTGCCGTAAAAATAACAACGGGTCACTAACTTACGACCCTTTTTGCCATTCGAGTTGGAATTCCGGATTTCGTAAGAAAAAGGTTATAGGCGGAAATACGATATATGATTTCAGCTATTTCTAAAGACACACCGATTTCCTAGAAAATGAATACATCAAGTGGTGAAGTTCTTAAATTCCCCTTATCTGCAATCTTCAAATCTACAATTTTCTGTGATCCGTAGGCAGCTTTAAAAATTCTTTAGGAGTTCCAGTTCAATGTACGATTATTTTAACGCAATATAAAATATTCTGAAAGCGAGAATTTTTAAGAGCATTAAAAGCGTCCAGAGATGAAATTCGTGATGTTTAACGTATTTCTGTCTTAAATTGACTGAATTATTTATATTTTAATCCCAAATTGCGGACCAAAGTTTGTGGATGTTTAAAAAGTCTTAACAAGAACAGCGTTAATATGTTCTACTACATCACTTGAGTCGTCGTGAAGCAGACTTGCTATTATTAGCCAGTTTTATTTATTTATTTTTGAATACTTCAATCTCGGGAGATTCCAACTTCTGAATTTTAATTAGGAACGATTGGATTGGTTTTGCATTGAGACTTTAAGTTCTGGATACGAAGTTTTGTTGAATACAAACGACGAAGAATATATTCAAGAACGTCACTATTAGTTTTTTGGTTATGTTATACTTTTTGCTACACTGTCTGCTCTTATTGCGATTAGTTATAATGTGACTTTTCTACGTGTTTATTTCAATATTTTATTTTCTTAAGCATCAAGAAAAAGAGCTTTAGCATGTAACGAAATATTTTTGTTAATATTCTGCTACTCTATCAGAGTTGTGTTCAGTTCGCTGAGCCATTATTTTGAAGAAAATCCATCGACTGGACTGCATACAACGAATTTTTCAGTTCTAGTAATTACTGTATTATGGATTTGTACTGCTACAGCGTACGTTTGGCCAACTTTATTTTTTTATAATGTTTTGGATTATATGGAAAAAGATCTGCAATGTATATGCAATTGGATTAATGTAATATGTATATCAGTTTAATTGTGTCGTTTTAGTTAGTAATACATAGAGGAAATGGCGTCTACTTGGTTCACGGTGCCGTCAAATATGATATCATTATATATTTAGTAAAGGAAGGGTTACTAATTAGATATAGTCCAAGAATCTAGATGTCATAGTTCATATAATGGCTACATTGCATTTCGCTTTACTTTAAAACGGTATTTATGATAAAAAGTTTCTGAGTGCCATACTATATTTGTTATTTATGAACTTTGGGAGAAACAAATATCTACTTTAGTTATTACTAAACCCTCTCAGGCAATTAATATTTGTTACATACTTAAATCTAAAATAAGACGAAAAATTGTTGGAATAAGCTATACACCAAACAAAGCTATATACAAGTCTTCTGAATGCTATTTCTGGGATGCCTATTAGAGCGAAGAATCTGTGCCCCACACACGACAGCTTATCATCCGATATAAGCTGCTTTTCCATCTGCGGGGCAGGCAGTGTTCTGCGGATTGGCATCTTGTAGGAGCTTTCCTCCACTACTCCCGAAGCGATACTACAAGATGCCAGTAGTGAAATGTTATGGAACGCCAAAGCGTATCACAATATAAGCCGAATGTTAGCTGACATAACTGTGTTCAGCCTGAAACACTAGATATATACTTCTGCCACTGTACATAGAAAACATCACTGAGGCACAATAATTTTTGTTTAATTTCAATATCGGATTTAAAGTATTTTTGACAATTGATGGTGTGAACGTACTTAACTAGTAATTAATCACACATTTCCATCAGTTTAGCTAAATAATCATTAGAAATTATTTTATAAAAAAATTACCATCTGTTAGGTAATCGCAACTTAAAAATTATCGTTATAACTCGTGAATTGAGATAATCATCAAAGCAGAGTGTCAGATTTCTACAAAGACATGAAATTCATTTTGAACTAACTGAAAATGTCTGACATTCTGTTATTGTTATTAGAAGGTACTATTCCACTCACTATTTTAATCAATTTTCTATAACTTTTCGACTGAAGCTTGCTTTGAACCAGCAGTGCGTAGAGTTTAGATTGTAATGGATATATTCATTTTGATCCTGCTTGAGAACAGTCTCGGAGATGTGTAATAGTACACATCATTTTTGGAAATCGTTAAAATAACCAACTACTTATTAAACGTTACTCATTTAGCATATTTAGTTTCCGGAGATTCACAGGTTGGAATATTTTACCAACACGGAAATTATTGTAAAATAATAGGTAAAAATTCTGAAAAAATGACCTAACGCATCAGTTATGACACATAATCCTCACAAGATTACTTTTTCATGTGCGTACGCATCCAACAATTATTAATTCGAACCAACTCACTAATTACTCATAACTTATGCTTCTGCCATCCTGTGTTTGGTTACACAGTTTGATTGGACACATTTGTGCCATTCGACTGAGTTGCTTAAATGCGATTTGTAGCGTGTATCTTCAGTATATTAATTATTCTTGTGGTTATATTATTAATTTATTTATTGCCATCCTTTTAAAAATAACAAAAAACATTGGCTTCATTGTAGAAGACTCAGAAGAATACTCGGTTCTCCCAGTATTAGCCCACTTTCTCACCTGCCAAACGTTCTTAATTTACCCTCCTAACGCCAGTTCACACAATATCCTCACAACTTTCACTATTAAATAACCGATTTTGTTAGTTCCGTGTTTTAAATAATCCTATTATTAGTATTTGTATGGTAGTGAATAGTTCCTAGGCCAAAATTATGGCATATTCACTAAGATGGGATAACAGCTGTTTGTCAGAAAGTTGAAACAGGCTGAGGTTTCCTCAAAACTGACGGAAACTACTTGATTACCATAGAGTTATTAGCACCACTTCTTCAATCAATTCCAGCAGCCATATCGAAAATTGATTTATTTTTTTATATAGAAAATTAATGCTGTTAACATATTTCTGAGGTTCAACCCCGACATTAGTTTAGTTTAGCCACAAAGCAATAGATCAACCATTAAATTTTAGGACATCCTCCGTTCTTCAAAATAAAAAAAAAGTTGTACTAGTCGTCAGTAAAATACGAATTACAATCTAGTTTGGCATATCGCACTATTCTGCAAGTCTACCTTAACGGTTCAATTGCTAGTTACTATCATTCATTTGACATTAGTGCTGTATTAATCCGTACTCAGAATTGTAATAAAACGGAAGCCCTTATAATTTCATCACTTCCTTGTTACTGTGGATATCACAGCCACGGAATTCGCCGCTTTTTAATTGTTTCTGAAATTTGACAGCTAATCGTGGCTTATTAACAGCATAAACAGCAAAATGCTAAAAAAATAAAAAATAAGCACCTCTTTATACACGTAACGTTGGATAAGTGAATACCTTTTCTTTTGCTTACTCCATCGAGTGAGAAGATGCGAGCTCCGTAAATCGTTAACAAGGGGTGCGCTCCGCTTATATCCAATCAAATGACTAAAATGTCTAAGTATTTAATATTCTGACACATAATAATGTCGTTCAACTAAAATAGTTTTAAATAATATAAGTTGGAAAGTTTTTCTAGATTATTACATTATCCAGTTTCTTAATTTTGTATTTTATTATCTGTTTTCTTTTCCTTATTTCGGTCTGCTATGCATCATGTGATTCAACTGTTTTCTTGAATAAAGTTTATTTATTTAGATAATGTAATCTATAAGGGCACGTATCAAACATTATCTAACTGAAACTGATATGTATCTAATTTTTCATGCCTAAATGTTTTTCCACTAAACGCTAAATTTATGCAAAGGCTAACATCCGATGTTTTTTTGGTTCAGGATACAGTATTCATTTATCACACAAATTGTTGTTGATAGTGACAGTCGCATAACTTACCACATATGAGGTCTCTGACATATTATTCAACATACTCGTGAGATTTGTTAGTCACGAATTTGATCGCGCTATATAGGTATCGACGGACGTTCAGATAAATCCTTAGCAAAGTTTTTTCAGATCCTCATAATCTGAGATTTTAGTAAATGGGGGCGAAATCTCTCGGGTAATTCCGACTACAGATATTTATTTCAGGCTTGAATTACGACCTATGGGAGAAAATAAATTTCGTAAATTATTGAAAAACTGTAGGTTATAACTATTTAGCTCTGGCGTCCTCGTAAGGGCTGATAAAATACAATTAATTACATGTAAAGAATACAAACAAGTAGGAATCTTATTCATGAAATGGAAAAACATTATTCATGAAACATTTCATCTTCAGTAGAAACTGACAGTTGATTTTGGTTGATGTATGACACAATTATGATTTCATATTTAGTTACTTATTTTAAGATATGTAACCCTTATGCTTTTCGTAACATATGTTGTTTAATATCATTCAAGACGGTCTCTAGTTCGCATCCGCCGAGCGTGTCTACGTGTTTTCCCGCCTCTAATGACCTGGACCACGACGAGGGGTAAAACCAAAAAACCAAAAATAAAAAAGGGACGTAGGAATATTGCGTGGAAAATTGAAATTCTATCACAAAGCGGCCGAACGACTCTCTGTGTCTCTCTGAAATAATTCTATACGCTTCAGTTTTTGCCATCTTATGTATTTGGTAATTCAGATGACGTCCTGTCTATTCGTATGAAAGATTGAACATGACATCAACATGATTGTAATATAAAAGCTTCGAAACCATTCGTTGCTTCTCTATATCCCAGCCAGTGAATCAGATCTTAATTTTGACTAGGTTTAGAGAGTTGGTTGAATCTGTGTCGTTATGCTGCTGAATCCATGAAGCGCCTAACATCAGGGATGCCTAATTCGGATCCCCTAGCTCTTATGCAACGACGCCGATGGGCTTGTGGCGTGTGAGGGCAGCCCCAGAGACGGCTATGCTGTTGGCGGCTGCATTAGAGCCTCTGTGCGGTTAGAGGGTCGGGCGTCCGCCTAAGTAGCCTTAAGGCAGGCCACTGGTGCGATAATCCCTCGGGCGGAGGCAAGATGAAAGCAGGCCTGTCCACCGTAACCATCACATGCAGTCTGTCCACAAAAATTAATTTCAAAACTAATTGATTCAAGCTAATGAGGTAATTATTTCTCACAAACGCAATTTGTAAACAGTGTTTTAAATATTTTTAAAAAAAAAAAAAAAAAAAAAAAAAAAAAAAAAAAGTTGTATTTCGTAAAATAATACTCGATTAAAATTCTTTCTGGGGGATACAGATCCTATAACGATTTGCGCCAGTTTTCGGGCCAGTACATCAACGTATTATATAGTCACGTGTAATCAGAATAATCCCCTACTAATTTCCTCTTACGTGAGGTTGAATTACTACGTTAAAAGAATTAATAAGGGGGTCAAATCAACACTTTACTTTTGGACACTTACAGCTAGCATATTGAGTCACAACCTGAAAGTGTAAATATGAAATGCATATTGTTCACCGGAGCAGATTTATAAGTATTATGATTCAGTAAGTTTCTAATATGTTGCAGTAAGCGGCGAAATAGCTTAGTGATATAATGTCACATTTGCCGTAGTAAAATACTGTTATCTGAACATTATTCACATTAATATTTTTTAAACAATTTTAAGAAATATGATAAAGGGATAGGATAAATGACTGAAGGGTGCGGAGTAATTTGTACTGAAGAGAGAAGAACACTGGACTAAGGAGGGGACGCAGAGTTTGTTGGAAGAAAGAAGAAAAATGAGAAATGTGCGCAAAGCAGTCACACAAAGTGGCTGGAAAGTGTTGACGATAATTCATAAATATGAGATTAGTAGATTTTTATTTTCAAAATAATGCAGTAATTTCTTTTAAAACCAATCAATATATATATATATTAAGGAAACCAAGTAAGATCTAAATATTTACTTTCTTCAGAGCAAAATAAGTATTTTTGAAATTAGATAAGCCTTAAATCGGAGCTGCGAAAGGAGCCATCATTTTGAAAACTGATAAAAACATCCTGGTAAAGGAGCACAGAAAGTTGAAAGGTTTAATAAAGAGGGGCTTAAGAATCCAGAGAGCTAAATAGACTGAGGTCGCAGCAATGTAATTTTTAAGGAGTGCCAAAACAGAAATACCTATGACTGTGAATAGTATCAAAGACGAAATATATCGGGAACTGTAACAGGTAATTTTGTAAGTTGCTATTAATATGAAATAGTTGCAGCACCCCTGCTATATGAAAATCATAGAACACTGCGCATTTTGCGTGAGAATGGTAAAGCTACGGAGACTTTACTGTAAGGTACGAATATAATATTTCTGAGAAATATTGACTGTAACATTGCAGAAGAAATATCATCAAGTGTCACAGAAATAAAAAAAGTAGCTATAAACTGTATGTCATAATCAAAGTACTTGTGCTAACAGAAATATGAGAACTCAGATTACATCTCATATTCAAAATTAGATTTGAGAACTAGATTGACATAAAAAAGTAGCAGAAGTAATTAAAATAAGAAACTTGAAAGTATGCAATATTGGCGAAAGAACAATTTTCCAAAACCGTATGCATGAAGCACAAAATTTTATGGTAGTGGAACTTAATCACTCAGGGGAAAGTATAGACGAAAAACAGAATAATGCGAACTGCAGTAATATGTAAGAACGTCGAAAATAGAGTACGCAGTGAACCCGTTGTAGAAATGATACAATGTATCTTACAATAGAGGCACTATGGTGCATGTTCGAACTAGCATTCAGTTTTCTCGTTAGAATAGAACAACTACCAGGTTCACGTCAACTGCCGCAAGCTGCACAATACAATAGATTTGTCCTTATGTTATAATAATGATTATCTGCAATTAGACCCTGTCGGATCACGCAAAGCCTTAACGATTCAGTTTTCTGAGTTTCCATACAGCTCTAATTTTTTTCCGTGGATTCTCTTCCTTTCTTCAGTCCATTTCGTCCCTAGTCTCTGAGTCACTTATCTCCGGCGGTACTTCCCATTTGTTAATTTTTTGTTTGTACATTTGTCTGTCTATGATTTCTGATGAGTTTTTCTGATGACTATTTTGAGAAGACAGGCTGAAAGAATTTTGTATGCAACTTGAAGAAGAGAGATCCCTCGATAGTTGTTGACGTCTGTTTTATCTCCCTTCTTTTGTAGTGGGTGAATGAGGGCACTTCTTCCACTCTTCGGGCAATTTTTCTGTCTGCCAGATCTCTGTAATGATTTGTGTGAGTTCTTTAAGTGAATTTTGTGCAATACTTTTAAATAGTTCCGCATTGATACCATCATCTCCAGGTGCTTTGTTGTTTTTGAATTTGATGATATGTCTGAGGATTTCCTCTTGTGATATCCTCTTGTGACGGTGGTGGGAATTACGGACAGGGCTTCATTCGGAATTCTTGATGGGGTTTCAGGGCAGTTGAGGAGTTCAAAAAAATATTTCGACAATTCTCGACAATTTTCCTAATTAGTTAGTGCGAGCTTTCCGTCCGATTTCCTGAAGCATTGAATATATCCTCGGATTGTTCCTGCAAAAGTTCTGTAGAAGTCTCGGATTTTGTAGTTGCGGAAGTTTTCTTCGATGTAATCCAGTTGTTCCTTCAGGTATTTTCTCGTGGTTTGTCTGATGATTTTCGTCAGGACTGCACACCTCACGCCACTCAGCAGACGCAACCTCAAGATGATGGCTCTTTACGCAGTCGAAAATTCGTTGAACCTCGATCAATTGATCCGGCCGCATGCCCAAGAGATCTTCAAGCATCAGATTCTCCGGGAAAACATACAATTACATAGTATAAGAAGTTCTTGCTTCATCCAATTTTATATGTTGCCCTAGTCGGAAAATAAAGTTTTCTTGTCTCTTTTCTCTTTTTTATCATGTCGTTCTTTATTAGGTAGGGACACAAACCTTAAACAATTCCTTGGGATCAGCGGTACTTCTTCTACCTGCAGGCAGATAGGTATTACAGTCTAATACAGAATTTTTCCATTTCCTTATATTGATCTCCAGCTCCGTTAAGGTCCCCTTTGGCGTGCATGAAATACGTCAGTAACATTTTATTGCGTATTAAACATTAGCCGTCAAATGTAATTTAATAGGTGAAATACGACGGAATACTTATTATGGTCAAATGTAAAATATGATTTATTTTGGAGCTGTATTGACGACTCAGTTGAAGGTAAACCCAACATCGCTATTAGTTTCTTAAATTGATGATGCTCCATTGTATAACGGTGCTGTGTATGGTTGGTACGAAATGTATTACGGGACAGGTATAACGTTGTTTCTAGCACTACAATATGTTGGCGCCCATTTCTTTATTGGATTATGTTCTTCCGCAAATGAGCTCATTAAATGGAGTGATGTAGAACTTTAGAAAGAGAAAATGGTGGTCATTCAATATAACTGTTTGTAAAAGTGGAACGCTTTAGAATTTAGGTAAGAAAAATATACAATTTGGCTTGAAATAAAGACCTCTGGCAAAGCAGTTATGTGGATATAATTGTACGTTGCTATTAACAAACGATTAGAAATTTATTCTTGAAGTAAGTATGAGTCTTTTAAAAAATGAAATCTCCATTAGAAGAATTTGACTAACGAAATGTTTTAACTAAGTTTCAGTCTGTTGAAATCTCTTCAATGTTTGTTTCACTGGCCCTCTTATTCCAAAAGTTCAAAATTTTAAGGTGTTAGTTGGAGCTTACCATAATTTGAAAATAATTGTTTTAATTCAGCTGCAAATAATTTAAATTTTCAACTATTCCAATTCTGTCAGAAGAAGATATAACGTGAAGGAATCAAAAGATGGAATCACGTGACCTTTCGCTAGACCTAATCTTCCTTTAATAGTGTCTCATACTAAGACCACTTGCAAAACAGCTTCCTCGCGACATCCCAGCGTTATGCTGCAGCAACATTTAAGACAAAAATTTGTCTTGCGAATCGATTCACCTGTTCTGTATGGCTATGTTTAGCGTTTGTTTGCGTGCAGGAAACGTATTATGGCAGTAACAGCAGTGCTCCGTGACTGTAAATTTTGTTAGCATTCCATCAACATAAAACATCTATGTAAATGCAAAACACAATTCCATTTCATTCTCTTACCATATTTCCGACGCTCGCCGCCGTGGGATTGGAAGAGCGAGAGCCAGAAACGTGTTGCTGTCGCCGCTGCCCCAACGCCAACGCCGCGATTGTCTGAACCCGGACAAGGTTTAATATACTGCACTCCCACCGGTCTCTCTCACTTTTCTCCGTTGACTCTCCGACACGTTTCATAAAGTTATTGCCTTGTGTTCTGAAATACTTATGTCTCAAGATTTCAGCTATTCTTACTATTTTAGCTCCGAGCAAGGATCTATTACCACTGATAGGTTTTTGACAACACTATGACGCAACTAATCAGTTAATGAGAATTTTTTATGAAGTATTTCAATTTTGTCTGCTTGTTATAAGCCATCCTCAAAGCCCGCAAAAAATGAACGGAGTGGAAAGTCATTTCTTTTCTATTGCCTAACTAAATAGAACTGTTATTGTCATATAATGCTCATAACCTTAATTTGCAATGTCGTACATTTTGGATCTGGCTGCATTTCATCCAGAGCACAACCTCTGCTGGAACCTCCAATCTTAGTTACCAACCTCGTCTCGAGTGTAAAGCAGTTGGCCTAAGAATGATTCTTTCAGTAATAAAAATTATGTCTTATAAATGGGCCACAGAGGGGAATGTACAACTAGATAATAAATCTTTAGAAAATGTCAGTGAGCACATTTACCTTGACCAGCTAGTAAACACGAGAAGAGATTTAAGAACTGAAGTTTTCCGTCGTATCAAGCTGGGATGCCAAGCATTATTTTATCCTCGAATCTAATATACCCACAAAATCTAAAGAAAATTGTTTATGGGAAGTGAATTCTTCATGTGCTGACGTACGGCTGTGAGACCTGGACTCTAAATGAATTTACGGAAGGTAAATGATAGGTTTAATTTAAAAAAAAAAAAAAAGAGAGAGAGAGAGAAAGGAGCAACCGATGCGATCAGTTATGAAGGTCACAGACATCTCAGAGAAGATAGCTTGCTTGTAGTGGCAATGGGCCGGCCGTGTTACGTGGGGAAAAGAACAAAGAAGGGCAAAAACATTGTTAAAATGGAACCCAAGAGACCACCCCACACAGAGGGGAAGACCACTAGACCGATGGATCAAAGACATGGACATACGCAGAATTGTCGGTGTTACTTTGCAGACGATCTCCCAAGATCGTTAGACCTGGAGAAGACTGCTCAACTATTACCTGAACTCATGACCTGAACTCTTAAGAGGCCACTTCAGTGAATGACTGAACTGGCTGATAATGGACATATTTTCTTCAGTTTTCTGGCATTTCATTTCCTTGCGGATGCTTAAATAAATATAATTGTTATTAAATAATGACCTTAATCTCTACCATGTAGTAACATCTCTTCCATTGTTAAGCCAGCAACGAAGGCTAGGTGCGTGATGTCACAGCCTCACGGACACTGCTACGCAATGATTAAACTTAGACTTTTATTAGTATAGATACTGATACAACGATCTCAATTTCTACATATTCTGCATTAACTCATTGCGAAACTAAAACTTAAATTTCCTAATAGCATGGTTACGCTAAGTAACTATACAGAAAATCATGGAAGGCTACTGCATTGAGCTACAGGAAGTTTTTTCCTAGTAGCCGTACAGTACCTTACACAACATGTAGGCCTATCAGATAATCATGCAAAGGCTCAGAAGTTTCTTCTAATATGTTGCCCAGTTCCCCTCTCGCAAGGCAGTTCTGGCATAAAATTCCGATTGTCCAGTTGTCCTTTAACAGTTTTAAGATTGCGGATTCCGTCTAACTCGTGATAGTTCATTATGACGAATGAAACGTTAAATTTAGTCAAATCTCTTACCAAGTAAGGTGTGTTCCGCGTCAATTGATTTGTGAAACATAATTTTTTCCGGATAAAATAAGGAGCCGCCCTACCTTCGTCCTAGATGATCCTGCAAAACTGTGTCTATTTCTAATTGGTTCCGAGAGTGGTAATGCACTAGCCTAGCATTCGGAAAGACGCTGGTTCGAATCGCAGTGCGGCCATCCAGATTTCAGTTTTCTACAGATTCACGAAAACTCTCTAGGTTAAAGCTGGAATAGTACCTCACCATCGACGAGGCTTAAAACCGTAAAAAAAAATCAAATCTGATTGGACTACTTGTGATTAGCTGTTACCCATTACTCTTGTAAATCTAAAAGGTACTGATGTGCATAGTAGAAAAAACCTTCGCGCCACAACTGTAAATTTTGTATCGCTTAGTAATAAGATGTGCGAAGCTGATGTAATCATGACAGTTTCGTTTATGAATCACGAGAACAATGAGAGTTGGGGAATTTTTTTAAAAGTCTTTTTTGTGTATCAGAAGCTAACTAGCGTTGTTAATAGCCTGCCTAGGTAACAGGTAAATAAATACTACAATAAAATATGAACTTCGTCGAAAGTTTTAAAAAAGTGTCGAAAAAATTTTACAATAAACGATTTAAGCAATAGCAATTTTTCTTTATCAGTTTAACCACTGATGTGCTTTTGATATCATTTTTGGTTTGGCAGTTAGCTGTGATTATTATACTTCTTTGTTCTGCTGTAGGATATAGCCCTATTTTTATATTTGGTTTGTAGATATTTCATTAGTTCTGCTGCCCTTATGAAATTTTTATCCATATTCCTCTCCGAATAGAATTGTTTCGTGGCATTCCGTAAATTCTAGATCATTCTCATCCGCTAGCAGGGAAATATAGTCAGTTATTCATAGCTCACTTACAGTTTCTCATTCATGTCATTCTGAAGTTTATTTCTCGTTATTCATCCGCTTATAAGCTGATGTCAGTAGTGGAAGATTGTAATCTTTCCTCACGACATTTTAAAACTATGCTATCGTAATTCTCTACTAATACTCGTAGTATAGCCAACTGAGTCTTATATAGCTTATTCACTACTCTTCAGTTCCAAAATATCCGACATGATGTCATCGAGTTTTACCCATACAGTCTTACTCAATATAAAAAGATTTTATTTTTGTTTAAACCCCCAAACGTGATATCATCGATTTTCTTGATTCGTCCTTCAAATATTAACCTTGATACCACGGTTGCTTTTCTAGTGTCCTATTTTATCCGGAATCCTAATTGACAATCATCTAATATCTTTTATTCTCTGCTTAGAATTCTCCTGTATATTACACTCGTTATCTACCGGGATATCACAAAGTCATAAACTAAATGCTTGAGTTAACCCTTTGCTGTACAATGTCTATCGAAAAATTCTCGGAATATGTAATAAAACATTTTTAATCCTACCGGAACAGTTCAGACCAGAGTCGCAGGATTAGTTCTCTTTCACAGTCTGCGCACTGAATGCGACGCTTCTGTGATGAAAGAGAGTATTCCAGGAGCTCTTTATTAGGAGAGCTATGTGGCTGGACATGTCCAAGCGATGCCGGAGGGCGTAGATGACGACCTTTAGAAACCACTTTTAATCTGCCAAATGAAAATGACGCTGCTATATCTACGCAGATGAGTATGTAGATAGGAACAAACGGTGTCACGTTCCTGATTAAGAAAATTTTTGTAACAATGACGAACCGATGCAACAAACCCTTACTTCCACAAGCAATTCAAACACAATGACAAAAGCTTATAGAAAGAAAAACTTGTAGCCGATAGTATGGAACAGTTACAGGTAGAACTGGGTAAAAGTGAGATTCAATAATTCATTAAACCGTAAGTGAAAAATTAAAACAGTCAAGAACTTTCTACTCCGTTCTGATTAAAGCACCATCATGGAATTCCCACGTCCTGTGGTTTCTAGAGCAACCTGTAGGCATTGATTACAGTACCAGGAACACTATGAAAGTGCGAACAGGATACTTCTTCGGAACCAAAGATTTTTTCATAAGTTATGAGAAATGAAACTCTCTTAATATAACTCACAACCTTTGATGTAGTCTGAATGTTTTTCGGTTCTCTTACTGAGGACAAAATAACGAAAATTACAATAAATCATGGAAATAAACCTCTCTCAACCAAACAGTAAGTAAAACGCAGAATATTTTCAAGTTCTCTGATTGAAGCCAACCAATCGATCTCTAGATGAACTTTCTTAAAAATACAGACAGTGATCTTCATATCAACATAAACCATCGTTAGCGCTGCGTACGTTTTGTGCGGACTTCAAATCTTCACCAGACTCGTCTGCATAATATCAGCTACCTTCCATCATGTTTGTTGACTGAATTTTCATAACTTCTTTTTTATTTATTCTGTTTTTTATTTACCTTGTTGTCTTTCAGACAGGAACGTTATTAATGGATTGTTTATTTCTGTGAGATATGAAGTTATGAGGAGTCGGTAATTACAATTAGATCTTTAAAGCGACTTCTTTTTCAGTTAAGTGTTGTCACCTCCTTTCTATATAAAAGGAATCAAAATGAAAATGCATAGTTGTGGTACAATGACCTGTATGATGCAAGTAATTATGAAAAAGCGAGCGTGGTGAGTGAGCAGTAACGTTTAGCCCCACGTTCAAGGGGACGCGTGTTCGAATCCCCGTCCAGAAATCCAGATTTGGGTGTTCGGTGGTTTCCTAAAATCACTCTAGTTAAGTGCCGGGATGGTTCCTTTAAATGGCCATGGTCGAATTCCTTCCAGTTCCTTGATCCCAATCCTTTACCGTCTCTAAAGACTTCGACGTCGACAAGGCTTAAAACCATAAGTTAAATAATAACAATAATGAAAATCGGCCAAGTGTGAGTTGAGCATCACGTAACTAGAATTTCATAATCTTTCACGAGGTGGGCGTTAATATTATATTTGAGTGGGTTCTTAGAAGTGATCTTTAGGGTTTTAGGCTAGATTCCAAATTATAACAGATCATACTACTAGTGGGCACCTAGATGTTAATTGTGAGCATAAGGATATTTGACACCAGGGCAACAGTTATGTAGGCAGACGTCCCGAGCTCCTTTAATAGTGATAATTTATCTTACCTTGCCGATTTATCACAAACTCTTCCACACAATTCTGTCTGAAATAACTTGGATTTTAACATAACGACTGCAAATGATTTAGACGACACAATGAATAATTTAAGACAAATACTATAATTATAAAATCCTAACCATACAAATATCCGCAATCACTGACTAGAGTTACTAGAAGCAAAAACCACGCCCGCACCAAGGCTGGCTACAATACTACCAACTTGATCTTGCTAAATTACTGAATGGCTTCTTCATATGACTATAACTGAAACATGGCTTTACTGCATACCTGATGGTATTCCAGTAAGATTATTTTCGGAATACGCGGAAGAAATAGAACCATTTCTATCAGATATATTTCGTAAATCTTTAGAAGAAAGAAAAGTACCTTCTGACTGGAAAATAGCGCAGGTGATTCCCGTTTTCAAGAAAGGTGATCGGAGAGATCCTAGGAATTATCGACCCATATCTCTAACATCTGTCTGCAGTAGAATTCTGGAGCATGTCATATGCTCTAACGTTATGAAGTTTCTGGATGAAAACGAGTTACTTACAGCAAACCAACACGGATTTCGTAAGAACCGTTCGTGTGAAACGCAACTGGCTCTATTTTCGCATGACGTAATGAAGGTTATCGATGCAGTATCACAAGTTGATGCTATTTTCTTGGATTTCCAGAAGGCTTTTGACTCTGTACCACATAACCGCCTTTTGGCGAAGATTCGAGCGTACGGTATATCTGATCAGATCTGCGAATGGATACGCGATTTTCTAACTGGTCGGTCGCAGTATGTCGTTGTTGACGGGGAAGCCTCTTCAAAGCTAGATGTTACTTCGGGCGTTCCTCAAGGAAGTGTAATAGGACCACTTCTTTTATTAATTTTTATAAACGATCTCGGTGACTACGTTAATTGCAGGATGCAATTTTTTGCTGATGATGCACTTATTTATAGGGAAGTGGGGTGCTCTGACGATTGCTTAGAAATACAGCGCGATCTGGATGTTATTTCGGAATGGTGCCATAAATGGCAGCTTACACTTAACTGTAAAAAGTGCAAGGCAATGCAAATAAGTAATAAAAAGACCCCGTTTGCTCACGAGTACAAAGTTAACAATTCAGTTGTTGACACGGTCGATTCCCTGAAGTATCTAGGCGTAACAGTACAAAGCAACATGAAATGGGACTTGCACATAACTTCTGTCGTAGGCAAAGCTAATTCTAAACTACGTTTTATAGGTCGTATTTTGAGAAGCTGCAATGCTCATACAAAGGAAATAGCGTACAAAACACTAGTGCGTCCGCATTTGGAATACTGTTGTGCAATTTGGGATCCGTATCGCAAGGGATTGATTGACACGTTAGAGAAAGTACAGAGGAGAGCCGCTCGATTCGTGACCGCTAGTTACAGTCCTTATGTAAGTGTCACAGAGCTGATACGTGGGTTAGGCTGGGATTGTTTGGCGGACAGACGACGTCGTTTTCGTTTAAATTTGTTGGAGAATATGCGAAAATCTCTAATTTACGAGTGCAACGAAATACTTCTTCCGCCAACCTATTTAGAACGCAATGACAGAAGGGATAAGATTCGAGAGATAAGATGCCGTACTGATACATTTATGTATTCTTTCTTTTCTCGTTCTATTCGGGGTTGGAATACTCTAAAATAGGATTGGTGCTTAGCACCCTCTGCCACCCACAGTAATTGTGAATTGCAGAGTATAGATGTAGATGTAGATGAATATACGAATGACTGAATGATAAAATAACGATTCCAAATACAACCCCACATTAGCAAATATATTATCATGGGGCATTACAACATTATTACAAAGAACGGCAAACAACTATTAAGTTAAACCGTCTGAATAATTTATCTAACATATTTTATCTCCCTAGTAACTAACTACATGAGACAAGGCTAGAGACAAAGCATGACTTTGCTTAGTGCCAAAGATACAGACAATACACACCTCTTACCTTCTGCATGACCGCTGTAGAATCGACAACAGCAAATAGCCCTGGACCACGCCACGCCGGAGTACTTATGTGTGAGCGATCACGTGCTGGAAGCATGATGTGTCATGAGAGTCAGCAGAATCGCGCACGTTGGCACTGTCCGTTTGCTTGCTTCAAGCAACTTACAATAGTCATTTAATAAAGTACCAAAACTCCTAATTTAATCCCTAATTCACAGACTGCCAGTTAAAATCTAATGACATAAAAAAGACATGGATGTGATAGATCAGACAACTAGCGCTTGGCACAAAAAACGAAGATTTACATGCTTTCGGATTTGGTAGCAGGCTTCACTCCACGATTGGCGCCACTAATTCCATCGTTCAGTTCTAATAAAATTTATTATTTTATTATCTAGTAGATAGTACTTATCACTTCCATTAGCATGAATTCATCGAGGTAAGAGTACATTCATTAAGGGTGGAAGTATTAAATGCCAAAGTAATCACAAATTACAACTTTATTTTCTTTTTATTGTAACTTCCTATTAATGTAAGTCATTTTTAATATTGTTTGCTTAAATACAGGTTATAGTCGAAATGGGAGGCGAATTAAGAGTTCCCGATAATGACGATTTTGAATATGACTAATAGCAAACATAATAAAAAATTAACAAGTTTGAGGGCCAGACACATCTTTATTGTCCAATTAAACGAATTGAAAGATATCTTAGTCCTCTAAAGACTAGTTCTAAAAATCTTCATAATCTGGTATAGAAAAATACGTATTTTGGCCTCGTGTACTTGTATTTAACCCTATAGAATACGAGTGAGATTAACAAATTTTAAATTAAGTATTCGTTTGTAGGTCAGTGCAACTTATTCCATTTTTTTAGCTAGAGGCTAGTGACAGGCAATAAGAGAGCCAACGGAATGAGTGCAATAGAGCTCCGCTTTCCTTTACATCCAGATACGTCATCATCAATATAATTATATACCTTCCACTCTGGCGAACCTAGTAATGAACTAGCCTATTTCGCAATTTATTGGCTTGGTACAACTTCTCCCATTCTGGTCTGCGAGTGGAAAGGTCTTCATTAACTTCTGATTTTATTTCGACTGGTGTTCTAAATACTTGAGCATAGGAATTTCGCTTGAATCCGGCTGCTGTCCCTGGTAGACAATGTGAAATATTTGAATCCACAGTACTTAACACAATTCAAGGACGCAATTTTGAATTTTAAGTGCTCTGTGTGAAACTGAAAGAATCATACCGACCAACAATAACGTTTCACCACTATTATCTTTGTAATTGGTCAACTTATATCCTACTTGTGCTATTTTGTGCGGAAACCTCTTTTTGAGAAAAGGGTATTGTGGCGTCATTGTTCTTGGATTCTCAATCGACAGATCTGAAGTAATTGCATATTTTTTTATCAAGTTATTGCAAAACGTATCATCCAAAAGGATTAAACTATTTGTGTAAAACAAGTCATGTTGCTAGATGTTCCTGCATTTAGAAGTTCCAACTAATCGTAAGTGAACATATCTGCAATAAGCACGGAAGTTTACTTCCTCCGGTCTCAGACAGACGTCAGGCGACATAGCGTGACTGTCTGCAGTTCACGCGAAGTGGAGACGCTGCAGTACATACGTCGCATCTGGGCAAACCCTGTCTGGAGACTTTTCGTAGTAACCACAGCACAACCAGTGATTAAGACTGCATCACGTGAACTGAGTAACGACGGCGTGCATGCGGCTGATTAATCTTAGAAAGCAAGATATCTAGGGACACAATCTACCATTCCTAGGAAATGAAAGACATACTTGTGGTGCGTCCAGTGATATTTTATGTATATATACCTCTAAAGCAGCGGTCTGATGACTCAGTGGTTGGCATGTGGATGTTACATCGGGTGTACCTCAAGGAAGTGTAATAGGACTACTTCTTTTCTTAATTTTTATAAACGATCTCGGAGACAAAGTGGAAAGCATTTTTAGATTGTTTGCTGATGAAGCTGTTATTTATAGGGAAGTAAGGAATTTGGCCGATTGCTTAGAAATTCAGCGTGATCTGGATGTTATTTTGGCATGGTGCTCTGAGTGGCAACTCACACTAAATTGAAAAAAGTGTAAGACAATGAGCATAACAACAAAAAGAATCCGATTGTTCAGAAATACGAGGTAAACAATCCAGTTATTAATATGGTTGATTCTATGAAATATTTGGGAGTAACAGTACAAAGGAACATGAAATGGGACTTACATATTAATTCGTTAGTAGGAAGAGCTAATTCTAGGCTGCGATTCCTAAGTCGATTCTTGAAAAATTGTAATGAGCAAACAAAGGAGATAGCGTACAGATCTCTTCTGCATCCACATTTGGAATACTGTTGTGCCATTTGGGATCCGTTTCGTAAGGTTGATTGAAAGTATAGAGAAAGTTCAGAGAAGAGTCGCTCGATTCGTGACCGCTTGCTACAGTCCTTATAAAAGCGTCACAAAACTGATTAGTAGACTAGGCTGGGAGTCTATGGTATATAGACGACGCACGTTTCGTATAAACTTATTGGTAAACATGTGTACTCCCACTTTCACTTACGAGTGTAGTGAAATACTTCGTCCACCAACCTATTTGAGCCGGAATGACAGGAAAGACAAGATTAGAGAAATAAGGTGCGCAATGATTGTTACATGAATTCTTTTTTCCCTCTGCCACCCACAATTTTGTGAATTGCAGAGTATATATGTAGATATAGATGTCGGACGCTACCGGGTTCAAATCCCTGTCCCGGCGGGTATTTACATAGGCCTTTAATCCGACCTTCAACTCTGGCACAGCATGCTGTGTAATGTGAAGTGCCGTAGAACGCTTCGACGATTCGGATTCCACGTTAAACTGTTACCGGGTTAGGCTAGGCGGCTAGGATAGGGACGTATTGCGCAGCTGAAAAGAAACCCTGTGTCCAGGTCATTACGATCACGTGAATTTTCTGTTTCTGTACCTTTAGAGCCACTGGACCAAATTTGATGCAGTTTCCACTTAAAAGGCTTAATTGTAAAAGAAAATTTAATTATTATCTGTGGGAACTAAGCTGTAACGCATTTAGAGAATCAATTAAACAAATTCAGCGTGCTATTGGCCCATTTCGTTAAAGACATAATATTAATGTGACTAGAACTGTAGAGCAAAAGTTCTACAAACACATTCAGGACAACGTATCTACTACTGGTAATTTACAGTAAGCATTTTATGACTTAAAATGTGTACTTGAGAGCCGGCTCATGAATACTATACACAATAAAAAAAAATTTCTCTAAAGACTAAATCCACAAGTTTTCACTTCTGTCATGTGTCCCATGACTTTTTTTATTTTATTTATTTATTTATTATTATTTCATTTAGACAAACACTATTTTGATTTATTGAGATATCAACACGATTGGAGAGAAAAAGTCATTTTCAGGCTTTGTTGGTGATCGAGTGACACAGACTGATCCTATGCTTTGTTAGGATACTCACCAAGGAGTGTCTGGCTTGATCATAACAGATCTATGCATCACTCTAGAGATTTGTCACATTTAATACTGCAGAAGATATCTCATTGCGCCGTCATCCTTCGCTGAATTCGATTGTATACCTAGGTGTAATGAGATAGGACGATCCAAATAACCAGTTGGTGGCAGTACAGTGCAATATGGCTTTCATTTGTACTCTCGTGAGTCATGTGAAATGTTTTATGGCCGCACGATATGAATCAACAAACTCTGTACGTGGAATGGTAGTTGGAGCTAGACGCATGGAAAAATTGTTCCCCAGTTCAACATTATTCTAATGAATAATTATGTTGATTTTTAACTATCTGAAATTAGATTGTTTGCAGATGACATAATGCTGTATAAAATAATCAAAACGATAGAGGACTGTAAACAGTTGCAGGGTGATCTGGACAGGATATCTAATTGGGTTGGTAAACATGGAATGAAGATAAATGCAAAGAAGAGTCAGCTTATTAGATACACAAATTAAAAAAAAAGGTTAATTATGAATATAAGGTGGGGAAAGAATTGCTTGCTGAAGACTTGAAATGTAAATATCTTGGAATTACTTTTGATAACAAACTTAACTGGGCAGGACACATAGGACAGGTGGTAGGAAAAGGTTTCAAAGTTCTGCACTTGTTGGAGAGAGTGATGAGGGGATGTACGAGAGATGTCAAGGAATTGGGTTACAAAACTTTGGTCAGACCATTGCTCGAATATGGTAGTGTAGTATGGGACCCTCATTTTACGTATCAAATACAGGAGTTGGAGAGGGTGCAAAAAAGGGCTGCTAGATTTGTTTCTGGAAATTATCGCAGAATGCAATCAGTGACGGATATGATAAAGGGGCTGGAATGGGATTCATTGCAAGACAGGAGGAGAATGAGGAGGGTCATGGAAGTGTACAGGGCATATACTGGCGATGAGGCATGGAAAGATATTGCAATAGGTATGAAAAGTAGTGCATGGAAGGGAAAAGATGACCATGACCACAAGCTGGCACTCGATTTCAGGCACAAGGGTGTAGGAAGATTCTCTTTTTTAGGTAAGGGTGTCAGGGATTGGAATGAGTTACCAAGAGAAATGATGAATAATTTACCGAAAACTTTGAAAGAATTTAAAGATAAAATTTGTAGAGGGAAAATGTAGGTAGGTGCAGGATTAAACATCCCTCGATCCACCGCGTCATGAGTGTGCCGTGAATATGTAGTTTCCGGCATTATCCACGCCATGGACAACAGCAGTGCCAGACCACGTCTACTTTACGACTATTACCAACGACATTTGCACCGATGTGCCAGTGTTTATAGGCGTTAAGGAATAGCAACTCGATGTGTAGGGGACAGTGCAGCAAAATTTGCCGTTGATGGGACATGGCAATAGAAGACCCATGAAAGTGTCTCTTTTAACAAAACTCGATCGGCTGCAGCTCTTGCCTGGGTTAATGATCGTACATGATTGGAAAAAGTTTTCGAGGTAAGATGATCCACGATTCCAGTTGATGAGAGTTGATGGTAGGTTCGAGTGTGGTATAGACTCAACGAGACCACTGGAAGGCACTGTGCAAGCTGATGGTGGTTCCATCCTGGTATGGGCTGTGCTTAATAGGACCTCTGGTCAAACCGAATCGACCATTGACCGGAAATGGTTATACCCAGCTACTTGGAGACCATTTGCACTCATTCACGGTGTTCATGTTCTCAAATAGTGACAGGATTTTTCAGAACGAAAACTCAACATGCAGAAAGCCAAAATCTTTCACGATTCGTTTGAGCAACATTCCAAACAATTCCAGCAAATGATTTGACCACCTATATCACCAGACAAGAGCCCAATCGACATTTTCGAAAGACCAGTTTATGCTCAATGTTCTGCACCGGCAACACTTTCCCATCTATGGACGGCCGCAGAGGATGCATAGCTGAATATTTCTTCAAAGGAATTCCGACGAATTATTGAGTCAATACCATGTCGCGTTGCTGCTCTTTTCAGGTCAAAAGAGAGTTGCACACGAAGTTAGGAAGTAGTTGGTGCTTCAGTGTATTCTTTCAAATGTTGACCTCTTTCGGACAGCTATCAACTGATGACGATATGGCATAGCAAACTGACAGGAACGAAATGAGGACCAGTACACGGTGCATCGTCCTTGAATTCTGGTGACTCTTTTCCAGGACGATATCCTGTGTTGAAGATGCGGGACATCTCTATTACTGTTTTAGTGACTTTCGCTAGTAACTAGACTAACGCTGGACCTGAAAAACAAGCAAAATAAGGAAAGTTTGTGAAAAAACTCCTTTACTTAAGAGATATAGGGACACTTGCTACTCACATTTTGACATGGATAATCTTTAGAGAACTTGGCTGAGATAAGACGCTAAATCTTTGAATCTGTCAACAAAGGGCAGGGATGGAATTTCCATCTGCGTTGTAAGTGATAAAGAATAATCTTATCGGAAATATGTTAACTGGGTGGTTTATTTATTTATTTCGTGTTAAAAGCGTTACTTTTATAATTTTTAGAAACAATAACAGTATTTACAACAACAGAACAGATCAGAAAGATAGAAATAAAAGGATAATAATCAACACCAATGGATTCATATTACGGAAGACCAAAGGTAAGAAACTTGAATAGCGTTGTAACTGGCGTTAAGATGTTGTATAGTACAGGTTGATGAGCATTGCGGGCAGTTGGCACGATGGTCTGTTTTGGCCCACACTCACATGCAGTATTTAGATCTTCGAGATTACATAATCTTGCTAGGTTATTCTCTGCCTACCCACACAACTTCTCAGCAGGTTTGGGATTCTCCATATCTTCCAGTTAAGATTGCAACTTGGTGGCAGTGCCTCTATGGTAGTAACTATTGATTTAAATGGGTCATTCTTGCAGATTGGGCCGGACCGCTTTCGGCGGTACATCGAATGCAGCTGTCGTCGTCAGGAAGCTATTCCTAGATTTCAGCCTCTCTCTGCGGGAGTTGGTGCTCGAACACTGAATGAGCAGCGTTTTGATTAACGTTATTTCTTTCTAACTTTGCAGATACGTCACGCCTTTTATTAGGGAGAGCGATTCCTGTCAGGCCATGTGGATTTTAAATTGGTGTGGCTCTGTGGTACCCCATTACGTTTCTGCAGGTTTCATGCAGTGCTACGTTTACTTGTTTGGCGAATGCAGACTTGTACCAAACAGGACAGGCATGTTCTCCAGCAGAATAATACAGTGCAGGAGCCGATGTTCGGAGTACTGAATGGTTGTTATTCAGATTATCATGTCATTAGAAACTTCCTGTTAACTTCTATTAAACGTAACAACTAATGTCAGTATCTTCTGATCAGTTATTCATGTTTGTTAAACGAATGTAACTGTATGCAATAGTCCGAGTTCTATTGAACGATAAAATAAATGGCTAATTAAAATTGAGAAACATGCTAAAGTTTAATTGAGGTGAGAATTAATAATATAAAACCTTGTAGGCTAATTTTATTTTTTAGACTTATGTTCAGTGATATCTTATCAATTGTGAACCGAATTTAATTTCGTGTGGATAAGGTAAACTTTCAAAGTGGTCCCATATAAATTTCATTGAGATCCTACGATTTTTTTTTTAATTTGTTTGTAAGATGGGTTTTGGGGTTATGGTGACTTATAGTTAGTAAACTCTCGAAAACAATAACATTTCGAAAATGATTAGCATAATTGAAAACATGTGTAATATTACTGCCAATCGTATTTTTAAGATGGTTTATAAGAAAAAAATTACAGGGAAAATTATAGCTGGTATCCAGCTTCGATCTTGCAGGTACTAATTCAACTGTAAGTCAACGTAACTTGTTTCACCAAACACAAATTAATGACCACTAATATATTTATATGTGGATACATGTATCCTATATCACTGAGGACATCTTAAATAAAAACAAAATGTGTATGTCATAAAAAAATTGCATAATGGAAGATATGTAGGAAAAAATAGTTATAGTACCAACTAAGAAACCATCAGTCCGAGAAGATATCATCAATCTTCTTCATTTCAAATACCAAATTTCTATTTGTTTCTGGCTGAAGAGCATTTTCGTTTTTGTTTTCAATAAGTTCTTTGTATTTAGGGAATATAAAAAGATGCACTGTATCATTTTCCTAGATTATAGTTGTGATGTCCTAAGAGATTAATGCTCCATTATTAAGCTCAAATTACCGTTAATTCCCTGATTAAAATAATTTATGTTACATTGTCATTCAGACTGTTTTTACACTAGTACTAACACAGTAACATTCATTTTAGGCTACGCGATGCTTGAGATATTTTCAGTTTCTTACGATTTTTCATATCTGTCGTGGAGCTTTTTTCTACTAAAGATTTCTTTCTTGTCAAACAAACACCATTTAAGGTAGCAGGGAAGAGAATGTCAGCAGATGGATTTAAGTTTTGCAAGTCTATTGTTGCGTTCTGTTCACTAATATTTATTTCTGATTGCTTATTGAAGATGGCCCAATCATTCATATCGTCGAATGCGGAGAATGGAATAAAAGTCGAAATCTAGATGATCATTGCGTCCGCTTCTTTATTTTTCCTCGTTCGGATAATACTACGCGGAAGTGCTTTACGGGTCAAGCTTAACACCCTTTGCCAAATTTCAAAATTCGGTGTTATAATTGTAGTTTGAATAGTAAAACGACCAGTTACTAAATACTTCGAATTAATTAATCCGCAACCACACACTGGGAAGAGGCCTTCTCAATTCGTAAAAATACGATTTTTTTACATAACGGATGAATTAAATTAAGTTTGTGATCATATCTTGTTTCTGTAGGGGCAGCAACATGTAAAATTATATATAAAAGGATTTCTGTTATCTTCACTGTTTTTTACGCATTCGCAGCCTCACACCTAAATGTAGAGACTGTAAACACTGATAAAGATTTTAAGAATAAAATACTCTTTTGGAACAATTTACAGACGATGTCCAACGGGTATGTTGAAGCACCATTAAAAGGAATTTGTCTCTCAACGCATTAGGTAAAATACTAAATATTTATTTAAAAAAAAAGGAACATCGGTTTGTGGAGTTTTCGTTTCCCTTCCAACTTTGGCTCGTTGAAACCGTGTTTAACTCAATTTCACGACACAAAATGAATATGTCAGAGTGGCAGGCGAATCTAATTTAAAGAAGCATGAATTTTGTGGAGGCAAAACATTCGTATTAATATGCTGAATTACAACTCCAGAGCTCTTATTTTCCACGTCTGTGTTACATGAAAATGTACGCTTTGTACCCCCTGAAATTATATTATTTCCATTTCCTGTGAAACTCATTTAATCTAATTAACCAATGTGCAGGTGATATTTCAGAGTGATACATGCGGATATTTACAAAGCCACTGAATATTTCTTTTTGTTTGGTCTGCTCTCACAGGCCGCTGCCATATTGCAAGCTCCTGATAATTGCAATAAGCACCACTTCCCTAAAAATAACGCTTTCCACTAAGTATCCAGTTTTATAATTTTTCATCTGGAGAGCAAAATTGTAATTGAAACATCGTAATTGTTTTTATTATATTATTTTAGTTCAGTTTATTTTAATAGTAAAGTAGGAGACTCTTCTTCTTCTATTTTTTTTTTTTTTTTTTTTTTTTTTTTTTTAAGTAGTAGATAAAATCTGTAAACAATATAAATCGTGCCTTGGGGTATTAATGGGATAAACTGTGGCACCCAAATTAGTCGGATACATTTATATTTGTGAGTAAGAAACTTTTAAACTCAACACCTTAACGAACATGATACAAAAAATTAACTAAACCATACTGCCATGTAATGATGAACATCAGTGTAAAGACACATAAAATACCAAACAAAGTAATATTCATAATAACATTAGAAACAGACACCTCAATGCAGAAAAACATTAGTACAACACCCAAGTCAATAAATTCCTCAATTCAGTCATACACGGTCTAACATACAATGGCGGTCCAGCACAATACGAGTAGGCCTAATACGCAGAAATTTAAAAACAAGATAAAAAGAACATCCAAGAGAACTAAAATACAATAATCATTCAGCATCGACAGAACACCTACTAGACCATAACAACCACCAACAAATATTGACACAGACATACAAATACTGACCATAAACAGCAGTAAACCAAAACCACTAATACATAAAGAGAACTGTCACATACGGAAAACTTTACTCGAAGGAAAACATGTAATAAAAATTCACAAACCTGAAAGATCAGACACAATACACTCATCCCAAAAGAAAATATGGAATATAGTCGTCAACATAGTTAAAACACATTTGAGAGGGACACACGCACTATACAATAAAAACAATGGAATGCATGCCATAACGTTTTACATTCTAAATGTAAAAACAGAATACCGGTTTTTATTAGCCTAAATTTTGCAGTAAAGTGTAGTGCAATTTTAGTGACAACAATCAGAATGATGATCATCAGTATTAAAACCAAGGTACAATTGTTGGCTCCACAAATAGTTTATAGAAACAAAACCTGAAAATCTACGTAGAACATATTTTCGATATTCACTATTCACTCGTCAAATGGTCGTACGGTAAATTCCCCACCTATCGGTACCTCGGAGATGCTGTGTCCCATCTCTCGTGCGACGACTATAACACCACGTTCAAACTCACTTAAATCGTGATAACCTGTTATTGTAGCAGCAGTAACCGACCTAACGCCTTTGCCAGACACCTATTTTGACATTACCCACCCCAGCGCCGTACTCTGAGCGTTTTCATATCTCTGTGTTTTCATACGCATGCCTACACCAGTTTCTTTGTCTCTTCAGTGTATAATTCGACACAATACACTTTAAAATATGGAGAAGAGAAACTGCCGTGTTACTTCTGTCAATCACATCGTGTGGAAGGATCAAACCCATCTTAGGATTATAGACCAAACACAGTACTAATGTTTACCTCCACACCAGGATCCTATTTTCTGTTCAACTTACAAGTTTTTCATCCTTCGTTTTCACTCTTGAAACTATACATCTATACACTGAACCGAGAAGTATGTTTTCTCTTCTTTCTTGATATGATAGTGCTATTTGCATGCAGGTTCTAAGAATTCATTTAACAAAGCTTCATTATCAAAAAATAAATATTTTCAGTACAATTATAATTTCTACTCGAAACAACTGAACAACTGTGGAGCAAAGGCAAACGTCACCTTGTGGTTATAATTCCGTCTGACTGGGACATTAAACATTTTAGTTCACAATGTGTCAGTTGGAAGAACGCATCTACCGGCAGGCTTTGGGTTTCATATTCTGCATTCTTTCATCCCTCATACACTACAGGAATTAAGTGCAACACCCAGACAGGAATGATGGAATTTTAATAAACATTACAAATATATCCAGGGTCAAACCAAAAGAAATGATAGCAAATTTAAATGGATCAGGCTAAGTTTATTACCGTTAGATACAATTGTCAGTAAGAAGTCCGCCCACCTTGCGTACCTATACATTCGTTGATAATTGCCGACATTGAATCAGTAAGGTTTCGGATGTCTTCTTGACTTATAACCCTCTACGCCTCCATGTCTTGTGCAGTCAGTTGTTGTACGTTTTGTGCTGGGTCTACTCCTGGCATTCCAGACATGCTCTATTGGGGACAAAACTGGGAACCGTGAGGTGAAAATTGCTATCGTAGCCCCTTACAAGTCTTTGTTGAGTTGGCAACCGTATCAGGACGGGCATTATTCTGTTGAAAGATGCGATTTGGATGGTGGATATGAAGGGCATCGTAAAATGGTGCAGCACCCCTGGTGGGCTGTCATTATGCCTTCAACAACCAACTCAGCCTGCTGTCGAAATTGATTGCCCCCAAACCGTGACTACAGTGGCTGGACCTGATTGACGTCCTGAAATCACAGCAGGGCAAGCCTTTTCTCCACTAAGCCTGCGTACATGTTGTCGATTATCACTTTAGCACGGACAGAATCGAGACTCGTCTCTAAACTCAAATGTACGCCATTCACGTGTCCATTTGCGTTTTGCATTACACCAGGTTAGGCGATGGTAGCAATGAAATCAGGTTAATGAAACACATTGCGTAAGGGTCAGAGAGTGTAACCCAGCTTCCAGCAGTTGGATTACAGTCGTCCATGGTGTAATTCTCTCTTTAATCACTTGTTGGACCTTGCCTTAAGTCACCGGTCTGCTAACAACAGCCGCCCACACAATTTGGCGGCCTACACGTGTTTTTGTCCTACTGAATGGACCTGTGCCTGCTCTAGGAGAACTAAAGCCTTCTTTCATCTATTGTGTAACAAGTCTGTATGATGACATTGCACTATGGCTAATCGTATGAGAGATTTCACGATATGAATCACTTATATCAAACACTCCAATTTTCCTACCTCTCCCACAGTTAAACATTTGGGTGTAGAGGGTCGTCACTCTTCGCCTTGGCATACTTGGTGAATAAGAACTTGCAGACAAAAAAGAAAGTGCCATGTTACACCACAATGTTCACCATTTATAAGCTAAAATACATTTTGTATAATAAATAGCCCCGTAATTCATGTAATAGAGGTAAAACTTTCAATTTTCAATCATTTAATACTCTTCATATGGGGATACTTAGAGACAAATTTCATTCATTTACCACAACTCCGTCTGGATGTTGCATTTTCAATTTCCACTGCCATGGTACATTTGTCAATCATTGACCTAGTGCGCATCCTGTGGCAGAATGTATCCAAAGTTTTGGTCATAGACCAAACATCCATACTAATGTTTACCTCCATACCAACATCATATTTCCTGTTAAATTTCCAAGTTTTTCATCTATCTTTTGCACTAATGAATTTGAATATTTTATATGTGATTTTCTAATGCATGTAGTGATTCTTGTAAGTTGGCGACATTACATACCTTTGACAGTGATATAGAGGAAATTTATGACGGACTTAGTAGAAATATTGGCATGAATGTTTTAAGAATTCAGTTAACAATGTTTACAGTATATATATAAAAATATTTTTTATGTATTCATAATTTGTACGCAAAACAAATGATAAAATTTTGTTATAAACCAGTACAAGGATACAGTTTCCTAAATATTAGATTGACAACAGTAATACCGTTGTACTAGGGCAGCAATACCAAATTTAACCCAATGGTTGAATAAATAGAAGAATCTTTTTTATTTTACAATGTTCCTATATTGCGTAAATGTATCAGTATCTCTATTTAACATTGCTTTGAAGTATATTTGGTTTGACTTATGCCACAGCCAATCAGTCCGAATCTATAAAATGCCGTTAGTCTCGTTATTAGCTATTCCTACTTGTCCTAACAGGTGGCCGCTACTCTGTGTTCCCGTCCGGGGAGCTGCACATCCGTCACGTGACCCACGCGGACGGCGCGCTGCCCTACCGCTGCGAGACCAAACACCTGCTGACGGGGGAGACCAGGATCAGCGCCGTCTCGGGAAGGTAGGAGCATTAGTTAGCCATTTCATAACTAGCCTACTCCTTTTAGATATTAGTTATACCTCATAACAATTCAAACGTCAATAACATAATTTCAGTGTTTTTAGATTAATCATTTTCAAGAATTAATAATGTCAATGTAGTTGTAAACATATATTCATTGGACCAACTAAGTATAGAAATTTGGCGTGCAGTTTGCTTATGAATAATAATTAGTAAAAATTTGGCATTTTTAACTGATATTTTTGTTTATTAAATCTTTCGATCTCATGTCAGATGCTTTAACCACTAAACCACCTTTGAATTATTATGATGTTTATGAAACAAGTAAATAATTACAGGTGATCTACCAAGTTATCCACCAATCTCGATTCAAATAACTGAAATTCTGACAAAAATTAGTGATTTCATAAATAACACAGTTGATATAAATTGTATTTGCCTTAAAACTTCACTACAAAAAAAAAAAAAAAAAAAAAAAAAAAAAAAAAAAAAAAAAAAAAAAAAAGGACGTAGCGGTCAATAAAGCAATCTGTGAGTAGTTTCAGTTCTAAATGATGCTAAGAGATTTCCGCCGTTTGCACACACTTCACTAACTAAAATGAATTGGCGTCTTTTGAGGTTATCGTTTCTAATATTTACAAAAAATTCTTGAACATAATATTTAGACAGAAAGGTAACCATTTTTAACTTCTCTTCACTTGGAATATCATCCTCCTATGTTAAGTCTCTAACATTGTAACCCTCCACCAAGTATTTGACTCAATCTCTTCAGCAGCACTACATTCCTGAACTCATGAATATTCCAGCAAACTCTAGAAAACGAACAGGAAATCGGAATAAAACGATGAGGTATTCTATGCCTTCGTGTAGTCACATGGGTACTTTCCTCTGACAACCACTCCTCAATTTAAACTTCCATTAGTACACGTTTTCTAATGTACGGTGATGGATCATTATAGGCACGTATTTAGTTTTACTATCATGATGTTGCACAGAATGTTTGTGGGTTTACGATTTTAATCATATGCAATTTACAATATAAAGTTGGCCTGCTTCATGAAGCGATTTTATCCACTAAGACCTTTTCTTTCAGCAAACTGAATGGAGCGGTGTGTGAGTTTTGTGTCTCTACACTTGCACTATTTGATAGCTTCCTGTAGTAAGCAGCAATAGAAGAATATTATAACATCAAGGGTCAAGTAACTATGAGCCCTTTACAACCATTCGATTCACAAATGTTGGCCAATATTTGCTATGTTACAATTTGGGGATGGGCATTCTGATATTTCGCGTTTCCTTGATTTATAGATCGTGAGAGTCAGGGTTTAAACTTTATCATAGTCTGAATGGGATATAAAATGGGACTTTACAATTTGAGTGGAACGACTTGCTCCTGACACTTCTCTAACGGAATTATTACAGCTTTTGTTCCAAAACTCTCTGCCAAACGAGCGCTGGTGTAACGGGTAGTCATGGGTAGCAGAAGAGCAAATGAATGTATTAACGACTACGCTCTTCACAATCCATAGATGTCAGAATTTATTTATACTCAGAAAACTGAGACGTCTGCATATTACACAACTCTGCACAGTAATTTTATATTGCAATTTTTTATGGATGCATATCAACACAGAACAGTAACTGCAGGAGAAGGTGATGAGGCAGCCACAGAACTTTATTTTTCTCTTCTAAAGTTTCAATAGTCAGACGGTTGGTAGTAAACATTTTGCAGTAATGAAGCGCCTTTTCTGTGTCCGTCGGAAGAAAAAAACAAATGAGATTTAACGAGAAAAGAGAGAAACGTAAGTGGGGAAAGAGTTATTTGTGAAATACAACACACATTTCTCACCATTCATTCGTTTTCGAATTTATATGTCGTGGTACAGAATTGGTCGTACAAGTATCTTAAATTATATGTAAAAGACTTCTGTGTCACAGTATTCCCCTATTTTTTTTTTATGGTAACGACCTCGCCAAATTTGTGTGATTTCTAACTGATAGTATATTGAGCTAGACATTTAAAATCAGATACTAATAAAAGCAATCAACCCGAAAATTCGGCTAAACTGATGAATGGTTGTATCATTCTAAATATTCTCAATTGTATTGTAGTAGCAAATTAAAAAAAAAGTATTTTTAAACCATTACTCAGTCACTTATGCTTTCACGCTTACTTAATATTTCTCGTACAACTTAAAATCAACTTACTCCACGTTCTGAAAATTCGTAGGGTCCTCCAGAAGAAACCCACTGAGCCAGTAAGTCAGAGATAAGATGACAACTTTCTTTTCATCGGTTTCTACAGTTTAACGTGGCATCAATATCACTGAGCCTTCTGTTGTAGCTCGTGTCAACAAAAGTAAAGCCCGTAAAAATTACTGGCCATGCAAGAACCTGTGACCATGAATTTTCAATTTCTCTCATATTTCCTACTAATTTAATCAGTGCACATGTTTCCTGACTAATGACTTAATGCCACTAATAGTCAGTATTACCATCACAGGAATTTAAAAACTAGGTATTCGGAAATAATATCGTAAACCTGAAGGGGACTAAAATATTCTTAACCATCATATGTATTATGCCGTTTGCCGTGCGGTTTAATCATTCCATGCACAGTGCTGAATTAAAATAGGAGTCTCATTATAGTTACCATATATGTAGCTCAGTTCTACAGTAGATACAGTATAACAGTGTTCAAACAATTTAAAATTACTGTTCTTTCTTTGACGACTCAACAGATTATTGTAATTTCCTATTTATTTATTTATTTATTATTGCAGCTATATCAATCCTTTTTTCAGGATGTAGCCTCTTTAAGCCTAATGAGCTATATACTAGAATTTAATTCTACATAGTGTTGCTGTAGTTCTTTCCAGGCCGATCGATCCTGAGCCGCCATCTTCCAGTTCACGCCTGTAACTCGACGTATATCCTTATCCCAGCGATCCGGGGGTCTTCCTCTTGCTCTTTTCAGGTTTCTCGGTATCCAGTCCAGCACTACCGTAGTCCATCTTTCATCTCTTTTGCGAGCAACATGACCGGCCCATTGCCATTTTTGGGTCATGACTCTTTTTAAGATGTCTGTTACTTTAGTTATTGAACGGATGTGCACAGCCCTTTTCCTGTCTCTTCTTGTAAACCCTAGCATTGCTCTTTCCATACTTCGCTGGGCAGTTCTCAGCTTTTGCTTCGTGTGACTATTTAGGGTCCAAGTCTGGCAGGCATATGTGAGGACCGGTAATACACATTGTTCAAATACCTGTTTTTTAAGATGTATTGGCATGTTCGATTTAAAAACTATGGAATTTCTTCCATATGCTCTCCAGCCCAGCTTTATCCGTCTGTAGATCTCAGACTTTGAGTCACCATTCATATTGATCAGTTGGCCAAGATAGATGTACTGATCTACGAACTCAATACCAGAATCTTTCATGTCCGCCTTGTCTTTATCTATATATATATATATCCAACTTATCCATCATTTTACATTATCTTATACATGATATTAAAATGGCGGGTTTACTGCTCTAATATTTAAATGCTGTTGCCACGTGTCATATCTCGTAATGTTATAAAAAATTGATGGTAGTCAACCATAGTGAGAGGCCGCGCTAAAAATAAACTCGATATGGATCAGTGACAAGCAGGCCGGCTAATCCGGACCGGAATCACTGTGCTGGCCGTTATCTGAGGCTCACTGGCCGGCTCTTTATGACAGGACACAGTCGTAAGGCGCCGCGGAGCACCAGTAATGGGGACCTCGTAAAGGAAACGGCCTCGGCAGACCAGCGCCACCGTAAAGGCGGCAGCGCGGGGTCGGAGAGAAGCAGCGCCTGCGGCCGGCCGACATACATCCCGCATGACTTGACGACAGTCATGGTCAGAGATCCAGTGGGTAAAGCCGCCTCTGTCGTCCAAGCAGTATAGAAGTTGGAATTGTTCTGTTTGTCTCTCCGAACTGAACTTTCAGATTCGCAAGTTTAGAGGTTTAGGGGTATCATTATGATATTCATCTTTCATCTAGATTGAAGGGAGTGCAAAATCAAAAAGAGTTGTCCGTTTGGAGAACCAATTCATACATAATAAGACAGAATAATGTTGATTCCTTTTTATCTAAAAGTGATGACGAAGTTAAAAACCCCTTAACATTATGACACAGCTAATAACAGTTCTTGTACGGACAATATCTTTGTTGAAGATATTAAAGATTTTCTCATATCCAGTGATAAAGTCAATGGGATTATTACTTTCAGAAATGAGTCAAACAATTGATAATATTTTATTCCTGAGACCACGGGGTGTATATTGTTCGAAACCCTATCAAAATCTGACCAATATATTATTCATAGTAATCGAAACAGAAAAAACGTTAATAAAAAACTGAAATACATTTCAACTTGATGAAATATTGATCTCCATCTCTAAAAATTCTGAATTCTAAATTAATTTCTATGACAAGCTTCAATATATGGTTTCTTGACTAACCATCTTTCATGTATGCATATTCTTAGATCAATTCAAAAAAATTGAAACACAACTCAGCAGTAAATAACAGGTAAAAACTATTAATGTCGCCATGTCTTCTCTCTCATCTTTCTGTGGTCCTAACACGGATCTATTGCGATTTTTACAGTCATGTGATGGCAGTGAAATATTTTATTTGAAGGTTTCTGTCACGTGCTCCCTAAGAGTCTATCGGAACTACTTGTCGCTGTCAGGCAGCCACTCCGTTACTGGTTGTGATCGAGGACGCAGCTAAAGCTTTCTCAAGGCGCCCAGCGCTGCAAGGCATCAATAATAATGATGGATAAGGAGCTGTCGGAAAGCCTTTATAGTGGGGTGTGAAATGGGCACCAAGAGGCAGCAGGGATTGAGGGCAAACAAAATCTGAATTTAAAATACGATTTATCTTTGCGCAACAAAGAGAACCTGATTCCATTACTGCCGAAGTTAATCCTCTCTAAGAGTTACTTATATTTTTCGTTTGCAATCTCACCACTGCTCAAATGTAAATTCAGATTGATTCCTCGAAGCGATCTGAGCTCAATGACGTTTTGATCTCTTTTAAGATTACAAAGTGTTAAATCAAAGGAAAAATTTAGCTAAACACAGAAACTTACTTTAGTAGAAAATTTTCGATTAAAAAGTCCAAATAAAGGTTACAATTTGCAAAGGAGGTCGATTTTAGTTTTGTCTTCATCCTCCCACATTTCTATCACACGTGATAAATGACAGCTGAGACAATGTGGAACGAAAAAGGTAAAAATTGTATCTGATCATATATCCTACTTGTGATATTCCAAAACTAACGTTTAAAAGAATCTACACACACTAGTAATGCACATTAAGCAACCATTACCCAGCTTTTTTCCACACTGTTAATCACAAGTGTGCGACCATCCAAAATAATAAACAAAGTCCAATTTTGCTCAAATTATTCAAGCAATTCGCCTGCAATTAGTGATCTCCAATTAGTGACATACTTAATTGTAAAACAATTACAAATTACGTCTGCATTATTCAATGAATTAACCGAAGTCACGTAATTAAGAATCAATTTTTAAATTTAACCGTAACTTTTTTAAAGATTTTTTTTACATAATGCAACACACAAAGATGTCCTCCCAACATTAGTATCCTCTAATCCGACGTTTAAAAACTCAGAGCTTGAGACTAATAACCATTATAATGCGAATTGGAGACAACGGCCCGTGACAAAAAGTTTTCGTAACCATCAGACTTGCAAAGCGCGTAATAATGCTGATGAGAGAAATAGCGTATACATCATACGAGGTGATAACAGCACCGCTCAAAATTTTTACTTTAGTGTAACCACATAAATCCCAAAATTGTATAGGCTATTTCCGGCTATATTTTCTCTTTCCTCGTCTCTCTGGCCTATATGTGTGGTACATTTCAATGAAGTTAAAAGTCTGACTTTGATATAAGTGTTATATTAGGGTGCCTAAATTCCATTGGAGTTTGATGTAGGCTACGATAATAACACAGAAACTGAGTTCAATTCTAAATAAAATTTAATTGAGAACAAGTCTTTGTTTAATTAGAGCGTTAAAGAAATGAAATTGTTATCTTATTTGTATGCTACGTGGGGTCAAGTTTTTCTGTTTCATGTTTGAATAAATAAAAGATAAAACATGGAGCAATTTTTGAGTTGGCACAAAATGGGCAACTTATACATGAAATGATCAGCTATATTAACACTGATTTAACGGAGACTGTTCAGGATATTTAAATAAGGATAAGAACAAATCAATACAACACAATGATTCCCGCTTCCTAACAATACATCAATGTACGAACTTATCATCCCTTTAGTTTCCTCAAAGTTTCCCAAATTATTAAACAAGCCATCAGTCATATTGTTGCATGATTGCTTTTCTGAGATACAGGGATAGCGTAAAATCTTTATTTCATTTCATTCGTAACATTTAGGAGAAGCCCACGCCTGTTTCCCAGCCTGCAACATTAGGACCGGATGCTCTACCGAGTCTTGTCAACACTTGTGGTATGGTTATGCGTTGGAGCCTGAACCGGTGGTTCCAAGGACATGGGAAGCAACAGTCAGCATACAAGTAGCTACGCGAAGCTTTACCCCTAATCTAACATCTCATTGACATCATCAGTAGCCAATTAGAACACTTACTCCTACTAAAATCTCAACTAGCGAATCAGCAGTTGGCTCATCCCCCCCCCCCCTAGCTGTAGCTACGCGAAGCTTTACCCCTAATCTAACATCTCATTGACATCATCAGTAGCCAATTAGAACACTTACTCCTACTAAAATCTCAACTAGCGAATCAGAAGTTGGCTCATCCCCCCCCCCCTAGCTCGCTATAGCCAGAGGGCACTCTAGCCACCAGTCGCGTCTACACTTTTGACTCAGGAAATCACTACACTGAGGTAATCTGCTGTTAGCTATTTCTTCCATGCTGAGCTTATCTAATATTTGATGATTGCCTTAAATCAGTAAATGTTTCATGTCACTCCATCCTCTAAGTTATTTAGAGATCGATTCCATAGTAAGCCTAGTAGTTGTTATTACGCAACCATATCATCACTATTGCCGTCATAACCATCTTGTAATCAGTGTGTTTACGAAATAACATATTTATCTCAAGTATTTGTACCAGTGTTCATTCCTTCACAAATTAATAAATAGCCAATTACTTTATACGTTGTGTCTTTCATTCAAACTACCTGACCAACAAATAAGATATAAGAATAAATCTAACTGAATTATGCTAAGTGTCTATTCAGATGTTTGCCAAAAAACAGAAGGAAGTATAGATATTTCCAAAGCTCGTTTTACTAACTGCCAGTATCATACCAATGTTTAACCTAATTTTTATCGACACTGCATCACATATATTTAATCGCGCCGGTAACTGGTGGTGTTCGAGAACGGATCCAAAAGTCGTCTGTCGCCAATAAAAGTGTCCGCTGGGCCTGACACGCCTCAATATTAATGTCTTTTGGTTTGACATTTTCCGTGTTAATTTTGATGTTTTGTCATATTCCATCTAGTAGTTCAGCTTGTGCTTCTTTTGGGCTCGGTTTTATCCGTTTCGTTATAAAATATCAGAACTGTTTGAATATAATTCTTAATTTTTTTCATTTGTTGGATTTTTGCGTAGAGCCGTTTGTACTTTGAATTTAAATGTAAGACTGAAGTAACTTCAATCAGTGACGCAGCAATGTATTCAGCTCTCAAATTCTAGAGATAGGCCTATTTGTAAAAATTTCCTGCGCTAGTTCAAAATTACTACCCTCATCGTGTTCTGTTGAAGATCTTCACGATTATCTTCAAAATCTTTATCTGAAGTATTTGGAATACCTGAACGTTATTGAATGCAATTTCCATTTGCTTGTCCCGCTTAAGATACTCACCCATGTGTTTACTTTGAAACATCGAGAACTTGTTTACAAGCCAGGAAAACAGCTCTAGCTGTACCACAACCTTCTAAAATCTCAATCTATGTACTACATGTAATGAACTGTAGAAGGAGATTATAATAATAGTTTTACCGATCTCAAAAACCATAAACCATGAACACATATAGCTGGTTCCTTTTTTTTCTTTCTTTCTTTCTTTCTTTCTTACCTCCAGGCCAATCCTAAATAAGCTGCCTTGTGACAATATTCATTTTGGTTACCCATTATCATCATCTTCTACGTTCGTGTAGTCACACTCGCCGTTTGGTGAACATGCAGCAACAACAAAATGAGAATCTCTTGAGAAACGCATATCCAGAAAACTTTAAAAATTTCACAGATTATGAAAACGTTTCGCTCTAGTAAGATCTAACACCAAGAAATTATGTATAACAGAACAGAAGAGCATTGAGTAAATTAAATATTAATCAAGTTTCATTTCGGTAATAAAATCATTTCATAACATGCAGTAAATTACATGCTGCAACTCCATGATTACAATAATTTAAGAAAATTAGATCCCGGGTTAATATGCGACGATACCTCACATAACGGGCTAACTACATACTACACTGAAACGTAATAATTTCAAACAGAATCTGCTGTGGCATTTTGACAGACTGCTTATTGCTTCTACCACGAAATGAAATTTGTGCAATAAACCGCGTTATTGAGAACTAATGAGGCAGAAAATTAATCACCTCGTTTAGCATTAACGTTTGCTATCCATAGTTACAGTTGCTCCAATTGTGGAAGGAAAAATAACTCTCAATTATATCGAAATAATTTCCACTGGAAATATGGACGATAGTGATGTTTTCTGTAAGTGATTCAAAACATAAATGTCAGTAGATTAGAATGAATCTTCCGAATAATTTATTTTTAAAAAATCGTCATATATTAGGCATCGAAAGTTTCAAAACAGATTCTTTTATTTGACGAATTTCTTTCTGAGAGATTCCAAGTGATTTTAATAGCAAATTAACTAACAATATGTTGTTAGGAAAAAATTATTCACCTTGAGGGCCTGTAGAAATAAGTTTTAATTCTTAATTTAAGAGTTACTTCAGCTGTTGAAAGGTCCATGTCCATGTTATACGGCCATAGTTACCAGTGATTACCCAAAAGTGAGTATTTTAATTTCATGTTCAGAAAGAAATCAGTTTAAAGAGATATTAAATTTAACCAATTAACCATCAACGCAGCTGACGATTCTCCACTTCATATTTACAAACGGGACTACGAAAGTTTCTCAAACATTAAGGCGACGTTCACAACGAATTTCCTTTTCATTCGTTTCTTCTATTTATTTTCTTTCGCTTTACTTCTTTATATTATTATTTTCTCTGAAAGAAATAAACCTATTGAACTAAAATACTTTAGTCATTACCAAGTAATTTTTTTATGTACGCTGTTGTATGTGGAACTCGCATTCGTATTTAAATTTTAAATGCATTTTCTTGAGATTTATATAAGAGAGTGTGCGAGGTGCTGTTTTTACTCAATAATAAGTGTGCTTCATCAACCAGCAGTATTTTTTTTATCATGATAATAACAATTTTGTGTGGTCGTAATGAGCTGGTAACAGGATTTCTATTGGCTGGCATTTCGCCCCTGTCGTAGCCGCCTTAACCTATCCCGGCAATCCTAACAGGTATAGGGGACTTCCAGTTTAACGTGGAATCCGAACCAAGGTAGCGTTCTGGCGTACTTCACAAGTTACGCAAGAGGTGAAGGCCGGGTTAAGTGCCTGTGAAAATCCCCACTAAGACAGGGTTTCGAACCGGGGACCTTGCGATCTCGTCAGTTGCCTTAATCACTGAGCCACCAGACCGCTTTATTTACCATAAACACACACTAACTTCTTCTTAATTAACTCAGTGCAGTCTAATACAAACAAAACATTCCTAGTATCAATTTCTAACCGATTCGCAGATATTATTGGAAATCTTGTAGGTTAAGGACTTTTGGATTTACTGAACTTATGGACCGAGCTTGGAAAAACAGCAAGTAAGGAAAATGTGAAAAATTATCACGTTTTTATCTTGAACTGTTCACTCAAAACCGAAATCTCTTTTGTCTCTCCAGAATGATTACAGGGAATTACATTTAATTTGATCCAACCTACACATTGTAAGTAGGGATAACATACATTAATTCGTGCTTTCAATATCTGAAGACAGTGCGATTTCATGTTGGGTTTCATTCACTATGATCTGTCTAATGCCCTCTTACTTGGCGATGAAATGTTAAACATTTTTAAAAGGTAAAGAAAGAAATGAGATTAAGTGAAATCGCTTCAGGAATTAATTATATTTAACTACCATTGAAAGAAAATGTTTTTAGTGCAACTTACGACAATGCCTTCATTGTATGTCGGGTACATAAATGGAGATATATTGATTACGTTTTAGGTATTCAATAGGTAAAATGAATTTTCTCTGCCAGCTAGAATACTTTGGTTGGTAGCTGTATTTTACCAAGGCTCGCTAGCTTCAAGGAAACCCTTTTTTCCAATAATATGGGAACCCAGTCTACAACCACACTGGTCCTAAAAATCACAATGAGCCTTAATTAGCCAGTGAAATTATTCACGACCGGATCACGTGAAAACTTCTCCTGCTCTACCACATGGACACCCCTGAATCCCGTAGTCTGGACAGTATTTTGGCAACTATAAAGAGTTATACCTCTTTAATCAATGCAGTACAAGGTAGAGGCTCGCTTTCATTCCTTAGTCAACTCTCTGTCGTGTCAGAAAGAGATTCCACGTTAGGTATATTTCGATGAATAAGTATTTGATTGCTTCTGAGTTAACAGAATACTAATTTATTCCATTTTAGTATGAATAATTATGTGTTATTATCCTTTCTAAACACATTACTGGTTTCTGATAGAATTAAATAAGAGGAAACCACAAGGTTATGTAAAAATGCAACTAATTAAGACTAACATCGGCAATTCATTTCCAAAATTTATCAAGTGCATTGGTTACAGCTCACAAAAGGGTTCCATAAAAGTGGTTAGTTATGAAGTTAATTGAGTGATTTAATGCTGCCTGAATAGTGCGCTCATGTAGAATTGTGAAATTTAAAAGTGTGTAGCATGTAGCGGTAAGCTTCATAAAGCTTTCAAGAGTGCCAAGAAAATCATTGACGTATATTTTGGGGTTCTTAGAAATGGGATTGAAGAGTGGTTAGTTTGAGTTGATGATTAGACTAGTAGCCATACCCATCTTAAAGCAGTTAGAGTAGACGCGCAGGAAAGGGTAACGCGAACTGTGAAAACTTCAAGCTGTGTACAGTTTTTTATTCCGGTCCCTCACCTTGGGTCCATTGTCAACATTAACGAAAGGCCCATTCATTGCCACTCAAGGGAGGATATAGATCCTCTGGGAGCCGTTCAGCTGGGACACCGTTCAGCCACGTGCCGCCGCCGTTAATTTGCAATGTGTACTGAATCTCATTCTGTGTAAGCACTGTAATCCATATCGCACAAAACATCTTTGAGACATATTTCCCTTTTATTTTTTCATTGCACATGAAAGAACCAAATTTGTCTTACTTAACTATGAAGTATTTGAATAAAAGTGAATCTTTGAATTAAAAAAAAAATTAACACGCAATTATTTTAAATCATAAATTTCTTTACTTTCAGTGAAAATAAGTTGGGTAATATATTGTTTTAAAAGCAAAACAGTTATTTTCCAGATTAAGGCATTATGATATATACACTCTTAAAGGTTTTTAAAACTATTGTATTGTTCCAATTTTTCCTTTAAACAGATTTTTTTTAATAGTTAAACTAACTTACTTTTCAACGGGAAGATCAAAACAAGTAAACGTCTTCGAGAACGTAAGTCAACTATATTTTTTTTCAACAGCAGTAGTTTACTTCGATGAGCAAATAAAATAAATGAAGATATGATAGATACAAAAACAAATATTTTTCATTGGTGAAATTGGTGTTATGAATGAGAATTTCCTTCACTCAGTATACGAGGTCCAGCAATTGGAGTATGTAAGTTTCAGCCTCCTTGAATGGAGTCCAACCGATTATTACTTCCTTATTTCACATGGTGTACTCTCTCACCTTCCAGCGCCTATCTTTAGCTCCTTACATATTTGCTTGGCTTCAGAGTTTAAAGTTTTTCGTGTTTCTTACAACACATAGGATGTTTATGATGTTTATGTAGTGCGACAAGATGTCTCATGTAGTTTCTGCTCTCAGAACTTATATCATTAATTTGAATTTTCCATCAGTTAATTTCTTTACCTTTTAATCACACACTGATAGTAATTCATATTTCCTTGTTATGGTCGATAAATGGAATTTAAAACACAACTCACTCCAAAGACTATAAATGAATTCTTCGATTGTACTAAGTTGTACCGACATCAATCATAATGAAAACTATATCTTGCAACATATGCTTAGCTGAAAACCAGACATATTAAATTCACTATTTCTGCGCATTGAAGAACAATAACGCTTGATAAAATCCTACCAGTTGGTTGCTTCTAGTTGTAAATTGTAGTAAAACATACGACGACCAGCAATTTGACAAAAACGACCTACGAAATTTAAAACCCATGGTAACAGCGCTCCATTTATCCTGATTACTGCTTTTAGGAGATTGCCATTGTCCATTTCTAAACAAAGAACTATTTTGTAAACATAACAACACCACGTGTTTGTCGGTTTGTCATACAAATGACAAAGTAAAATAGATAGATCCCTGTTTAAATTGTTTTGGAGTAAGGCGGTTTGTAAAATTCTGTCAACAAAGCAGCAAACCTACCCACAATGAAAATAAAAAAATCTTAAGTTAAAATTTTACGTAAATATCAGCTATTCGAAAACGGTCCACACAAGAAAGGCTAAATGAGTACTTTAGTATTAGATTAGAGTTTCTAAAATTCGAAAACTTAAGACGAAGCTAAGTACATTATTATAATTAGGAATTGACCTACTTTTTCCTAAGGCCTTGTTACATGCGTACCAGCAACTTTGATTTGTGCCACCGATTTTTTTTTTTTTTTTTTTGACTACTCTACTTCTCTCAACAGCGAGGTCTTTAGAGACGGGAAAGGATTGGGGAGGGGGGAGGAATGGGAAGGAATTCGGCCATGGCCTTTTTAAGGAAGCATCCCGGCATTTTGTGCCACCGAGCGTGGTGGGTGAGCGCCGAGCGGTAACTCCCTCATCTCGTATTCTGAAACGCGAGTTCGAATCCCCGTCAGGCCATCAAGATTTGGGTTTCCCTTGATTTCCTCAACTCACTCTAGGTGAATTCCGGGAGAGTTCCTTCTAAAGGTAATTGCCTAATTTCTTCCTGTTCCTTATCCCTAGTCTTTTTCAGCCTCTAATGACCTCCACGTCAACAAGGCGTCAAGCCATAGGTTTAAAAAAAGAATTGTGCAACTATGTCTTAGTGTTACAACGTTTACGTTACTAGTAGTGGCCACAGAAAACCACCTAAAAACCATAATCAGGAATGCTGATTTGTTGCAGTGGAGATATAAAACTACACACCAATTTTACTCCCAGTACAATGAAACCGGCAAGTGTGTATTTCACAGACGAATATAAACTAATGCATTTGTCCTGGATTGGACGTGTTACATGGGGACCAGTTCGGCATGACGTTACTGGCTGATCCGCCGATTTAGTCCCAACCCCAGCGGGGTGAGCAGCTTCACCTGGCCGCTAAGAAAATTGTCCGGAGCGACAGTGCCGGCTGATCCTGTTTTCCGTGCCACCGCTTCGCCGGTGTTACCCACCGTCCGGCACGGCGCCAGCAGCCGGTCCGACATTAAACTTTAACGCCGTCAGGGAGAAGAGTGCCGGGGGTGGGGAGGAAGAGAGGATGGCAGGCAGGAGTCGGCGGGGCCAAACGGGGCGCGAGTACACAGCGGCGGACATTGAAAAAGCTGCAGCACGTCCGGGGACGGCGGTCAAGCGGAGTTAAAGCGGAGGGCGGCGAGCAAGTGGCTACGTGGTCCGCGCGCGCGCTCGCAGCTGTCAGTTTATTTACTGGCACGGAGATGAGCAGGCCGGTGCTCCAGCGGAATACACAATGTGGACAATGTAAAACAGGCGGGATACGTGCCCTAACAATCTCGCTGTCCTCGCCTTTTTTATTTTTCAGTTTCTTTTATTTAGGCCAGAGATGGCCAAATTGGGATCGTACGCTGCTTGCGATCCACCGTAACGTATTCACACAAAAAATGTAACAGAATTTTGTTTCCACTGAATCAGGCGAGGTTTCCGACAGAGTGATATTTACAAACATAAACAAAATACGAAGATTTCGGATGTATGTCATTTATTTAGGCGAGGCTGCTCTGAAAATTTCATGTTGAAGATGAATTATTGTACTTTGTAAGAACAAACTAATTTATAGAATATCTTAAGAACATATTATATGCCTATGAACAAACTGCCCGAAAAATTGCTGTTCAATAGCTTCCATGCAGTATCACTATCTACTCGTATGTGTAAGGACGGAAACTTTTTCATCACGTATGCAATATTTTGTATTGTACGCAATGCCTTCTAGGTTCTTTTTTTATGCTCCCAAGACTGAAATGGTAGTGTTAATACTAATTTTTCTCACATTAAGAGACGTAGATTTCAGTACACTAAGGTTTTTAAAGTTTTCGCACCTTAAATAGACTCCTTTTATAAATTAAATACGAAAAAACATATTGTTCTCCTGTTTTAACCGGCCTGTTTTACAATAAACCTTCTCAACGTCTTATGTATGTGCAGTACATTTGAGGATCATCATATAGATAATATTTTGTTTTGTTTTGTTTGAGTGCATGCCGATTAATAAATCAACAAATCAACTGTCTCTCATAACAGTTTCACAAAAATACTGTACTCAGTCAGCGCTTCTCTCAGCTTGTTACATTCATATCACTACTTTCAGCCTACGTAAACCACTCTAAATACGATTAATTTATTTCATATTTATTTCAAAGCATTTCAGTGAGTTTACGTAATATCACGGCACCTTATTCCATATTATTTTGTATTATTTTGGCTGCTAAAAGTTAATGCCTCTGTTACTTAAAACCGGAAAACATTCTCTTTTCGATTTATTCTGTTTGGTTCATAAGGATTTTGAAATGTTTGAGTGCGATATTCTAATGGCCAACTCAGAAGTGCAAAACAGAAATTGACTGAAGAAGCACATAATAAGTCATTCATAAAATGCTGAGCTAAGAAGGAATTGAAATTTCAGCTTCACCTGCCATAATAAAGAACATAATATGTGTGTGTACCTCTGCATTAGATACGTAGACGAAATTTCTTAAGTAATGACCAGTTTTAACAGTTTCAAACGATAAGCTAATCACTGTCAATTAAAGGAGGTAAAATAAAGCTCCAGGGAAAAAAACTATTAGTCTCGAGACAGCAGTCTTTTACGTATTAGTGACATGTGTAGGCTAGTTTGACATTTTTTCGCGTAAATTCCCGTATCAAAATGCAGGAAGATCACTAATGTCTAAATTCTTTGTCAAAACAAACATTCTTCCACCAAATGATCACTACAACTTAGTGTTGCACCATTCAGACACTAATAATTTCTTCCTGTAAAATAAACAATAACATCTGAAAAAAGTAAATGGAATTTAAGTTTGGTATTATTCTACTATTAAAGAAAGATTCGAAAGCAATGGTAGCCTGGTAGTGATTTCATATTCTAAAACTTTCAAATTCGTAAATTCCACAAATATTTTGAACATATTACATTACAAGAACAACTTAGATTTTTTCCTTCATTTCCAGCGTAAATGTGCTAGCATAGTATTCCCTTAAAGCAAATACGTATTTCCGAAATGAGGTAAGGGAAAATTTAATGGCAACTGTTACTACAGTTTAGAGAAGACAAAACTACAATTTACTTGAAAACATAAATAACACTACACGTGCCTATAATTTGAATTTGTGCTTTAGTTGGCTCTTTTTGGATCATATTAGTAATACACTGAAAGGAACTACAGTAATTTTTAAACCTATTTCTTAAAGTTAGTTTTTAACAGAGAAGAACTGAATTTTAAAAGAGTTATTGAATAACACTGTAATAATCATTACGCAAATAACGTATCGCCGCGCACCTAACTCCGTTCACTCACTCGTAGCAGATAAAATTACATTGAAAATCAATCATCCGTAGTTATGCGGTTAAATGGTTTCAAAATGAAGCATTATTGGGATCGTATTTAACTAGCCGAATGAAATTACTATATTCCCAGGCTTTAATTGAGGTCCAATAAAAGCAGATTTACTGGATCGTTCTGAACTAAAATCATTAGGATTATTAAATAGTTGCACTCTGGTTTATTCTAAAGGTTATTTTACGTAAATATGACACATAAATTGCGCCATAATATCATTTGACAGGTCTGTATGCAATATTTTCAGAAAATAACATTATTTTATATACGACTAACTACCGAAATGAATATTCTGCAAGATATTTATGTCCAATAACGTTTAATTAAGTGCGGACAGCAAGAAGAAAAGTATAGTGTTTAATAATGCGTGAGAAATCCATTTTTTTTTCTTGATTGATTCTTGTTTTGTAAATTTATTATTAGTTGGGCACTAGTCTCAGCAGTAAATAGCAAAAAGTTGATATAATTGATATAAAATTGACTCTAATTTTTTGCCTGCTGTAAGTGTTGTCTCGCTTTTGCGAATGACAGCTGTCCCTTAGAAACCAAGAACACACACACGTATACATAGATAACGATGGATTATGCGTATTTTGATTCAAACTCAACTAACAGACACAAAATGTTACTTAAATTACAATCACAACAAAACGCCAATCATACAACAGAATCCTCTGGTAACGTTTCATTACTTTGTTTAAAAGAAGGTTTCTGATGCAACTTAGATTAAAATTTAGATATTACAAAATCCAACAAATCATAGAAGCAAGGATTTAATAATATCATTTAATACACATAATTTTCGAATTTATTGTTTCTGTCAAAGTATTAATAACGCAGAGCTGTGAGATAAATTCTCCTTGAATAAGTCAAAGGTTTGACTGAGTTTTTAATGGACAAAATAAAATGGAACTAAACTCTTACTTGTTAATCCGAAAATAATGAGATTAATTTGCACAAGAAGGCCGATACATAGGCATATTATACTGTGGTGCTTAACACTAGAACCGGGATACGTTAGGAACAATTGACTCTGGTCACGGAATCTTTTGATCGATATAAGTATTTTCTGCCATCATCCTCATTCTCAGATGTCTTTTCTTGATTTGATTTCTAATCTGAGCTTTGATAATTACTAAAGAATTACAAAATTGACAAAGAAGTGTATTTAAATCTCAGAATAGAATTTTTTGAGATGTTTGTCACCTTCCCTCACAAAATAAATCTGAAAAGTATTTTGGTAATTTAAGCATCTTTCGCCATTTTAAACACCCTTCCTCGAAGAATAATCAGTAGCTTTGTATAGAATAAAATTAAAATATATAAGTATACGGACTTTATTGACTCCATTGAAGCTATTATAGATTTATTCTCAAAGAGAATGTCGATCAGTTGTGTAAGAAGTTGTGTTCCTTCCAGTTTAAATTTTTATCTATGAATAAATGCAGGAATTTTAATAAAAAAATTTGAACAATAGTTTTTTTTCCAGAAAAACGCTTTTTGTACTTTTAGGTAATAAACAAATCTGGTTGTGTCTTTTCTACACAACTTTACATTGAAACCCCTTATTACTTTATTAACTTTATTAACCTATAGATATAATAAAACTGTTACCGGAAAATCGTCTGCACAGCTAAGATATTTGTTATAAAAATTAGTTGGGGCGCTATTAATAATCTATACACAAGTAATCAACATTTTTTAAATTAAATTTATGTCTCTGTCTGACCGAAAGTTTTGATGAACGGGATTTACGAAATATCTACTGGTCGAATTTTGATGAGATTTCGGTTAATTTATACGCCTTACTCCCGAAGTTAGCATATGAAACGTTTCGTTTTCACGTGATGTAGAAAAGCACGGAAATTTAAAATAAAAATTTAAACAAAATGTATTATTTTTTATCGCACGCGTTTCAGTTAAAAAAAAGGTCAAACTTTGATGGTTTTTTGATTAATGTAAATCCGGTTACTTTGAAAAGATGAGGAATCTAAGATCGTTTTCGTGGAATGCGATCACGTAAAAACTACTTGTCAGATTTTAATCAGGTTTTGATTAATGTTGTGCTGTCGGTTAAGTGTGGTACGTTTCATTTGATGTGACGTCGTAAATATGATAAGTTTTCATTGAACGCGATTACTACAATAGTTACTTGTCAGATTTTGGTGGAGTTTCGATTAATTTACAGCATGTGGTCTTGAGTGTAAGATAAGGAATGTTTCATTTTGGTGAGAAGTCCAAAACTGAACATATTATTAAAAATTTTGGTTGAACACAAGTCATGCAAGAAACTATTGGCCGAAATTTGGTAGGGTTGCCATTAATGTACAGCTCATATTTCGCGGGTAAAATAGGGTGTCTTGTAAATTTTGTTGTGACATCCAAAAGTTTGAAAATTCAAGATAATTTTTCGCTGAATGCGACTCATGTAAATAAATACCTCTCGTCGGTTTCTGATACGATTTCGATTAAACTACAGTTTGGTAAAATACGGCGGGTTTCATTTTGATGTGAGGTCATAAAGTTGAAAAATTAAAAATAATTTGTATCGAAAGCAGTTGACGGAAATACTATTGTTCGGATTTTGATGGGATTATAATTACTGTACAACCCGTGAGTATAATAATGCATGTTTTATTTTCATGTGACACATTAATGTCCTTTAATGGTCAAGTTGGTCAAGTTGCTTCTCGCAGTCGAAATCCTTATCGTGATTTCAACATACGAGCGGCATCGCATTATTCCACGGAATTAAGTTATCATTTGTTATGGAGGCTCTTCAATCAAAAAGAGTTTGCGTTCAATGAGCCACGGGGATCTTGGTTCATGTAACTCTTGAAGAAGTTGGTTTATAAGAGAAGTCTATAATTAAAGTACACGCGAATGAAGGTATGAGCAACGACTAGTATAAATCTACATATCTATAAATGAGAAAATGAGAAAGGTTGGATGTGTGTTTGGATGTATTTCTGGAATTAATCACGCCTAAATAACTCAACATATTTAAATGAATTTTGGCATGAAGTCAGTTAATTGTGTGCGAAGTGACATAGAGTAGATTTTATCCCGCAAAAACGCATAGTTCTTTTAGAAATTGCCATTAATATCAATTCGCAAACAACAAAGAGTTTCCTACTTCGTAGATATCCGTGCCACGTTTACTCTTTGCTTTTTACGTAAATCGCAAACACTGCTTTTCAGAAATAAAAGCAAAAACCTTTTTGCATATACAAGTTTGTGTTTAGTTTAAAAGCCACAAAACTGACGCACTTGACAAATAATAGTTTGGAAGCAGGAAATATAAATCTGTACTTACCCTTAAATTTAAAAAAAGGTAGGTACTGTTGTTAAGATCACAAAGAGATGTTTTCATTTACGTACATAAAAGAATATGACATATCAAATATTACGCCATAATTTCGTTCGTAATATATTCGTCATAATAAATGTAAAAAGCAAAGTTTGGAAAAAAAAGTAAAATTCTATGAGTATGGCAGCACGAAAGTAGGTTCATTAAAACCGCAAAATGGTCGTGCCCGAAATGTCGTATTTATAAAAATTTAAAGGATTCCATTCTATCTTGGTTTTATTTATTCCCTGTTTCTTTTTTGTTACTATAGACTACAGTCTCTGTACTACAAATTATTTTTGCCAAAATTTAAAACTTAACTAACCCTTCTTATTTTTTGTTCAAAATTTTTGTACAAATACTAGAGACTATGTTTCAAGAAACAGTGCTTTTTACTTACTGTTCAATATTCTGCAAATATCTATCGAATCCTTCACTTAAAACGAATGTATTCAATAGACTAATGTAGAAACTTATTGTTTCATGAATAAAACACTGGAAGTTGTTTATAACACAATAAATCTCATTTACATGGAGCTTATAAAAGCTGCTTATTGATTACTAATAATAACTAAATTCCTTCTGCCTTACGCTGTAACAAAAATATTCTGGTCCAGGTAGCATTTCAACCAAACCACTATTTCTGCTAAAATTGCCGCTACAAAATCAAACGATACGAACACTTCTCAACACATTAAATGCACTGGAAGTACATTTCGAGTAGTAACAGATTCCTAATTAGTGTAGCATAAATTACTATCACAATTAATTTCATTATACACCTTACTAAATCACGACCAATAAAAGTCATTTTATCGCGATGTAAACTTGACCAGCAATATTAACGATTGTAGAGAATTATGGACTTTCCGTTGTACACTGTAAGTTACAAGCATTTTTTAGTATAAATTTTTTTAATTACGTTACTTCAATAATTGTCTTGAAGCTGACGAAATAGTTCATGTGGCTTAATGTAGTATCAGATGTATCCTACACTTAAAACAAATGTATTCAATGGACAAATGTAGAAAATTATTGTTTCATGAAGCAACACTGGAAGTCGTTTACAACAGAATACACTTCATTTACACGGAGCTTTTGAAAGCTGTTTATTGTTTACTAATCTTATATATATATATATGTAAACAGACGTGTGTTTTCCTATATTTCACTTTTCAGCCACCACTACCTAGTACAGATCACTGGTCTTTCTGTTTGGAAGTTGCATGGAGTTTCCTGTCGTTCACAACGTTGGCCGAATGTCGATAGCTGTAGGGATGTGGGAGATATGATGGTTAAAAGTGGTCGATGCAGGGAATTTTCGTATTTCGACCAAAGACATGTGTCTCCGTATATGTAACTCTGCTGCCATAACTAAATAGCATAGACCATTGGTGTTTGTGTGTGGTAGTGGTGTCGTGTCTCCTATCGTGTACTATGCTATTTAGATGTCGGTAGCCCAAAACTATCTAGCGCAGATCACTGGTGTTTGTGTGTGGTAGTAGCACAGAGTCACCCGTCGATAACAACGTTGGCCAAATATCGGTAACTGTGGTAGTGTTGGAGATATGGTGGTTGAAAGTGGTCGATCAAGGATATTTTCGTATTTCGGCCAAAGACATGCGTCCCCGTATATGTCACTCTGCTGCCACAACTACAACTCATAGGCCATAGGTGTTTGTGTGTGGTATCATGTCTTCTATCGTGTACTATGGTGGTTAGTTGTCGGTAGCTATGAGGGTGTGGGAGATATGGTGGTTGAAAATGGTCGACATGCGGCACTTTCATATTTCTACCAAAAACGTATGTTGCATGGTGTATCACTTTTAAGCCAAAACTATCTAACGCACATCACTGGTGTTTGTGTGCGGTGGTAGCACAGAGTCTCCCGTCGATCACAACGTTGGTCGAATTTCGGTAGCTGTGAGAGTGTGGTAGATATGGTGGTTGAAATTGGTCGATCATGGATATTTTCGTATTTCGACCAAAGACATATGTGTCCGTATATTTTAATTTGCTGCCTGGACTACATAGCGCAGATAACTGGGGTTTGTGTGTGGTAATAGCATCGAGTCTCCCATTGTGCTCTATGGTGGTTAGATGTCGGTAGCTGTCAATCCAAATTCTTTACAAACTCGAACGAAGTTGTGGGTACCAGTTAGTATATAATAATATCATTAGCAAAAATCATATTTTCAGTATTACACATATAAGAAACGCCAGAGGACCAGGAGTTAATAGCTGAGGAACATTACGTTTTGCTATTCATGTTTCTTTGTGGAGTACTTATGGTACAATTCCAGCTCAGTATGTATACTCCCTACTATCTTTTGAAGTGGAAAATTCTGAACACTTAGATCTTAATGCTAACATAGATAGCTATAATACTGGGAATAAATATAACATCTCAAAGATTACAAGTAATTATTAATCGTACAGAAAGGGATAATATTAATTGGAGCATGTTTATTCAATGTCCTACTACAAGAAATACAACGTGATCTTCGAAAGCCTAACTACTTTTAATACAAACTGAAAGAGTTTTTGCTTCGGATCCAATTTTTCTCTCCAAAAGAATTGTGTCCTTGGAATTTGTAACTAAGAATGACTGAATAAATACTGTATATGACTAATAAAATACTAAATACTTAGTGTATAGAGGGATAAAGTGACTAAGTTGTGCGTAGTTACTAAAATGGTGTATGTTTTATCTCTGTGCTGAAACCGTTTATCAAATGCAGTAATTACATTATCTGAAAATCTTACTGGTAGGTAGTAACTAACATGTGATAATATGTATTTGCAGATTACAGTAGAAATTTATTATAATAATTAAGTAAGTAACCTGTTATCAGTGGTTGGTAATAACATTGATAATTTTGATAAGTATATGTACTGTTTCACATCCCCGAGACTCATCATATGGGATCAAAGTGAACATATCTACCTAAACGGAAGAATAAAATCAAGGACTTCAATGCTTATTTGATGTAAAAAGGAGTTCTAAGTGTTATATTAGCCAATGACTTTGATTTGTAACAGGCGTTGCTGTAACAGATATCTCCCTTACTTAGTTACTTAGAATAATTTCCGCCATCATATGGTTGTAAACGTACATATTTTTTGTATGTTTGTTTACATGATAATAATTGTAATTTGAAGCAAATGATCTAATAAAACTATCTATCTATCCATCCTCATTTTAAATCCTTAATGGATACACGACTTATTTTATATACTTTTATGCGTAAAACTAGTTCTATTAATAATAACGCCGTGTTCTAAATTACCGTTGTGAATTAAATTATGAGTGTAATGAAATTATCCCCATAGATTAGTATCTTGAGATGATTCGAAAACATTTTTACTTGAAAAGACCAGTTTTAAATTCGTTACTATTACATGTTTCAGTGAATGGGAAAAATCTACACTATTCCTAGAATACTTTTAAATTAGAGAAATTTAGTGACTGTTTTCTAATAGGATATTTCAGATCCATTTCATGCAATCCTAACTCTATCTTCACCTGCAGTTCTTGTCTTGCATTGCATACTCTATTAATTGATTAAAAATAGCAAATATGACTAATAATACTCGATTTATCTTTTGTATTATTCAACACCAAATTATTTCCCTCAAATATGGCTTACGCAATGATTTTATTTCAATTTTGATTGGTATAACCAATTTTTTTGTGCCAATAAATTGTAAATGCTGTAAACGCGCAAGAATACTTCACACAAACAGGAAAAGGTATCAAATAATTTTCAAAAGAAGAACAAACCAATGAATCCTATTCACTATCGTTTAATACTACGATGTTCGCAAAATAACTGAAGAAGCACTAAAATAACCATTTGAATTAAGGAGCCAGTGAAAACAAAATAATGCAGTTATCAAAATAGTCTCTGAAACCAAACGAGACTACTTATGTGACAGGAAAAAAAAGATATTTATTTTAAATCAAATATGAGGGTAAGTAAATAATTGGAAGAACAGATCCACTTGTTCTCCATTAACTTTTAGATAGTTCACTAGTTCTAGTTCTCACAAGTTGCAATTCAGAGTATAAGTATTCCTCTGAGCACTTTGCTAATGTTCCTAAGCAATTAATCGAAGGAACACTGAGTCGGATGTGGCCAGAACTAGTGCAGTTATTTGTTCCTTAAATTTAAGAAGGGAAGAGCATGAACTTAAAGCCAAGGGACATGTGAAGAAATTAGTAAATACTGCAAGTGTTGGACATTTCACATAACTAGCAAATATATTATTTTTTATGACTTTATCTGATATCATAATGAATCAAAAGAGTACTAATCGTATTTTATAGTTTATATGCAGTTTTGAAACTAAATTTGACCAATACTTACAATGAAATGTATTTTTGTGTGTTTGTCTTTAAAAATGCAGTTTTTCTTTAAGTGGCTCAACTGAGCAATCAGCAGCTACTTATTCAACGCAGTTCGTTGACCACTCCTCACCGGTCTTATAGTGTAATGTGTCTTTTTAAAACATGACACAACGCTAAGAAGGTGATTTTCTTGAATGAACAAAAATAGCCCTTTAACACTTTTATTGTCTTATTATTTTTACTGACGCGGTAAATTAAATATAAAACCAGGATTTACAATATCAACGTTTAATGCCTGCATACATAGTTAACGGTAGATGTTTCATGTAAGAAGTAAAAACATAAAAAATAAGGTGATCAGAAAAGATGCACATTACGACCACAGATTACATTTTTAATTTATTTTAATGGCATTTAGCCTTATCGACAATAAAGCCAGCTTTTTACAATAGTTTCAATTGGTGTGCACAATAGCGTTTTAATTAATTATTAGCTTTACGTATTATTATGAGTTGCGTAAAACACTTATGAACTTACAACCAGGCATGCATTAAAATTAATCATTATACAATAAAATGATACGCATACACGTAGATACAATCGTGCATTAAAATAAGCAATACACAATGCAATGGAATACACATGCGTTAAAAGAATTTACACCGATCTAAGTTGCAATTATAAACAAATTTATAGAACAATCAGAGGAACTCAGATATGTGTGTAGAAAATAGCGATTACTGAATTATTACCATCCATAATTTGATTGCAGCGTCACCATTATCTTTCTGACAGAGAAGTTTCCAGGTCGCGTTCAAAGTTCATCATTTATCTTTTCAGCAATGTCGGATCAATTTGTATAATCCGGATCGTATCGTACCAGAGGTGCAGACGTGACTGCAACACTGCTAAGCCAGTACATGTGAATCTAGGTAACGCTTTCAACATGGCACAAACTGGCATTTGAGGGACTTGTAAATTCGGTTAAAACATTCCACAGGCCTATCAGAATAATAAAATTAAAACCATCACCAATGTAGTTCAATCTCTAATTAAAATAGGAAGTTTTAGTTTAGGTGATCCCTAAGAATGTCTTGGGAAGAAATATTTATTGATATCTGAGTTAGAATATGTCCTGCGGATTTTCTTAGAAAACTGGTGATTACTGTGGAAGTTATTAGTGAAAATATGTTCTGTGAACTACAGTGTTGTTATATTGATGATGCTGTCTTTGGTCCAAATTTTGTAGGCATTTGTCTTACAAAATTTGACGTAACGGTAACAGTAAACGAATGTTTCCACCTTCTAAAGTGATGTCAGGTAAAATGTGAGATAAATGTGAAAAGGAAAAACAAGTTGCAGTATTCGTTTAAAGGAAAATATTCCAGACTAGCTGCTACCCGCGACATCGTACACGTGAACTTAGGATTTCATTGCTATAATTGGATAGAGAAAGCTTTATGTTATGTAAAAGATGTGCCATAAAGCCCGGAGTAGAGATAATATGGTGGGGAAGTCATCATGGTACCATTCTACCATTGAACCCGTCTCATGAAGATAACCAATTTGCCACATTTTAAAAAATAGCGACAAACTAAGGAGAGGGGAGGGGGGATAACTGTGGGACGCTATCTCTCACAGTTCCTACGTCTGATTTTTGTTTGTGGTTTATAATTATCTTACTTCCTGAGGACAACTTATTTCAGCATCGTTTTGTACTCAACTTTTTTGGTTTTGTTGTCATTTTGAAAAAGTATATTATTTGGGGGTTGTAAAACCATATAGTAGTTACATGTAATTGTCCACGGTAAAACGATGTCTTTTCTAAAAACTTTTAGTAAAACACAAAATAACAGTCTGCTGCAGCGCAGATCAACGTCTGTACTATATAAGTTGTGTCTGTAGATGAATTTTATAAACAGATCATGCAAAAACTGCTGCGAGAGAAACGAATACTAAACGACTGATATAACATTACGCATACTTACATACGCTATCCATCTATTTATCACCGTTCGGTTAGTTTCAAAAATTTACTGACAAACTATGTCATTTACCACGAGAAAAGTAACCTTTGTTCTTTTTAATGATACGTAGCGATACATAGTATTTCCTTGTCAAATTTCATCAAGATAGGTTTAGCTGTTTAGTAGTAAAAACGCAACAAACACACAGAGAAAGATTTACGGTCGTATTTGTAATACTAGTGTTGATCAGTACAATGTTAAGCAAGCTAAAGCTCGGTTAAGCCAAGTTGTCATCAGAGATTCAAGCCCCAGAGGTCGGTGGCTCTTTTATGACTCCTGAAACGATGCCAGGTACCTTGCGGGGGGCAGTTCAGAAGAAACCACTTCCGCTGAAGAGGCCGTCCGAGCTTTTGTTGCCCAAAGAAAAGAAGGGTGGGGTGGCGCCGTAAACGCGCTTTAAGAAATTTATCTGGGCTAGCCCAGCCCGCCGGCCGCTGTGTGGCGGTGTAAAATGGATAGCCGGAGGCCGGCCGAGAACTCTGCAATTTGTTGTGATGCATTCCGTTCCGTTCCTTTAGCGCTCGCCGTTCGCCGCCTTGGGAGGCAATTTCGGAGTCGCGCGAGCTGGCGCGCTGATAAATTGGATACCTGCGGAGGCCGCCGGCGTCTTTCCCTAAAGGCAGCCAGCTAGCGAGCGTAACGCCAAACTCATTAACCGCGCGACATGCAGCACTGTCTGCGCCAGACAGGCGCGCGGCTACGGGGCGCCCTCAGTAAATCAATTGTGAGGCTGTTCTAACGGGAGCTGCTGCTACATGTGCCACTGTGCACACGATGGTCTGCAATCCTCAAAAACCATATAGCAGTTTAACTTTATGATACCCGTTAATTCCGCTTACATCATTTTCCCTAATGCGTATCTCTTTAAGACCGTGATACATAAAAGGTTCGGCTGACTAAAAGTGAAAAGGTAAGAAAAATTTCAGGAGAGGCTATTATTAGCGAAGTTATCAGAGAGGTAAGATTAAGATGGTACGGTCATGTTATGCGAAGAGGTGAGGAAGCGGCAATCAAGAAATCATGTGAGATCTCGAATCGCACTTGCCCCGCTTACTAATTACTTGTTGTTTCCGGCGATTGCTGTCCAAACTTTTTGGTACAAAGAAAACACAGAGATGCGTTCAAGTATGTTAGTTGCCTCTAAAATAATAGAATGGCTTGCTGCATGGTGTCTTTTATATTTGTAGAAATTAGATATCTCAGTTAGACTTTGACCTACCGGCGAATATTGATATATACTGTTCGTGCAAAGGAGTCTCCCTTGAAATATACGATCAATGTGTGAATAGTGAAAACTCTTATCTTCAGGATTCGAAGACTCGTAGCTTCTTGTTGAATGTTTCAAGCAGTCAGTAGACATCATAATATTTATTTACCATTACGATAAACTTACACTTTTAATACCGTAGTACAGAAATAATCCAGTAAACATTATACGAAATGTCCAAAGAATGGTGAAAAAATTTTAAGTAAAGGATATTTACTGCGTACAAGTTTCTACTCGTTATATTAGAAATTTCATGTACAATTTTTAATTTCTTCCAGTACGAACTTTCTTAAGAGCAGCAAAAGAATTTGTATAGCAGTAATATTTCTGACTGTATTTTTAACTATCATTTTTAATTAACATTTTAACTACTCAACAGAACAATCACTAGCTACGTCTTCAGGCTACTGGTGTTTAAATATATTAGCCCTTAGCTTAGAGGTTTCAGGTTTAAATCTGCTAACATTCCAAGCAAACATTTATCTTTTTTTCGGCTCAACACGTACGTACATAATACCATTACATAGCCAGGGAAGATTTTTTTAAGTGCTGTATGAAATATGTAAAAGTATGATCAGCAGTATTAGACGACAGTGCTATAAACAGCAAATTATAAATTGTTTTGAAATGTGTAAAGCTGTTCGTGATAGCTGATTCTTTTCATATATTATTGTATGTCCTATTTTTTACAATACCTTGTCACTATCTGAACTGTCGGCATGGGTAACATCTCATTGCCTATTTGATGTGAGTACGAAAACGCATAAAATGTTTCAGCACTGCAATTGGACTACATAATCTCTCAAGCAATTACCAAATTTCTCTAAAGTTCTCTGCGTCAATTTTTTGCTGACTGGTGAATTTACAGACGGAACGCAGTAGTGTATTATATGTTCAGTTTAAATGGGGAGATCTACTATTTACATTTCAGAAGAACATACGTGTGTAAAAAACTCGGGAAGGATTTTTTAGCGGATAGTATTTGACTAAGCCTGGTGGGAAACAGTATTGTTGGGGCTTGGCAATTTTGACGACGCGGGTTCAAATCCGCGTCCGGTCATCCTGATTCGAATTTCTATGTTTTCCCAAAGTCACTCCAGGCGATTGCTAGAATTGTTCCTTTAAAAGGCCATGACCAATTTCCACTCTTTCCTTATCTGCAGTACTTTTCTGCCTTAGTGACCAGAACGTCAGCGAGGCGTAAAGCCCGAAGCAAAACAAAATTACATATTTGTAGAGCAAATATCAAATATTACTGATGGAGCACATTGTTTGGTATGCCATTATGGCTAAAGGAGTCAGAAGCCATTAATCAATCCAAAAACATTAAAATGAGCTCCTGTTAAAACCAAATTTGAAGTCTTTATTCTTCAAATATTTCTTATGTACAATAGTACTGGGAGTTTAGTGAGAAATTGCACTTAATTTCATCATTGAAAACATTTTTCTCTAATAAAGCTGGTATTAGTCTTAAAAAATACAATCACACGTAAATGAGCAACATCGGTATTTTTATAACAGTTTATTACTGATTAACCGGTTGCTTGTTTAAGTTATTAATTATTTTTGTTAACTGGTTTCTAAGGAGGAAAGTAATTAGAATAGAAACTTTCTGAAATTTTAAATATCTTCCTTCTACCTTCCCTTTTCCTTCTAAAACAAAACAGACGAGCGCACTTGATATTGTTTTTCATTGATACGTACACTCCGTAAGTGGATATAATCACGATAATTTCAATTTTCGTTGTTAGCAGCTGCACATATCGTCAAATATTTCGGCGGATGTAGATTTATGCTCTCTCATATAATTATTTATGCGCTATAATATAATTCCTGTTCCTTAAGTCATATGGAAATGGCTTTGATAACGTAGTTCATGATCCTAAATGAAGAGACAAACGACTTGACTTGCAACTGTGTGTAATATTTTTGCAAGTAACGATATACATTAACTTAATTATCGAAATTCTGATTTAGAAAAAAGTATTGTTGATGCTCTAATTCACGCCACAAATTTGATTGTTAAAATTGTGGAGGGCTGAGTAGATTATGTATGTATAGAGAATATACCATTGAAAAATTGTGATATAGAACATATGACAGTAAGACTTATTTTTGTCGAAAAAGTAATCAAATAAAAATGTGATTTCATCGTAATGTGGCGCGATAAATCCTAGTATGTGATACAGTTCTGGAAGTGACGCATGCTTTTGATAGAAATAAGCAGTTTCACACAGTAAACGGAGAAATGCTAGGGGCTAGATAATGAATTACCTGAATTCGATAAAAGTATTGTGTTAAACAAGTAACAGAGAAGCAAAAAAGTGAAACTTCGCTTTGTTTGAGAAACTATGTAATTTAACACAAACGAGAAGTAGTTATAATACAGACGTCAATGCAATCAGTCCAGAACTTTTATTGTAAAATGTTTACGACAAATGTATACGTGAAAAGTATCATTAGTTGCTACAGCGTTGTGAATGTTTGGTGATAGCACAGCATTTAGACGTTAGTAATATTGAAATCTGTTTTTTTATACATTAATTTCTTTAGTAACATGTAATGCTATTTTCAGTTGAAGTAAAATGCCATTTTCGATTTGGATTTCAGTGTAATATTTTTTGAAGCAATTTATTTCTATTTTTTTTAAAGAAACCAATTAAGAATTAATATGCACCAAGAAATGATAAAATTGAATCATTTTATAATAGTAACTAGCTGTTACCTGCGACTTCGTACGAATGGATTTAGAATTTTATTGCTAGAATTGGATACACAAAGCTGAAAGTCACCTGAGTTATGTCAGCATAATATGACGGGAACGCTTTCGATATACAATTCTACCTTCAAACCTGTGTCATTTATTCAATCCGGAAAAAAGTATTCTATTTCGTTCCTAATGATACAAAGTATTTCGGTATATCGGTAAACACATATAGTCGTAAAAACGTAAAAAAAAGACGGAGACTTACTATCGCATATATAATATTATTAGTTTAGATCACACAAAAACTGCCTGTTTAACCACTATACCCTGAATAAAGTAAACGTTTAGGGCCAGAACATGGTATCCTTACTACAAAATCCTGGCTTGGCTCAAACTATGAAAAACAATTAATAAAAATTTTTGCTCCCAGTGGGGATTTAAAAACTAATATAATAATATAATATATTAATATATAATAATATTTTAATTATGCCAACTCAATTGCGACTTCAGATCATTTAGTGTTTTCAGTGTCTAAATTGTATATTATTTTGCAAGTTACTCTAGACACCACAGGACGGATACGACATGTACACACACACAACACTTACACTAAACAAACATGCACTCTGTCGGACTCGAACCGGCGACAATAGGCACGTGTAGCTAGCTACCGATGCCGGCAGGGGTTGAAGCCACACGGGAGTTTTCTTAAGAAACAAGCACGTTATACTGCGCTATGCTGCCATTGCTCTCTAATATTACACATTACAGAGACATATAAATATTATGCGTTTGTCTTTCACAGTTCACACACTTTTCATAATTTAATAACAATATGTTCGTATCTATACAGAACATAGTATCCCAATTCCATCCTAATGTCAAATAGCATCTCCTTGTCACATTTCATCACGATTGGAGTAGCCGTTTAGCCAAAGAAACGTAACAAACAAACAGAGTTACTTTCGCGTTTATAATATTAGTATAGATCGTTTCAAGAGAGAACAGACCAAATATTTGTAGTTAAGAACGCAGTGGAAGGTATTTTCGTCTTGTATTGAGGTTATATGACGTTCGACCCAGACAAGTGCCCTGAAGGGTCATTGTCCCCACACAAGTCAAGTATTTGACACGGCAGGGGGTTTGGCCTGACTAGGGGCATTTTCTGCCACAACTGAAACGAACGTGGGTTGACATAGTTTTACAAGATTAAAGAAGAGTTTTGTGAAAATAGAAAAGTCAAGTCAGGTGAATCGAGCGACGGGGACTTCTTAGAATAAGTGAGTGCTATGTGAAACAGCTCTTAAGGGTTTCTAGAATGGGAGCTGGTACGGCTTCTGGAGAGAGAGCGGCATTCAAGTGGAGGCAGCGACACGGTACTGACGCGGTGCGAGTGCCCGTGGCATACAGCCTGGGCATTTTGGACGACTCGTGGGATACTTGCGGGCGAATACTGAAGACCTGTGCGGAGCTCAGGGGAGAGCTGAGCTGGCACCTCGAGAGGCTGGAGAGAGACCAGCCAACTGCGACATCCAGTGCGGTTATTGTTAAAATGTGTATCTGGTGGTAAAGTTACCAACATTCATGGGCTGAATGGTGAACGGAGGAAGCTGAGAGGTCAAAAAACCAGGGTAAATATCGTATAAAAACATCTTACTGTAATACCCTTTGGTTTCGATTGAACCCGAAACGCTCTTGCAGGGACGTCTGCGTGCAGAAAGAATTTTCTCAGTGCTTTTAGGAATCTGAAACGTTGAATGCTAGTTGAGACGGCGTTCTAATTAGTTAAAATTCACATGAGTTAAATGAAAGAATTTCCGTCCATGAATCTAAAGGTTTTGTAAACTACGTTTCATTGATTTTTCCTTTTATTTCGTAATAAATAATAAATTGTGAAATTATTAATTTTGCTTTTAGTAAATACAAGAAAATACCCCATCAAGATTATTGATTATAAAATCATAATTAATGTAAATAGAAATAAAATAATTACCATTTCCCCAGCCTCAACACTTTTTTCATTTTTTTATTGATTATTTCAACCACAACAACCTTGAAATGCTACGTTCTTCAAAATTATTAAGTCTAAAAATGAATGTGTGGCACCCAGAAAAAAAATTCGTCCCAAAAAAATGAGAATTTTATATTAGCTGTGTAGAAGTATGGCAACTAGGTTACATTTTCATCGATCTCCAAAAAGTGCACTCTGAGCATGCTAAGTTTTAAGACACTGGAATGTTTCGTTGCACCACTTCTAATAAATTAAACACAGTTTTGTGTTACAGTTAACTGATTGGAATTTTTTTAAAGCAGTAAGAGAAGTTGATGATTATCAGGGTTTACTAGATTGACTTGAGAGAGTTTATCTATATACAACGCTGAGAAAATCTCTAGTACTACAAAATCCTATTGCTTCCCAGAACGTGGCCACACTAAAGGTGAGCTAATGAGCTGTTGATAAGGAGGTATAAACAGGTCTCCCAAAGAACACGGTCGCTTGGTTTCCTTATATATATGTATAATTCTTTTTTTGAAATGTCATCTTTTTCAAATTGTAGCTGCGATATCTTTCGTTTGAGAGAGTGTTCTAGCTTCTCTGACAGTGAACGTGCGAGAAATAGTCTAATAGAATAATTCTGTGGAAAAAAATGCTGGCGATGATTGTCCAAGGACAGCATAAGATGGAACAAAGACTGCGGAAGATGGAACAAGGACAGCAGAAGTTGGAACATGGACTGCAGAAGATGAAACAAGGACAGCAAAAGATGGAACAATGACTGCAAAATATGGAACAAAAACAACAGAAGATGGAACAAGAACAGAAAGAAACAAAACAAGACATCCAAGAAATGATTGTACAAGGAGTGAAAGGAGAATTACAAAAATTTTAACTGAAGATAGAAGATATAAATCAGAACAACATCAAATGTTACACGAATGGAGAAAAGAGAGAGATAGTTTTTATTCTGAAATAAATACCCCGATTGGACAAGTAAACGAACATAATTCTAAACGCGAAGGTCTAATGTTAAGGGAGGACTTTGAAGATTTTGAAGAAAAGGCAGAAATTGAAGAAGAAGAGGAATGCTGCGTATTTTCGGATGAAAAAGGAGAAAAGGGTGAAGTTTTACTGGTGGTTCAGTTAATAATTAAGTTTGTAATGGAGTAAATGTTTAACCGGATTATAATGTTTTGTATGATGGTGACGTTCCACTGACTAATAATGTTTTGAATAAGGTAGATGTATCACTGAATAGTGAAATTTTGAAGGGAGCTGATATTTCAGTGAATTATGATGATTTGAACCAAGTGGATCTTTCAGTGACTAATGTTACTTTGAGGGGGGTTGAGGTTTTAATGAATAATGATGGTCTGATTGGGTAAATGTTTCAATGAATAGTGATATGTTAAATGGAATGGATGTTTTGATGATTGGTGGTATTTTAAATGATGTGTTTGTGCTAATGAATAGTGATGGTTTGAAAGTAAGCTACTTATCAATGAATGAAAAAATCCAGAAGGGTGATTGTGTTTTTCTGCGGGTGATACCTAATTTTTGAATGATGCGAAAAATTGTATTACCAAAAAGGCAGTTCTTATTTTGGCATGAGTTTGCAAGGAAAAAATGTAAAAGCAGAAAGAAACCAATTCATTGTCTTAGAAGGATGATGAAACTCGCCGCCTTGTCTTACGTATATGATTTTTTTTTTTTTTTTTTTGGGTAAAGGTATTCATACTAATTGTTATTGTAAACATTTTTTGGGGGTTCTTTGCAAGTCAGATGTTTTTCTTTTATTTAACAGTGATGGTTACTGATAACATAAATGACATAAATTGTGTGTAGCAGTCAAATGTTTGTCCATTTGTTTCTGTTTATATATAAATTCTTACCTGTGTGCAATTTTTAAATTTTAATTTGTCCTTTCTTGTAATTGGGGAGAGGCCCCATCAATCCGTATAACCTAAACCATCCGAAATCTGTAAAATGGTTAGGACTAAGAAATATAAGTGATTTAAAATTGTATGAAGAATAGAAGTGTTGTAAAGTATAGATATAACATAAAATAAATAAATTTTAGTGACAAATTGGCCGGAGGAATATGTAAGTAAATGAGGTTTATATATGTATAATTCTTTCTTTGAAATGTCATCTTTTTCAAATTGTAGCTGCGATATGTTTAGTCTGAGAGAGTGTTCTAGTATCTCTGACAGTGAACGTGGGAGAAATAGTCACTCTTAACTTGGTGGTTGACAGGAAGATTTTTTTTTTTTCGCAAAGAGGAGAAAGAATCTGAAGGCGAAAGGAAAGACTTATTTTTATTGTCTAAATGGATTAATGTTTAGAAAATCAAATGTAATACTGCATGTTGAAAAAAAAAATAAACGTCGAGTTAATTAATGCAATAGTAAGTTTTGATATAAGCTGCCAACTTCTACAACTGGCACACAAATTACTCAAAAATCGCGAAGGAAATATATAATTGCTTATTGCAGTAGGGAAATTTTGGTGTGTTTTACGCCTGACGCATCTGTGTCAGCCAGCTGCCGTGACTTACAAATTGTGGTCATTTGCACGTTAACGCGAAAGCGCCTCAGTTCGGACGCTTCTTTCGGCCGCCCGCTCGCGGTCTCAGAGGAGGATCAGAGCGGGCTAACTTCCATCTGGTCCGACCGCAGCGCGACCTAACTTGGCCGCCGAGTTAGCAGGTGGACTGAGTGCTTTGGCCATCAACTTTCAGAAGCCGCACGTCTGTGTGGGCAGCCGTCGGCCGCCTGCAGATAACCAGCCCGCGGGACGTGCGCCTCGGAACAAAAGCCGCATTAGTGGCCCCCGGAGGCGTCGCCGCCGCCGTGGCTATCTGACCCACACACAGTCGGCACTGCGCAGCTGCAGGGGCGCAGCAACGCTCCTTCCGGCGAGCCGTATGCCTGAAAACGAGAATGCATAATGGATATCGCTGGTCCCTGCAGACGGCGTGTAAATGTTGCATCCTTCGCGCTGCGCAGCTGATGCACAGGGATTTCGCAGCAAGCTGTCTCGTTGAAATTCGAGGGACAAGACCATGTGAGCCAGGATAGAGTCAATTTAATCAAATATACCCACGAATGGTCTGTAGCCGGAGTTAACTGGATATCGGATGTCGTGACTTCGATATTCATCAGTTCTTAAAGTGGGGCAATGTATGTGAAATACCACTGATAACGCTTCCATTGTTCTGATTCTGTGTAGAGGAAGATGGATCAACACGGAGAACGATCGAACAAATACTAAACGCATTTTCCAGTAATGTCAAGCCCGGTAGCGAAGTGGTCAGCGCGTTGGTTTGACATGCTGGAGGTATCCGTTTCAATTCTGACCTCGGGCATGGCTGGTTTAACTTACTACTGCGTTCTCTAGTGTCACACAATCACATGAGCAAATCCTGAGATAATAGTTGACGGGCAGTCTCGAGGAGCTGTCGCTTGATGTATGGGAAAGCACGCAGCTTAGTATCCGTGACTAGCTCCCGGCGGACCGCACGCCGTCTATCCTTAAAGTTGTTGGCGAGCTACCTAATCCCAGCTAACTGTTGCTTTGGGTAGTGTCAGCCCAGTTGAGTCGTCCCGTAGGGTATCTGCGTAGGGCAGCCGCTTGAGGTGTGCGGACTTACCGGTCGTGTCGGGTTCTCAAATCCAAGGCAAGGCTTCGGCAGACTGCACGGCGTTTTCTCTTAAAGATGCTGGTGGACTACCTTATCCCATCAAGTGGGTAACGGAAGTTGCCAGTAGAATGAGATGTGCAGTAGGAGTTCGCGCAAGTGTCCCCTATGGTGACTCTGCGTAGGTTTCTAGAGGAAGCTTAGAAAAACAAGTGTGCTAAGGGGAGAGGGAGCCCCACCCGACTTGGCTGGTGACCCCTCTAGGCGTTGGGTTCTTTATAGTTGACCGTTTTGTTGATTAGAGCAGTACGCATGGCGTGGCCATAGGGGAGTTAGTTTCTAGGTACAGTACCTCCGATGATGGCCCTACCACTTCTGACGGTCCGCATTGTGAAAAGTCTTTTAAGCTACACTGATACAACAGATGAGGCAAAGAAAATATTGATGCTGACTAAACGGAGCAAAAACAGAATTCCATATTTTTCCTTGCCGTATAGTTGAATGAACGCGGCAGCATGCATCGGTGTTGGGCAAGTAAAAATGATGGATTATTTTCTTGTCCCCTATCTTGTGTAACAAGAAAAGAACAGTTAAAGTGACTGAATGGAAATTGGTGGTTGATAAATAGAGTATGATTCGACAGTGGCACAGAAGATGCAGAGTGTATTCACTGTGTCAGTTTCTTGATCTGTCACGTGGAAGTCGGCCCTTTTGTAGGTATGCTGCAATATATGATGATGAGTCGGTTAATACTGGTACACATCGTGGGGATCATTAGGAAGTATATGGTACATCATTTTGTCTCTTGCGTAATTATAAAAAGTTAATTTTATGATATTCTTGATATTAAGTTTGGAAATTATATAATGTGGATTCATCAAGCAAAATTTCATTTTGATTTTTTGGAAAACATTTACATATCTAGTCTCGACCCTCCTTTACCTGAAACTGTATATCCTCTGTGCCATTTAGATTACCGGATGTGTTAGGTGTAACCAAGTTGTTAAAACAGCAGTTAACATTCGAGCGAGCCATTCAGGATGACTTGGGTCCGTATTCCGATCCATTTATATTGACTTCGGTTTTCCATGGATGCCCGAAATAATTTTACTCGAATGCCGACCTGGTTCTTTTAATAGGCCGTTGTAACAGCCCTCATTCCTGAACTTTAAATAGAATTGTATTTAATGAAGTATCTGTAGTGAGCTAAAGTTTGCTTGAATATGATCTGGTATGTTTGTTTTGTAATTTCTTGTAAATCAGTGTATATAGACTTTGTTTTTTATGAAAGGAAATTATTTAAAGGCCATTTAATATGTTTAAGATCAGAAAAATGGAAGGGAATTGCTTAAATGTGTGTAATTCCAAGTATTAATGCAAGTTACGGTGTTTACAGTACAATTTTCTACAGTTTAAAATGATTTCTGTAAATAATTTTTTGTTTAAGTATCTTTACTTTCCATTTCTGACTATTTTGTAATGATGTTAAGTGATTATGTATTAATTCTGATTGTTTTTAATATGTTTAATTGTTTGAGTAATTGTTAATGTTTGAGAAATATCTCGCGGAAGCTTTTGAAGATTTCCAGAAATTTCGATAGAGCCTATATAAAGAAATCAGCAGAAGGACAAAGTTAGTTAGTTCACAGTTAGTTTCATACAGATACACTTTGGAACTGCCAAAGATTGCGTCAGTAGTTTCTCTGGATTGTATCTTTGCATGTAAACCATATCGCTGACGTTGTTTTGAAAATAAAAATAAGGTTAAACTGAACCTTATGGTGGACTATTCAATTAATTACTACTGTAATTAAACCACCAAAGAACCTGACACCGTACTTCATTTCTTCCTGTCCCTTGTGCCTAATCTTCTTCTAAGATACCTAAGAGCGATAACGTCTAAGAGCTAAAGGTGATATAAAAAATAAAAAAAAATAAAAAAATTATTCGCCTACGGCAAAGGCGGATTTCGTTGGCTAAAGACACTCTCGCACTGCGTAGTAAAAGAAAAGATTAATAGAACCATAAACTAAAGGTCACATGAAATGTATATTAGGGTAGGGAATGATGTATTAGTGTAGGGAGAGAATCGGAGTAACTAATCGGCGCAGAGAATGAATTTTGGAACTGACACAGGTGACCTCGGGCCAAGTCGTGATGATAAGAACCGCAGTTCGGAGTTCGGACTTGGAGTGTCTACCATGTTGAATACAGGAGTCCACAATGGACTGGAGATCAGATCCCACTGCCGGCCATTTTGAGTACTGTTTTAGTTTTCTTCCGAACTAAATTGTTTGATTGATGATGTAACCCTGCCATTCTCCTCGTACACAGGTGAAATAGCAATAAAAACACCTGCTCTAAAACATACTCTTTTCGCGTACTATCATTTTTAGCTTAGAACTTCCCTATTTATCTTTATTTGTATAGAACTTTAAGCCCAATTCTATCATGAATTGTGTTTCTCATGATTTTCGGAAATAAAATTGATAGAAATGCCGGAACAACTTAAAGCAATCCGATACTTATTCATTGTTTTCAGCAGTAAATTACAGGTGGATAATTTTGCTTTTCAAATAGGTAACTTTTATCGCACGGTGCAATTGTAGTTCATTAGTTCTGGAAGGGACAAGAACTACTGTAACTTCGAAGAAATGGCTCCAGCTAAAAATAAAAAACTTCCAGTTTTCAGTGTCACGCGGGACGGTGTATACAATAAACCGTATTAGCCTCTGAGAACTACTTCATGCACGAAATATTTCGTTTCATAGCATGTAATTAAACGTAAAGTTACTTCGCTGCGCCTCCTTTCATTACTTTATCATAAATACACATGGATCAAAAGCAAATATTTTCTTTCTTCTTATGCCATAGTAACCGTCACTTCTAATTACGTGATGGCTCACTGACATAAGTTATTTTCCAGGGAGGTTGCTGAAGTAGTTCAAGTGCTCGCTATAATATAAAATTTTCTGATGTGTGTTAAGAAGTTTATGCTAGATTGTTCAAACCGGCGACTAGTAACAATTTATGCTTTCAAATTCGGCTCAGATACCTATAAATAATCTTTTTACATTCAGCAAAAATTTACCTCAGATTCATTAAAATTTGGTTTTAGTCTGAATTAATAATTGTTTACTCCACTGCATTTCTGATAGGTGATTAACGGTTGTGGCGAAGATGAAATCCCGGTATTTTTTGCGAAAGCATTTTTTTTATTTTTAATTCAGGCTTTACAAATTTTGGAGTTATATATATAAAGAACAGGAAAAGGAAAGGCACTGATTTACAGGAATAATGACGTCAGTAATACTAGTATTTCTTAAAGACAAAGTCTTGTGAAAGCAAGATGAGTGTGGTACAAAATGCATCCCGTATAACATATGAAAACAGATTTCAAATATTGGGTATGAACGAGCAATGTTAAATTCTACATCTATAATTTAAATTACCGTTGCAGTTTTATTAGTGTAAAACAGTTATTAACCAGACATTCTTAATCAGAAAATAATTTTACTGTGTTAATGATGCATTGCGTAGTAAAATTTCTATTTGTTGATAAGAAGTTTAAGAAGATCGATACTTCACAGTATCACATTTCACTTGATTAATGAATAAACTTATCTCTCATATATTTTTTTACTAACTTCGTTGTTCCATCATATTTTGTACGCTTCTAAAGGAATTTTTAATTAAGAAGTTACAATGTCAAAATGCATACACGAAAAATGTTCTGAGTTAATTAAAAACACATTGAAATATATTTTTTTACTTTTTGCACTGATACCATTATATTTGCACATTATGTTTTCAATAAATAATAGTGATTGTGGTCTACGTTGTATTATACGGAGAAAGTGTTAATATTTAATTAATGTGGAATTAAGAGCATTAAATAATCAATTAATTATGAACTGTTTATTAAGAATAAAGGAATGTTTGCGTAGATTGAATTTTTCTTTTTAAGAATAGTTTTATTTATTTATTATTTTTGCTCCATAATCCCTTTTGAGCAAAGACCTCTGGGATGTGGACCATACATACAACATGAATAACACTGAAGTGAAAAATTATTATGTGTTTCAAACAAATAAAAAATAAACAATAAAATTTATAACAGTGGCTTTGAAACAGGTATATCAAATACAATTAATTTTCCTGTTTACAATTTCTTGAATGAAGTAGGTGTTGCATCTAAGAAACTCTACCAGTTTATTTACTTTTCTGTCATTTTATGATATTTATTATACAGATGTTTCCCAAGATAATTAACTCCACTTTATACGAACGATACTGACCTCTGAGTTTTGTGCAAGGGTTCTTTTTTATTATTTTTTAAATCCTTGAATTGAAATTGAGTGGCTGTGAATCTTATGTAAATATTTTAAAGCACAGAAGAGAATATACTGCATATACTGCGAAGTCATTGTAGGAATGTTGTAGCTTTTTACGGAACTATCATCAAGAGGTTTTTTTTTTTTCTCCGATATAGCAGGCTATTGAAAATAAGAGTAGTGCATGTGTTTCATTAATTCCAGAAAGTCTTGTAGCAAAGGTAATTTTTTGAGTAGATGTGTTGTGTTTTTAATTCATATGTAAATCCTTCTTGCGCCTAACTTTTGGTATCCTCTTATAAAATTTCAACGAGTTTATATTAAACCATTTTGTCACACCGCTTCGTATTTAATTTGCTTTTAATTCTAGTATTCCTATCTTTAGAAACGTAATTACTATCACAATAAAAATTTAAACTGATCGTAAAACCAGGTCAACGGAACACATTACAAATTACAAGCCAGAGGTAATTATTTTATTTAAGAGAGATTTTCTTCCCTACACACTTCTCACTCCACATAACAACAAAAACTTGGATCACAGAACTTGATTTTACCTTGTCAAAATATTTCTCCAGATACTTCGGTCTTGTGTATCCTCCTCTTCTCATTTCTGTTTGTGCACTTCGCAGCCAGGTAAATATGAACTATCTTCTTTACTTCCTTCCTTCAGCTTCCCATTCCAGTGCAACTTTTAGTATATTAGTATCTTCCATCCTTCTTACATGGCCATGCTATTCCAAATTTTCAGTTCTTTAACTTCATACATTTTATAATTCGCTTTCATTAGCCCTATTATTTCGGCATTCCCTACTTTTTCTTTCCTTGAAATTCTTACTCATTTTCTCTAGAAATCCATTTCTAATTCTTAAATCAACTTTTTTATATGTTTCAGGTTGTATGTCCAGGTTTATGATCTAAATACGACTATACTTTCGAGTAATGACTTAAATATAATAGTTTTATCCGTAGCAGTTTTGCTCCATAGAATTGTATTGAGCATCCATATTAGTTTATCAATTTTCATGTTTGATTTCCCCCCTTTTATAATATTGAACCCAAAAATTTACGTTTTTAATTTGTATTACATCAATGTGCAATTCATCCATATCATTAGTAATATATTATGTTTTTAATCATTTATTTTCAAGCCCCATTTTTTATAGTTCATTGATAGTTGATTTCATATGTGATGTGCATCCTCATCATCTTGTTTCTATGACAACTTAATCATTGGCGAATAGTGAATGATTTAGATACTTTCCATCCATTATTTCTAAACCCATTCTATTACACTTTCGAGACCATGTTATTAAACTAATATCTATATAAATTTTAAACAGGGTTGGTAACATAGGGCACCCTTCTAGCAGACCTTTACTTGTTTTAAATTTTTATCATAATGAATAGCCAGTTTTTATTTGGCATGTGTTATTTTTTATATTTCTTCTATCATTTTAATTAAGGAGTTGTCTTTATGTGATATATGTAATGCTTACCATGGAATTTTTCTTGGGACAGAGTTATATACGTTTTTTAAAATCTATAAAAATTAGAAATACTTTTTTCATTACATTTTTCCAGAATCCGTCATAATGTGAAAATGTGGTGTATATGTTATCTACCTCTAGTAAATCCACAATGTTCTTCTTGTGTCTTAAAACGAGTTTCTAGTCTATTTTTTAAATTAATTTGGAATTGATTTTTATCACCGAATTCTTAACACAAATCCCACGATAATCTGAAGACAGTTTCAGATCTAATTTCTTGATTATGGTAGTAACGTAATTTAATTTTTTTCCTTAGGTATTTGGTCTCCATTGTAATAGGTACAATTTGGGGTCGACCAAATGTGAATATCAGTTGCATAAAAAGGGAGGGGGGATTTATAATTAAATCCTAAAAAAATGAAAAACATATAAATATGCTAACTTAAAAGGGGATCAAAAGGGTTTAACTAGAACCATGAAATTTAGACACAAAATAATACCTCATTTATTCAGTCTTATGGCCTTTACAAGGTCGGGTAGTAACTAACGTTACGTTAAACACAATTGAATCAGCAAAACAAGCAATACCCGACGTTTACAATTCGCCGATGAAAGCAAACAAAACTGAATGAAATATTTCAACAAATAATAAAAACAGAAAAGTTAACATTGAATAATATGGCAACACAGGCCATCAAATTGAAGCTAACATTTTACTGTACAAAGGAAAATCCCAGGGGCGCCGTATAAATGAAAGAAAAGCATCAAAATTGAATTAACAAATAGCAAGATGCTTGAAAATTTTAAAAGTGGAATATAAATTCAGCTAGCTCAGAATTTAAGTGACGGGAACAGAGTCTTAATCTCAGGTGTCGCTTAAGGGCTCACAAGTCTGTTAAAACCCAATGAATAGTGACCGTCGTTTCTGGTACATTACCATGAAATCATCGCCGTGATGGTGAGCGACATATACAATGTCACTGCAGCTATGGAAGCTAAATAAGCGGCTACGACCGCGTTATTAGAATAACTTCCAGGTAATGGCAGGCATGCCACTCAACATCTCGCTTCCCCAAAGCAAGAATGATCAACCATACAATGATCATCAGTCGAGAGCGTGTCGGCTGACACGTCCGTTCATCAGCTCGTCTTGGACCCAAGTGTCGTCTAAAATGGCCTCCTTCTTCTTCCTCTGCTAGTTGCACTCCACATGTAAAAGAACTCCACGGAATTAGTATTGTAGACCCCAATAAATGTTCAGGATTGGCTATCTACACATTTCCGTCGTCACGTGTTTAATACCACGCGCCGCATTCGCCGTCTCCCTCCGCGCGTTTTCTACTTGGCCTTCGGGGCAGTAGCAGGGTAGGGGTAGGTCATCGTCCTATTTCAAACGGAACTGAAGCCGGGCTGGCCCGGCGCCGCCGAGTCGCCTCGCTCGCTATTGTTCCACCCTCAACCGTCCGAAATGGCAGTTTCCAGCCTTCAATATTCAACCTTTCTGAGCCATGAGTTTACAGAAAAATTAAATTTATAACAAACTATACCTTTGGCCGCCCTGGTTTAAACACACGTTTAATCTATTCAGACAACCCTCATTATTTACAATTATTTACATGTTGCAAGAATAAATAATTAATATACTTGAATATAATAAAAAAGAATTATGAATATAATTAATAATAATTTGATTATATTCATTGTGGGTGACGCTGTCACACCACACCATGTAATATCGTATTGAACAATTTTGTTGAACGTTTTGAAACTTTGTCTCCACCATACTTCATAATTTCCAAATTGATTAAACCTGGCACATAAGATCTGCTATTTTTTCTGTTCTTAATACCTCAAGCACTTCGTCTTCGGAAATTTGTATGTTATCAGTTTCCTGCTCACCAAATTTTCTTCTCTATCTTCATTCAAGAATTATTGAAACTACTCTTTCCATTCCCTATGTTTTATTAAATGGAGATTAGGTTTGATTTTTGTTCCTTGTCAGAGTCATTTTAATACGGATGATGTCTCTTATGTTTTCCGAAATCCCGATACACAATTAACATTTGCACACGATCTATCCCAAGTTTCATTTCTTGTTATCTTTATTTTCCTTAGCGCTTCATTCCTCTTTTCCTTGTATATAGTCCATCTGATTTATGTTTGTGTTTCTTTTCTTTTATGCCCAACATATCTGCTGCTTTTTTCCATGTTTGATTTTATGAATAGTAATTACCTCTGGCTATTTGGGCCAGAGGAAACTACTATAAATTTTTTATATCATCTCTTGCAAAAGAACGATTTGGTATTAAAAAAGTAATTACTCAAAATAATTAAGATAATATGCCCGACATGTTTGAAACATGCATCGTATAGTTCACTGACAAAATGTCGTTTCAAAATTTTAAAGTAATAAATCATACATAAAGTGCCACTTTGGTCCTTAGCAGCTACGAATTTTGTTTATAGCAAAAATTTGCCACTTATCCACGTTACATTGCTCCCGTTGGTCGTTTTATGGCTCGTAAACTTCAGACCAAGTTGCGTATTATCTATGAATCTGCATGAAACGGCAGTTTTTCTTCCCTTGTTTACGGCTACTCGCTTATGTCTGAGCTGCATCGGTTTTTTTTTTCCCCTGGAAAATGGCCCAGCGGTTTCCGCTCCAACACCTTCGGCACAGTTCTTAGATTACGAGGACGATTTTATCATTCTGTTAAAGCTTTACTTTTTAAATATTGCGTTAAGTTGGGAAAACATCGTTATAAGCGTTCGAATTGCTCGGTGTAAATGTTGATGTGTGTCATTACGAGTAAAGTTATTGTGCTATAGTGAAACACATTGAGGACTTACGCTGTGAACCTTGCGAAAGCTCGTATCTTTAAACCTTAAAACAGCATTTCCACTTAAAATAACAACAGCGTGTGCTTTATTCGGCTCACAAAATATTCAGTTTATTTGGTTTCATATCTCCAGTTTCCATTATACTGTTTTCTTGCTGTAAATATTAAAAATAAAAATTATCTCACTAATTTATCATTCCAATTATTTTCGGGATGATACAGATCAATAAGATAAATATCTCATTATAGCAGTAAGTTTTTATGTACGGCAAACTGATTAATTTTAGAAGCTTATGTCTTTAAATTTATCTGGCCGTGATGTAAAATGATTTATTAGAGTTTTTGTATTTCTATACGGAAAATTCTGAATCTATTTAAATGTAAATTGCCAAAACATTTGTTCTACGTTTTTCTGATTAAGAAGACTAAAACGAACAATATCCATGTTAATCTACTTTTTTGCGAAAACCATGCGCAATTAATTATTTAACATTAAAGCAGTGTTTATTAACTGTGAACATTATTTGTTTCGATAATTTTGAGTATTAAAAACACAAAAAAGGATTTTGTTTTGTAGAAAAAAAAAGGCTTGGTTAGTTCCAACTAGTCAAACAGTTCATTAACCAACATTAAAAGTCATTACATTAACCCAGCTAACGTTAAAGTTGACATCGTATATGTCCAACTAACAAAAACATAGAACTGAATCTTTGCCGGCGTTCAGCTTCTAATAATTCTTCTCAGGAATTCAGATGGATAATTTCTTTTACATTACAAAAAGACTATTTATATTACAAAAATAGAATTTAACACTTAGATACACTTATCGTAATTTTAATTCTCCTAATAACTTTTAGATTCCACCACTCACGTTTTGATACATCTTTTGTAACAATAGAAAAATACGGTTGTCGTCATTTGGGGGAAGTGGAATTGATAGAAATTGATATCGCTACCAAAATTAATATTTAGCTATGTAGTATCAAATAAATCGTCCTTTCTGAAATGTGAAATGTAGGCTTCAAATTGAGAAATGCTTTTTGAGATTAATTTTTTTCTGTAAACTAATTAGTGCATGGTTAGTTAAATGTCACTAACAATGGAAAAATCACTACGAAAATACACTATCAAATGAAATATATTCTCTTATAATTTCCGTTATTAATCTAATTTCCGTGTAATCTAAAAAAACGTTAAAAAATTCCATGCAGGTTCAGTTAACAATAGTTTTACAGTTCACAGATGTAATACGCTATGACCTAAAGCTGCGTGACTTTACTAAACTGGAGCTAGAACAATGAATGCAATATTTGATTGGGGCTAGTGTACTGTTACTCTTGACATTATTTACCGTACAACAATACGCCAACTTGTTCTGCACGGTTTCACCTTAAATCTTCGCAGTAGTACATTATTAATAAATAATAATTATTAATAAACATTTGGGTATATGCAGAAGTCAAAGCTATTACCGCAATATTATCGTGAAAACGTCTTTCTTTGGTCAGACGGCCAGTGTAACAACAAATGTTGTTTATAACTTAATATTTTATTTTGGTAAACAAGAGAAACTAGTAACCAGTGCTACGACACGTGTTGTGAGGTACGTTAACAGAAGTAAAAAATGTTTTACCAACTGTGATGTTCTTTTTGACAGACCACTTTCATCGGAGAAGTTCTGTTGACGTAAGTTCCTCTCCCGCAAAGGTGGTAGCACCTAATCCGTGGCCCAGCATGGCTTACTCTCACTTGGGTTTCGTGCTCGATCGCTTGAGCCAACACATCTCCGCATTTCCAAGTGTGTTTACTTCAATTGTACATAAGTTACGATGCTTCTGCTTCTACTTTCTTACGTGTAATTTGACATTTTCACTTTCATAGTATCACAATTTTCTGAAGTTTACTTTCATCAATCTGCAAACGGTCTTAAAGTACCGCCGTAGTGTAATAATTACCACACTATTTTATTTTGGATTAAGTACACAATGCTCAGCCCAACTCCTTGAGTGGTATCGGTGTGGCATGACATTCCTGAGAACTTAATTTCAACTCCCCGTTCGCCCATTTTGATTTCGTTTTTCCTATGGTTTCCCTAAATCACTCCAGGCGATTGACGAAATGGTTCCTTTAAAAGCCTGTGGCTGAATTTCTCTCCATTTCTGGCTGCAAGTCCTTTCCAGCGTCTGATGATCTTGACGTCAACGAGACTTAAAGCCATAAACAAACAAAAAAGAATAATAATTTAAGGGCGATAGCCTAATTCCTTCCCGATGATTGTTGCCAATACCCTTCCTTTTGTCAGAAAAAGTTCCTTGTGACCGTGCACCAGCCTGCCTCCGGGGCTTCACCTGGGAGGAATGAAACGTAAAAAAAGCCACACAACAAACGAGCCAGGTGACCTGCGTGAATGGATTCCATGCTTGGGGCAACTAGGTAACCCCGCGCATTGCATAATTACACCGTCTTAATTGTTCAGTCAGTAAAGACTACAACTTTGCGGGAAAAAACTTTATTTCTAATTCCGTTCCGCTTCTTCTGCTTCCATTTTTTCCTTTGTTCTTTGATATTCAATTTCAAAGTATCACAATTTTTTATCTTTACTTTTATCGAACTGAAAATGGTATTAAATTAATCGTAGTAGTGTATTTCATAAAAAATATTATTTTCAGTCACTCGATAAGATTAATCTTTCTCCTAAAATATTCCATTGATTTGTTATAATAATAATCCGGCGATGATATCATCTATGTCTGAAATTTTTTGTGTTAGTATATATGATGTAAATACATTCTACTTCTGTTCAATAGTTCTTCGGTAGTTACTGTGATGTGAAATATTGCTGCGGGAAGTGTTTTTACATTAACTGTTTTCAGCTAATCAGGTAGTTTCCAATAGAACTTGTGTATGTGATTGCTGACTGAATACAATTTCAGAATTCTAAGGTTGGTATATTTATTAGTTATTTCTTCAACAAGAGACAGTCACGATATCTAAATAAATTATTCTAGGTTACAATTTTCCGTTCACTCATGCTAAAAAGTCCAGGATAATAAACAAAGACTTGCAACAGTAAAAATTTAACACCCATTAATTCATAGAAGATTAAATTTTATTTTGATGATTTTGTCTCATAGTTGGTTCCAAGAGTTTGGGGTTGTCGGTGGATCAAGATCAATAAGACTTGAAATATGTATCACCTTCCGTTTCTGTATAGAGTGTCATGCGATTCATGTTGGAAATTTTTTCCTTTTTAAAACTTGTATCGTGTTTTGAAAATTGTATTTTCTATTAGGACACTGATAGAGTCATTAAAAAAGGCACTAATTCCTTCACATTTTGTTTTTTACTAGAAAGTACTACAAACAACTGCGAACACTTTGCATTCAGTCAAACAGACACTATTTAATGTAATCATATAATTCATCTAGCCTAGACGTAGCAGTTTTATCATGAATTCCTATCACTAAATATTCATAGTATAATTACTTATCGAAAAAAATATATCACCCTGTGCTTGAACGTACTAGGTGATATGGTTTTAGGGCCTATGTAAAAACGTAATATCCATTATTGACTAATAATAAGATATATCTTCGGCTGCCTATCAGAAACCTCTAACTCGCTTTGTCACAGACGAGCTGATTGTGTACATGTGACCACCCGTGGATGTAGTAGAGACAATTCAAAAGTTTTCATCTCGAATTTCGACCGTTTCTATACTAGTTTTCTTCAGGATCCTAGACCGCCTTGTTGATATTATATTCTGTCTGAAATTTCCCGTGAATTTCTCTTTTCTTTGAGAATCAACTTTCCCCAGATTGAGTGTTCCTTTTCTGCCCAATTCATGTGTGGATTTTTATCACTATGAGTGACATTAAAAAAATATTCAAAAACTAGAGTATTTTACCGCATAATACTATTTGAAATACCGTTTTAAAAATTTAATAGTATACTGGCTCGCGTGGTCGTAATTGCCTGGTGACGAGGTTTTTAGTGGCGGCGCATTCTGCCCCAATTTTAGCCTCCTTAACCTAACCTGGTAATCTTATCAGGTATACCGGGCGTACAGTTTAACATGGAATACGGACCATGGAAGCGTCATCGCGTACTTCATTACAGCAAGATATGTAAAAGCTGGTTTAACTGCAACTAACTGAATAATAGGATACTATAAGAATAATTGGAATATTTCAATAAAAACCACCAGAACTATAACAACAATAAGCGATATTTGTGATTCAATATAATATTAAAAGTTGCAATAGCAGCTGTAACTGTTATAACTGAAAGCAAGACAAAATGTAATATTATAGAATTAATTAGACCGGAAGTCAAAGTGTAATGGAACTGTATGCTAAATTCCTTGCATGCAAATATTTTGTTCAAATCTCCAAACACTATGTAATCAACAATGTAAAAATTAATATGTAGGGCCTAATTTAGTCACCAAGAAATTAGGCTGTATAAATGAAGGGTAAATAATAATAATAAAAACTTCATCTCTGGCGCAGCATATAGTGCCATAGGTGATCACCAGTCAGATGCCTTAACCACTGAGCCACCAGACCACTATATTGGTGTACTGAACCAATAGTATTTTCTTGTTTCTTCATTCTCGAGAAAAATCTCAGGTGATAAGATACGTTCTTTGGCCCTTTCTAGTTTTAACCGTATTTGATTTCACCCGTTATGAGCACGTACCCATGCCTTGGTCTGCAGTAGATGAACAGGGTTTCTCGCACCCTCTTCCAGCCCCTCTATTCTTGCAGAAGTCTGTTCGCCATTCAGGCGGAGTTGTTTCATCGCGGTCTCGGAACTCAGCCCCGCCACAATGGCTGGAATAAAATTCGTGCCCAGCCAACAACAGTATGTAAATGAAGCAGCCGCAGACCAAGGCAGAGTACAGTCCAAAGTTGGAGGCGGAGAAAAGGCTGAGTTTCAGCAGCATACAGAAAGTAGTGTGCACCGCGCCACCCAGACGACCCCGCACACAGCCGGCGGTCCTCTTGTTATCATCTCGCCTGAGCAGTCGCAGCCGGGCGAAATAAAAATTTTCACCAAAGTACGGTATCTTAAGACTAACTTCTCTAAGGAATACACCTAAGCGTATACAACGGCAGTGAGAACCAACTTTCTCTAAGTTCCGCAATACAGCTGAAATTTAATTAGCTGCTGAGAACATAATTGAATTCTTAGCTCCAGCGAAACACTGGTATGTAACATCCTGTAAGTTTCACTTCTGTAAACGTTTCTACATTTCTGTGGATTTTCTTGTTTTCAGTTTATGGGGTTAGCAGTAGCCGGATATAGAGTTTACGACTCCTATTATTGTTGCATGATCTTGGTTTGTGCGACTGCCAATCGTATAAACCCATTAACTTTTTGCGAATCATCTTGTAAAAATCTTTAATGGAAAACTTAAAAAAAGAAGTTGATATACAGGACAAAATCAATATATTTTGTTAGTATACTTTTATAGCATTTGAGTTCAGTAAATTCAAATCAATGATGCCATATTCCAACTTAATCAAACTTTTCTTTCTATCTAGATGAAATGAACGGCGTCCATTTAACACCAATGCATATAACTTCTATTTATGTTCAATATATATACAATTTATACACTAAAATCATCTCAATAATTCCCATGTTAACTCATACATACATCACAAAGCAATTCATATTCATAAGTCTTGTTATCAGTAAATTACATTGTAGCTAGTATTCTCAGTTTCACACATTGGTCGTATAAACACAATTTGCAATAAAACTTATGTTTACAGGTCCTTGTAAAGATTCATATGGAAGTTGCTGAACATATGATGGTATTTTACTCACCGAATGTTTACTTTTAAGGTAAATATGTTTAGGTAAAGCAGACGATTTCTCAGCAGATATCCCAGCAGTTTCCCCGTGCCTACAGGTAAGTTTTGTAAGTTGCGAGTTTGTACCGAGTGTGGGAAGGTTAACATCGCTGGAACCAACACGAGCGCAGAGTTCCGGAAAGTTAGACCCCGCTAGCTATCCTTTGCCGTATTCAGAGTCTGAAAGGGATCCTGTATGAAGCTGTCTTAACAGCACCCTACAGTGCGATGCAACTGAAGAAAATCTATACAGCTACAAACCAATGTAATACAAAAATGGATATATCACAGAAGTTCTATGATCCCGCTAAATTTGTGCGTTCTCTATTGAAAACATGCGTATCAGAGTATCTTGATAATTTTTACCTAAACCACCATAATCAGGTAAAACATGTAAACTTCAGCAGTGTCTCGTGCGTTGATACAACATGCTGCTAACTTCATCAGTAGAGTTTGTATTTCACTCTAATTTCATACGTACAAAGTTAAAAACTGATGTTTACTTATGTTTGTCTAACTCAGGTGATTAAATTTAATTTTCAGGACGTTTGTAGGTTTGTAAGTTAACTATGGTGCAGAAAGATGAAAGTAGTTTAGAACCATGGGTTTTTTTTAATTTCAAAGCCCTTAATGATGCGTACTTCTTTTCTTAAACCAAATTGGAGAGTGCCGAGGCTGAGATCAAGTTAAAGAGGCAGCCATTAAGATATGTCACATTTTTTTTAATAAAACTTTTTTTATTTTGTTACAGTAACGTCAAATCTAGCAATAACACTTGACATAACCGATCACATATCGTTTATCTGAAGCTAATAATGTCAGCAAAATATGATTTGATTAGAAAGACCTATGAAACGAGACCTAACGATTGTGAAGTTACGAAACATTAGTTACCGAAGAAAGAAAATATATATTAAGAAAAACATTTGTACCAAACACTTTGAAGAAAATTATCTCACTTAACTTCTTCTTGGTATGGAAGTTGGCGATTCCTAATAACCAGATTTTGTTCCTTATTCATTGATTAAATCTCGTAACTCTCTGCAGTGCGTGTGCAATGTGGCCATACGGTGATGGCGATTCGTCAATCGTGTAGGGTAACTAAAACTCATGTGATCTCGGAAGAGCAGTCCTGGACAGGCCTGTACGGAATATCACCATCTCGGTTACTCCTTACCGTCTAAATAACTCAGACAACACACTACACAAACAACAGTAACTACAGTCACTAAATCACACAACAATACTTACACAAAGTAAACAAAGGAAGTACGACTTCTATAGCAATCGCTGACAAGCTTCTGGGTATAACACAATATATACTTACTTTTTCAGGAAAGCGCAAATGGAATAAGCGTTAACGAAAATCTCTTGAATCGGAAAGATCATTTGAAATTAATTTTCTATTTCTTTTGGAGAATCTACCGATGTTTTGATGAGAAATGACAGTAAGTCATACAAGCAAGTTTAAGTCATTTAACTCGACCTCACATTGTTGAAAATAGTATGTCGATATTACGTAAATGAATTAACATCGTAGCTAATTTGTTGATTATAATGTTGAATGATATGAAGAATAACAAAATAAAACGTAGAAAAATGGTGGATATTAAAAAGAAATACTTAAAAAACCACAGCGCGTTTTTTTTTTTTTTTTAATAAAGTTGCAAGTGAAAATGTAGAGTTACATCATTTAAGACTAACTGTATCTCAATTTGGAGAGCTATTGTGAAATATTTTTTTCCTATACATAAAAGATGACACCGTTATGAAGCAATTTTTTGATAGCAGAGTCCCTAAAATCCTTGTTCTTATAATTTTTATTCTTAAAATTTCATGGAATTTCATCACTTTCATACAGTTCTAAAGGTTTTAATGCCTCCGCTTCACTCCGCTTACGCGACTAGTTAGTTGCTGCCATCTTAATTGTGAACCGAGTCCACTATTCTCAGTCAACTGTCTGTCTTGTACCTGTTGAAACGAGGAGAGTGGACTATCCAGTGCTGCGCGCGCAGCAAGACAGTACACTCGTTTCAGTCAACTCGCACCGTGTCATTACCGTGCAACCCAAGTGGAAAGAAGCACAGTGTCACGTTTATCGGAACTTTACTACACATAGTAATTTATTATGTTTTTACTTACATGTTCGTTACTACAACCCAGTGATCCTGTTACTCTTATTTTAGGACGGTATCCAAAACTTCGTGTTCCTGCATTTGAAACCATTTTGTATGACCATAATTCTGAAATTACACTTGTTTTAATCCATATGAATTTGGATTACGTTGTAAATTACGCATAAGTATTTACAGATATATCAATTAATCTTTTGTCAATTGTGGAGAAAGAAACACCAAGGTATTATTACTCTGTTACGATGTGACCGTCTGCGCAAGCGTTGTAATTGTTACGGTTTCAAATTTCTTCCGACTTCCTCTAGACTAAAACTGTAGCGTCAATGGTAAATCCTACTCGTTGTGACCTTCTCTTTGTGTCTCTGTCCTCAGGTTGCTGGTGACGTCTCCGCAGAGCTCTGTTCCTCCCCGCATCACAGACTCCCGCAGCCACGTGCAGGCCCGCTTCAGACAGCCGGCAGAACTACCCTGCGCTGGCCTGGGGTTCACATGATCTGTGTCTCTGTCCTCAGGTTGCTGGTGACGTCTCCTCAGAGTTCTGTTCCTCCCCGCATCACGGACTCCCGCAGCCACGTGCAGGCCCGCTTCAGACAGCCGGCAGAACTACCCTGCGCCGCCCAGGGGTTCACATGATCTGTCTCTCTGTCCTCAGGTTGCTGGTGACGTCTCCTCAGAGTTCTGTTCCTCCCCGCATCACGGACTCCCGCAGCCACGTGCAGGCCCGCTTCAGACAGCCAGCAGAACTACCCTGCGCCGCCCAGGGGTTCACATGATCTGTGTCTCTGTCCTCAGGTTGCTGGTGACGTCTCCTCAGAGTTCTGTTCCTCCCCGCATCACGGACTCCCGCAGCCACGTGCAGGCCCGCTTCAGATAGCCGGCAGAACTACCCTGCGCCGCCCAGGGGTTCACATGATCTGTGTCTCTGTCCTCAGGTTGCTGGTGACGTCTCCACAGAGTTCTGTTCCTCCCCGCATCGCGGACTCCCGCAGCCACGTGCAGGCCCGCTTCAGACAGCCGGCAGAACTACCCTGCGTCGGCCTGGGGTTCACATGATCTGTGTCTCTGTCCTCAGGTTGCTGGTGACGTCTCCTCAGAGTTGTGTTCCTCCCCGCATCACGGACTCCCGCAGCCACGTGCAGGCCCGCTTCAGACAGCCGGCAGAACTACCCTGCGTCGGCCTGGGGTTCACATGATCTGTGTCTCTGTCCTCAGGTTGCTGGTGACGTCTCCTCAGAGTTCTGTTCCTCCCCGCATCACGGACTCCCGCAGCCACGTGCAGGCCCGCTTCAGACAGCCGGCAGAACTACCCTGCGCTGGCCTGGGGTTCACATGATCTGTGTCTCTGTCCTCAGGTTGCTGGTGACGTCTCCTCAGAGTTCTGTTCCTCCCCGCATCACGGACTCCCGCAGCCACGTGCAGGCCCGCTTCAGACAGCCGGCAGAACTACCCTGCGCCGCCCAGGGGTTCCCACTGCCCTCATACACGTGAGTAACAAGCGAACCGAAAGACATGCAAGAAGTCAACTACTTCAGTTCTCGACGGTTTGAAAAAACGGCATTGATTTACTCAATCGTGAGGTCTCCACCGGTAGGCATTTTAATACTTGTATCCTGTTTATTTGTTGAAAAGTCAAGCCTTTTATTAAGCGAATAAAATTTTAAAAAAAGAAAATTACCCGCCTCTTTGTCGAGAACTATAACGTTTTTTTCATTCGATATGGGACTAATCAGCTTTAGATCTAATGCTGGAAAAAATCCCCACCGTCCGGGACTTGACCTTCAACATAGCTGAGGTTATAGACAATTCCTAATCACCACATTTATAAAAGAAATTTTCTTTAAAATAATTAGTAAGTTTTGTCTTGAATTTTTTGCCAATAATTGAGTGATCTCTTTCTCTGTATTCGAAACATAAACATGGAGATTATAAGTCTAACAGCAGAAAACATACAGGTAAGATGCATTTAATGCAATTTCGTTTTACCTTTTGTGGAAATTGGTAGACAATGTTTATTTGTAAGAAACTTTCATGTTTAAGTAGGTGTACTGCAACATCTACCTATTACACAGCTCTCTAACAGTCTATAACGGGGCACAGTGACACTAATCTGCCTGGTTTCTCTGTTTCCTTGACTATGTTGATTTTCGTACTTGAACTTCAAGGCTTCAGTATAAAAGAACCTGTAATGCAAAGTAGTTTCTTCCCTAGACACATTAACTCCATCGCTTAGGACCATCCAGTATAACGGCAGACCTTTCTCTCCGCCCAGATACATCCGGAAGTAAGGTACACCACTTAAACTGTCGCGCGGCGAATGCAAATGCTTTATCTGCCTCTGCTCCTCTCCTTGGCCCGGCTTCTTCCTAAGCTCCGGCAATGCGTCTTGGAGAATCAGCACGCCCTATCAGCCGCACTTGTGGCCAGCGACGAATTGGGGCCCAGAGCTGAGAAATTAAGGCTTTCTCACCCCGTTGGAATAAATCAGTCTGTGAGACGAGCTGTGCAGCACTTAAACCTGACCCAGCTTCTGCGGTCGTGCGTCTTCTCTGATCTGTGGCGCTCCAGGCAGACGTACTTCGCGATAACTCAAACCAGTTCCTGTAGAACACAACTTCTTATCTTTGTCTCGGTACTTTAGTCCTCAGTTTGAACTAGTTTGTAGAAACTTCTACTTTCGGCTTCTTTTATCTGTTCTTCTCCTTCTTCCACAACCACGTAATTCTGGCTTGTTTCAATCTAGCTCACCTGTTTTTGTTATATTACGGCTACTGACAGATAATTGATTTTTTTCCCGGCAGATATCTGGGGAAAAATCCATAAAAATATACAGAAATATTCTACTTAAATCTTCTTCAAATGTTCATAACGTTTTCTGGATCTTACTATATCTCGGTTTTGAAACTATTATCTCGGCTGTTTTAGACCATTTCTTTGTTGAGACCGAAGAAACTCGACAACAGCAGTACAAAATTTTTAAATTTTTATACTTAATAACTAACCGTACTATGCTGAATAAAATAAAAAATTCTAGTTGTTTATACTACTTTTATTGAAATCAAATAGTGTTATTTTCAGTCTCGCAGAGCATATAATATGTTCCAGCCTGCAAGGAATTTCGTATGTAACGGCTTCTACTCATATATTTTGATTCTGTCGTGGTATTTACGAAGCTGTTTAAAATTTTATATCAGTGTGATACTCATTATACGCTCAAAGATTTATACATGCCAATACGAGAAAAGTGAATCGACTTCAGAATCTGCACTTTACAGCCGTACCAAGATCAAAAAGACACTATATAAGAATCATAATAGCGTAAATGTCGACACTATGGAAGCTGGCAAGCCACATTCTCTGTCCTAGTTACATGTTATATTGATAACATTTCTTGCGGATACCGAGGTTACAAGTACCCGCGGTCCACTTAGTAATCGGTTTTACAGGATAAAAAAAATCATAATCTCTTCGTTAAAGATCCATTTTATGCTTTGCACTTTCATGTACACTCCCTGACAACCACCCAGAAGGGGAGGAAAAACTAAATGAAAGTTCACAGGTTGACAGGGTACATGTTGTTATTTCAGTGATTATAAAATGGTGTCAGCTCACTCCCTAGTATTGATGCATACACTGATTCGTTTGAGAAGGGTAGGCCTGTCATAATGCGATTGTATCTTCTCTTGGGAAAAGTTGGTTCACAACTGTCGTAACTTTGATATCCTGGATACTTGCAATGGGGTGGGGTTGATGTCCGAAATAGTTCCAAGCATGTTGTATCAGGGGCACATCTGGGGATTTTGGTGGCCACGGGAGTATAACAACTTCGCGCATACAGTTCATAGAGACACGGTGCAATGAGCTATTGAAAAATGGAAGCACGATACTGTCTCATGAGAGATACGAGACGTACCGTTGATCCGTCACAGTTCTTTCAATCATTAATAGCCGCGACCTGAAGTCGTACCCGATGGCTCCCCACATCATGATACATGGAGTATACCGCAGTGCCTCTGTAAATCAATGAGAGATTGGGACCTCTCCCCAGATCGCCGTCATACTCGCCAACGACGATCATCCGAAAGTATGTAGAACCAGGATTTGTAGCTGAACACAATACATCGCCATACATCAGCAGTCCAGTGAATCGCGGTTCTGCACTACCTGCACTACAATGCTCGTCCACACACGGCACATGTCTCTGTGAACTGTCTGCGTGATGCAGGGGGACTCCTGTGGTCAAAAAGGTTCCCAGTTCTGTCCTAGATAGAACATGTATGTAACCAACGGGACGTCAACTCCGTCCCGCTGCCGGTATCCTGATGTCAAGAACCAGTCACTACAGTTGTGGGCCAGCTTTGCTTAGTAGTGGATACGACGGATATTCGACACCCTTCCAAAACTAATCCGCACCAGACAGGTCACAGCGTCATACTGATAAGTGAGCTTAAACTGCAAGGTTCTTTGTAAATTTTACTCTATTTTGTATCACCGAAAAAACATCATATACCCTCTCAAACAGTGAAGTTTCATTTCATTTCACCTTCCCATCCTCGATGGTTCATTGTTTCTTTTTATGTTTTAAATCTGACAGTAAATTCTGTATAATACGTCTCATTAGAGTCGTGGTTGCTCTTTTACACTGGAAACAAACATTGGATGGGTTCTGCGTGAACAATTTAACAAATCGCTTTTGTTAATATGTGATTTCAGTACAAGGCAGTTGGAATTTTAATTATGGCCCAAGCACCAAAGAATTCCAATTGTAATTCTTCACGGCCTTCTTTTTTTTTTTTTTTTTGCTTAGCCTAATTCAGATTACATATCAGTAACGTTATTTATTTTTTCCACACGATAAATTATGTGTTAAAATATTATCAACATAAATTTGCATTTGTTTCTTTGACGTAGCTCTGCAAAAGTAATGAGTTTCAGACATACACAAATCTTTTAAAATCTGTTCTATTTAAACTAAATAGAAACTTTATTAACAAGAGAGTGAACGGACACTACCAAAATAATAACACCCTTAAGATCTGTTGTTCTCATTCTGAGATTAATTATAAAAGTCGTGAATCTAAGCTGCCAGCAAATAATTTTTAAAAAAATCTGGACAAAACAAAAATTTATTTCAGTGATGAGAGTACATGTAAAACGTTATTTGAGAACAAGGGTGCCGCAGAAAATCTTGTTACGCTTTCCAGAAGAACGTAAGGTACTACACAAACAGTTTACACTCACGCTTGTAGTTTCTAGCCTGAGATTAATATCAAAGAGATGCTCTTTACCTGCCCTGAGGTATACGTTCTTTCCCGGCAGTATTTGCATAATTAAACAAGAAGTCAGCCATGTAGCAGTTTTCTCACGTTTCATAAGCTCTTTGCCACTCCGCCGCTCATCTTCTTTACGTCCGTCGACCGTTCCAGCTACCACCCGTTACGTCGACTTAATTAATTTCAACATTTCGTGTCGCGAATAAGTCAGCACGTGGGAAGGAGGTCTTCCGGCCGTAACGGGCAGTAACTCCGTATTAAATTCGGGCGAGGAATGCGGCGTTTATGTTGGCGCGGCATTTGGCCTGGGTGACGCGTGAGCGCACAGCCGCTGCGTTATTATTGAAACGAAATTCTAAATGAATCAGCGTCGTAAAACCCGCCCCGCCCCCTGCGCCAACGCTGAAATATTCCAGCTTCGTGCCTTGCGTGGCTTAAAATGTTCATTTCATTTCACGGTCGTTTGCATACGAGTTTAAAGTAATAAGTAAACAAAGAAAACGGACTTTAATGTCCACATTTTATCTAAATGTGGTGGTGTAAATCTCGGTGGAAGTTTTTCCGTGCCACTACCCTCCTTTGCCATTACCGAGTACATTAACAAGTCCTTTGCCGGAGCATATTTGCGTGTCACTCATTAGTTTATTCCTAATTGACTCTGCAGTTATATTCTGCTCTTGCCATTTTAATCTCGTACTGCAAGCAGTGGTAAGTGATTGCATCACATCTTTGATAACAATACCAGTAAAAGAAATGAATTAACAAAAGAAAAGCCTTAGCACATGAAATGTTCTGAAGGAAATACAGGTGAAAGGATCTCTTTCAAATGGACGAGAAGTGGTATCTTAGTAAAGTCTGACGCTTTCAAAGTATGTTTCAGTTTAAGATTATTGTTTCAGTCTCTGTTATCAATCTCCATGATGTTTAAAATCTGATCTAGCTCTTTTCTCAACATCTCTGATTATCTGATTATCTGAGGTCCCATTTTAGCTAAAATAGGACCTCAGATAAGGGAAACAAGTAACTGATTTTGATTATTTGCAAGGAGAACATCGGTTACCACTTTTTTGGAGGAATATTTCAGACATCTTACTTCAGTACCATATTCTGAGAAACATACAAACGGAACATGGTGGAAGAGCAGTAACAGGGAGGATACGGGTTCGAATCCCCGTCTCGCCATACAGATTTGGGTTTTACATGGTTTCCCAAAATCACTCCAGGCGAACACCGAAATGGTTCCATCGAAAGATCATGGCCTGTTTCCTTCCCGTACCTAGCCCTCCCCCCCTCTCCCTCCTTTCCACGGTAACAGTAAGATCAATTGTGCTATTCACAACGTTTCACCGGCTTATTTAGCTTTCAGGTGATGTTATATTTCGATGAGAATTCGGCGGTAAACTACGACACCGTAGAAATCTCTTTCACAGACATCAGCTGACGCAGGTAATGAAGGATGTTATTGAAATATTGTGCATAGCATAATTTATCATGCTGAACGTTCGTAAAAACTGCGGGGAAGCAGTACGCCAGAAAAAAACAAATTCTTTTACTTTTTATCGGTGGAAGTCACGATTAACATTATGGATGATACGTAATACATGAGGACCTCGAAGATTAAAGTTTGTGCCATTATCATGGACGTTGTTACTCGTCACTAGAAGTTAACTCGACAAGGTAAAATATGCTCGTGTACTGCACTCGTTCCGATAAGTGGTCCTTGGTTTTTGTCAGTGAGACATTCTAATTTGAATAATCCAACCCACTGAAAATACCTGAGATGTTGAATACCAACAAGCGCACGCCGGTTTAAGCCAGGCACCAAGACTCATGGCTAATAGTTGTCTGATTTGGTTTCGACTCCGATAATCCTTAATTTTTTCAAATGATAAATGTTTTCCCGTTCATAATAAGCCTCGTCCAATGCTGTTGAGGGTGAAGAAAACTTATCAGGAGGCGCATCTGTTACCAAATTCTCGTCTGTCATAAGAATTTGACTATGGTTATAAGCATTGGTTTCTTCAACTTTACTTTCCCCCCTAAGCTTCATATATTCAGTTTTTTGGACATAAAGAACACTCTCTTACAGGTTCTTTCATGCAACTATTAAAGTCACCTATTAAATAAATTTAATTTGATTTAATTGTAATGGAGCACACGCTCCGGTAGCAATTTCCCTACACACCCAACCTCCCCCTATCTTACACTAACCTCCATTTGCCGTCTACAAATTTCAACTTTAAATTCTTTTAACGTTTTCGGTAAGTTATTCATCATTCCCCTTGGTAACTCATTCCAATCCCTGACAGCCTTGCCTAAAAAAGAAAATCTTCCCACACCCTTGTGCCTGAAATCGAGTGCCAGCTTGTGGCCATGGTCATCTTTTCCCTTCCATTAACTACTTTTCATACCTACTGCAATATCTTTCCATGCCTCATCGCCAGTATACGCCCTGTACACTCCCATGACCCTCCTCATCCTCCTCCTGTCTTGCAATGAATCCCATTCCAGCTCCTTTATCATATCAGTCACTGATTGCATTCTGCGATAATTTCCAGAAACAAATCTAGCCGCCCTTCTCTGCACCTTCTCCAACTCCTGTATTTGATACTCAAACTGTGGGTCCCATACTACACTCCCATATTCGAGCAATGGTCTCACCAAAGTTTTGTAACCCAATTCCTTTACTTCTCTCGTACATCCCCTCATCACTCTCTCCAACAAGTGCAGAATTTTGAAACCTTTTCCTACCACCTGTCCAATGTGTCCTGCCCAATTAAGCTTGTTATCAAATGTAATGCCAAGATATTTACATTTCAAGTCTTCAGCAAGCAATTCTTTCCCCACCTTATATTCATAATTAACCTTTTGTTTTTATTTGTGTATCTAATAAGCTGACTCTTCTTTGCATTTATCTTCATTCCATGTTTACCAACCCAACTAGATATCCTGTCCAGATCACCCTGCAACTGTTTACAGTCCTCTATCGTTTTGATCCTTTTATACAGCATTATGTCATCTGCAAACAATCTAATTTCATATAGAAAACAATCAACACAATTATTCATTAGAGTAATGAATAGCAATGGTCCCAATACGCTACCCTGCAGCACTCCCATTTTTTCTTCAACTTGCTTTGATACCGCATCTCCTACCCTAACTTTCTGTTTTCTACCTTTTAAAAATTCTTCTACCCAGGAAATCACCTTCTCATCCATTCCAATTGTTTTTATCTTATTTACTACCATTTTCTGGCTTACTTTGCCAAACGCCTTTGAAAGATCTAGTGCTACACTATCAATTTGGCCTCCCTTGTCCATTTCATCTGAAATATCTTGCATATATCCCACCAACTGAGATTCGCATGAATATCCTTTCCTGAAACCATGTTGCCTACTTGAAAACCACTTACGTTCCTCACATACATTTCTGATGTGGTTGCATATTAATCTTTCAATTAATTTACCTACCACTGAAGTCAAACTGATTGGCCTGTAATTTTCGACTCTATTTGTCACCCCTCCTTTATGTACCGGTACTACTATCGCATTTATCCAGTCTTGTGGTAAGCAGCAAGTATTCAGATATAATATTTCAAGATAAGGTACAATGTCACATCCGGCTATCGTTAAGATATCTGTAGTAATATTATCTACACCAGCCCCCTTATGATTTTTCAACTTGTTTATTTCCTTCAATTTCTTCAGGATGAATTTTAAATTTTTTAGTTTCTTCATTTCTAATCGTATTGTTAAGCTCGTTCTCCGAATTAGACCTTCCCGTTTCTGATTCATTGTCCGTAATGCTCTCACTAAACCAGTTACTTAAAATGTCTGCCTTTTTCAAATCCTCAGTAACTACTTCTCCATCTTTATCTATAAGCGTCTTTACACGCTCCCTTCCCCTCAGTTTCCTGATATAGCCATAGAAATTTCTAGATGCATCAGTCAGTGGTCCTCCTGCACTGACAATACTCTTCATAAACCCGTCTTTAGCCACTTTCTTTGCTGTTGTTAAGTTCTTGTTAAGTTGTTTCAAATATTCCCAACGACCCTGCTGCCTCTTAACTCTGTTATGTTCTATAACTACAATATGATTCGTTTCGTTTAAAATATTATTTTATCTTACGCAAGTATTAAGTGATGAAGATAGAAAATAAATTAAAAGGCTCACTTAATTAGAAAACTAGTTTAGCTCACACTGACAAAGTATTAGACGCAAATCTTTGCGGCTAGACCGGGCGTCTCTCCGCTCATTCTTATGGAGATTTTCACATGCGAATATCTCAGCCATTCAGACCTATTTGATAAAACGAAGGTATTGCGGAACAAAAGGATGATGGAGTAGGGGATAAACTTCAACTTATTTTCTGGAGGTCGAAATCCATTTAAACTAATCCCTATGGTCCCCTTGTTGGTAGCAGATCCAGGGAAAAGTTTGAGGTGGTTTCCCGTTTCATTTCCCTTAACTGTCAGTAATACAAAATGTGCAGAGGTGTTAGGGCACGAGTGCAATGAAGACAGTGCAGTGGAAACATTTCAAGTAACTAGATAATAGCGTTATTGAGATAGTCCTGGTAACAAAAAAAATTGACAACGGCCGCACTTGTTTTTACTGGCCGGTGGGAAAAGTTATAGCGGTCTTGTTTCTCAGTTGATTAATGCACGTGGGTGGGAAACAAGAGGTGCTCAGTCCGAATTCGAATTCTTACTTTCTTTAAAACTGACCTTCTTCTCTGGGAATTCTTCGCTGTATTAATGTAAAATCGGGTTGGTCCTTCCGTGGTTCTAATTCCATGTTAAGTTCTCCTATGCCGGAGCAATTACCGGGATAGGTTGGATGGCTACGACAGATACGGATATTGCAGCTGGTGAGAAACTCCTGGTCCCTCATTTGCTGTACTGTGAACAACTTCACTACACAAGCTGGGGAAAAAAATAATAATAATTAAATCGTTTCACTACATTCTACAGTTACAATTTTTGGTTTTGGAAAAGCAAAGCAAATAACATTTGCAAACATAAAGTTTGAAATTTATTTCCCTTACTACGTACACGAGAATGGAAGATGGACAGACAACCGTTGAAAGCAATAGAGGTTTTGGTTCAGAGCCCTTAAAATAGATGAAATATAAATGTAGAAATAAAAATGAAGTAAGAACAAGCTCGATTCCTTGTGAAAATGGTCTCAGTATAACATATTAGTTAATGAAGGGATCTGAGTTATCAAAATGAATTATCATTCGAACTTCATGAATTTGTGATTGTTTGCATTTTAAAAGATTGAATAGAATCGTAGGATACCTTTTTTACATTTTAATAATCACATAAAACCCCTTTGTAGCCCCCTGTAGCCGTACGTTTGTAATATTGTGCTATATTTCAATAACTGCAATCATTCCTCGACTCTCAGAGCTCTCAGTCTTCGTATGGAATAAATATTTAACAAACTTTAAGAAGTATGTAGTACTATGCAACAAATTACGAGATTACTATATCAATTTCAGTCAATTGTATCTTCAGTGTTTATTTGTATTTTATTTGATGAGATGGCAGCATTTTTCATCCATAGTAAAGTGGTTTAACATTCTCTTTCGCGGCACACTGTTAAATAAATTTGAGCCAATGCACTGTAACAACTCTTCATTAATTAATTAGCTACGATAACCAATTAAGCACTTCATATATGGTTACCATTGCTAGGATTAAAGAGTAACTAAGAATTTCATGACTTACAAATTGACTTACGGATCTCTCAATAGTATCTACAGAAACGAAAACTTTATTTACATAATACATAAATAACGTCTTCTTGAGATCCATGAACCAGGAGTTTACTGGTTTTATTTCTTCTACATCTCTTTTCAATATGCGATATCTCTTGAGATATTCTTCATTAATTGTTGACTCCAAAGATTCAGCTCTCCCCACGCAAGCGCTGCTAATTTTGCTATTTGGTTTTAACACAGATATCTCAGCTCTATTCTTCAGTAGGAAACAATCTTTATAACAAGGGCCACAAATATACAATCTAACACATAACTACATCAATAAGGTGTTTTCTTAGAAGCTCCATCTTATTTTGTATATGCTGTGTATGACCGATTCTGGAAGAAAATTGTTTTCATCCTGATATTACCTATAGAATCTAAGACTGTTGATTGATAGGCTCTTTCTTGAAAATGGATACATATGATATCGCCGATGCAGGACCTTTCCACGTTTATTCCGGAATGCCAATTTATTTACGGCTAACACCATAAAACGTTTCTTGAATCGCGGGAATTCTTTCAAAAACTCAGGAAAAAAATCTGTCAGGCTAGCCCACCAACACTTCTGATTTCTTCTCTTTCTAATCATTTCTTCAGCAGCATCTTTATGACTGCATAAACTCTGCACTTGTGTCTACTAGTTATAGACTACTATGAAATTGCAATGCCTGTTTCAATAAAGATAGGAAACCAGAAACTTGTATTAGAATCTCCGTAACTAATTTTAAACAAATTTCTCCTGTAGAAAAGCTCATTCTGCATAAGTGTGAAATTCCTAAAATGTCTTATGACTCGGTTTCCGCCTTGTGTTGTAGTGATCTATACTAGAGATGCCACGAATAGTGATTTTGCAGAATGCCGAATAGTTGGCCTGCTCTCAGCCGAAGCGCCGAATATTCGGCAGCCGAATGTTTGGCAAAAATGTGTACTGTGTATCTTTCGCGAGTGACTAGCTACGACCTATTTCATGGGGGCATCCATAAACCACCTGCTCCATTTTGGCCTCCTGTGAACACCCCCTCCCCCTACGTAGTGCTACCTGGCTTTTGCCTCCCTCCCTCGACCGACTCACGTGGTTTATGGAGTTTTACTGCGCACTGGATATCTCCATAGTTTATTCTTGAATATGCCATTTTAGCTGTGAAGCCGTTTGCTGGCTCACATACTAGTACTAATACTGCAGAAGAAGTCACTGGCATTCCAGAAACATGGAATATTCCTCATAGCAAGATCCATTTACTTGTCCATGACAGTGGAGCCAACATGATAAAAGGTGTACGAGACGCAGAATATGATTCTGCCAAGTGCTTTATGCATTGCCTGCAACGAGCTGTTGCGGAATCGCTAAAATCTCAAACGGATATATCGCCGATGGTAGCTGCTGCAAGACGAATTGCTACCCATTTTAACCATTCTGGTATTGCACAAGAAAAGTTGAAATTCATTCGCCAAGAACTTGACTTACCAAACCGCCAACTAGTACAAGATGTAAACACTCGATAGAATTCCACATATTATTTAATGGAGAGATTAATAGAAAAAAAGCTAGCTGTTTCTTTGTACATAACTGATCACGAGTGTTTAGTCAATTTTACACTTTCTCATTGGCAGCTAATGGAACAATGTATCAAGCTCCTGAAATCGTTCGAGGAGGATTACGAGAATAACCAGCTCAGGTATTTCCTGCGTCTCTGAAGTGATTCCACATATCGTCACATTGTTGAAATACCTGGGGAAGGAAGAAAATGCATATAGAACACCAAATTTATTGAGAATGAGAACTTCAATACAAGCTGAGCTTGAAACACGGTTCAACTTTGAAGAAAATGATAATTATCTGGTTGCCACTTTTCTTGACCCGCGTTTCAAAACCAATTTTCTTGGATTTCTTCAAACGCAAAGAGCAAAACAAAAAATTCTTTCAGAAACTCTGAAAATTAATTGTGAATATTCTAACAGTTGCGGTAATGATTCTCTTCCGCGTAGTAAGAAAAGACATATTAATGAAAATGATGAAACCACTGAAATACATGAAAGTTTCTGGAACTGTTTCGGGGAAGTTGCTACTGAAAATGTGCAAAATGGTAATGATGTGGAGAAGAAAAGTGTTATTGCAAATGAGATTGATTTTTATGTGAAAACTGTTCGCCTACATCGGACGGCATATCCTTACAAGTGGTGGTAAGCAAACGCTGAACAGTATCCAAGACTGACGGAATTCGCTCGGATTTACTTATCGTCTCCTGGCAGTACGGTATATAGTGAGAGGCTATTTTCAGAAGCAGGTTTAGTTTATGAGGAAAAGCCCAACCGTTTGCTATCGAAAAATGGTGAAAAAATTGTTTTCATACATCACAACTTACCACTGGTAGATTTTAAGTATTAAATGTAATAATTTGGAATTAAAATAAATACATTTTTGAATAAAATGTGAGTTTTCTTTTTCATGATTTGGTATTCGGTATTCCGCCGAACAGTACGCAACATTCGGCCGAATACCGAATATGGAAAAAGTGGCCGAATAGGCCGAATACCGAATAGTAGCCAAATATTCGTGGCATATCTAATCTATGCTTGGCAAGGTTACTTTAATAGACCGTGGCACGATAGTAGCATAATTATCTGTGCTTTATTAGCAGGATTACCAGTTGTTTCAAATTTGGTCTGCCGTATGCTCGTTAGCAGATTTCTGCTTAAGAAAGCGGTGATAACAAGAACATAGTAATTTCTTCGGGTCTTAATGAACTACTGACAGAGATTTTTATTTGCCGCGCAATCCGTCTGCCGTAGACATTTAAAATAAGTGTGTAAAATCTGGACTAAGTGTTTAATTGTGGAACAAAAACCGTGGAGCTCATACCTTACAGTTGGGAAATTAAGGGTTTCGAAAATCCAAATAATAATAACCGTGTGGTCGGAATGATCTGGTAACAAGGTTTCTACTGCCCGCGCATTCCACCCCTGTCGTAACCGCCTTAACCTAATCCGGCAAACCTACCGGGTACAGGGGACCTACAGTTTAACATGGAATTCGAACCACAGAAGTGTTCTAGCGTACTTCACATTACACATTAAGCTGTGCCAGAGGTGAAGGCCGGGTTATGGGCCTATGGCAATCCCCACCGAGACAGGGATTCGAACCGGGAACCTTTCACTCCCCAGTCAGACACCTTAACCACTGAGCCACCAGAGCGCTCTGAAAATTCAATAATAAGCTATGCATGTAAGAGTGGATTCATTTGAGCATATGTTAAACCACGTGATGTTTCAGTGATTGGATATTTACTAAGCACCCTCTTCTCCGCGTTCAGGAAACGAAGAATTCGATTTCAGTCAAGTGTGTCGGGAGTATCGTGCGTTGAGGTATTGAAGTGTTAGATTCTTTCCATCCACATGTAACCTACTCATATCAATAGGTTGCAATAGAGGCATCAATCTTAACCTTCCTATCGGACTGACAAAAAACGTTCTGCTATATCTATACGCCGGGTTGAGAGATACAAATACAGAATGGTTGATATGGTTTGTGGAGATAGATTCGAACTTGTTCGACGCTCGATCTTCTGTAACCATGAAGAGATGGCACACCATATAGTTTTGTACTTCCATCCCTCGACGTATAAGATATAAAAATGGAGAGACGATAGTTTGATCCCTCTTTCCGAAAAATTTAACTCTGAGTACAGCACTGTATTGATTTGCCAAAATATTTTTTGATGAACTTAGTCTTTTTAGATCTATTATCCGACTGTTAACTGAATTACTATGACTGTGATTAACTATGGAATCATTTGCCATAGTATTTAATATATATTTAATTAACGCGATTAACGTATTATGAACGCTTTAAAGAAACCAGAGGGCGTTGTAATCGTTTCTTTTTTTTTTTTTTTTTCGCTCAGTGATCATTTTCGGCCTTTCAGCCTACCATATGCATACATACAGTAGCTGCTTTACCATTTATGTTCAATTACAATTCCATTTGAGGCTTATCATTATTTATTACTGAAATTAGTTTTTAAATAGCGGAAGACTTTTTTTAAAAAAAATAAAGAAATTTAAATCACTGTTAACAAGTTACGGAAAAAGAATCAATAGTTTTTTTAAATTTCAAGGCTGATTTTCTTGGCATTTTGGACAATGTATCGCTCATGGTCGCAGAAATAAAATAATTGATGTTGCAATTTGATGAGAGGAGTAACTGCTAACAAATAAGAAGATAGTTGTCCGAAAATATTGTCTGAAGTTAAAGTTAAGTCGGTGCTTGTCTTAGAAATGTTTACCAGAAGAGCATGGAAGAAAATCCGATTCAAAAAACAAGTGAAGTTATACTAAAATGCTATCAACACACACGGATGCGTAGGTAAAGGCTAAATTGAAGTAAAGAAGATAATATATAATTGTTAAATACTGTGGATGATCAAAATAACGCAATATTTATGCAGTAGAATTTTTAAAATCTCTGGTCACAGTTGAACTCCCCGCTTTTCGAATGAGAGTAAAGGTCGTCGTTCCGATTCTAAACTTCTATGAAATTATGCAATGGAACGCGAGTAGAAGTGATTTCCATGCAAAGTACCCTGTCCACTTTTGCATTGTTTCCTCTTGCGTTATCAGCCTAAAAATCTTCATCTTTATGATCCCAGTAGAAGAGCTGCAAATATTGCTGAAACAGAGATTAAAAACAATGTTTGCTGTTTGTTATTTCTTTACTCTTCATTCCGACTGAAAAACATTTACACCGTACTATTCTTCTGTAGTTCATATAAGGCTTGAAGTAGTCATCACCCGAATCATCGGCTTAAGAGAGCTGCCGGTACATTGATAGTCCACGTGAGCCAAGTTGCGGGCAACAATCAGTTTTTAATAAACAAGTGAATACAGTAATGGTAATATATAAACGTACAAAGTTTCTGCCGTTCCATGAGGGAGCTATCTGTCTCTAGCCCCATACTTCTTATCACAAACTTGAATTGTTATCTTACCACATTTGGCTGCTTGTCAAGATAATGCTTTTTTTGTTCCATCGTCATTATTATTGAACCTATATGTCCTGTTGAGATCTGTGGTGTTATTAAACACGGTCCAAGCAGAAGGTAGTTGCATCCACGTTAAGCGTTCTGCTAATTTTGTTTCATATTACTCTGTTAGTATTTCAAATACAAATAGTTTTAATCGGAATATGTGGATCATCCTAGCATTCTCCGATTTAACGGTATAAAAAAAGGCTCAAATCTGTAATCAGTAAGCCCACTACGCCTCGGTGGAGTTTTGAGCAAGCGATGACCGTACGTTAACAATACGACAAGAATTTCGGTTGAGTCAAAACTGATGGGAAAGAGAACCACTGTGCATCAACTCGATACAAAGTTATTAATGAGGTAGGCCGGCATCCACAGAGCTGTCGCCCGCGCATAGGAAATTGTGTCGATACGCCACATAAATGAGCAGAGTTGGTAGCTCGGAGAAAGTTGCGGGAGTTTGGAAAAGCCTCAGCTGACGAATTTAGCCGGTAAAACTTTCATCGGAAACGATAGGAGAGACGAATGTACCACCATCACAAGTGAGACTAAACAGTGCGACAAAGGAGTTCATATGATCCAGCTGGCACGACAGCCATTAGACGTTATCACAAATGCTGTATTAACCAGCCATTTTACAAAGGAGTTCATATGATCCAGCTGGCACGACAGCCATTAGACGTTATCATAAATGCTGTATTAACCAGCCATTTTACAAAGGAGTTCATATGATCCAGCTGGCACGACAGCCATTAGACGTTATCATAAATGCTGTATTAACCAGCCATTTTACAAAGGAGTTCATATGATCTAGCTGGCACGACAGCCATTAGACGTTATCACAAATGCTGTATTAACCAGCCATTTTACAAAGGAGTTCATATGATCCAGCTGGCACGACAGCCATTAGACGTTATCACAAATGCTGTATTAACCAGCCATTTTACAAAGGAGTTCAAATGATCCAGCTGGCACGACAGCCATTAGACGTTATCATAAATGCTGTATTAACCAGCCATTTTACAAAGGAGTTCATATGATCCAGCTGGCACGACAGCCATTAGACGTTATCATAAATGCTGTATTAACCAGCCATTTTACAAAGGAGTTCATATGATCCAGCTGGCACGACAGCCATTAGACGTTATCATAAATGCTGTATTAACCAGCCATTTTAACCAGCCTCAGAAATACAGAAACTGAATCTATACACGTATATATAAAAGAAGAAATTCTGACTGACCAATTCATCAACATTTACAATTTGTAGAGGAAATAGGTTTTACAACACTGTTGCTTCTAAGGAACGTTTATTAAAAAAAAAGGATGTTACAATTAATTCCATAATATGCCCATACCTCTAAACCATTCATGTTAAGAAATATAAAATTTGTTAGTCAGCCTGGAGAGGGAAAATTTTCTTTTGTGGATATTGGTGTCACGGATTAGAACAAATTACTGAGGGGTGAATAATTTACCGAAAACACTGAAAGAATTTAAAATTCGTAAAGGGCTTAAGTAGGCGGGTACAATAAAATGTATGTAAAGGGAAATAGCCACAGAAGCGTACTCTCCATCGATATTAAATTAAATTAATTATTTCGTTTTAACAAGTGTTTCAGTGTGTGTTTTCTTAAATGTGATTTGCAATGGAAAAAAATGAATTTGCTAAGATACTAAGGCACAAAGTTTTGATATTTAGAATGTTAATTTTTTATATATTTTGCAGACAAGGAGAGAAAAGCAAGGGCGGGCAGAGTGGTTTCTAAGATCCCCATGAATTGAATTCAGAGACATAAAATTTCAAGTTTAAACATTTCACCTAAAATAATTAAACAGATCTTAAATTTTATTTATATATACGATTATATCCCTATTTGTATATATTTCAGTCACAAAGGGGGAAAACTGTGTAAGTTGACCTTGGGATTCCTTAAATTTAGGGATGAAATTTCATATTTAGATGTTTAATTTAAAATAATTTAAAACATGTTTGAACATTTTTAGATTGTTCGCCAAGATGAATGCAAAATTGCGTTGAGATTTGATTTTTTTTTAATTCTCATAAGCTTTCTCGGGATTCCTTAAATTTACAGACATGGGCGCAGTGTTTAGATAGTTATTTTATTATTTATATTTGACTTTGAAGAGGAAAAACGTAAATGGGGCCGGTTTAATAAGATGTTCATAACTTGATATTTCTTAGATACAGAGAGATGAAATATGGCATTTAGGATTTTCTTTTAAAACAATTACACAGAGACAATTTTAAGTTGAAGAATCTCGAACAAAATTGTATTATTAACTAACACTCACTATTTAATTAATAATCTATGAAATTATATTTCTACAGGCACATATTTATTTTAAAAACTTCATTTGTAGCAAAGATAATAAATGCTGTATATAATATTGGACTGTTTATGATTGAGGAGAATGTGTTGGCTTTAGGCAGTCAAAATTTAACACCGCATATTTTGCATTGAGCAGAAGAAGTCTGGAAAAGATTTTTCTGAAAGATACTATTTAAGGGAGACTAATTATGATATTCGGTGGCCTGGCGGCTCACTCGTTAAGGCGTAGGGAGATCGGAAGTTCTCCCGTTCGAATCCCTGTGACGGCGGGGATTTTCATAGGCCCTTAATACGAGATTCACCTCTGGCACAGCTTGCTATGTAATGTGAAATACATCAGAAAGCTTCCGTAGTTCGGGTTCTACGTTAAACTGTAGGTACCCTTTACCTGGTAGGTTTGCCGAGTTAGGTTTTCTGAGGAGGAAAGGAACTGGCCACCCTACCTCCTTCGGGTTGAATATCAAGCTTAGTTTTAATTTGGCACAGATAGTCTCATATAGTGAATGTCCTTTGACAAATTAACACTGAATGTTTATAGGAAGTTCTTTGAGAACAACAAAATTGGCTCATGCAAAGTATTTTCTGTTTCTTTGTGTTCCAGGGGGAACAGAAAAAACTTCCTTACTGCTCTAGTCAAAGCACTAAGTGCCTTTTGTTTTGCACTAGCAGTGGCATCTTCTGATGTTATTGCTGCTTTGATGGAGGGTAGTGTCAAGACTAAGACGATGCTTGTGTTTAACCATAATACATACAGAAAATCTCACGTGCAGTCTCGTAAAAACAAGTTACAAACTGCAGTTGTGGGATTGTAAACATATTGTTTGAATCGACAATACTACGACGCATAATGGTGGTTTTGAGGCTTTCAGCAGAAATCTGGATTATATTAAGGGAAATGATGGAGTTTATTCAATGGCATTCGGCAACTAAGCCCACACAGCCAGCTAGTGTGAGTATCATATATGTACCAGTGAATCAATTTCTCACGTATTTATTGTAACCTCCAAGTATGTACACCACAGGACGGACGCGACATTCACTCACACACACACACAACACTTAACACCCATGCCCTCGGTCGGACACGAAGCAGCGACCTTCTACACGAGGGGCCAGTACCCCAGCCCATACGCTACCTAGGCTGGCTATCGATAGAGTTATCGGTGTTGTCACCATTCTGCTGGCGGAAGATTTCCGACAGACTAAGCCATTATTCCAAGACGAATGTGCACTGATGATGTGAAGGGTTTCTTCAGCTCTTCATATATAAGAGTGATCCACAAACTATCCGTTAACAACTTACGACATACCAGTTGAGCAATTTTCTGAGACCACTCTCAAAATCAGTGAAATACACATTGGTGTCTCGTTTTTCACTACGAACACATTTTCCACGGAGGTACAATACATACCGGGAAGTCAGAAAGACGACTTATAGCATGTGTGCCGATGACTTCATTATACTTGTAAAATTACAACTACGTATTATGATCAATTCCACTTATTTATTTATCAACAATCACCAAAACAAACTTGACAAAGGTTCAGTACAGGTAGCTGCATTTTTTTTCACGTGCTGTTTCTCCTCATTTACGGAAAATGTGTTGATACAATGAAGGGCCACGTGATATATCAAAAAATTCACATATATTAAATTGGTTTTTCCAATTATCTATGGATCAAACTTGGCTGTAAACTGATCCGACACCGCTACATTAGATCATGATTTATTTGAACAACATTGAATTAACACTTTATTAAAATTGTCGAAATAGTTTGCCAGCAAGAGCACAATTCTTAAACACGATATGTATCTAAACAGTACAATGCATATCAAAACCATCACATTGAAATCAAAGCTCAACTTGTAGCTGCAAGCCCTAGCAAACTTTTACCTCAGGGATACAAAACGAATTTAAGGAGATTCAGATGAATCCTGAGATCTATTACACAATTATGCATCCACAGATCAGGTAGTGCTACCAACTGCGGCATTTCTTTATTTTACTGGATGGTACATTAAGACTATGATTTAAATTTGAGCTCCCTTCGTAATATTGTTGTCAGAGCAGAAGTGTGTGGACCAATCTTCTCTTGAGAATGCCTCCCTAACGTCGTACTGCTCGGAAAGAAATTATTGTATAAAATTAAACTAGACCGGAAGCGAGTACACGTACAAGGCGTCTCTCGGGATCCCTGCGTCTATTAGGTTGGCCTTTATCGCCCGTTTCATCAGCCGCCTATGCAGATGGGCCACGGACTGGCTAATGACCGGCCGACCCTAATTCTGCCGGGCAGAAGAACGCTCTGTTATTTAAAATGTAAATTGCACCACTCGACGCGGAGCTGACCAATTTTGCAGGGAAGACCCCTGGACGGAGAGGAGAAAATTCGGCGAGCTTGACGAGAAAACCCGGAAGGCCTGTTGGTCTGTCCACGATAGCGGCGAGGCCATGCCCGCAGAGCCCATTAAATCGGACCACGACGCGCGTCCCCGGTCGCTAATGAGAGGACCGACAGCGCTCATTTGGCAGCGGCCCGCCCGAAAAACGCCCGGCAAACGGGGCATTAACGTCTGTGGGGCACCTGGTGCGCGTCGGCGAAACCAGTAAACATTGATTTCAGATTTCTCCATATTCATAGCACTGTACTTCTCCATCACTCAGATTTCTAGTTTTGAAATGAATTTTAGACTTCAGACTATAATACTTCCATATTATCTTTTATTTCCCCTCTATCGTTAAACAGCTATGGACTAGCGGACACCAGATAATTGTTTACACTGTGAAGTTAGAAGGGGGAAAGGGGGCGGAGACCTCACCTTTGTTGGAATCAGGTTTGTTCGATCAGAAGCATTTATCCTAATATGTCTGCTACCTTCTGTATATGAAACGTGCAACTTGTGTTGTGCGTTATAAGTGTATTTTATTTGTGAAATGTGTAATTTATTAGGTGGAAATTTGACATCGCTTTAGCATTCCACAAAATGACTGCGAGAAACCGCTTAACCGCAGCAATCAGGGTGGCCGGTACATGGAGACCAGGGCTCGAACGTGTGTATCGAGTTTATTGATTCATTAACACTCTCAGCCAGACTGGTACATCTTATGAATATTACTTTGTTTATGGCTTCAGCGCGACTCGATAATTTTATTATCTGTAAATGACTTTTTTGTGTGTGTGCTGATGAGGGTACTGAAACGTTAACATTTTTTGTATTCTCAGATGTAACGTTATGTATTTTTGTTTAATAGTATGTCAGTGATTTAAACACTAAAATCGAAGAAATTTCGTTGTAATTACTAGAAAAGGCGATAGAAATAGAATTTACCCAAACGAAGATATACTATGCCACGCTACTGAGTAGAAATTTTTCGTGAACACTTTAATCTCGAAACAATAAATCAAATTTATTTTGTTAATTTTTGTTAAATAAATTTTTTGCTTATTTTTCATCGTTGCATCAAAATTTAAGGTCACAGTTTAATGCAACTTTTTAAATCATTTTCATGTAATATTCTTCCTCCTTGTTTTAAACGTGAACCAATATTCCTGATTGTATTTGTGGCATAAATATGTTTACAGAAAACTATGATTTATTGGAAACATAATATAAGCCGAGTTTTACAAACTAACTAAAGCGCGCAATACCGGGAAAGTAGTGGCTACGTTCCGTTAGTTTTATTGTTTAGTGACAAACACCATAATTTCGCCATTAATAATACCGGGTGGTTATAATTATACTTTCCCTATCTAACACGGAAACTAATTATCATACGAGTACCAAACTTGGTAGCATTAATGTCCAGAGTATGGGGTGCATGATTTCCATGCGTCACAGTGCCACCGTCCAGTTCCAATTATGGCCACCAGGTGCCGTGATCAGTCAGTGAAGTTCATCTACTTCTCCGATCGAATTATCTGCCGATCGTTTCCAAATGCTTGGCCGGCACGATCACCTGACTTCACTCCCTGTGATTTCTGGTTGTGGGACTACCTGAAGGACAGGGTTTACAGGGGAACATTCACATATGTGCTGATCTGAAGCACAGCATATCAAGAGAGGTAACGAGCATACCTATGTAATGCTTCGTTCTGCTGTGCAGAATACAATCCAGCGCTTTCAGACTTCTGGACATTGATGGGAGCCATATTGAGCTCCTTTTGTAGCATTAATGGTACCGGTATGTAATGGTGTGATGTACCGTAGCAGCACATTAAAAGTACTTCAAGTGAATTGATTCTGCATTATTTCTCTTCCCCACGTCCTTGACATTAATCCTACCAAGTTTGGTAAAAATACGGTAATTAGTTTCCGTGTTGTAATGTGTTAAAAAGGGAAAGTTTAATTATAACCACCCGGTATATTTTAGTATTTGTTGTTTTATAATACGCCATTACAACTTTGTAATGGCGTATTATTAAACAACAAATACTAACTTATCAAGCAACTGTAGAAGAAAATGGCCTACAATAACCAAATGCCCGGTATATTTGTTCCACCGATAACGCTGCTGTATCGGATTTAATATTTAATCCAGATACTGGTGTGAGAATAGTTAATAGCATTACATAATCAAAACTAATTAACTGCGCTATTAATCAAAGAGCCAGTGTGTCAATATGGACTAATCCAAACAATGTGGATAATATAATCAAATATTTATTTTCCATTCGGCATTGACATTCTGATGGACACTGGTTCGATGCCCCATCCCGTCTATTCGTGTTTCAGTTTCTCATCGTTTCTCGAAATTATTCGTTGTGAATGCCAGTTCGGTGTCATCACAATGGCCATACACAATTTTTTTCGTATTCCTGGGTCACCGTCCTCTTCCGACTATAATGTACAATAGACCCCCATAAAAGTCATCTTTTAAAGTATTACCAAACTGGATTAATAAGAAATAACCTCAGCTGTCTTCACTCTTTGTCAAACTCTACGCTGTACTTGACAGTTCCTTTTAGGTGCCCCTGTTCGGGCGCAGTGTCAAAAACTTACAGCCTCGTTTGATATCGAAATCCTCTAAAGTCGTCAGTCATTAGTTAATAAACATGCGACATAGATGTTACTAAGTAAATGATGTCATTCAACTCAATTAGTTAACTTTTACTGGCAAGAGAGTTCCTATTGCAACGCAGCTCATAATTTGTAATGCAAAGCAGTTCCGCCACAGAGAGGAAAGTGCTCTTTCCACCTGTCCTGTCCAGCCGACCAAAACGCTACCGTCCAAAATCTCAGACGGTGAAATAACAAAGTTCTTTAAACGCTCCATAATCTCTACAAACACTGCGCTTTCGAACACTGCGATGGCCCATAATTTCATAAATGATGATGCGACCTAGTATGTGTATTATTATTTATAAAAGTTTCTCGGGAAACAAAACGAGTAATATTATTATTGATGCACAATATTTCGGCGACAATGAACTCCGTCGCCATCTTCAGAAGATGGCGACGGAGATTATTGTCGCCGAACTATTGTACATCAATAATATTACTCGGTTTGTTTCCCGAGAAACGTTTATAAATAAACAACGCCGAGAAAAATTGCATTCATTTATATTGTATTATTATTGTTACTATATCCAGTACCATCATTTCATATGAGCTACGTACACTAGAGGGAACGTCGCAACTGGATTGCATAAACGTATTTATATGATACCTTGTGTTTAATTCTTAATTTTTAGACAATTTGTGAGTGAAATGTTAATCTGAAGCAAGATTTCACGGTTTTGTAGCACCTTACGACTTCGGTACTACCATCTGAAGCTAACTTTATTTTTCCATCTGTAAGTTAATATTTCCAGAATGTATGTACCTCTTCGTGAAGGATTCGGATTGCCTTATCAAATATATTAGATATCGTTCCTCCTTTGCCGATAACAAGTGGTATTCATAAAATTTCTGGTTGATTAGTAATTTTATTGAATTTTTTCTGCCAAACCATCCCACCCATCTCTTTAAAGCTGTACAGTTTCTCTGTCATCATGTCAGTCGAAAGGAGAAGCTCTAACCATCCAGCTCGCTACGGTGCTGACTCGCAACTCTGCTGTGACCGACCGCAATTGCGACTGCTACAAGATTTCCTTACTATCTCTCGCAGACTTTGCGGATTTTACCTCGACGGGCTCCGATCTGCACCGTTTTCCAACTGCCACTGCGCAGGCTCTGCTTTTTGTAAGCTGTTCTGGTCATAGAGGTGATCTCACCTACTTTGTACTTCGACCCTCTTTTATGTCTGTCTCCTCAAAATCATATCAAATGTTCTCAAAGACTTTCCTATTTTTCCTGGCTCCTATGACCGCCAAACAACCATATGCTAGCTGACCCTGGCAGTGTAGAGGCAAGCACTCTGGCCTCGCATTACAAGGCTCGTCAGTTCGAATCTGATCTCGAGCATGGGTAGTTTTAATTAAATTTTGTGTTCGTCTAGGATTGTCTTCACTATAGAAAAGCATAATACAATAGATATAAAATATGCATTGGAACTGACTAAAAGGTCGGCTGCTATGGCGGCCTAACAACAATATGCTAGCCAGTCCTGGCAGTATAGCGGCAAGCACTCTGGCCTCGCGTTGCAAGACTCGCCAGTTGAAGTCTGTTATCTGGCATGGGTGGTTTCAGTTAAATGTTGTGGTAGTTTAGGATTGTCTTCGTGATAACGTCCTACAATTACTTGAGAAATGAATGATACAATAGTTAGAAAGATATAAACTGCAGAGAATGAAGGCCGCATTTTATGTATCTTACAAGAAATCTCATTGTCTCCAGTCACGAAAATTAAAAAATTAAAAAATTAAAAAAATCGATTTGGAGACCATAGGTAAAATATGGTAAGTTATCTAAAATGTTCACGCTCGGGAGACACTGAAATCGTCTGAAAAATAACACGTATAATTCAAAACATACGCAATGGCGTCGTTGTGTCACCCATTGCACTCAAACATAACCTGTCGACTGTACTCCATGTTAACAAATCTGGCGGTTGTATTTATGGTATTACCGGATCTATCTTCCTGATGGTGGCCAGAGTTCAGGGGATTTTGTTAATTCTTGCCTAAGTTAGAAAGCAGATTGTGAAAAAAGTTCAGGCAATGATGTTTAAAGAAACATGATATTTCGAAGGCCAGTTCCGCCGTCTTCTCCAGGGGTAAATCCATAGTATCCGATCAACGGACTGAAAGGTAATTTAATTTAAATTGCAATGGAGAGCACGCTCCGGTCACAATTTCCCTACACACCCATCTTCCCCCTTTCCTGCACCCACCTACATTTGCCCTCTACAAATTTCAACTATAAATTCTTTCAACGTTTTTGGTAAATTATTCATCATTTCTCTTGGTAACTTATTCCAATCTCTGACACCTTTACCTAAAAAAGAGAATCTTCCTACACCGCTGTGCCTGAAATCGAGTTCCAGCTTATGCTCATGGTCATCTTTTCCTTTCCATGCATTGCTTTTAATTCTTCCACCAATATCTTTCCATGCCTCATTACTAATGTACACCTTGTACACTCCCATGACCCTATTCACCCTCCCCTTGTCATCCAGTGAATTCCATTCCAGCTCTTTTGTCATAACTGTTACTGATTGCGTTCTGCGGTAATTTCCAGAAACAAATCTAGCTGCCATTTTTTGCACCCTCTCCAACTCCCGTATTTGATACTCAAAATCTGGGTCCCATACTACACTACCATATTCAAACAGTCGTCTGACCAAAGTTTTGTAACCCAGTTACTTTAATTGTCTCGTACATCCCCTCATCACTCTCTCCAACAAGTGCAGAATTTTGAAACCTTTTCCAACTATCTGTCCAACGTGTCCTGTCCAGTTAAACTTGTTATCAAATGTAATGCCAAAATATTTACATTTCATGTTTTCAGCAGTGTTTTTAGCCCTCTGGTATGCAATTTCAATTTCGCCTTTTTTTTTGGCTCTATCAACAAATTCAAGCGAAAATCATCTAATCAATATTTCGTTATAGGATTGAAAATTTATTTAAATTTTTATTAGCTATGTTTATTACTTATTTTTTAGTCACTGGGCAGAATCATTGCTAAAATATAAATTGCATCCTAAATATGTACCCTGCCCCAGAAGATGCTAACAATAATAGAGTACGAATTTGTAGAGGCTAAAGATAAGGTCCTGCGTTTTAGATGCTTCGACACTCTGATATTTGACTTCCAATATATGGTTATAATTGGTAGTGTATTCATTTTTTTAATGTGGAACTATTTGATGATAAATATAAAAAGAAAACATAATAAGACATATAAAATAGTGATACAGAATGTCAAACTATAATACCTTCAGAATTTGTCTTATTTGTAGTAAAATAAATTCACTACATTAAATGTTACTGATTAAGAAAATTGGTACAACTATGAGATTTATACCTTTCTACCAAAAATTTGGGTGGCGTTACCTAAACTTTAATTCTACTGTTTACAAACATTGGTATGGTACAATTTGGAAAGATTCTTTAGAAATCCGATCCTAGAAGACTAATGACCATCATTTTCAATGTACACAGTGTTTTAAAATAAGGAATCCTGGTCATAGTTACCACTGTTACAAGCAATGTTTTTTTTTTTTTTTATGTCCCCTACAGAGCAAAATATAATACTTAATTACATCGACCATCACGCGCAAAACCATCCTTTACTGTTTGCAATTGGTTCTTTGCTCCAAGTTGGAAGCACTGTTTTGCATACACATTGCTTGCCATTTACAAATTTCTTACTTTGCATGCACAGCAACCGTGTTTAGAAATAAAAGGCAGTTCTCTTGTTGTACTGCGGAGAGTAGGAAATTATTGCCCTCAGAGTTATCTTCCTTCTTGCCTCGGAAGCGAGCTGACCTGAGGTGTGGGTGGCGGCCGTATTTTGTTTTCTTCTCGTCCGTAATGAGAAGCTCTCAGGCGGCGGAGCAGCAGGTGGAGGGCGACGGAAGGCCATTGCCTCGCTGCAACACGCCACGCCCAAATACTGTGTTACTGTTACTTTATGAGGACGTTGGGCGGATCTTGTAGTGAAATACCCCTTAGCTGCGGCAACCAGAACGCCCCAGTGTAAGGAGCATCGGGCCAAGAAGCTAAGCTAGCTGCATAACATTAAGGCGCTTCTCTCGGTAACACGCGGGCGTGAGTTGCTCAGCTCTCTCGGAAACTAATTAATGCTATTACGTTACAAACCCATACGTCTAACTAAACTGCATTTAATGCGTGAAAGAGCTGCCGCATAAAAATGTTATTAGGGAATGTAGAAGTGTTTCTCTCGGAAAATAGAATTATCGGTTTTACAACGACACTTCACCTATTTTGACAGCAGAATTGCTTGATTACTCTTTCTACGGCCGGAACACTAGATAAAATGTAGTAACTTGTCATTCGATAGATCACCTGACAGATTAAGGGTACAGGGTACTTTTGCAGCTCAATATTATGTAAAAATCAACACCTATTTCTTTCATCCACTGTTTATATTGTATGTGTTTTACAGATTTTTAATTTATATCAGGTAATGCAGTACACTTTCTAAACAAATTAAAAGTTTGAATAATTTTGAATCTGTTTAGGGTTATTAAAAAAATATAAAGAAATTTAGGCAATTTTTTTTCCAAAATGCTTCCTCAAATTGAGGTTCCATTTAAACCAATGTTATACATTTGAAGGATACCAAATTTTTACCATATATGCATGACATGATGGCTGAGGTTTTAGACCTATTTAATTCCATTTATTATTTATATTACAAGGAATAAAAAATACCACATCTTACATTTTAATTAATTTTAATTTTTAGGATTCTTTCCTAATAAAAAAATTATTTTTTCTTTAATTTAGTTGAAACTGCAATAAAGCTTAGGTCTAATACATAATTATGGACTATTTCAAGTTACAGAAAAAATAGTGCAATGCTTTATAAACTTTGGGAAATACTTGTACCTGGATTCTGATAAATACAACTTGCGGGAAATTGCGAATGAAGATATGAGTCCAATTAAATTGTGCCTCAGAACATTTCTGAAGCATAGTCTTCATTCTGCTGCATTTCGTCATCTTCAAGCTTCCCCTTTGTCATTCCTAGCAGTGTTACCAACATATACGATATATTATAAGCATAATCGCTGGAAACAAGAAGTTCACAGTTCTTTTCCTAATAATACTGGTTTCTGAAACTGAAATAAGGGGGCATGGCAGCATACATGACCCTAACTTTAAAATTTATTATATATAGCTCATTTTTAATTTCAAACCCTGCAATGTATACATCAATGTAATAAGGAAAGATAATAGAATTTAATAACGTCATATAAAAAATTTCGATTTTCCACCATTTATAAGTACCCTGTATCCTTAAGTAGTAAAATGTATTTATGTCTAAAGCACATCTTTGTTAGTACGATAAATTTGGTAATAATTAATAAAAACAAAAACAAATAGTATTGCACTATTTCGTACTCATTTCCATTTCACTTTTTGCTAATGTTAATTTATTATACTATACAATTTTTCTATGATGAGTAGCTTAGAAAAATCTCCAATAGTGGTAAACAAAAGAGCATTTATAGCAACTGAGAAAACAGATGTCAAGATAGTTCACTGATAGATAATGGAGGATTCTAATAACAAATATAGAAAACTTTAACAACAGTAAAAGCAATTTCACGATGAGTCAATTTTCCATCTTAATTAATTTTAGCGTTATTTTTCGAGTTTTTTTTTCACCACTTCAATACCGAATGTTTTGTTGGTTTTCTTTGGTAATTGTATATCTAATTAAACATTTTCTATTATTCACGTATTTACTTAGGTATTGTGGTAGTAATTTTTTCGAGCAAATGGATTTCAGGAAGCTCTAATACATTTATTTAATAACGGCTTATATGTGTTAATTATAAACGTCATTCTTCAAGATGAACTGTTCCTTGCAGCGTTGTGTCAGTTATTTGTAAGAATGTTAATTATATCCATTCGCATTACCAATAGACAGGTTCTGCCAATTACCTGAACACTGAAGAACTGATGTGAAATTGCTCTATAAATATTTTTTCATGTAGTATACAGCTAGATGTTCAGTACTGAACTATTGATTATAATGTTGCATATGTTAGTATGTAAGGAATAAAGCAATAATAGCAACAAACCAAGTGAAAATTTCAGTTATTTTCATGTATTTCAAAATACAGAAGTTCAAAATTTGATAAGCTTCTTTTAATTTATATAGACATCCAAAAGAACATGTAACAGTGATTGTAATGTTGATAATAATGATATAGCGAAAATAGCTTATAAACCTGTTTAACCATTAATAACAGTGTTCTGTACCATCATATTGATCTAATTTCTTTTTTTAATCTATACTATACACTAAGATTTTAGAAAAGTATTTTTTTTTTGTTATGACATTATGTCTCATCGACGTCGAGGTCATTAGAGGTGGTAAAATGGGGGCTAGGAACGGGAAGGAATTCGGTCATGGCCTTTCAAAGGAAGCATCCTGACATTGACGTGGAGTGATCTTGGGAAGCCAGGGAAACCCCAATTTTGAATGCCCGGACGGGGATTCTAACCCGCGTCCTCCGAATGCGAGATCAGAGCGTTACCGCTCGCCCACCACTCTCGGTTTAGAAACGATGTGTCTGTACATTAAATGAAGACTGATTTCAATGCACACTAATGATAAAGATGACAAAACAGTAAAATTTTCAAACTGATCTGTCTGTTTATGTTCGCGCATAAACCAATGCACGGATTTTAACTAAATTGCACATAGCGATAGCGTATTTTGTCTTTCAGGATACAGGATACTTTTTATATCGATAAGTTATAAATTTTCTATGATAGAGAGCACATAACCGTAAAGTCTATAAAATTTGTTTCTTTCCGCTCATCAGCTAAAATATGGGGTACTTTTTAGCGCGATAATGTATGAATTTCCTGGTGATAGAAAGTCAAAAACTGTATTTTTTTAAAAAAAATAAGTCTTTCCTCACATCTCTCGAAAGCTAATGAACGCATTTCAAAGAAACTTCTCAATGTTATAGCTTATGTCTTCAGTTACCATGTAGGATACTTTGAAACTACATGAGTTTCATAGTTCCGCTTCGGAGGACAAAACCTTAAATTTTGGAATTTCTGTCTGTGTGTGTGCGCCTTACCCAGGAACTTTTTACAGTAGCATATTTCGTCCATAATGCTGATTCCAGATTTTGAAATCTTTGTATGTATGTGCACGTATCAAGGAAAAACCATTAATTTCAAGAAAACTATACATGGAAAAAGCTTACGTCACAACAGATATATTTTACATTACATTTTGATGAGACATCGATAGGCTGAGGGAAAAAATAATAATAACATCCCACAAATTTAACTGTTTTTTAATAGAATCAATCAATTAAATATTAGTAATTTCAATGATTCCTGGGCATTGAAAAGGAAGAAGTGGCTATGTTTCTCGGGTATCGCAGCTTCCTGGTAGTGAATTCCATCGAAGTATGGAAATTATTTATTCTTGCTACGGAAGCCTTCTACTGCAAGCTAGGTAGGGTTAAGCCCCTATGAAAATCCTCCCCAAAACAGGGATTTGAAACTGGGATGTTCCGATCTCCACTCAGATTTCTGCACAAGGCCGCTCTAAATCATTTACGTACAATCAAAATTTAGAAGGAGAGGAGGAGATCCAATAAAGTAAGAAAGAAAAACTCTGCTTTCTTCTACCCTTTGCTGGTTTATCTCTGAATCAACAGCGCAAATCTTAAATTCCACGTGGATGAAGTCACGGGCAAAGCTATTTTAAAGAAAAAAAGAAATATTATTGTTGATGATTTCCCTGTATTCCAGACAATGAGCTGCAGGCCTATCTTATATGCAGACAGCACAATAAGACCGTAGGTAAAGAATCGCCTGTCAAATAAGATATGTCTATCATCGACGGAGAATAAAATAAATTGCAATCTACGTGTAAGGTGAATGCTTTTTAATACCGAGGGCTCGTTGGAGCGTTATTCTACACCCGGGTTTATACGTCGGTTTGGAAGCCTCTGGGGACAATAAGGACTTCATTACAGGGTGCGTCATTATTTCGGTTGACAAGATCGCGATCGATTCGCCTGAGCCTGCTGAAAGAGGTCTTCCACTCCACGCAGAGTATCGGCAGACAGGTGAGTAGGGGGGGGGGGGGGGGAGGAGGACTGCAGGTGCCGTATGGACTGGCTTCTTTGCGGCAATCAGAAACAAATCAGTCGAACTAATTTGTGAAATATCGGATAGAACGATAAGGCCGCTCCTTAAAAGCGAGTTTTCTTACAGTTTTACATATAATAATGGCTAAAACGAGCATTGCGTACGATATAATAATGGATGGATTTTTAGCAGATATATAAAAAATCTTTCCAAAGCACACGTGATATTAACGCAGTCTATTGTCTCATCAAACGAGCTTCACACATTCAGTATTTTAAAACGTACAACATTTTCTCCTTCTATTGGCATCGCCAATAAGTTGCAGAAAATGATGCCATTTCTTTTAACAGACCAATCCTTTGAATTTCGAAAACATAATTTCAGCAGTTTCTTGCTGATTTAAAACGGTAGATAAAGCAGATTTATCGTTCAGACTCACGTAATGTTTCTTTCTACATCATGTAGATACTAGTTCAAAATTGGTGTTAAGAATATCATAAATTTATCTAATAATAGCAGATAGCATAATATTATTAGTATAGTTTAGGTTCTTTAAGCGAGCTCAGTTTTTGCGAAATAATAATCTTTTTTGGTTTGTCGAAAACCAGTACAATGATTATGACTCCCAATGAAGAGTGTATAAATTTCTCGTTAATATGCATACTTTGAAAGCCTCGTAAAAATAAAAAATTATAGCCCTTAGAAATAAATAACATTTTACTTGCTATGAGGTATATAAATCGCCAGAAGTAAGTTATAAAAGAAAATAGTGTGGTTGCTAGCGATAATCTCTACTTCATTGTGGCATTACTCTAGAGAATACGCATTGATAACATTACGGTGACTATAATGTAACACTTTTCGCCACATTCTAAGGCGCATTTTTACTATATAACGTTCATTAATTTTCATAAATCTTGTGCGACCAACTAGATAGTTTTTAGTAATGACCTAAAGTACGCAATATTCCATATGAGGACTGTAATGCCAATGGTGAACATTCAACGTATCTTGTTACAACATTCCCGAGAGTCATTCACCGATACAACATTAACCACGGCGACAAGATGTCGGGGATAAAGGGTTTTGCCGGAGAACTTCCTGTCACCTTGGGGTGGGCAGTCAACAAGAGGCTGCTGACCTGGTGTGAAAAACCCGCCACCCGAATACGCTCTCACCCCTCGAAGGAAGCCGAATATTTCCGACCTCTGTGATATACACAAGTGGCGAATCACGTGACAACAGCTGAAAAAACTGACTCCCAATCAAAAGCGCTGCCTATAGCTAAAATGCGGGGTATTTTCTGTTAAATGTTATCTTCGAGACTTCGAGTGTGGAGCCAAAGGTTTCCTTGGCGATGGAAGATCGACGAGCTTCAATCTGCTGCGGACTCCGAAAGTTGGCTTTTCTCACTAACTGCTGCAGTCCGACTCCTGGTGTCGAGATTCTGCCACTGCCGGCTTGCACAGCGAGGTGATTGCGGGAGCAGATTTCACACGTTGACACAGTCAGTAATGCGATAATGCGCATTTCCAGAACGGACGTGCCTGTAGGCGCCTTTTAAAACAGAGGTCCCATACCGGTGGTCATCTCCGAACATCGAAGACTTCAGATGCAGAACTACAATGGTAAAGTGTTACGACTAAGCCACCTGAGGCTGATTGTGCATTCCGTGAAACTTAACCCTTAAGAAACTTTGAGAGTAAAGATTCATGTTCTAACTTTGTAGCTGAAAAGCCCCTGAGCTAGCGGCATAATTTGCCAGAACTAGTTATTTTCAAATGGCATATTGTTCATTCTTGGCGCCCTAATTTATTGAAATGTAAAGTCGCAATATTACGATAGTTATGTCTGAGGTCATAATAATTTGCATTGTACATTGTTTCCAAGTATCATTCTTTCTTGCGCATATTAATTCTGAGATGGATTTAAAAGTAAATTACAATTGTTTGCTTCCTCATGACGGCTAATTGTACCTCTGCTTGGTGCTTTGTGCTTGTGTTAATATTAATGGTAAATTCGCTCAGACTTGTAAAAGCCAATGATACCAAATAAATGTCATATTGTGACAGTTTTCCTGTAATCCAAATAACATTAAAATTTTTGCAAAAATCCTTATTTCCACTCCTTCTTAAAATCAAAATTAAAATCCTCTTTATTAATGATAACAATAAATTTATGAATGATAACTATAACGAATTTGCCCATCTAGGACGACTTTCTACAGTGACACATTCTCGTATACTGAAAGTAACAACAAGCGTGTTTGCAATGTCTTCACATTCGATCAATAAGCTTTTCAGAAAAGTGAAATTGGTGTTTAATTATTCATCTTGTAATGTAACTTTTATTGCATCATTATTGGGATAGTTTCTGGCAGTTCTATTGACGCGCCTCCGGTAAATAACCATGGTATGTATGCCTCCCCCCTTTTTTTTACTGATTTCTGCATAAACATTTTGTGTTATTCGATCTTTTCAAAGAGAATTAGTTCCTTGAATAAACTGAATCTGAAATAGTTTCATACTGATTAGATGATGAAGATATATTAAATTAATTATAAACGAGATTTTAAATACTTTTAACTGAACTGAACTTCTTTATCTTCCTTGCAATGTAGAGAGTTTGCAAAAACAATATTTTACAGCGAATATCTGAGAATGTTTACGACGAAAGCCCTTTGTCCCTTACAGCAGTCCGTTCAGATTTATTCACCTGAAATCGCACTTCTGTTGTCGAGCGTCATCCATCGGTGTATCCTCCCACCACTGCTGCAAAGCGAGTCTGAGAGTCAATCGATGAGGCGTAAAGCCAAACACATCAAAGACAGCCTCACGTTGCTGGACATCCAACATTCATCAAACTCGTCGAAGCGAGATAAATTCTTTATTACTCTGTACCCTACCTTCCTGTAATTTGAGTCTCCCGCTCTATATGGTATTGAATCACTGTTGAAAGAGTGACTCTCCTCACAAGACCCAGTGCGTTGGGGGCGGGTTTTGCGCTCTACTCGACAAATGGAAAACATGGTGCAAAGAATTTGGATAACGATAACAGTGATTTGCAGCGCAGTAACGCCCGATATTTGAAGGAAACACGCCTGTCAAGTCATTGTCGGCGTGGCTATTGCTGAGAGGGTTGAGTAACGGATGGAATGGATTCGCCATACGGAAAGCCTCTATGGACAGTGGGGTTCCCCTTAAAGTGGTTATGGAAACTTCTAAAAGAAAGGAACTGCAAAACTGCTCACTACACGCTGAGGCACGATGATAGATGATAAACGTTCAGCAACATTAATTGAAACTGTAGTCAATGTTCATTTGTTATTATGAGACAGATGAAAACATTGAATTTTAAAATGGAACGGCGTTCCTTCATGTGTTTAATAATTTGAGAGAAAATGTTTTGATACAGACTTTTATAACATCATAGTTCCCGAAATTAGGTTACGACACAAAATTACTAGTATTGTATTTTTATAAAGTCTATTTAATGAAAGCGCAAGGAAACTGCATATTGTTTCGACACTCAAACAATTTAAATGGATTAAGGGTTTCTTGTAGTTTACTGATGAGGCTATAGGACAAAGTAGTATCTAGAATAAAATTAAGGACAGAAACCACGTTAGTTCTATACTTTGGTTGGCCAAGATTTCTCATTACAGCAACTCCAAAAAGTGATAAAACCATCGCTTTGTAGTGTTCAAATGAAATTCAGATAACAAGTTAGCTAGAGAAAGTAATCTGTCTCAGCTGACTGTTCACACAGTTTAAATTCTATTAAGTACAGTTTATTATTAACTACCTCTTCTTAATTAGCTCATATTGATTTCAAACTATTCCAACATATCAATTCACATGTGGTTGTATAGATGCTACAGTAAAAACCATCTACGGTGAAAACTTCGCATCAGAAGGAAAATGTTTGTATGATGTGATAGGTAGGCTTATATGATATTCAATAGCAAAGATAATTCATGACATGTTACTATATTATAGGAGTTTTGTTTCATGATGATTACTGCATTGTTTCTGGCAGCAACTGACAAGATACAGAAAAATCGTATGCGGTAACATAGAATTTACAATATGATATCTGATAAAAAATTATTTTACATACTCATTCACAGGACAGGAATAATAGGCATATCTAATGAATGAAACACGACCTTCTTCGTTGAGATCATATTTATACTAAGATAATGCAAAAACCTGTTTCACATGTTCTAGGAATATATTTACGGTAAAATAGTGTTTCTTTCACAGAGCATGAGAAATAGTTGTCTCCTTTCTGAAAAGTGCCGTGTGAAATTGATTTTTTATTTATTTTTATTATTTTACTTATTGTTTACTCCTTGTCGACGTCGAGATCATTAGAGGCGGGATGGGGCTGGGGACAAGGAATGGCAAGGAATTCGTCCATGGCCTTTTTGAGGGAAGCATCCCGGAATTCACTTGGAGTGATTTGGGGAACCCATGGTAAACCCAGATCTGGATGCCCGGATGGCGATTCGAACCGGCGTCCTCCCGAATACGAAGCCAGAGCGTTAACCACTCACCAACCACGCTCGGTGCGAGATGAGTCTAGTCTCTGGATGTCAACAGTATGTTACTACTTCGTATCCCACTCCAGGAACCAAAACTGTGATAGCGGTTCCTCGATGAACTCTACTCATTAGGTCACACAGCTTGTATTTCTCGTACGTGTCACACTGGTAATTATAAGGATGTCCTCTATCGCTGTTATGTTCATTCCGTGTGCAAGTTTGATGTGACGGGTAGTGCTCTAACAAACTGGAGGAAACATACACAACCACTTCAGTTGCTGATCTCTCAGCATGTTGCATGTTCTGCGTTTCTCGGGGTCCTTATTACTTTGATCTTCATTTAACAAGACTTAGTCAAAGTGCATCATCTCCCAACACTCTGTAGCGAGGACATCGTTCGGTAGTTGCTTTCTCCTGTCACGTCTCTGCAGGCGAGTATACAGACCTTACACACAAATACTGCCTGCAAATCATTCGTACCTGCTTCATTCTTTCACAAGCTCCTTATCACTTACCGACATTCTGTTCTCGGTTGCCATTCACTGCAGTTATACGTCTCCGAAGCACAATTGGAAACTAGAAGCAGTTAACTTCCCGTAACTCTACGTCCTCAATGATCAGACTTAGGCTAAAGAAAAATAGTGGCTAGAACACTAAGTTACCAGAATCTACTGATATAAGTACCAAGCGAGACCATAATATTTATTATTCCTATTCCCGTGCTAAGATATTCGTTCGAATACTGATGATCAATTATAAATTTCTTTAAGATAAATCTTTCTGATTAATTTATACTATGCGTTGTACATTTAGAAGAATAATTTCGTTTATCGCAAGACTGGTCTTTCAGGTTTCGTTTCCCAACGGTCTTGAAATCATTACAGACAAATTGCAGAGTGTTTCCTTCATAAGGCCATGGCGGGTTTCCTTCCCTTTCATCAGGTACAGTCCTATTCCTGCACCAATCACCTCGTCGTCAACGAACCATAAAGCTCCAATAAAAAATAAATAAAAAAAATTTAACAGTTTTGAATTTATGGGGAAAATAGTAACGTCAAGTGAAAATATCCTTACATCGTTCAGTCTACTGCAATACGACGATGTCCCTACAGTGTTGGTTCTACATTTCAAAAACTTATGTTTAGAGAACGTCTCTATTTACGACAATCAATTTTATTTCATAAATATTTAATTAATCGTTAACAAAATTATTATCAGTGAAAAAAGAGTACAAGTAAGAACATGTGTCCATAGGATGATAAGATGTTTTGTCAATAATTGCAGACCTAAAATAGTATCTATTTGTTATATCTTTCTTCAGTCGCAAGTGTTCAAGAGAAAGCAGAAATACGTCTGTTAATATTTGAAGTAAATGGGATTTAATTAAAAAGCGTACAAGTGTGAGTCGAACTCAGTACGCTACTGATATTAACAGATATATCGTATGAGATAAGACGGGTCGTAGACGCATGGCACACAACTAATCGCCTGACATGATTTCAGATTGGGCAACGGACTCCGCTCCACGATTCCCAACGCCGCGACGCGCTATTTGTCGCTTCCACCGCTAGGGCAGAAGTTCAGTTACCATAAAACTGATGATTCCTATAATAGTACGCAATGCAGTCTGACCTGACAGCAATTTCAATAAAATGTTATTAATATATGGGAAGATAATAGAAAATAAAACTTTTGCTTATTTTGCTCACAATAATTGTCGTTTAAATAAAGAATTGTTCGATATGGGGAACAAATTTAAAGTTTTTGAGGTAGATTCAGTAGCAAAACTGACCTAACATCGGCGATTTTCACGGTCTATTACGTCATTACGCAGGGGTTAAAAGAAAATACATATTTTCAATGTCCTTTATTTTTATCAAAACACCGCAGAATATACAATAGTTTAAATGAGATATTCAGTTAACGAAACACATAACGTATACAAATTTGAAGTTTCGAAATTATTCCTTATAAGAGGTAGAAGCTAGTTACAGACAGAATGACAGCTTAGAGTTAGAAATAGGGCTCATTTTTTCGTTGGGTACATAGTCCTAACGAAAAACAGATCATACAGAAAAATTGAGCATCTTTTGACCTAAAACGGTAAGCGTGTAGCTAATTCTTTACAACGTAGTGTAAAAAAAATATATTAGTTTTTAATTTTTTAAATAATTTTAATTGAATAATGCTATAGAAAGAAAGTTATTTTTGAATAAAGTATTTACCAAAGTAAATTTTTAGGACACTGTAACAACCCTCAAACCTAAAAATAAATGTAATGGCATTTTATGAAGCATTTGTATTAAACTAGAGTTGAATATGATCTGGTATGTTTGTTTTACAATTTCCTGTAAATCAATGTAAATAGACTTTTGTAAAGAAATTATTTAGAGGCCATTTAATGTGTTTAAGAACAGAATTATGCAAGAGAATTGTTTAAATGTTGGTAATTCCAAGTATTAATGCAAGTTACGATGTCTAAAGGACAATTTGCTACAGTTTAAAATGATTTCTGTGAATAATTTTGTGTTTAAGTATCTGCAATTTCCATTTCTGTCCATTTTGTAATGATGGTAAATGATTATGTATTAATATGTTTTCAATATGTTTCAATTGTTTAAGTATTGTTAATATTCGAGAAATATCTGTCTGCATGTTTTGAAGATTTTTAGAAATGTCGGTGGAGTTCATATAAAGCGATCATCGAAGACGGAGAAACAGTTAGTTTTCGGCAAAGTTTTCACCGACTAAATTTTACAACGGCCAAGAACTGTATTGTCTGTGGAACGAGTGTTGTATGCGATCTCTGGATTATATGTATGTATGTAACCTATATCATTGACGTCGTGTTTTATGAAAATAAACGGAAGTTTCAACTGAACTCTTTCGTGGACTGATTATTTATCAGATTAATTAAACCACCAACAATCTTATAACACGCTACCATAATGTGAAAATTACGCGTAAAATGAAAACGTTAAAATTTTAAAAATCTGCTTATACCTATGGCACAAGTAGATCGGCCGTATGGTAATTCTCTGACCTCGCATTCTTCAGGACGCAAGCTCGAATCTTCGCCCGCCCTTCCTGGTGAATGCCGGGGTAGTATCTTGAAAATGTCATGACTGAATTCCTTCCCGTTTCTTGACCCTCGGTCCTTTCCCGTCTCTACTGAGCTCTACTTCGACGAGGCGTAAAGCCACAAGAGAAAAGAAGAGAAAGGCAAGAATCACGATTGTAAGACTACCTATAACGTAGCAATTAATTTAGTGACGAAAGAAGTTATACGAAGCTGAATAAAGAAAACCGATTATTCAAAAGCTGGGTGCATGACCTGACGTTATCTAATATTTGCTGTGTTGAAATCACTTTTTCTTCGTGTACAGTGTTAGGAAGCTAATTTACTTGAAATGTCACTTTATGTCTCATTATTAATTGCCTTTTTAATTAACTAATGAAGGTACGTAGATTAAGGACAATTTTAGAGTCTACTGCTGTTCGGCAGAACAGTTATAATAGCTGTCTCCTATTTTTGGCAAGACTTAACACACCTGTAAAAACTGTTATTTGCTCAATAAAAAATTTTTGAGTTCCGAATGGAAAATTTAAACCGAGCTTGGTGAGTGAACGGTTAACGCTCTGGCCTCGCATTCGGGAGGACACGTGTTCGAATCCCCGTCCAGGCATCCAGATTTAGGTTTGCCATGGTCTCCCCAAATCACTCCAGGCGAATGCCGGGATGCTTCCTTCAAAAAGTCCATGGCCTAATTCCTTCCCGTTCCTTGCCCTAATCCCATCCTAGCCGTCGACGAGGCATAAAGCAATAAGTGAAGTAAGTAAAAGTAAAATTTAATGTTTATAAACATTGTGGTTTATCTGTCAAAGAAACTTAAATTAGAAACAGACAGTGCAAATACATTTAATTTCCCTAGACAGTTTACAAACGTTGCTAAACTCTCGGGCGTACTACTTTTAAAATTCTACTATGTTTCACAAACAAATTGATTTTTTTTTTTTTTTTTTTTTTTTTTTTTTTTTTGTAAACGAAAAATTTTTAGTTCACAACATAATTTAATTTCTTTGAACAAATAATAATTTTTAAATCAATTTTAAAGTTTAGAAATTATGGATGATAACTGTCGAAGAGCAACAGAATCTGAAATTAAGATAAATTGAATTGCTTAGTCATTGATCTGCATACCTCTCATTAGCTAACTAGAACTTACGCAGATCAAGGATGAAGCAAATTAATTTGACTTTTAGATTTGTGAATTCCAATTCTAACGGAAAAAATGCAGAATGAATAAATAAATTACTTTAATGACTGCTAAATGTATTAAACATCTAGTAATCATTAAGATAATTTATATCACTGATCATGTTCATCCTGACACTACCGTCTAAATACGTTGCAGAGATAGGAATCCCCTTGCGATTCACATGGTTGCCAGCCGAATTAAAGCAGAAATTAGATCGTCTGTTTTGCCATACTTCCCTAACGTATTCTCTGTCCAAAACCTGTCACACTTCCGCGGTGGGTAGGACGTCACAATACACAGCACCTCTGTTACCTTCCTCGAAACTCTCAGTCCCTTACTATGAAAACCACAGCCAACTTTGTAAAACTCTGGATCAGTGGTCCGAAACATGTATGTGGCCAAAAGATGAAAAATTTTCTGGAAAAGTATACCTATTGTAAGGAATTTACTGTCCAGTTTTTTTATTATTATTATTATTTCTGTTTTTGTGTTTCATGTGCCGCGAATTGTTAGTTATCGCCGTATTGTAAAAAAATTAAATGTTATTTGTTAACCCATAGTTGTGGTGTGCCGTGTTGAGTCATGTATAATTTATGGTGTGAGGCGGGTAGAAGAATGTTGCCGACCACCGATCAGTACAACTATATTATATTCGACAGCTCAGTCGTAATCTGCAATTTGCTCTTCCTACAATTGGTGCTATATGCTGCTCTCACTTCATTTTGCTTCGTAGTGTTTCATCGAAATAATTACCGAAACAATTTTATCGCGGATTTAACTTGTCACTTCAAAATAAAATTAAAACTCTAAACAGCCATCACATCATCAAGCACCATTAAGTATTTATTAATGTTGTTTTGAAGACTGTATTTTGAAATTAAAAAAGATGCTATTAGAATTCGTTGCTGGATTACCAAGATAACACTCCAATTTATACAGGCTGTGAATTATGCTTGACATATGTATTGTGACTATCTACTCTCGAGTCCTGTTACAAATCAGTTGCAATACTCTGCATGTTGCTATGTGTGACCATTCATTGTTATTAAGAGCAGTCATTAAAGTAAAAAAAAAGTATTGTTTCAAATGAAGGAATCAGTTCAATAACAGTAACTTTCGTTGTACGAACGGAGATAACGCTGACAAATATTATCGAACGAAACACAAGGAAATGGTAGTTAAAAATTGTAGTATTTGAGAGAACGTTACAAAACAAAAATTATAAAGTTGAAATTAAAATTGTAGGCTACTAGCTCTATGACCTCTTGAGCAAATTTAAGGTGTGTGGTACGTGATTCAGTATATTCGATCCCACCTGCAAATTCAAATTTCTCTCAACAGCATGCTTGCAATCGAATTTCTCGTCGCCGCAAAGGAGGGCAACTTGTGCAGAATTTCTTTACAGAGCCGAGAATTTCTTTGATAAGACAATTTCTTTCGACTTAAAATAGAAATGGACGAGTGGGCGCTATTTACGATAATCCCCTCGAGATGGTGGGCCCTACGAGTCTTCCTAAATATCCGTCTCGTGTCTGCAAGGACGAATGGGGTAGCTGCCGCGGCATCCCAGAGGAATTGCGCTTGTTATAACGTCTGCACGGATCTCTCTCTCTCTCTGTATACGGACGAGTAATAAGTTGCTAGCTCTCCGGGGACTCAAGAACCCACAGCGGCTGATCAATGCAAGTATTCAACGCACCAGACAACAGACCGGCTGCCGCAGCGGCCGGTGTAAATTTAGCTGTCTGTTTGCACATTTCATTGTATCCTCTCAGCCAAAAACTTAACTACACCTCGTCCTTTGTTCTTATACAATGAATGAGGTGTTTCACCTCTCTTGAGTCTCACTATTAAGCTACAATTATTTAATATTAACTGTTCTAAACAATTCTAAACGCGAAACTATTTTTTTTTAATCCTAAAACTTAAGATACTACAGACTGTAGCAGTTGAATTCACAAACAGATTATTACTAGTATATTAAACTATGTAATATACTGGCCTGAAAATAGGTAAGTAATTTAATGCTATGTCATTTTATAAATGGGAACGTTGTGTTGGCGAGAATTTGGAATCCTACTGCTGGCATAATGGCCATCCTAGTTAACATCTATTGAAGCGGGTACGTTATACCGCTGTACTGAATGATAATTAATATTTATTTTAATCTGACCAAAAGCATATGAGTATTTATATTGTGGATTGAAAAGGGTTCTCAAAATGATTTTTAATAACTAATAAGGATGAAAAAGTCATAACCTGACCATATATTTTCTGAACGAAGGCCAACAGACATAAGGTGAATTTAAATTTAATAATTATACACAATCAAAATTATTTACAATCAACACCTTTGCCCTACATTAATGGCCACTAAATTAAGCAATACAAAACGACAAAATATCCATTCAGATTTTCATATATAAAATGACAATTTACAGTCTTCGGCAAGACACGTAATGAGACTATTTTATACAAGCTAATGTCCGTTTCAATCACAGAAACTATTGAATCAAGTTAAAAACAAAATAATGCCACGGCTACTATCTCAGTTTATCTATCGGAGAGTGAGAGTTCTTATCGTGCGGACTTCTCCGCTCAGAGCGTTATGTTGGGTAGAGTGCAAACACAATATTACTAACTGCTGCAATGTTTGTCTTTTACCGTCTGTCCGGCATGGGCGAAGTCAGCATACTCCGAACCCACACTGAATTTATTTGTCACCTCAAAATCCAGACACAACCGATCGCATTATATGCTGTCGGCTTTCTGGGTCGTTCTTGTGCGCCAGCACAAGTGAACAGGAACCAGTCAGACCCAAAAGACGACCCGACCAGAAAGACCGACCAGAAAAGACCACGAACAGCATCTCGCAGCACCTTTTAAAACCTCGGCATGCTCTTCTCCTCCTCCAGCCGATTTTCTCTGGTCCTATCGTTGATGTAGACGTTCCTGTCTCTCTCCTCATTGGCGGACATGAAACAAGATTATACAAAAAAAATAAGAACTATTCTACAAACTAAATGCTATTGGCAAAACATTCGCTCCTCCAAGCACACTCTGGTTCAAAACATCATTCCTTCGACTGGGTTGGAGAATTTCTTCGGAAACTGTCGTTTTTCTTTCGTGTCCATTCGGTTTTACTATTTTCACGCAGTGAGCACTCACAGAATCTCTAATTTGGCGTGTCTTGACGTTATCACGTATCTGCAATTGGTCACACGATATACATCTCACCCGTCAACACTGTTAAGGCATAGAACTGCGGCCGACCCCATACTGAGCAGTGAAAGGTCGTAAATCTGCCTTTACAAACTGGCAAGTCCCCTTGTGTTTCGTCTTTCTTCCAGCCTGAATGGAGAATTCACCGAAATACACTTGAATTCGCTGATCCCTGTCCTATAGAATGTCCTTCTAAGCCAGCGTAATTCGTGCCTTATTTCGTTACCCACATATCTCATGTTAATGTGGTTCTATGTCTCACCACACTATGGGAGGTTTTTCGATACCATCAGAAATCATATATATACTAATTTCCACCTAAAAATACAGAAATTCAATTGCGTTATGAGTACCTCGTCATTGGTGAATTAAGATAATCTTAGAAGTTAGTAGGGATTAAAATTATTATTATTAATTTTAATAATCTTTAGCATTCAACAATTTATCGGATATTATGATTCTTACATCCTCAGAATTACATTTTGTTGTTGTTCCTGGGTTCAGTTTCTTTCTCTAGCACCCCTATTAATCCATTGACTGAGGAAATGGTCATCAAACTTAACGACAATTTAGGCTTTGTCTGCGGTACATCTGTGCTAAGGCCTTCTATTTTGGATTGCATTTTTAAGTTTCCGTAGTGAACTGTAGGGTAACTTAATATTTCTAGTGAAAATATTTCAAATATACTAACACATCAGTAGTAAATTTAGCGACGATTTCCAAAAGTGAAAGTATTATTTATTTTTCAAGCGAATTTTCCACAGCTCACATGGCTTTGGCACGCCCAATATCACATCTGACTATCTTTTCACAGATTTTATATCTTCTTCTCCACACAGGATAGCTTCACCAGTCATTGTCTTAATATAAGGGTATATAGTGTATGCAGAACTGATTATGGTGCTATGGCACTGATATAACTGTTTCTTTTTCTTATCTAATAACCGTGTTGACTATTGGTGATTTTATATCTTATTTTCCTGTAATTAATGAAAAAATATTGCAGTGGATTTTTAACGTCAACACTAGTGACGTCTAACACAGTACTTGGTAAAGTATTTGGGCGATTACGACTAAAAACAAGATCTCTATGAATATATATTAATAATTCATAAAAGTTGTATGTACCCTTCCTTTGCAGGAAAAAATCACTTTCATCATATTGCAAATGTACTTATTTTTTCAATTAATTTCTAGTCTAAAACAGTATGGAGAAAAACTAAAAGGAAAATTGTATTCTAACCAACTGGAATTGCGTCGTTGAAGAAATGGTGACGGTGTGACAATACCGAGAATCTGGTTTAATTTACACTATGGAAGTCAGCAGACCTGTCGAAACACACTCATGCTGCATGCAAAGCACCCATTTGTGGTGCTCCATGGTGACTTCTGTTTGTTTTATAGAAGAAACTACAGTATACCAGCATACTGTCACCGTTGAGTTGGAAACAATATTTGATCTCTTCGGGTTGACAGATGCTGACTGACATGAATGAACAGTTGCTTCAAGAATTGTGTCTCATAAATGAAGCTAGCTTGTGTCGTCTCGCCTGACGCAAAACAAAAATTGTTTCTTTGTGGCAATGCATAAAAAAACATCACTGAAAACAATTAAGATAGTTGGAGATATTTTAGTTTCATTATGGGGGTTATGCCAAACTGGCATATGCAGATATTCCCGTGAGTAAACAACGGTGGCGTGTGTTGTTGTTGTTTCAGGTGGTACCGCAGCCACGGCGGGCAGAGCGCCCCCGTGGTGCTGGGGGAGCGCGTGCGGCAGGTGGGAGGCAGTCTGTTCATGCGCAGCGCCCTCCTCGAGGACTCTGGACGCTACATGTGCGTCGTCAACAACACCGTCGGCGCCGAGAGGGCCTCCACCTCGCTGCTCATCACCAGTGAGTGTTCAGTGCTGTAATAATAACAAAACCATAAGATTTTAAGAATATGGCGGCCTGGTTTCAAACTCCTTGTGTTTCTGTTATGGCCTAGGACAAAACTAGTCCTATAACTGAACGTCAAATCGTTATCAAGGACTATTCATGATGTACTTCACATGAATAAAGAAGGATAGCAGAAGATTCTACACTGTTGAATTTAGGAACGTAAACGTCTCTTTTACTAATCAGATAGATACCACTGAGACACAAATATTCTCCACATAATACTCCAGACCTACAGTTGATATACTGGTATTCTTTTATGAAGGATTTTTATTTGATTACCAGTATAGAAGTTGACAATTCGATTTTCCATCTTTCCCAAAATAGCTCCAGGATGAGATAAATGCCTTGGCTCAATGCCGGCCTAATATTTTTTAAGAGTTGTTGCTGAATTCTGTTAATGTAGAAGTGTTTCTTTCGACGTTTCGCATCTGTGAGAACATCAGACGTTTGAAGACAGGAAGATTCGAAAGGGCTAAGATTTTTTCTAGAACTCACGAACAACTAACTAGAAGTCAAATAACTGACTTATTTCCGGAACTTAAAAGGTATATCAAAAAAAAAAAACAGTTGATTCGCATTAAGCTTAATTAAAGGAGCTTCAAATGGAAATAAATGCAGAAGATCGCATAAGTGTTTAAGAAAAATGCATTTTATAGCTTTACACTTTTTCGATGTAATTACAGGCGGGAAAGGATTTGGAGGAAGGAACGGGTAGGCAATTGGCCTTGTCCTTTTGAAGTAACCATCCCTCTATTCGTCTGGCATTTGAACCTGCTTCATATAGGCTTCAAGGTAACAAGTAAAATGTCCCGTTGGAGATGAAATCTAGTTTTACTAAGACTATGACTGCTTACAAGTGAAATTGGTTAAAGGAACTAATGGTAAGAAACAACTCAGGTACCAGCCTTATCAGTGACCAGACGATTTGCAGGCATACGATCCTTGCAATTCCGATTGAAGAACTTTCTAACGCACCGACTGCAGTGCAATTTTATTTGGCGGCCAGACGATGTGGGAATTGGCAATATGGTAGGAACACACGTAGAATGAGGAGTTATTAATTCACGAGGTGGCCATGAATTGAGTCAGTATTTACCGAGCTACACAATTTTTGCTCTTAGGCAATTTCGCATAAAATATTCTCTAAGCATAAGCAAATTATGATTAAGCAACACATTTTTCCAACTTTTTTTAAGACTGCTTGTTCTAACGAGCAGAGGAACCAATGAATCATTTTAGAATTTATGATGTTACACCACGGCCGACGGAAAATATACATGAAGAATTTGTTGAGGTATTGAAATACTGATCTCTTTGAAAGTATGAAACTGCATGTATAAGAGCAAGAGATGACCCAGTATTCTAACGGTAATTTACGATCTTGCGTTTCTAAGAACAGAGATAAGTTTGAAGTAGATAGGAAGAAAACTGTCCTGAATAGTTGCAGAAATCTAGTCAGATATGTGTTATAAGTGATATGTGGATTTAAGAAATATTATTCTTTTGTACTGTTTCTATTATTTTAAAATATTCTTAGCTCATCCTGGCTTTCTCATAGTTTATTTTATATTTTACAGTTGTCTCCATGTTTTGTTAATAACGTCAATCACCCTGCTTCCATTGATTGCCAATATCCATGCAACTATAGCTTTACTTCTTTGAGTGGTCAATATATCGTCCATAACAAGTTTCATATCTCGACATATCATAGGACTGAGAAAGCAACGAAACTACAAAAAAAATTCGATCTAGTCTTATCATTGCATCTGCATGATTATGGATCAGACTGCGCAGCAGGCTGCTGTTTTCAGGATAATGTAAGCAAGTTTAGCATATTTCTATAAATACGATAGCTCGAGCTGAAAACAAGCGAATTACACAAAATCTCTAATGAAGTTTCCAGAAATGAGACCACGGCTTGGTAATATTTCTGTAACGCCGCTCTCTGATTCTTTTTCCGTATAATTAATTTTAGCCGATGATAAAATCTGACAACTGTACCAGAAAATTTACAATAACACGTTCCTTCAGTACGTTTTGCTAAATATAACGCTATTTCATATACTACAACAGTTCCGAATCTACTGTGGGGCGGGGGGGGGAGCGTAAGAAAACCATGGCACCTACACTGGGAGGCAATTTCAGGGGGAGGTAAAATCACCTTTGAATGTGCGACAAATGGCAAATTCATATGTCGGCAGCCTTGGCGGTGAATTTGTATGGTGGCGACCTTTTGTATTACTGTACTGCATATCCGCCACTGTATCTCAATAGTCATTATAACAAAGAAATGATATTTGAAACAGATTAAGTTGTTTTATAAGGACTTAGATTTGTTTATAGGGATATTAAACATATTCATTATATAAATAACCTTCTCCAAGAAAGATGTGTTTTATTTGTATTTTTTTTTTTAAGTTTTTGGATTATCAAAAGGAACAGGAAAACAATCTCAGTACATGCACGGCAAGGAACGTGTCATTTAACGTTAATATTGATTACTTCGATGCTCTTGGTATTGATTTTCGATTTGCGTGTTTCATTTTTTAAGTGTAGACCGAAATATAGAAAACTTTGCTTCCGAAATCAATACGTTCTACACTGTGTGAATGGTGCATGTCCCATTGTAAAATGCCATTCTTTTGGCCGAAATATTTGGACCTTCCTTCAAGGCAGAACTGCCTCATGACGGGCTCTGTACGCGCTTATAGATTAGATGTTTTTTGCTATTGATTTTTGCTCATCTATGTAACCAAACGAACTGTATTAATGGGAAGATTTTACTGTTGTAGATCATACAGTAGGTAATTTTTAGATAATTAGTTGAGAGAGATGAAGCTCAAACTGTATTTCTTCCTGCCCGCAGCGCCTCTGTCGGCATACATGAGTCCTCAGCAGCAGACGGTGGACGTGGGTCGGTCTGCGCAGCTCAACTGCACCACCGAGGGTCATCCTCAGCTGGCCGTGTCCTGGCTCAAGGACGGACGCCCGCTCGCCACGTCCTCCAGGGTCAGGCTCGTCGCTCCACAGGTGGGTACATGACATAATGAGTCTTTCCATCCATATACGGGTTTTTCTTGGGCTTGGAAGTACCGATATCCCTATAAGGTTGGTGGGAAGATATCATCATTACGGACTGAAAGTTGCCTATACCTATTGCACAAAATCCTGTTTGTAGGAAACATGCCCTAGGCATATATATATAAAAATAAAAACACACTGTAACATCCGCTTAAGCATGACATAAAATAAACATATATAAGATGAAAAACTAATTTCTGGATCAAGTGCCGCTTGATGTGCTTTAATTGATCGAGAAGCGCCGACGGAATAAATCTCCGTCATTACGTAAGTGTGGACGGAGAGAAAGCCTGAGTTCAGTTTCAAACATCTAATCATTGCATACATAGTGAGGAAATGATACCTATGACGGCGATTCGTTCGTCAGACTGGCTAAAAAACTTGGCGGCCGTTTTGATGAACTTGTGTGACTACACAGGCAGGCACCGGGTTTCATTCTCTTCCTTCTTTCATCCTTATAAACACAGCACAAAGCAACCCTCTATACTTTAAAGACAGTCTACAATTGAAGATATTCATTACGTTCATATGCACACCTATAATAATACCTAAAGGACTGATCTGTTTAGGAAGTTCACGATATCCGTATTGCATGATTGATACAATAAAAACTTTCGTAGCACAGGTAGGATGACTCACATAGGAAACCGTGATATAGCTTTGGAGTAATGTGGAAACCACCAATAAATAATTATGTACTTCAAATTGGAAAAATTTGTGTAATTCATCTATCAATTCATGCATCGTGTCAGTAGCAAACACTACTTATCATCAGCAAATAGGATTCAGCGTCGAAGGGGCTTGTGATGGAATTCTAACTGTTACCTGTTTGCCTTTAAATCTTTAAAACGGCACGTCACGGACAACCTGCATCCTCATCTGTTACCTCTCATGCGACATAGGAAATGAACTCTATGCGTGATACTGAGATACTCCCGTTGCCAGTAAGATCCCCAGATCTGTCCCTGATATAACTTATGTGGCACCATCTGGACGTCAACTCTGTCCTAATGACAGTTTCTAGGATATCGAGAACCAATTACAACAGTTGTTGGTTACCTTGTCTCAGTAGACGATATAATGGCTGGATGACACCCTTCCCAACCGAATCAGTGAATATATCCAGGCAAGATGGGGTGTAACCTCATACCGGTACTGATTAGTGGACTCAATTTGCCAACTTCCTTGTCAATTTGACCAGATTTGGTAATCACTGAAATAACATCACATACCGCCTCAACCCGTAAAGTTTCATTACGTTTCTCTATTTAATTATTTCTTTTACTTGTTCTGTAATTCTGCTACATATTTTTTCATTGTTATCATTTGATTCTTTTTTCTTTTTTTTAAAAAAAACTGGAACTGCCTGTTGTCGATCACAAGAAATGATGCAAACACCAGGGAGATATAACAGTTAGCACTGCACATTTAGTAGCAGAAAAAGATGCATTGATCTTGCACTGCTAGCTTTTAGTTCAAACAAAATGTTTAAATATTTTAATTTTACTTTTGTTTCACGTAGACTCTCCGCATCGAACATGTGGAAAGATCGGATAGAGGAATGTATCAGTGTGTGGTGTCGAACAACGACGAGACAGCGCAAGGAACGGCTCAGCTCAAATTAGGAGGTAAGCCTGCTGCATTTTCCATTTCTTCCACTTTTTGCAACCCCAGATGAAAAACGAAAGCTGTTTTCTGTAGTTTTCTTCACTGTCACTTTACTGTTTGCATACTTTATTGTTGATATTAAAATTGGCTTTATTATTATTGTAGTACACTAGCAACTATTTATTACAATAAATCACAGTATTCACAAAACTGTTATAACTCTATCTGGGACTAGACAATAAGAAGTCATATCATTTTACAGCTGAATTAGCTAGGATCATGTTACAAAGAAAATGTAAATGATTTCAGTTAAGTAAGTTGCATAGTTTTATGCTTTTTAATTTGCACAATTTTCAGAAATAATTTTTATCTTCTTTATTAGAGGATCTAGCTTTCTTCCTTTAAAAAAAAAAAAAAAAAAAAAAAATAGAAAATGCTATGTGTACTATATAATAAAGTTGTAGAAAAATAGTATCTTTACATTAAATTAAGAAATCAACTTATCAAAACTGAAATACGAAGAAGACCTAGACTTTTTGCGTTACAGTAAAGTCATGAGAGAAGATTTTAAAACGAACAACACTAAGTAAAATGTCATGATGCTAATAAACGATAGGAACGAAGAACTATAAGCTAGAATATGAACAGGTTACGATGCAATCCAACCGCTAGGTAAGAAATAAGATAACGAATGACAGCCGAATTGCTAGAGATATAACTAGAAAAATTACCCATACTAAGAAAATATTTTATAGGATCAAAACTATGTTTACATAGAAGAGTATTGCAATGACGTTGAAGAAGAATTGTATAAAGGCCTGCGTGTGGAGCGTTACAGGATGCAAAGTGAATCATGCGAAATTGTAGAGATATCAAAAGACTTACAGCTGTCAAAGCCTGGCATTATAGAAGAATGGTGAATATTAACTAAGAGGAATCAGTAACAAATTCCGACATTTCTTACGATTCGATGATTCCAGAAGCTTCTTAAGAAAACAACAGACCAAGCTAACTGTATACAGACATCGAAATCTTGTGGGATTGAAGAAGAGAGAGAGCAGAAAAAATTGAAAATAAAAGAGAAAAAACCATATAGGTAGGCCAAAATTGAGGTATATGAATCAAATAACGAAACGTATTCGTGCTACGAATTAAGATAAAATCTGAGAAGAAAGATGAGTGGAATGCTGCCGACCAGTCTGGCGTTTCATAATTACGATTCAAAGAGAGAGTCTGAAACTATCTTACGTTACAATCGTTATTTTACTGATTACGAGAGAGTGTGTGTGAAGCTGTAATCTTAGACTGTTATTGTTGTTTTACTGATGAGTTTCTGGTTCGTTGTGAATGCAGACGCCTCGCCAGTGCTGCTGTCTACGTTCAGTGGTGGCACCATGCGACCTGGCGCTTCCTGGTCCGCACAGTGCGAAGCCGCTGGGTCGCCGCTGCCCTCCATCTCGTGGCTGTTGGATGGAGAGCCGCTCAAATCCACCTCTCCCAGTGATGACCATCGAGTTCAGGTACAACTTCATTTTCAGTTATATTATTACTTTACTTCACACAAAGTCACCTAACAGATACGCCGCTAAAATTTGATCAGCTCTTACGGCATACGTATATCTACATGGTAAATATTTGCCAACATCTTTAAGCCGACATTTCTGATAGAAATGGCAGCTGCGTTGCAATGCCTTATGCTTAGGTTTCGAAACATAAAAGCTGACATCTGGAGACAAGCCGAATTCTCTGGTTACTCGAATGTGGCAGAAGGGTGAAGATCATCTAGGAGAGTATGAATGAATCTCGAAACTATTTGCCGTAGCTTGCAAAGCGGTCTGTTTCAATAACATGAAAACCGCCAAAATGACACATTTCTATCCCAGTATTTTCTAAAATCTCATGACTGCAGTACCAGAAAAGGCTTCTGACGTCGAAAAAGGGATTAATCCTTAATGCTATAGGTTGTGTACCCAGTGCCGTTGTTATTTCGACAATCGTCACTGAACCCTTTCTAATTATACAGTCTGTATTGATGCTTCTGCAGTGAAACTCAAGTTTTATTTTTTTTATTTTTAAGTAATAGTACGCAATAAAGAAAAGCGCGCCAACAGACAGTAACGCTTTTAATGGACATTCCATGCATTGTTTGAGGACGCAGCCTCATAGTTCTGCCAGGGTTTTTCAACCTGGTAATTTCGAGGAGTGGTGCCTTTCCAAGTAAAGATCCCAACGTTCACCTGCAATTAATTCTGAAAGCCATGAAATCCGAAATCAAGATGGTCGGATCGGGTATTGAACCAACGTCCTATTTATGTCTTGCCCGAACATTAAACGCTATTGTTTACAAGATATTCCCGCTGACTGTGTTGATCTTTAAATAAATTTATTGCAAACAAAGTAAACTGCAGGGAAGCCATTCAGTTACAATTAAATTTTGACAATCATGATCAATCTAAGCAATTTCTTTAAAGATAGGGTTCATCAAACGCTCCTAGATGGTAAGCAATCACAATGAGTGCAGCAGCAGCCACTGTAAAATCGCGCTCCATATCCATGCTTTAACTTCAAAACACAGAAAACTCATCATAACAAACGAATGGCTGGAAACTTGTCTCGTTCCATGCTTCGGTGAACTGCGTTGGTAGCAAACTAAAGTACACAGACGAGCCATCCGTTCTGCCTCGCTAGCCCTCGGTCCTGTTTGTGCGTTGCCTTGTTGAGATGTGTACGCGCCTCTATACGTGCCTATAGAGCTTGCTGAGCTTAGTAAAGTTCCCTTATAGAAAAAATATAACAAGTCTTTGACCTTATGAATTGATATCGGAAACTAACTGCGAATGACTGAATCTAGTAAACGTTTATGATATTCGTGTGACATGTCTGCAAATACGTTTGAGACCATCAGAACCAGTAAACATTTACCAAATCGAACTAACAGAGAGAGATTGATCATGAGTATAATTGAAGTAACCTAAATCTACCAAAGTATATAATTCCAAATAGAAAAATGTTCCACCACTCTACTAACACATTCAGAAATTTCATAACATGAATCTGAGGAGAAAATATAACACAGTGACCTTTAAACTAGCTTTCTCATTCTTCAGACATGAAGCATGCCCTTTTCTCCGCCTGCCTTGAATTTTACATTCTATGATGTACTGAAGGAGTTAGTAGATTACATTCCACACTATCGACATAGGTAGTTAGTACATTTTCTTTTTGTTTTGTTGGAGATATTCTCAAATGACGCTACTAATTTTTAAACGCCTCTTCAGTAAAAGTCCATGGTTCTAACCCGTAATGAAGCAGGCAGAACAAAAATTACTATGTAGCATTCTAGTTCTGAGGTGTGATATGAATGTTAGTTACACATATTTTCAATTTGGGTATGCCATGATCAATTCTATTAGATTCTGTTACACCGGTGGACTTTTCATGGCTAAATTTATTGAAAACTTTCTCAAAACAGACTAAGCACGCGAATACATCACATCTCCTGTCACCGATGCGGGACGGAAATTAATGGGAACAGCATACTGCTTCACCGCGGCGTATGCAGCATCTGTTTCCTTCTATTTTAATCCTGACTCTTAATCATCGTTGGAGTCTTGGCGTCAAAAAGGTATATATTGCAAGGCGTAACATAGTAAGTGGTCATCGGGTGAAGAGATTGATGGGAGTATATAAGAAGTATATTGGACATGAGCCCGATTGTGCTCAACGGGTAAAGAGAGTGATGGGAGTGTATAAGAAGTATATAGGACATGAGGCCTGGATGAATATTAACAGATGAAATAGAAACATTAACACTTTTACTAAGTAATGGAGCTAGTGACTGGTCCAAATTACCGTGAAATTGCTGAAAAAATTATCTCAAATACTGAAACATTTTAAAATAAATTTCGTAAAAGGAAAATTTGGATAATAGAGAAATCGTTTTATAACAATTTAAAACAAAATTTTGTGTTATTCTTAAATAAATAAATGAATAAAATAATTGACACCAGTAAATACGCACCATAGCAATTAAAATTAAACATTAATTAATTCACCTCACACAAAAGAATACGTTGTCATTTTGGGCACCCAGAGCAACGAAACTCTAGTGTAACTGTTACTCGTCCCTAGGCGAAAAGGCGGTGATGACTATCTACTAATAATTATTTTCCCCTTTTT